>CM034533.1:72347817-72360672 GCA_020002185.1 Paraescarpia echinospica | reverse complement strand
CTGAGAATTGATTGTTTATGTGCTGCTCCAGTGATTGTGTGAACTTGGAGCTGAGAAGTGATTGTTTGTGTGCTGTTTGTGTGAACTTGGAGCTGAGAAGTGATTGTTTGTGTGCTGCTCCAGTGATTGTGTGAACTTGGAGCTGAGAAGTGATTGTTTGTGTGCTGTTTGTGTGAACTTGGAGCTGAGAAGTGATTGTTTGTGTGCTGTTTGTGTGAACTTGGAGCTGAGAAGTGATTGTTTGTGTGCTGCTCCAGTGATTGTGTAAACTTGGAGCTGAGAAGTGATTGTTTGTGTGCTGCTCCAGTGATTGTGTGAACTTGGAGCTGAGAAGTGATTGTTTGTGTGCTGTTTGTGTAAACTTGGAGCTGAGAATTGATTGTTTATGTGCTGCTCCAGTGATTGTGTGATCTTGGAGCTGAGAAGTGATTGTTTGTGTGCTGTTTGTGTGAACTAGGAGCTGAGAATTGATTGTTTATGTGCTGCTCCAGTGATTGTGAACTTGGAGCAGAGAAGTGATTGTTTGTGTGCTGTTTGTGTGAACTTGGAGCTGAGAAGTGATTGTTTGTGTGCTGTTTGTGTGAACTTGGAGCTGAGAAGTGATTGTTTGTGTGCTGCTCCAGTGATTGTGTGAACTTGGAGCTGAGAAATGATTGTTTGTGTGCTGTTTGTGTAAACTTGGAGCTGAGAAGTGATTGTTTGTGTGCTGTTTGTGTGAACTTGGAGCTGAGAAGTGATTGTTTGTGTGCTGTTTGTGTGAACTTGGAGCTGAGAAGTGATTGTTTGTGTGCTGTTTGTGTGAACTTGGAGCTGAGAAGTGATTGTTTGTGTGCTGCTCCAGTGATTGTGTGAACTTGGAGCTGAGAAGTGATTGTTTGTGTGCTGTTTGATTGTGTGAACTTGGAGCTGAGAAGTGATTGTTTGTGTGCTGCTCCAGTGATTGTGAACTTGGAGCTGAGAAGTGATTGTTTGTGTGCTGTTTGTGTGAACTTGGAGCTGAGAAGTGATTGTTTGTGTGCTGTTTGTGTGAACTTGGAGCTGAGAAATGATTGTTTGTGTGCTGCTCCAGTGATTGTGTGAACTTGGAGCTGAGAAATGATTGTTTATGTGCTGCTCCAGTGATTGTGTGAACTTGGAGCTGAGAAATGATTGTTTGTGTGCTGTTTGTGTGAACTTGGAGCTGAGAAGTGATTGTTTGTGTGCTGTTTGTGTGAACTTGGAGCTGAGAAATGATTGTTTGTGTGCTGCTCCAGTGATTGTGTGAACTTGGAGCTGAGAAGTGATTATTTGTGTGCTGTTTGTGTGAACTTGGAGCTGAGAAGTGATTGTTTGTGTGCTGCTCCAGTGAGTGTGTGAACTTGGAGCTGAGAAGTGATTATGTGTGTGTTGCTCCAGTGATTGTGTGAACTTGGAGCTGAGAAGTGATTGTTTGTGTGCTGTTTGTGTAAACTTGGAGCTGAGAAGTGATTGTTTGTGTGCTGCTCCAGTGAGTGTGTGAACTTGGAGCTGAGAAGTGATTGTTTGTGTGCTGTTTGTGTGAACTAGGAGCTGAGAATTGATTGTTTATGTGCTGCTCCAGTGATTGTGTGAACTTGGAGCTGAGAAGTGATTGTTTGTGTGCTGTTTGTGTGAACTTGGAGCTGAGAAGTGATTGTTTGTGTGCTGTTTGTGTGAACTTGGAGCTTAGAAGTGATTGTTTGTGTGCTGCTCCAGTGATTGTGTGAACTTGGAGCTGAGAAGTGATTGTTTGTGTGCTGCTCCAGTGATTGTGTGAACTTGGAGCTGAGAAGTGATTGTTTGTGTGCTGTTTGTGTGAACTTGGAGCTGAGAAGTGATTATGTGTGTGTTGCTCCAGTGATTGTGTGAACTTGGAGCTGAGAAGTGATTGTTTGTGTGCTGTTTGTGTAAACTTGGAGCTGAGAAGTGATTGTTTGTGTGCTGCTCCAGTGAGTGTGTGAACTTGGAGCTGAGAAGTGATTGTTTGTGTGCTGTTCCAGTGATTGTGTGATCTTGGAGCTGAGAAGTGATTGTTTGTGTGCTGTTTGTGTGAACTAGGAGCTGAGAATTGATTGTTTATGTGCTGCTCCAGTGATTGTGTGAACTTGGAGCTGAGAAGTGATTGTTTGTGTGCTGTTTGTGTAAACTTGGAGCTGAGAAGTGATTGTTTGTGTGCTGCTCCAGTGAGTGTGTGAACTTGGAGCTGAGAAGTGATTGTTTGTGTGCTGTTCCAGTGATTGTGTGATCTTGGAGCTGAGAAGTGATTGTTTGTGTGCTGTTTGTGTGAACTAGGAGCTGAGAATTGATTGTTTATGTGCTGCTCCAGTGATTGTGTGAACTTGGAGCTGAGAAGTGATTGTTTGTGTGCTGTTTGTGTGAACTTGGAGCTGAGAAGTGATTGTTTGTGTGCTGTTTGTGTGAACTTGGAGCTGAGAAGTGATTGTTTGTGTGCTGCTCCAGTGATTGTGTGAACTTGGAGCTGAGAAGTGATTGTTTGTGTGCTGCTCCAGTGATTGTGTGAACTTGGAGCTGAGAAGTGATTGTTTGTGTGCTGTTTGTGTGAACTTGGAGCTGAGAATTGATTGTTTATGTGCTGCTCCAGTGATTGTGTGAACTTGGAGCTGAGAAGTGATTGTTTGTGTGCTGTTTGTGTGAACTAGGAGCTGAGAATTGATTGTTTATGTGCTGCTCCAGTGATTGTGAACTTGGAGCAGAGAAGTGATTGTTTGTGTGCTGTTTGTGTGAACTTGGAGCTGAGAAGTGATTGTTTGTGTGCTGTTTGTGTGAACTTGGAGCTGAGAAGTGATTGTTTGTGTGCTGCTCCAGTGAGTGTGTGAACTTGGAGCTGAGAAGTGATTATGTGTGTGTTGCTCCAGTGATTGTGTGAACTTGGAGCTGAGAAGTGATTGTTTGTGTGCTGTTTGTGTGAACTTGGAGCTGAGAAGTGATTGTCTGACCCTAGTAGTTGTTACACAGTTCAGTGACCCCACAACTCACTCATTAATGTTGACAATGTATTGTTACAGCTGTGCCTTGTATGCTTGTATTGTCACCAGAGATAATATGTTAAAACTGATTAGAACACAAGTAACACACGTGACTATATGCTACATACAAAGATGGTAGTTATCCATTTGGGTTAACATTAATGTATGTACATGTACATGTACGCCCGCAAGAAGTGGGCATGTTGGCCGAGTGTATCTTATCACCAGTTGCTGTCTTTCAGTACCTTGAGAGGAACGAAATCACTGACTTGACTCGAGACAACTTCACCTTCAGTACGAAGGTGTGCGTGGGGGAGTTCTATGAGGCCAATGTCACCAGTGAAACACAAGGCTATGTGAGCACATCTACACACCAGTAGCTTCAGTCATTTTGTTATTGTTAACTGTTTCAGTGCCAGCCAAAGTTGCTCTGACATACACGAAGGGCCAAACCTTTTCTAAACGTGTATTTTTATGCGCTTAATGTTTAAATATCACCAAGTAAATTACACATTTCCTGAAAGGGCAGATCATTTTCTATTTAGTTCCAAAAACGTAATAGTTAGATGACACAAGATAACTTGCTTTCACTAATATATGTGCTTAGAGTTATCCAACGCGTTTTGCATGGAAAACATAAAACATTTCGTTTTTGGTGTAGCATCTTATCCTGCATTCCAATATGCGTGTGTTTAACGTAAATACAACTTTTTGACTCAGTTTACCAGTGGTGGAAGTCGGGCTGCTTCTGAACTATTGGGTTCACCATATGGTATAAACTCAATGAGGTTGGAAAGCACCATTAAACCTACTTGTTGATTGCCGTGTGTGGTTGTCAGAGACCTACTTGTTGACTGCATGGTGTGGTTGTAGAGTTACCGCCTGCTGTCAGACAGTGATGTACAGGCACACTATGCCGTCATTGAGGCTCGCAAGAACAAGATCCTGGAACGCAAACAGCGGGCAGAGAAACGTATCCAGCAGAAGAGACTGGCGGCAGACATGGCCATGAACATGTCTCAAGGCAAAATGCAGCGACGCCTACAGCAGCAAGGTGGGGTGAATAATGGTGGTGCTACTCACTTATGGGAGATGCTAGGGCCTTACTTATGGGAGGTGCTAGGGCCTCATTTATGGGAGGTGCCAGGGCCGCATTCATGGCCAGTGCCAGGGCCTCACTCATGAGAGGTGCTAGGCCCCACTTATGGGCAGTGCCAGAGCCTCACTCATGAGCAGTGCTAGGGCCTCCCTCACTCATGGGTGGTGCTAGGGCCCCACTTATGGGTGGTGCTAGGGCCCACTCATGGGTGGTGCCAGGGCCCCACTCATGGGTGGTGCTAGGGCCCCACTCATGGGAGGTGCTAGGCCCCACTCACGAGTAGTGCCAGGGTATCACTCATGGGTGGTGCCAGGACCTCACACTATTAATTAACTGTCAATTCCTCTTTGGAAAGTTCATGAAGTGTTGTGTATCATTTCAGATTTTTGTACTTATTAAAATACCGCATTACAAAAAAATGTGTTGGTTGACTCGTTAACTTAAGAGATGTCTCATGAAATGTGCCATGTCACCCATACGTTCTCCTTCTGTATGGTAGAACTTGAAATGTGCCATGTCACCCATACGTTCTCCTTCTGTATGATAGAACTTGAAATGTGCCATGTCACCCATACGTTCTCCTTCTGTATGGTAGAACTTGAAATGTGCCATGTCACCCATACGTTCTCCTTCTGTTTGGTAGAACTTGAAATGTGCCATGTTACCCATACGTTCTCCTTCTGTATGGTAGAACTTGAAATGTGCCATGTCACCCATACGTTCTCCTTCTGTATGGTAGAACTTGAAATGTGCCATGTCACCCATACGTTCTCCTTCTGTATGGTAGAACTTGAAATGTGCCATGTTACCCATACGTTCTCCTTCTGTATGGTAGAACTTGCGAGGAAAGTAGCCGAGATCAAACAGTGGAAGAAATGGGAGCGACTGCGTCAGAAAGAGGCTGCTCGTCGCAACAAGGAAGTGCGACGTAAGTGTGATGTCATGTCGAACGATGCAGCATGTTATGTAATATAAAAAGTCTGACATCACATTGAAGGAAGCAATGCCAGATAACTGTAAGCAGACTTTTTAAAATATGGTTGTTCTATTGTAGATAGTAATAAAAGTTTTAAGACAGCTTTCTGTAGCCGTAGCATGATGACGGAGTAATTGTTTCTATAAAACTTATACTTTTTCTATAAAACGTATGGTTGTGTCACTGATCAGTTGCAGTTTTGAGTTAATAGACTGCTGCTGTTTATTGTAGTTGCTGTGATTTGTTGTCGTTGTCATCATGATGAGTGTATTTGTTGATAGTGCAAGAAATCAGAAAGCAGAGGGAACAACAACGACTGGTACGACAACAAGAGAAGGTACATCGACAACAACAGATTCGTTTAGAGCGGGAGATGCGTACGCAGCAGATCATCGAGGTTCGTTGGGTGCACATTTCTGTATTCCATTCATGGATCCAGTAGGTCACGATTCGCCGGTGTCATAATCAAACTTATGCACAAGCTTTGCTTTGCATAATCTGTTGATAAAAGAATTTTACCCGCATTGCATTACTTTCTAAGTAGGATAAGTTGTTATATTTCAAGTTGCCGACTACCCTATAATGTGGACATTTGTTTAAATACTTGTGCACCATAATTATATTTCATAATATTTTACATCACATTCCTTTTCTACTTCTACTATATTTATTGTTTTAATTACTATTATTATTAGTTAATTTTATCTATGATATAACAACTACTGTTTTTTATTCAAATATATTATTTTTTACATCCACTTGTATATTGTTGTAAAGCGCTGTGAACAATATTGGATATGACGCTTAACAAAATAAAATATTATTATTAATTGAGGTCTGCCATTTTGAATTTCAAAATGGTGTTTAATAAAATGAGACCTACCTACTGTTGGCTGTAACGCTGTTTCGTCTACACCACTCTTTTATGTAAGTCAGTCTGTGTATGTAACTGACAAAATATCCTATGGAGGGGTGTGTTTGGTGAGTTTGACCTGGGACTGGACACTCTGTTTTGATTGTAGGAGCGTGAGATGAAACGTCAACATATTGTCCTCCTCAAGGACCAGGTCAGTACAGTTATTAGTGGTTGTGATCACTACTCCCCAGTGGCTCACATATCTTGACATTGTCAACTAATTCATTCTGTGAGGACAAAACTATGTCTAACACATGCTCACCCCTGGTTGGTTCTAGCACATGTTGAGAAAGGAAACTATCTTGTACTAAAACTAAAAACTTGTGGTCTTCACTCCCCATAGTCTACAGATTTCCATTGTATATGACCATGGTTAAAACCCCCATAATAACATAGTCCCGTTTGCTCACTTCCCTTATAGCGTTTTGTACTTTTTGATTCTCTTCTATGCTTATGTTTGGATTTCGATAAACTGAGTTTCCTGTAACTATGTTACACCAAACAGCTTCTTCGCAATCTGCTTCTCTTTCTAATTATATTTCACAAGCCTGGATAGATTCTTTAATACATAAAATAACTCCACCTCCCCTTCTTCCTATTCTATCTTTCCTAAACATTACATATCCTGTCAGTCCCAATTCGGCAACTGATATATCGGTGGTGGCCCATGATTCGGTTATACCTATTATGTGAGGGTCAATATCTTCTACCATAATGTTTAGTTCACTTCTTTTGGTTTTCATGGATGTTTAATTGCTTTGGATTGAAGTCCAAATTGCTTTGGATTGAAGTACACAAGAGCTAACTGGTTGTCAAAGTGCCTGGAAACCATCCTTGTTTTGTCGCCCATTCACACGTCTATTACACCTTGTAGGATAGTTTATTACCAATATTGGCATTCTCCGTGTACAAACTATACATATAACTGTATAGTGAACATCTGCACCAGGTTACATGTTATTATTATTACAATGTATAACTAAATGTAACTGTATACAGAACATCTGCACCAAGTTACATGTTATTATTATTACAGTGTATAACTAAGCGTAACTGTACACAGAACATCTGCACCAGGTTACATGTTATTATTATTACAATGTATAACTAAATGTAACTGTATAGAGAACATCTGCACCAGGTTACATGTTATTATTATTACAGTGTATAACTAAGTGTAACTGTACACAGAACATCTGCACCAGGTTACATGTTATTATTATTACAATGTATAACTAAATGTAACTGTATACAGAACATATGCACCAGGTTACATGTTATTATTATTACAATGTATAACTAAACGTAACTGCATACAGAACATCTGCACCAGGTTACATGTTATTATTACAGTATATAACTAAATGTAATTGCATACAGAACATCTGCACCAGGTTTATTACTACAGTGTATAACTAAATGTAACTATACAGAACATCTGCACCAGGTTACATGTTATTATTATTACAGTGTGTAACTAAATGTAACTGTATACAGAACATCTGCACCAGGTTACATGTTATTATTATTACAGTGTAACTAAATGTAACTGTATAGAGAACATCTGCACCAGGTTACATGTTATTATTATTACAATGTATAACTAAACGTAACTGTATACAGAACATCTGCAACAGGTTACATGTTATTATTACAGTATATAACTAAATGTAACTGCATACAGAACATCTGCACCAGGTTTATTACTACAGTGTATAACTAAATGTAACTGTATAGAGAACATCTGCACCAGGTTACATGTTATTATTATTACAACGTATAACTTTATACAGAACATCTGCACCAGGTTACATGTTATTATTATTACAATGTGTAACTAAATGAAACTGTATAGAGAACTTCTGCACCAGGTTACATGTTATTATTACAGTGTATAACTAACTGTAACTGTTTACAGAACATCTGCACTAGGTTACATGTTATTATTATTACAATGTGTAACTAAATGTAAATGTACACAGAACATCTGCACCAGGTTACATGTTATTATTACAGTGTATAACTAAATGTAACTGTATACAGAACATCTGCACCAGGTTACATATGTAACTGTATACAGAACATCTGCACCATGTTACATGTTATTATTATTACAGTGTATAACTAAATGTAACTGTATGTAGAGCATCTGCAACAGGTTACATGTTATTATTATTACAGTGTATAACTAAACGTAACTGTACACAGAACATCTGTACCAGGTTACATGTTATTATTATTACAGTGTATAACTAAATGTAACTACACAGAACATCTGCACCAGGTTACATGTTATTATTATTACAGTGTATAACTAAATGTAACTGTACACAGAACATCTGCACCAGGTTACATGTTATTATTATTACAGTGTATAACTAAATGTAACTGTACACAGAACATCTGCACCAGGTTACATGTTATTATTATTACAATGTATAACTAAATGTAACTGTATAGAGAACATCTGCACCAGGTTACATGTTATTATTATTACAGTGTATAACTAAGTGTAACTGTACACAGAACATCTGCACCAGGTTACATGTTATTATTATTACAATGTATAACTAAATGTAACTGTATACAGAACATCTGCACCAGGTTACATGTTATTATTATTACAATGTATAACTAAACGTAACTGCATACAGAACATCTGCACCAGGTTACATGTTATTATTACAGTATATAACTAAATGTAATTGCATACAGAACATCTGCACCAGGTTTATTACTACAGTGTATAACTAAATGTAACTGTATACAGAACATCTGCACCAGGTTACATGTTATTATTATTACAGTGTGTAACTAAATGTAACTATATACAGAACATCTGCACCAGGTTACATGTTATTATTATTACAGTGTGTAACTAAATGTAACTGTATAGAGAACATCTGCACCAGGTTACATGTTATTATTATTACAATGTATAACTAAACGTAACTGTATACAGAACATCTGCACCAGGTTACATGTTATTATTATTACAGTGTGTAACTAAATGTAACTGTATACAGAACATCTGGTTGTATTATTATTACATGTAACTTTATACAGAACATCTGCACCAGGTTACATGTTATTATTATTACAATGTGTAACTAAATGAAACTGTATAGAGAACTTCTGCACCAGGTTACATGTTATTATTACAGTGTATAACTAACTGTAACTGTTTACAGAACATCTGCACTAGGTTACATATTATTATTACAAGGTGTAACTAAATGTAAATGTAGACAGAACATCTGCACCAGGTTACATGTTATTATTATTACAGTGTATAACTAAATGTAACTGTATACAGAACATCTGCACCAGGTTACATGTTATTATTATTACAGTGTGTAACTAAATGTAACTGTATACAAAACATCTGCACCATGTTACATGTTATTATTATTACAGTGTATAACTAAATGTAACTGTATGTAGAACATCTGCAACAGGTTACATGTTATTATTATTACAGTGTATAACTAAATGTAACTGTACACAGAACATCTGCACCAGGTTACATGTTATTATTATTACAGTGTATAACTAAATGTAACTGTACACAGAACATCTGCACCAGGTTACATGTTATTATTATTACAGTGTATAACTAAATGTAACTGTATGTAGAACATCTGCAACAGGTTACATGTTATTATTATTACAGTGTATAACTAAATGTAACTGTACACAGAACATCTGCACCAGGTTACATGTTATTATTATTACAGTGTATAACTAAATGTAACTGTACACAGAACATCTGCACCAGGTTACATGTTATTATTATTATTACAGTGTATAACTAAATGTAACTGTACACAGAACATCTGCACCAGGTTACATGTTATTATTATTACAATGTATAACTAAATGTAACTGTATAGAGAACATCTGCACCAGGTTACATGTTATTATTATTACAGTGTATAACTAAACATAACTGTATAGAGAACATCCGCACCAGGTTACATGTTATTATTATTACAATGTATAACTAAACGTAACTGCATACAGAACATCTGCACCAGGTTACATGTTATTATTACAGTATATAACTAAATGTAATTGCATACAGAACATCTGCACCAGGTTACATGTTATTATTATTACAGTGTGTAACTAAATGTAACTGTATACAGAACATCTGCACCAGGTTACATGTTATTATTATTACAATGTATAACTAAATGTAACTGTATACAGAACATCTGCACTAGGTTACATGTTATTAGTATTACAATATATAACTAAACGTGACTGTATACAGAACATCTGCAACAGGTTACATGTTATTATTATTAGAGTGTGTAACTAAATGTAACTGTATAGAGAACTTCTGCACCAGGTTACATGTTATTATTACAGTAAATAACTAACTGTAACTGTTTACAGAACATCTCCAATAGGTTACATGTTATTATTATTACAATGTGTAACTAAATGTAACTGTACACAGAACATCTGCACCAGGTTACATGTTATTATTATTACAGTGTATAACTAAATGTAACTGTATACAGAACATCTGCACCAGGTTACATGTTATTATTATTACAGTGTGTAACTAAATGTAACTGTATACAGAACATCTGCACCATGTTACATGTTATTATTATTACAGTGTATAACTAAATGTAACTGTATGTAGAACATCTGCAACAGGTTACATGTTATTATTATTACAGTGTATAACTAAATGTAACTGTACACAGAACATCTGCACCAGGTTACATGTTATTATTATTACAGGGTATAACTAAATGTAACTGTACACAGAACATCTGCACCAGGTTACATGTTATTATTATTACAGTGTATAACTAAATGTAACTGTACACAGAACATCTGCACCAGGTTACATGTTATTATTATTACAGTGTATAACTAAATGTAACTGTACACAGAACATCTGCACCAGGTTGCATGTTATTATTATTACAGCGTGTAACTAAATGTAACTGTATACAGAACATCTGCACCAGGTTACATGTAATTAAATGTTTGTGTCTCCACCTACAACGAGGGCCCTGAGTGGAGTGGCAGTCAGTATTGACGTATTGTCTCCACATACAGTGAGGGCCCTGAGTGGAGTGGCAGTCAGTATTGAAGTATTGTATCCACATACAGTGTGGGCCCTGAGTGGAGTGGCAGTCAGTATTGAAGTATTGTCTCCACATACAGTGAGGGCCCTGAGTGGAGTGGCAGTCAGTATTGAAGTATTGTCTCCACATACAGTGAGGGCCCTGCGTGGAGTGGCAGTCAGTATTGAAGTATTTTCTCCACATACAGTGAGGGCCCTGAGTGGAGTGGCAGTCAATATTGAGGTATTGTCTCCACATACAGTGAGGGCCCTGAGTGGAGTGGCAGTCAGTATTGAGGTATTGTCTCCACATACAGTGAGGGCCCTGCGTGGAGTGGCAGTCAGTATTGAAGTATTGTCTCCACCTACAGTGAGGGCCCTGAGTGGAGTGGCAGTGGCAGTCAGTATTTAAGTATTGTCTCCACATACAGCGAGGGCCCTGAGTGGAGTGGCAGTTAGTATTGAAGTATTGTCTCCACATACAGTGAGGGCCCTGAGTGGAGTGGCAGTCAGTATTGAAGTATTGTCTCCACATACAGTGAGGTTGCTGAGTGGAGTGGCACACATACAGTGAGGGCCCTGAGTGGAGTGGCAGTCAGTATTGAAGTATTGTCTCCACCTACAGTGAGGGCCCTGAGTGGAGTGGCAGTCAATATTGAAGTATTGTCTCCACCTACAGTGAGTGCCCTTAGTGGAGTGGCAGTCAGTATTGAAGTATTGTCTCCACCTACAGTGAGGGCCCTGAGTGGAGTGGCAGTCAGTATTGAAGTATTGTCTCCACCTACATTGAGGGCCCTGAGTGGAGTGGCAGTCAGTATTGGAATATTGTCTCCACCTACAGTGAGGGCGCCCTGAGTGGATTGGCAGTCAGTATTGAAGTATTGTCTCCACATACAGTGAGGGCCCTGAGTGGGGTGGCAGTCAGTATTGAAGTATTGTCTCCACATACAGTGAGGGCCCTGAGTGGATTGGCAGTCAGTATTGAAGTATTGTCTCCACATACATTGAGGGCCCTGAGTGGAGTGGCAGTCAATATTGAAGTATTGTCTCCACATACAGTGAGGGTCCTGAGTGGAGTGGCAGTCAGTATTGAAGTATTGTCTCCACATACAGTGAGGGCCCTGAGAAGAGTGGCATTCAGTATTGAAGTATTGTCTCCACATACAGTGAGGGCCCTGAGTGGAGTGGCAATCAGTATTGAAGTATTGCCTCCACATATATAAAAAAGTGAGGGCCCTGAGTGGAGTGGCAGTCAGTATTTAAGTATTGTCTCCACATACAGTGAGATGTTCACTAGCGCTGGTATTTACAGCAGCAACTAAAGACTCATGTCCAATTGTCCCTCCATCCTTCCATTGACTAGAGTTAGCTCTACGTAACCACACACTTACTCGTCATCATCTTCCCTCCCCAGCCAGCAGATGAAAGCTCTGCTATGGCTCCGGGGTCGACTCTCGTGGCTCCACCTATCATCCTGGATCACCCCTCGCTGCCGCTGCCGCTGCCTCCTCTACTGACACTAGCGCCACCTGTGGGCACCGCCTCATCCAATCTCTATTATTCGTATCTAATGCACACCGCACATCAGGAACATGAACGGCGGCGGCAGATGGCAGCCATGATGGGCCTGGTACGTAACCGTATGCATCGTCATTGTGGCTACGTTGTTGTCATGCTGTTGTCATGGTGATCGCTGTCGTTGTTGTTGCATGCCAGCTCCCCCTCGCACACGATACTCTTGGTTTCCAGGCACTCTAGCCAGAAATGTTATCTCTTCAAAGTGTGTTTCTT
>CM034533.1:72192278-72346817 GCA_020002185.1 Paraescarpia echinospica | reverse complement strand
TTGATGTAGCAGATGGCACGCCGCATTAGTAGTGTGGGAGAGGTTGATGTAGCAGATGGCACGCCACATTAGTAATGTGGGAGAGGTTGATGTAGCAGATGGCACGCCGCGTTAGTAGTGTGGGTAAGGTTGATGTAGCAGATGGCACGCCGCATTAGTAGTGTGGGAGAGGTTGATGTAGCAGATGGCACGCCGCATTAGTAATGTGGGAGAGGTTGATGTAGCAGATGGCACGCCGCATTAGTAATGTGGGAGAGGTTGATGTAGCAGATGGCACGCCGCATTAGTAATGTGGGAGAGGTTGATGTAGCAGATGGCACGCCGCATTAGTAGTGTGGGAGAGGTTGATGTAGCAGATGGCACGCCGCATTAGTAATGTGGGAGGGATTGATGTAGCAGATGACACGCTGCATTAGTAATGTGGGAGAGGTTGATGTAGCAGATGACATGCTGCATTAGTTACGTAAACACTATTGGAGAGACAAAGTTTGAAGGCCATGCTCATATACACCTGTACTACTTATGTAAACACTGTTGGAGAGACAAAGTTTGAAGGTTATGCTCATATACCCCTGTACTACTTAAGTAAACACTGTTGGTGAGGCAAAGTTTGAAGGCCATGCTCATATACACCTGTACTACTTAAGTAAACACTGTTGGTGAGACAAAGTTTGAAGGCCATGCTCGTATACACCTGTACTACTTATGTAAACAATGTTGGAGAGGCAAAGTTTGAAGGCCATGCTCGTGTACACCTGTACTACTTACGTAAACACTGTTGGTGAGGCAAAGTTTGAAGGCCATGCTCATATACACCGGTACTACTTACGTAAACACTGTTGGAGAGACAAAGTTTGAAGGCCATGCTTGTACACACCGGTACTACTTACGTAAACACTGTTGGAGAGACAAAGTTTGAAGGCCATGCTCGTATACACCTGTACTACTTACGTAAACACTGTTGGTGAGGCAAAGTTTGAAGGCCATGCTCATATACACCGGTACTACTTACGTAAACACTGTTGGAGAGACAAAGTTTGAAGGCCATGCTCGTATGCACCTGTACTACTTAAGTAAATACTGTTGGTGAGGCAAAGTTTGAAGGTTATGCTCATATACACCTGTAGTACTTACGTAAACACTGTTGGAGAGACAAAGTTTGAAGGCCATGCTCGTATACACCTGTACTACTTAAGTAAACACTGTTGGTGAGACAAAGTTTGAAGGCCATGCTCGTATACACCTGTACTACTTATGTAAACAATGTTGGAGAGGCAAAGTTTGAAGGCCATGCTCGTGTACACCTGTACTACTTACGTAAACACTGTTGGTGAGGCAAAGTTTGAAGGCCATGCTCATATACACCGGTACTACTTACGTAAACACTGTTGGAGAGACAAAGTTTGAAGGCCATGCTTGTACACACCGGTACTACTTACGTAAACACTGTTGGAGAGACAAAGTTTGAAGGCCATGCTCGTATACACCTGTACTACTTACGTAAACACTGTTGGTGAGGCAAAGTTTGAAGGCCATGCTCATATACACCGGTACTACTTACGTAAACACTGTTGGAGAGACAAAGTTTGAAGGCCATGCTCGTATGCACCTGTACTACTTAAGTAAATACTGTTGGTGAGGCAAAGTTTGAAGGTTATGCTCATATACACCTGTAGTACTTACGTAAACACTGTTGGAGAGACAAAGTTTGAAGGCCATGCTCGTATACACCTGTACTACTTAAGTAAACACTGTTGGTGAGACAAAGTTTGAAGGCCATGCTCGTATACACCTGTACTACTTATGTAAACAATGTTGGAGAGGCAAAGTTTGAAGGCCATGCTCGTGTACACCTGTACTACTTACATAAACACTGTTGGTGAGGCAAAGTTTGAAGGCCATGCTCGTGTACACCTGTACTACTTACGTAAACACTGTTGGTGAGGCAAAGTTTGAAGGCCATGCTTGTACACACCTGTACTACTTATGTAAACACTGTTGGTGAGACAAAGTTTGAAGGCCATGCTCATATACACCGGTACTACTTATGTAAACACTGTTGGTGAGACAAAGTTTGAAGGCCATGCTCATATACACCGGTACTACTTACATAAACACTGTTGGAGAGGCAAAGTTTGAAGGCCATGCTCGTATACACCTGTACTACTTAGGTAAACACTGTTGGTGAGGCAAAGTTTGAAGGCCATGCTCGTATACACCTGTACTACTTACGGAAACACTGTTGGTGAGACAAAGTTTGAAGGCCATGCTCATATACACCTGTACTACTTACGTAAACACTGTTGGAGAGACAAAGTTTGAAGGCCATGCTCATATACACCTGTACTACTTACGTAAACACTGTTGGAGAGACAAAGTTTGAAGGCCATGCTCATATACACCTGTACTACTTACGTAAACACTGTTGGTGAGGCAAAGTTTGAAGGCCATGCTCATATACCCCTGTACTACTTACGTAAACACTGTTGGTGAGACAAAGTTTGAAGGCCATGCTCATATACACCTGTACTACTTACGTAAACACTGTTGGAGAGACAAAGTTTGAAGGCCATGCTCATATACACCTGTACTACTTACGTAAACACTGTTGGAGAGACAAAGTTTGAAGGCCATGCTCATATACACCTGTACTACTTACGTAAACACTGTTGGAGAGACAAAGTTTGAAGGCCATGCTCATATGCACCTGTACTACTTAAGTAAACACTGTTGGTGAGGCAAAGTTTGAAGGCCATGCTCATATACACCTGTACTACTTACGTAAACACTGTTGGAGAGACAAAGTTTGAAGGCCATGCTCATATACACCTGTACTACTTACGTAAACACTGTTGGTGAGGCAAAGTTTGAAGGCCATGCTCGTATACACCTGTACTACTTACGTAAACCATGCTGTTGGTAAACACTGTTGGTGAGGCAAAGTTTGAAGGCCATGCTCATATACACCGGTACTACTTACGTAAACACTGTTGGAGAGACAAAGTTTGAAGGCCATGCTCGTATGCACCTGTACTACTTAAGTAAATACTGTTGGTGAGGCAAAGTTTGAAGGTTATGCTCATATACACCTGTAGTACTTACGTAAACACTGTTGGAGAGACAAAGTTTGAAGGCCATGCTCGTATACACCTGTACTACTTAAGTAAACACTGTTGGTGAGACAAAGTTTGAAGGCCATGCTCGTATACACCTGTACTACTTATGTAAACAATGTTGGAGAGGCAAAGTTTGAAGGCCATGCTCGTGTACACCTGTACTACTTACGTAAACACTGTTGGTGAGGCAAAGTTTGAAGGCCATGCTCATATACACCGGTACTACTTACGTAAACACTGTTGGAGAGACAAAGTTTGAAGGCCATGCTTGTACACACCGGTACTACTTACGTAAACACTGTTGGAGAGACAAAGTTTGAAGGCCATGCTCGTATACACCTGTACTACTTACGTAAACACTGTTGGTGAGGCAAAGTTTGAAGGCCATGCTCATATACACCGGTACTACTTACGTAAACACTGTTGGAGAGACAAAGTTTGAAGGCCATGCTCGTATGCACCTGTACTACTTAAGTAAATACTGTTGGTGAGGCAAAGTTTGAAGGTTATGCTCATATACACCTGTAGTACTTACGTAAACACTGTTGGAGAGACAAAGTTTGAAGGCCATGCTCGTATACACCTGTACTACTTAAGTAAACACTGTTGGTGAGACAAAGTTTGAAGGCCATGCTCGTATACACCTGTACTACTTATGTAAACAATGTTGGAGAGGCAAAGTTTGAAGGCCATGCTCGTGTACACCTGTACTACTTACATAAACACTGTTGGTGAGGCAAAGTTTGAAGGCCATGCTCGTGTACACCTGTACTACTTACGTAAACACTGTTGGTGAGGCAAAGTTTGAAGGCCATGCTTGTACACACCTGTACTACTTATGTAAACACTGTTGGTGAGACAAAGTTTGAAGGCCATGCTCATATACACCGGTACTACTTATGTAAACACTGTTGGTGAGACAAAGTTTGAAGGCCATGCTCATATACACCGGTACTACTTACATAAACACTGTTGGAGAGGCAAAGTTTGAAGGCCATGCTCGTATACACCTGTACTACTTAGGTAAACACTGTTGGTGAGGCAAAGTTTGAAGGCCATGCTCGTATACACCTGTACTACTTACGGAAACACTGTTGGTGAGACAAAGTTTGAAGGCCATGCTCATATACACCTGTACTACTTACGTAAACACTGTTGGAGAGACAAAGTTTGAAGGCCATGCTCATATACACCTGTACTACTTACGTAAACACTGTTGGAGAGACAAAGTTTGAAGGCCATGCTCATATACACCTGTACTACTTACGTAAACACTGTTGGTGAGGCAAAGTTTGAAGGCCATGCTCATATACACCTGTACTACTTACGTAAACACTGTTGGTGAGACAAAGTTTGAAGGCCATGCTCATATACACCTGTACTACTTACGTAAACACTGTTGGAGAGACAAAGTTTGAAGGCCATGCTCGTACACACCTGTACTACTTACGTAAACACTGTTGGAGAGACAAAGTTTGAAGGCCATGCTCATATACACCTGTACTACTTACGTAAACACTGTTGGAGAGACAAAGTTTGAAGGCCATGCTCATATACACCTGTACTACTTACGTAAACACTGTTGGTGAGACAAAGTTTGAAGGCCATGCTCATATACACCTGTACTACTTACGTAAACACTGTTGGTGAGACAAAGTTTGAAGGCCATGCTCATATACACCTGTACTACTTACGTAAACACTGTTGGAGAGACAAAGTTTGAAGGCCATGCTCATATACACCTGTACTACTTACGTAAACACTGTTGGTGAGACAAAGTTTGAAGGCCATGCTCATATACACCTGTACTACTTACGTAAACACTGTTGGTGAGGCAAAGTTTGAAGGCCATGCTCATATACACCTGTACTACTTACGTAAACACTGTTGGTGAGACAAAGTTTGAAGGCCATGCTCATATACACCTGTACTACTTACGTAAACACTGTTGGTGAGACAAAGTTTGAAGGCCATGCTCATATACACCTGTACTACTTACGTAAACACTGTTGGAGAGACAAAGTTTGAAGGCCATGCTCATATACACCGGTACTACTTAGGTAAACACTGTTGGTGAGGCAAAGTTTGAAGGCCATGCTCATATACACCTGTACTACTTACGTAAACACTGTTGGTGAGGCAAAGTTTGAAGGCCATGCTCGTATACACCTGTACTACTTACGTAAACACTGTTGGTGAGGCAAAGTTTGAAGGCCATGCTCATATACACCTGTACTACTTACGTAAACACTGTTGGAGAGACAAAGTTTGAAGGCCATGCTTGTACACACCTGTACTACTTACGTAAACACTGTTGGAGAGACAAAGTTTGAAGGCCATGCTCATATACACCTGTACTACTTACATAAACACTGTTGGAGAGACAAAGTTTGAAGGCCATGCTCATATACACCTGTACTACTTACGTAAACACTGTTGGTGAGACAAAGTTTGAAGGCCATGCTCATATACACCTGTACTACTTACGTAAACACTGTAGGAGAGACAAAGTTTGAAGGCCATGCTCATATACACCTGTACTACTTACGTAAACACTGTTGGAGAGACAAAGTTTGAAGGCCATGCTCATATACACCTGTACTACTTACGTAAACACTGTTGGAGAGATAAAGTTTGAAGGCCATGCTCATATACCCCTGTACTACTTACGTAAACACTGTTGGTGAGACAAAGTTTGAAGGCCATGCTCATATACACCTGTACTACTTACGTAAACACTGTTGGTGAGGCAAAGTTTGAAGGCCATGCTCATATACACCTGTACTACTTAAGTAAACACTGTTGGTGAGACAAAGTTTGAAGGCCATGCTTGTACACACCTGTACTACTTACGTAAACACTGTTGGTGAGACAAAGTTTGAAGGCCATGCTTGTACACACCTGTACTACTTAAGTAAACACTGTTGGAGAGACAAAGTTTGAAGGCCATGCTCATATACACCTGTACTACTTACGTAAACACTGTTGGAGAGACAAAGTTTGAAGGCCATGCTCATATACACCTGTACTACTTACGTAAACACTGTTGGTGAGACAAAGTTTGAAGGCCATGCTCATATACACCTGTACTACTTACGTAAACACTGTTGGTGAGGCAAAGTTTGAAGGCCATGCTCATATACACCTGTACTACTTAAGTAAACACTGTTGGAGAGACAAAGTTTGAAGGCCATGCTCATATACACCTGTACTACTTAAGTAAACACTGTTGGTGAGACAAAGTTTGAAGGCCATGCTCGTACACACCTGTACTACTTACGTAAACACTGTTGGAGAGACAAAGTTTGAAGGCCATGCTTGTACACACCTGTACTACTTATGTAAACACTGTTGGAGAGACAAAGTTTGAAGGCCATGCTCATATACACCTGTACTACTTACATAAACACTGTTGGTGAGGCAAAGTTTGAAGGCCATGCTCATATACACCTGTACTACTTACGTAAACACTGTTGGTGAGACAAAGTTTGAAGGCCATGCTTGTATACACCTGTACTACTTACACTGTTGCTTGTACACACCTGTACTACTTACACTGTTGCTTGTACACACCTGTACTACTTACACTGTTGCTTGTACACACCTGTACTACTTACACTGTTGCTTGTACACACCTGTACTACTTACACTGTTGCTTGTACACACCTGTACTACTTACACTGTTGCTTGTACACACCTGTACTACTTACACTGTTGCTTGTACACACCTGTACTACTTACACTGTTGCTTGTACACACCTGTACTACTTACACTGTTGCTTGTACACACCTGTACTACTTACACTGTTGCTTGTACACACCTGTACTACTTACACTGTTGCTTGTACACACCTGTACTACTTGTACACACCTGTACTACTTGTACACACCTGTACTACTTGTACACACCTGTACTACTTGTACACACCTGTACTACTTGTACACACCTGTACTACTTGTACACACCTGTACTACTTGTACACACCGGCCATGCACACAATTTTGATTGTGACGTAGGCAAACAGTAATTTACTGGAGCCATCGATTCTATGAGGAAATAAACAAATTATTATTTCCATACTGATGTTGCTGATATACAGAAGGCGGATAGATAAAGATATTACCATTTGTAATTGCTGACACTTTACAATTTGTTTCTTCAGAGATGGTATCTCATAGTTGACATTCCTCATCAACAACTGTGCAACTTCAGCTAAAACAGAGATGTACAAAACTGTGATAAACCAACCAACCACACGTTATTAATATGCTAACTTTGGGGGCCGCTTGTCAGCATCTCCTCCCAGGTGTCAGCATCTCCTCCCAGGTGTCAGCATCTCCTCCCAGGTGACAACATCCACTCACAGCTTTCTAACTTCATTCACATCCTTGGACTATTGGCCAATGATCTACAGTTGGTGATGCATTAAAAAAACAAAAACATAGAAATATGGAAATGGTAGAGAGAGAGCTGCTGTGAATAAGTTTAAGATCAAAATACTGTGTTCATATCATTATATCATAACTCAGACAGGCCAACATTAGTGAAATATATAAGAGTAGATAGGAAGACTAATTAATGACATGGAGAAACTGGATGGAATACAAGGAAACATTAAGATGATAGTTAAATACCTACCGAGATATAAAGAATCCTTTTCATACATTTTCACTATCTCCAACCAATCCTAAAATGTAAATACATTGATACAATGAAAACAGATTTATCTTCTGATTTCATATGAGGTCCCAATACTACGACACAATGTATATAAACTGCATTTGCAAAGTGTGGCACATACGAGTAATATGCATACTACTTCACTAAGATTATGTAATGTTTGATTTTATTAATAAAAATTGAGTATGCTGAAGCACTCTTATTTTTTTTGGATATTTACATTTGTTTTTCATACTGGAATACGTATTCAAAGAATTGTTTTTGAAAAGTAAACATGTTTATTATCATGTATTTTCATATATATTACATTTATTCTTGGTTACCGACAGTTGTCTAGCTTCATTACATTGTTTAGAATAACATTTATGACATGACACGACACAGCAGCCATGTCTAGATTCATGTTGGTGTCATAATGATCACTTACCTTCATTCGCTGTGAAGAATAGCGACCAAACAAGTTCCTGCTGCCATCTGTAGTCTCCTTTAGTAACTCAATGATTCGAAGACAGTGAAAGTAGTTAATGTCTGAAAGTTAAAAAGATGTAGTATTGAATCTAAAATGTATAGTTATTATTAATCTGTACATAATTTGTACTGCTAATATTTATGAACATGTACTAAGAATTGGGGTGTTTTTACCTGCATGGTTAAAATCTTGATTTAACCAGGCACCAAAAACCTGGTCAAAATCTATTTGCAACATTTCTGGATTTAATTGTTTATTAATTTTACTGACAATAAAAATTTAATCAACTTGAATGAGCTCAGTAAAATATCACAATACAGAGATGATTTACCTTAAATTGTTACATAGCAAATGAACATGTAAACCATGATTTAAACACATGAAATAATGATACAGCCGTACATAATTGAAATCAAAATCAGCTCATTATTTGTTAACCTTGAAATTATGGTTTGGCCATAGATATAGGCTCTACTATTATAGAACAATATATTCTATAGAAAACAGAAAGCGGTAGTTCTTCTGCCAGAGTGGTAGACTTGATGTGTATGGCTGTGACTCGTACATGTTCCTTGCAGTAGGGTGGTGATCAGTTCCACAGGCGGCATGTCTTGGATGGCATTGTTGATCTTCTCTCGCACACACACAGCCGAGTCCTGCCACTGGTCCTTGCAGTGACGCCGACTGATCAGCCAATCTGTCAACATACATGCCATCATTGTGAAAGGTAATATATATATATATTATATATAAATATATGTAGCACAGTATCCAGTCCTTGGGACTGCACAAAGTGCTTTACACTTTACTACATGGCAAACCTGCTCAATCGAACACCATCAGTGTAAGCTGTCATACCACAATCTTTACAAAGTCTACACTACCATATCGATATCATTATTAAACAGAAATGTTGCCCTTTAACATTACAATAATGACTCTCATCTCTGTATCTGGGTATATATATATCTATCTATATATATATATATATATATATATATACCTGGCAAAGTCCTGTTAGGATAAAAAAAAGTTATGTACACTGCCCGATAAACAAACCCAGATCGCAAGATAACTCATAGCTCCATACGACCAAAATGTACCTTAATGTGTGAACCACTACGACCCATACATTGCATACTTCAATAGCACCACACAGTGACACATCATGTTGAAATGTCAACAACCACACCATACCTAGCAGTTTGTTGCAATGTATATCAATGGGCAAGTTTTCATCCATGTTTAGATCTGCAAACAGAAA
Organism: Paraescarpia echinospica; assembly: GCA_020002185.1. Taxonomy (NCBI): domain Eukaryota; kingdom Metazoa; phylum Annelida; class Polychaeta; order Sabellida; family Siboglinidae; genus Paraescarpia; species Paraescarpia echinospica. Next base: position 72,337,287 of record CM034533.1, on the reverse strand, counting down.
TAGAGTCACTTCTCAAGTATCAACTAACCCGTCAGCAGTGGATCCAGGGGGGTCTTAGGGGTCTCAAGACCCCCTATGCCCTCTGGATAGTGGCAAATATTATGATGATTGACGAAATAAGGCATGAAGGCCCTAAATACAATAAAATTATTAATTACTGTGTAAACCTACTGATAATAAAAAGACTCAAGTATTAGCCATGTCAATCCTAGACATAATTTCCAACTGTGCCGTTGTAACCGGTTGGTTTCGTTTGCTGTGTTCGCATATATATTTACCACAATGAGAGCACAACAGTCCGTGACATTATCGCGTATGTTCAACCCATCAGTGTCAGCCTCCAGTCCAAGACGATGGATGTCATCAAAACTGCCAATCAAGTCAAGCATGCCATCACTGCCCTTGAAGAAGTCAGGAAATTGACAGGAATTATATTGATAATTTCCATCATAACCTCATTTTGTAAATGACTACAAACGCACAGGCTGTTGGAACGGAACCAGCACAACCTCGCATTCGTGAACGACAGCACCATAGAGCTAATGCCCCTGCTGATGATATAGAAACCTACTATCAAATTAATCTGACCATCCTAGTCATCGACCAGCTGTTGATGGGTCTCAAAGACCGATTTGGAGCCAAGATGCAAACCGAATAAAATAAAATCATAATTTGTTTTCTATGAGCCATAGAACCCCTAAAATTGTTAGCCGAGGTGCAAACCGTCTGATTATGTGACCAGGAAATGAGAAAAACGTTAACACACCCACGCGTCACATATATTCATGACCGGAAATTATGTCATGCAAAAAATTGGGTAATTTAATTTGTTTGTTCTAATGCTGTTAGAGTATTTTAATACATTAAGAATCATCTGATCTTGTGTACTGATCATTAGTATGGAGTGATATACAAAGAAGACATAGGATTCACGGTTTTGGGCAATAGGCTTCTTTTATGAGATTTGGACTTCATCACTGACATCAATCTATACTCGTAATTACTTGACTCAAAACAACTTTTTTAACAGTTTGTTTGCAAAAAATTAACGGAACGTGTTTCAGATTCAGCACATACACCGATAAGTTATGGTATCATTTGTTCAGAACATGACATAAAACATTATTTTAACCCACCACTGGCTCCAGTATAAGGCGTTTGCAACAGGAACACTATCACTACAACTGACGCTTTCATTGCATCAATGCCATGGTACAGTCAATGGGTCATTGTCCGCCTCACCCCAAAATGCGTTGCATAGAATATCGCAAGATTTAGCCACTAATCTCTGTGTATAACTTGCAAGAATTGTGCGTGACTTCCCAAGAGGTTCTGTAAACTGCAGAACGAGGCAGAACAACATGGATCCGATGTAAAAATCCCCCTTTGATGTGTGCTTTGCATCAGACTGATGCTTCATACATACTTAAATATCCATGCATTACAACATGTCTGGCGCACGCAACAAACACCACACCATCCACGAAGTCGTCAGTAATGATGGTAGTGGATTACTGGAAGAAGAAGAAGGCATACTGTCGAGATTAAGGTATATTTCTGTGGACATATTTTGCAATATGGACATGTTTTTTTCAGTTTTTATGAAAACTGTATGATTAATGTGACGCTCGTCGACAAGTCCTGTATATAAGGTATTCGTAACAGTAACATTGTCACTGAGACTGATACTTTCACTGCATAAGTGCATGACACAGTCACCGATACTGAGAGTGAGACATCGTACTGTGCCTGGCATGCCATGAATCTGAGAGGAGTCGTGACAGTAACACACATCACACTCACAGCTGTTAACTTTCTGCGTGACCTTCGGTTGTTGACAATGTAAAACAGATATACGCATGGACATGACATAATAACTGTAGGCATGATCACCTTGTAATTAAAACATATACCAACGTTTCTAGACAATCACTACGTTAATACCAACCTAACTCTACGACCGAGAACTGACGGCCACACGTTTACACCGGAAGCAGTAACTACTAAAAACATGAGGTCAAGGGTCATGAACTACATAAGAAAATGTTTTTATAAGCCTACACCAGAGGACACCACATATTAGTGAGCGCACAGATACAAGATACAAGATATTTATTCACAGACTACAATCAATTAAAACCGTTTTGGTAGGGATGACATGCATACATTATGATAAAACATACGTCAATGAGCCGGTATACTGGATGTAAATATAATACTGAAGAATAATGGTGGAAGAGGAGGGAGGGAGGGAGGGAGGGAGGGAGGGAGGGAGGGAGGGAGGGAGGGAGGGAGGAGAGGGAAAGTGCTTGTTCATAGGCATGCAGCGACGGATGTAGGATTTTACAAATTGGGAGACGCACAATCGCTCATCACCCCTATTGAAACTCAGCAAAAATCCTCCAACTGCATGCATCCCCCGGCCTGAAGTTCACCAAAAAATCCAACCCCATGGAGACAAAAAACAGGGGGCGTGCTCCCAACCCCCTGGATCCGTCTATTTAGCATGCCGGTGTAATACATGCTCTCAAAACTTTCCCTTTCAGTTTATTTGGCATTTTTCTTCTATCGACCATGACACCCACTATATATCTTTCTCCAAGCATTCGCTCCTACTTGTATTCGGCGTCGCACCTCTACCTCTGTTTGCCCATCATCTGTAATAATCCCCCAATGTACACATAGCCTTTCATTTGTTTAATTTCCTCGCCATCCAACCTGATGTCCGTCTCCTCTCTCTGGTGTCCAACCCACATCACTCCTATTTTCTCCAAGCTCATTCTCAGTCCATGCATCTTGAAATCCCCAAGTCATACATCTAACATTTCTTGTAGATCTTATTTGTTCTTTGCTATTGTGACCAGATCATCTGCATACATCAGCTTCCCAAGAACATCCTTCTCGCTAATCTCCCTGCTGATTAGTTCCATCACCATGATAAACAATAAAGGGCTGGTGGCACTTCTTTACCTCGATCACGGTGATGTCAACTGGGAATTCTTCCGACATCCCAAATCCAGCCACAACTCTTCCTATTGTTCTTTCATACATTGCTCCCACCATCCTGGCTTCTGCTTCTGGCACTCCCATCCATCTCACTGTTGCCAACACCATCTCTCTTGAGACTGTGTCGTAGGCCTTCGCCAGGTCCACAAATCCAATTCTCCCTTGCATCTTCAACCTATTCTCTACCAGATGTCTTAATACAAACATCCCAGTTGTCCCTCTGCCCTATACATGGCGATTACATGCCCGCAAGCTGGGTTATGCGACTGGTGCGAATGCTCCCGTCCCCCGGCTTAGGTTAGAGTTCCCGCTTGATGGGCAGATGCGGGCCTAGTTTGATGTTTGGGGAACTTCAGAGGGTGTCGTTGGCGGTGTCAATGGGTGTAGTCGGGTGTTAAAAGGGGATAAAAAAGAACCCCCAGGTGATGCAGAAGTGACACAAGCCATTCAACTGGAAAAGCTAGAGCGTGACATTTATAACTGAATGAGACGAGAAAAACACTTTTTGTGGTGGTTCCAATAAAAAATGTGGAGGCCCCCGTCTCTCCTGCCCTAAATCCGACGTACATGCTAGCTAACTATGCATTGTAGTATGTCCTTTCTTGATGTCATAGAAAACGACATCGCAAGTGGTATGCAATGCCTGTTTCAGTCCCAGCACCGCGCATATCCCCCCATATATCATAACGGCATAACGTACACTTAGCAACCAAACAGCATCTACATCGTTTGTCTAGAGATATCTACCTTACCAATATTATTCCAACTTCCCAAAATCAATCAATCAACGTACTATGCGAAAGTCCTAAACAGCAAAAACCTGCAAGGAAACATTCGAAGAGGCCGTTCTCATTAGAGAAGAAAAGCAATGGTTGCGGAATCTAAACAAAACCGAGAGACAGAAGAACCAGGAGGAAGAAGAACATCCAAAAATAAAATGATGTATGTATGTATGTATATATGTATGTATGTATGTATGTACGTACGTACGTACGTACGTACGTACGTACTTACGTACGTACGTATGTATGTATGCATGCATGCATGCATGTATGCATGCATGCATGCATGTATGTATGTATGTATGTATGTATGTATGTATGTATGTATGTATGTATGTATGCATGTATGTAAGTAAGTAAGTAACTTTATTTACAACGTAACATACAGTTAACACATACATGTCATACAAATGGAAATGTATTACATTGCATGGATGTCACAATCATAAAATCATGTTAAACAACTCACACAAATTCATCACCAGCCCACCTCCATACTATATAATTTTAAACCAGACTATTATTTAACATATAGTATGTGCTGCTGCTGTTGATATATGACAACGAACTGATAATTATGATCCATTGAAATATTTTATGTAAGTGAATAGAGACGCGATCCAAACATTTCATACATAAATATTGAGACCTGTAGTTTATATACATCTGAATTTGTTTGTATTTTGTTAGACTTAAATAAAGGATCAGTATGACTCCTATATCCTTTTTTATTAATTATTCTTAAAGCACGTTTTTGTAAAATTTCTATTTTCTTTGTGTTCCATTGGCTCGTGCTTGTATACCATATGTTATGTGACTGTGAATTAAAGTGTAATATAATGATTTTAATGATTTATATGGTATGAAATATTTCACTCTATTACAAAAATTGCTCTAGATATTTTGGAACTAATTATGTTGATGTGTTCTTTCCATGTTAGATACTTATCTATATATAATCCCAGTATGTGTGTGTGTATGTATGTATGTAAATGTGCGTATGTGCGTATGTGTGTATATGCGTATGTGCGTATGTGCGTATGTGCGTATGTGCGTATGTGCGTATGTGCGTATGTGTATGTATCTATATGAATGTGTGTATGTGTGATTATGTGTGTATGTATGTGTATGCATTTTATATGTATGTATGGATGTATGTATATATATACAGTTATGTACGTATGCATGTATGTATGTATGTATGTGTGTGTGTGTGTATGTATGTACGTACGTATGCGCGTATGCGCGTATGTACGTATGTATGTATACATGTGTACGTACGTACGTCTGCCCTTCTCTTTCATTGTATTACAAAGGGTCGTCCAATCATACTCTTCGTCATCCTCCCTGTTGTTGCTGACATCCTTGGCATAATCGTCAGCTACCGTTTGATCCTTGAGTCTCCACCACCTGATCTTGACTTCGTTCTCTCGTCGATAGCAACTCACCTTCTTCGGTCTTGCCTTCAGGTCCATCACGACCAATCTATGTTGGGATACCACAGCTTCGCCCGGTATTGTTTTACATCTTACAGTTCATGATGTCCTTCAGATGTCTTCAATATTGGTCAAGATGTAGTCGATTTGTGATTCCCTGTTGTCGCTCTTAATGTGATCAGCTGGCTCTATGTCTTCGTAAACCATGTATTCGCGATCACCAGATCGGAAGTGTCGGCAAACTCCACTACTCTGTCTCCTTCTTCGTTTCTGTCACCGAAACGTCTGTTATCGTGTGAGTTTGTGTCTCTTCCATAAATTCCAACGTGTCCATTTATGACACCACCAATAATCACCGACTCAACTTGTCGGGAGGTTCTGTCTCTCTCTCTCTCTCTCTCTCTCTCTCTCTCTCTCTCTCTCTCTCTCTCTCTCTCTCTCTCTCTCTCTCTCTCGCACGACTGTTCCAACACCGTGCATTGCTGTTATTGTTTTCTCCGTGGTAGAAAAGTTCGTAGCCACGGCCCATACTCTTTGCCTTTGACCCTTTCCATTTCATATCCTGCACACACGCTACATCTACCTTCCTCCTGCGTAGGCAATCTGCCATTTCCATCGCTTTGCCCGTCATAGTACCCACATTCCATGATGCCAATCGTATGTATGTACGTACGTATGTACGTACGCACGCACGCACGCACGCACGCACGCACGCACGCATGCACGCACGCACGCATGCACGCAGGTATGTATACATGTACTATGTATGTATGTATGTTTACATGTATGTATGTATGTATGTATGTATGTATGTATGTATGTATGTATGTATGCCTGTATTAGTTAATACTGCATTTTTTACATTTTTACTTGATTTGCTGTATACGTCGACCTCTGGATACAAAAATAAGAGAATCAACCAAAACCTCTAAATTGATATACATCATCTTAGATTGTTATTCTATTATCTAGTCTAACATAAACACGACTATAAAATAATAGGGCCTAAAGCGACATAGAGAATAGTGATGTATATAACCCCAAATAAAATAGTTGTACAGTCTGTGTGATGTATATAAACCCCCAAATAAAATAGTTGTACAGTCTATGTGATGTATATAAACCCCCAAATAAAATAGTTGTACAGTCTGTGTGATGTATATAGACCCCCAAATAAAATAGTTGTACAGTCTGTGTGATGTATATAGACCCCCAAATAAAATAGTTGTACAGTCTGTTTGATGTATATAGACCCCCAAATAAAATAGTTGTAAGTCTGTGTGATGTATATATACCCCCAAATAAAATAGTTGTACGGTCTGTGTGATGTATATAGACCACCAAATAAAATAGTTGTAAGGTCTGTGTGATGTATATAGACCCCCCAAATAAAATAGTTGTACGGTCTGTGTGATGTATATAGACCCCCAAATAAAATAGTTGTATGGTCTGTGTGATGTATATAAACCCCCAAATAAAATAGTTGTATGGTCTGTGTAATGTATATAGACCCCCAAATAAAATAGTTGTATGGTCTGTGTGATGTATATACACCCCCAAATAAAATAGTTGTATAGTCTGTGCGATGTATATAGACCCCCAAATAAAATAGTTGTACAGTCTGTGTGATGTATATAGATCCCCAAATAAAATAGTTGTACAGTCTGTGTGATGTATATAGACCCCCAAATAAAATAGTTGTAAGTCTGTGTGATGTATATATACCCCCAAATAAAATAGTTGTACGGTCTGTGTGATGTATATAGACCCCCAAATAAAATAGTTGTATGGTCTGTGTGATGTATATAGACCCCCCAAATAAAATAGTTGTACGGTCTGTGTGATGTATATAGACCCCCAAATAAAATAGTTGTATGGTCTGTGTGATGTATATACACCCCCAAATAAAATAGTTGTATAGTCTGTGTGATGTATATAAACCCCCAAATAAAATAGTTGTATGGCCTGTGTGATGTATATAAACCCCCAAATAAAATGTTGTACGGTCTGTGTGATGTATATAAACCCCCAAATAAAATAGTTGTATGATCTGTGTGATGTATATAAACCCCCAAATTAAATAGTTGTACGGTCTGTGCGATGTATATAAACCCCCAAATAAAATAGTTGTAAGGTCTGTGTGATGTATATAAACCCCCAAATAAAATAGTTGTACGGTTTATGTGATGTAACATAAACCCCCAAATAAAATAGTTGTACGGTCTATGTGATGTATATAAACCCCCAAATAAAATAGTTGTACGGTCTATGTGATGTATATAAACCCCCAAATAAAATAGTTGTACAGTCTGTGTGATGTATATAAACCCCCAAATAAAATAGTTGTACGGTCTATGTGATGTAACATAAACCCCCAAATAAAATAGTTGTACGGTCTATGTGATGTATATAAACCCCCAAATAAAATAGTTGTACAGTCTGTGTGATGTATATAAACCCCCAAATAAAATAGTTGTACGGTCTATGTGATGTAACATAAACCCCCAAATAAAATAGTTGTACGGTCTATGTGATGTATATAAACCCCCAAATAAAATAGTTGTACAGTCTGTGTGATATATATAAACCCCCAAATAAAATAGTTGTACCGTCTGTGTGATGTATATAAACCCCCAAATAACATAGTTGTACAGTCTGTGTGATGTAACATAAACCCCCAAATAAAATAGTTGTACAGTCTGTGTGATGTAACATAAACCCCCAAATAAAATAATTGTACGGTCTGTGTGATGTAACATAAACCCACAAATAAAGGTTTAACTTGGACAAAACAAACTGTCTGTAGGCTTACAAATGTGGTAGTTGAATAAATTCACTCGCATATAATTGAATTAGCAAAAAATGCAGATATTAAAAACAATTTATCATGTTTTAGAAATGAGAAAATTTGAGTTCATCTTAGATTGCTTTACGGCGAGTACACACTGGATTAGGCCCACCAGCGGATGCAACATTTACCAAAGGGGGGCAACATGTATGGGACACATTGGTATCCATGCAGGACCAGGGGCAGATACAGACAGGGTAGTCTGGGGGAACCAAAACACTCCAGAAAAACTTGAAAGTCTAGGGGACACATCATGCTATATAGTGCAGGCACATCCCAAATGAAATTGCTAAAAACTAGGGGGGCCTGTGCCCACCAGGCCTCCACAGACCCACCAATGAGGACTATGTGGAGAGCAGGAGCTTTGGACTCTCGACCCAGAGAACCCAGGTTTAAATCCTGTGTGGCGATGTCGAACCTTGGGCAGGTTCATATACTCTCTATTGCTTCAGTTCACTCAGCTGTATGAATGAGTACCTGGTTATAGACACTGACGGAAATTTGTGTACGAATAGTCTTCATGCATTAATTGCAGCATGGCTGAATGCTTCCCAGAGAAGTCGGGATGGTGTTCGGTTGAACAGGTTTGCCAGGGAGTAAAGTGTAAAGCGCTTTGAGCAGTTCCGAGGACTGGATACTGCACTATATAAGAACTTACATATATATATCACTCACTTACTCAATCCTCTTCGTGCCCTGTAGGTGACACATAAGGCATCAACAAGAGAGCGCCACTGCTGTCGGGCGGCAGCCCGTGCATTGATCGTACTCCACGTCAGCTGGTAGGTCTTTATTTCGTTATCCACGTCTCTTTCGGACGACCCTGTCTCCGTCTTCCATCCGCTGTCCAATATAGGGCTATCTTTGGTAGTGCACCTGTGGGCATTCTGCAAATGTGCCCTAGCAATCTCCATTTGCGTCTCTTGATTTTCGTAGCCAGGGATGTTGAATCTGTCTGGCGGGGAGCAACTCTTCATTGGTGATGGTGTTTGGCCAAAATACCCTATAATCTTCTGGAGACACTTGTTCTGGAAAGTCTCTAGCATGTGTGTTAGTCTTGCTGTCAGCTTCCAGCACTCAGATCCATAGAGAAGTATATATATATATGACAGGAGCCTTCGCCCAACCACCTGACACTACAGCTGCCCAATGGTGTGCGTGCGTGCGTGCGTGCGTGCGTGCGTGCGTGCGTGCGTGCGTGCATGCGTGCATGCGTACATGTGTGTGTGTGTGTGTGTGTGTGTGTGTGTGTGTGTGTGTGTGTGTGTGTGTGTGTGTGTGTATGCGTGTGTGTGGGGGGTAGTTGATTTTTTGGGGGTTGTGGTTTTTGGTGTTGGATTGGACTTTGTTGTGGCGTCGAGGGGGATTTTCCCAGTTGAGAATGGGAGTAGTGTTGCAGATTTAACCAGTCGAGGGTGGGTAGTGTTGGACATTACTCTGGTTGAGTTGCAGTACGTGGCATCTCAACAGCTGCAATGGTACGTAATAATTAAACTACATAATTATATATAATTTTTATTGTGTCTTGGGGCCAATTAAGATCCCCCTTGCCCCTAAACCTGCCTGAACATATTAAATTAATTCGATCGTTGTGATATGCTAAAACCTTGTGGCGCTACATGTTATAAAAGGAAAATGTAAGATTAAAAAAGTCATACGGTAGCCAGGGGTGTCACGGCCCAATTGCCCCCAGGCTATAAATAGAATCTACGCGAACGTGACTGGATGCCGTTGATGTGTTATAGTAGTGGCGTTGTTATATAAATAATTATGTTTGCCGACGACTTCTTTTCAAAACAGGAGTAGAACAAGGCTGCCCACGAAATGGCGGCAAGCGCTAGTGGAGGAACAAAGGGCCGAACTAGTGCCGAGGCGTTGGGCAGGCGATGAGACCTCGTGATCTGATACGCCAGGCCGCCCGCACTACGCCAGCTAAACACTGTCACATCAAAACACTGTCACTGCCAAAGTGCTGCTAAATCGTCTACTCCATTCTCGCACACATGCCGCAATAATGTTGTTCAAGTCCATTCGGCACACCCGTGATTATGTGATACAACAGTACAAGTAATAGTTTCCAAATTGTGTGCGTAAAGGGTAAATAACAAAGTGACCTTACAATAACATTACGCCGGGCAGCGAATCTGCTGCGACGCCTGCGTGTGCTCGGAACCCGTACGTTATGTGGAAAGTCGTTTCCTATCGTTAGTATTATTTCCGTGTTAGCAATGCCGAATGTTTCGTTATCCATCTAATTAATGCGTCCACAAAACGACCTGCTAAATGGTGATTAACTCATATGTCATGCACAACATGTGTATTTTAAGTCATGAGAGATACGAAATCAGTGTAAATCCGACCTATGTTCATTCAGGCTTTTATTGTTCGGCTAGCGAGTGGTGACGTCACGAGTGCAGATCCACATGCGCTCAAGCTGAAAACCTGAGTGTATATTACTCCATTTCCAAGCATTCGACAACAGAGAAGATTTTACAGGTTTTTATCCGTTTTTCTTCTTTATTTTGCCGCTGAAATCGTTCTGCGATGACTTACGTATAGTTTGGTACCTGGTCGTGAGTACAGGCGACGTGTAAAGCGCGTGTTTTGATGCATTTTCATTCAAAAGGTTAACTCGTTTTATCAATGATGTTTTACTTTGTTCCAATCCCATGCATTTCCTTAAAATGACAGCGTGGCATATTCGCCCGAATTTCACCAATACTTTCGTCGGGTTTTCAGCAGATAATCACAGCATCGTGCTCGGGGGTTGTCGGGGGTCAGTATGATGTATAACATGTCATAGTTTTGGTGCATCTTTGTGTTGTTTTCCCGTCTCGAAGCTACGTTATTTCTTAACTTGACACCGATTTGTCGGGTTCCTGTCGTATTGACCGTTTATAATATTCCTTCGCAAACAACAGTCGGCCATTATTCGACGGACGACCTACTCTAAGCCAAGCGAACCTTGCTCGTTTTCTCGCCCGCGTTTAACAGTTCTGTACATTTGTTTCGTCGGTCTTGTAGCACATAAACAAACCGTTGTTTGCGTAATTAAAGCATTCGTTTCGTGAGTCTTTAAATGTGTTGGTCAGTTCTTAATTCTCTGTCTCTCGGTGCTAACGTGAGCTTCTCAATCTCGGTCTTCTGTCTGTTTCACAATCGCAGTTATTACGTCTCAGGTCTTATGTTTATATCGGACATCGGTGATGGGTTTAACCTGAATTATGTTATAGACAACGGCACCTAATGTTTTGGTCAATTATTTTTTATTTATCTAAGACTAAAGCTAGGTGCCTGTATCAGTGTATAATTCAATTAGTAACTGACATTTGTTATATGGCAATATGATGCAGGTGATTTACTAACCCCAGCAGAGTGCATGTGGTATGCTGGCATAATATGTTGATGCCACCAAATATGTTCACGGAAAAAGGTCCTCAATTGATCTGTTTCTCATAATTATTGTTTTAGGCACATTTCATAAAACATTGAACCTATGCCTAGGCTATGAAGTGACGACACATCAACTCATGTGTTAACTTGTATACAGGTGTCTTATTTATTTTTGATGTAGTCATCGGACATACAAATAAATAATTTTTGACTGTGCCATAGAAAAAAATGGCAAAAATTCCTCTGCCTCTATATTCATGAACAATTCTTCAGAGATCATCAATTATGTGTTTACTAATTAGTATAATTTAAAGCTGATCTTTTCAGTTAATTTCAGTTAGATATCTATATACTTCCATTATAACACTACATGAACCTAATCATGAAATTATGGTTTTTTAAGACATTACCTGCACTGATTAGTGGATGAGCCCTGTGATAGCTGTTGGCAATACATCATAATTCTTGTGTCATGAATCACAGAATGCAATTAAGTGAATTTTGATGTTACTCATATTTGTGAGCTATACATGAGTAGTATGTATGGTTCTTACCCAGCAGTTGTTACTAGTCATGATTAAGTTTTGTTAGGGCTTGTAAATGTTAAGTGTTTGACATCAATAACACACAACTCCATGTGCCAGTAAAATGGGTACTCCTAGTTGGTTTAGCCCGTTCTATCTATGTACAGTCTAAAATTTAATGCCTCTTTTAGGAGCCATCTATAAATTATGTCATGCTATTGGTAGCATTTTTAGATACCCCATCCTTTATCATGCTTCATAATGCTTGCATGTGCACCTTCCTGAATTACTTTAATTTTGACGTATACTCCCATGATGCATATTGTACATGTGTAGTAATTATTATATTTGTTCAATGGGTTTATTGATTAATTTTTACTCATAAGTATGTTTACAAAAGTAATAAAAACAATTGTACATTGCTAGTTTTTCGTTGGAATGGTATTGAAATCTACCAGAAACTGTCTGAATAATGACTGCCATATCTATCTCCTATCAACAGCTCAATAAGCCAACATTTCAAAAAATGCTTACCCACTGACCCTCCGCACCCCCATGTAACATTTCATCACAATTGCCCATATATGGTATACATCCTCATCCGTCTATACATAACATACTTTATGGATGACCCCTTAGAATACACAATGAAGGCGCAAAGTAATTACAAAATTAATTAGATCATATCCAATGTAAGTCTGTAACATTAAAACACACAAGTTTACCAGATGTACTTGTCTCACACAACTGCTAAACCAATTAGATTTAAAACTGTTCGTATTTTTTACTTTTACTCTGATCTGACCATTACTTGTAAATAATGATTTAAGTTAAATGCTTGATAACAGTGACCTAAGTACAGTCGCACCACTTTACAACACACCTTGATATAATGCGGATTCGGTTATAAGGCAATAGGTTGTGGACCCCAAATGTCTGTATTTGGTTTGACTTCCTTTTGACCTTTCTGCTGCCACAACAAAACTACCTCTCCTGGATTCTTGTACAGCTTTTATCAAAGTGAACTTGTCAGTAATAAACTCCCTAAGCACCGATGAAGCCATGTGACAGTAGACATTGAAATGGAGTACACCTGTAAACCAAATGTGAATACTAGAGTAGTCAAGATCTGGTGGGTGCAGATCGAATGGCCCTGATAAAAACACAATTTAGCATTTCTTCTTCAACAAGAAAAAAAGAGCCGTACAAAATAAACAAGACCTGTTTATAGGTAAATTGAAATGTGTGTGCTGGTATTATGTTACGCTGAGTATGATCCCAAAAATCCACTTATAACTTCATAACAATCAGTCATGATGACTCATTCAGCCCACAAATTCCACCAACCATTGTGACAAATAGTATACCTTTAATAGTTTTGTCGATTTATACTTGGTGCCATATCACAGGTAAAACTTGAGAAAGTTTCGTATCAGAGTGATACAGCTCGGTACTCATTAGTTCTGGCTGTAATCAGTTTCTTTTTGTATTCAGAAAATATTCAGTGATAAAAAAAAGTAGAATTAAATATTTTTTAGAGGGCTCGAGCTAAATAAAAATAATAACAATCTCTCATGACAGTATTATAATTATAAACCACGAGGCATGACATTATATAAGGTAAAGGGTAAAACAGATAACAATGATCAACATAAAATTTACACCTTATGTTTACCTGTTTTCAGGTGTCCCAAGTTTATAGCAAATTTCAGATATAGTAGGTAAACTTCTTATTTTAGAAGCACCTGAAATTAAATAAAAAATATGTTTATTAATTATGTTAATTAAGTTAAATATAACTGGTGTGAGTTTGGGTGTGTATCCCCTGTTTATGCAATACAGTATTATGGACACAGTTCATGGTTATCATACCTGAATGCAATAAAAAAAACTGTTAGCTGCCAAAAGTTGGCATTTGTTATGTGACACTTGGTAAAGAGATTTCAGCCTCGTTGATTGAAAGCAGTTACCAACTTCTCAGAAAAGCAATATTAAAGGGAATAAAAACATCTATTGCTTGAATTTATGTTATATTACATCCTGCTACCTATTTCCACGTCTACCAAGCACAAAAAATCAAAAAATTCAATGAATTAGAAATTCCACATTTTATGCTGTACATCCGGACATTTTCGAATATGCATATTTTTGGCGTGCTTTTCGGGATACCGAGATGTGACGTCACTTATGACTCAAACTCGCATCAGGCCGACCCTTTCCATGCATTCAGACCATGTTTACAAGTATAGCTTTTGGGTCGAAACGAGCGTCAGAATGAGTTATTGTGCAATTTTCGACGTAATACAAACACTAGTCATCATAGAGGAACAAGCAGTTATCTTACGGTTCCACATGAATTCAATTTTATTCAAAACAATGTATGCGAATGGGCCTACAGTACAAGTCGACTAGGTTTCGCCGAGGTTGGGCTCGTTTTCAGAATAATCATATCGAATGCAACCAACGGGAGATAATCTACACCAATAAACATACATAGCAAACATATATTGTATCCAGCTACATAAAGTAACGTGTATAATCTCATAATATCACTAGAATATCGATATATGAAGGAGTAGTACAATTTGCCATAACAGCTTAAATCAGTTAGAGAATTTCCGCTGGTCCCGCTAGCTCAGTGGGTAGGCGCGTTGGTTGCTTGTTGTTTATTTTACAATCGGGCGACGCCGGTTCAATCCTGACAGCATGCAAACTATTAATTTTCTTTACACTTTTTTTGTTTATGTTTTCATGAAGTAATATAAACCAAATCATTTAGTATACTATGATGCACTGTTTGTAAATATTTTTTATATTTTTGTAGTAATTATTTATTCGCCACAAAAATGAAAATATGGTCATTATATAACAATGTTTCTAAATTTTATTTATCCAAACAAATATAATGTAATGGATATCTAATTTATTAATTGTAAATATAATGTACAGTAATATATTGTAATTATATATGTGAAAACAGATTGTGATCTGTCTGGATAAATACAATTTAGAAACATCGTTGTATATAATGACCATATTTTAATTTTTGTGGCGAATAAATAATTACTACAAAAATATAAAACAATATTTACAAACAGAGCAAATCATAGTATACTAAATGATTTGGTTTATATTACTTTGTGAAAACAAACAAAAAAAGTGTAAAGAAAATCAATAGTTTGCATGCTGTCAGGATTGAACCGGCGTCGCCCGATTGTAAAACATTCGTCAAGGAACCAACGCGTTTACCAACTGAGCTATCAAGGCCGGCGGAAATTCGCTGACTGATTTCAGTTGTTATGATAAATTGTACAACTCCTCCTTCATACATCGATATTCTAGTGATATTATGAGATTTTACACGTTACTTTCTGTAGCTGGATACGATATATGTTTGCTATGTATGTATATTGGTGTACATTATCTCCCATTGGTTGCAATCGATACAATTATTCTGAAAACGAGCCCAGGGGCAGGGCCAAGCTCGGTGAAACATAATCGACTTGTAGACTCATTCGCATTCATTGTTTTGAATAAAATTGAATTCATGTGGAACCGTAAGATAACTGCTTGTTCCTCTATGATGACTAGTGTTTGTATTACATCGGATTATTGCATAACAACTCATTCTGACGCTCGTTTCGACCCCAACATTATCCATGTAAACATGCTCTGAATGCATAGAAAGGGTCGGCCTGCTGCGAGTGTGAGTCATGTGTGATGTTAAGATACCACGTGATTGCCTAGCTCATTAAATTTTTATTTTCCGCGGGAATCGCTACACAGACGGGTTTAAAATCGAATTTATGCTAAAAATGTATTTTTCTGTACTTTTGAAATGTTCTCGAATGTTACATGCAATATTAAACTTTCTGTACACATGGAAAACGGATTTTAGCTAATGCCTTGTTTTTATTTCCTTTAAAATGATGTCGCTTCTGTGGCCTTGTGAACTGAGATCATCAGGTATGGTACGCTGACTGTCAACACAAATCAGCTGTAGTGGTTGCTATGGTAACTGGTGCTATTTGTCATTGTGTGGTGGATGTTGACAGTGAATCATTGAATGGAGGACAGACAATGTTATATTATGTGCAATGGTCTAATGGTAGCACGGGTTAATAGTTTCTGTTGTCATTATTTCCATGTATCATATATCATCAATGCAGTTGCCACCTGTCAGCTGCCTCCTTTTGTCATTCTCCTCTGTACATACCCATGCAAGCAAAAACGTTTTAGTAATAATTTAGTTATCTTTTTAGGCTAGCTAACCAAACTTGTGTGCATGCGTGAGTGTCTGTACCAG
This sequence comes from Paraescarpia echinospica, assembly GCA_020002185.1. NCBI lineage: Eukaryota > Metazoa > Annelida > Polychaeta > Sabellida > Siboglinidae > Paraescarpia > Paraescarpia echinospica. The sequence goes on along the minus strand of CM034533.1, from coordinate 72,320,992 downwards.
CGGTTCTAAACCTTTTATGATTCTGACACAGATTCTGGTCGCAGGACTTGCTTGGAGACCCTTGCCTTCAAACAGCTAACATGTGATAAATTATAAAATAAGTATGCATAAGATATTATAAATGAGAACATTTATTAAGCTTGCTGAACATGGAGGAATCGCCAAATTAGTGCAAATAGATTCCCATCATAGAAATAGCAGATCAAAAGTAAAGATAGTGAACAGTGTCAGGAAATTGATTATTATTGGTGTTAAAGATAACGACGCAGACAATCTGATAGACAGCGTGATATACCTGGACATGCTGAGTATTGAGTAAAGAGATATTTATCTGTGAAAGAATAGTTTGAAAGTTGATTTCGTCCACGGAGGAGGGACAATAGGATGGAGATCTTGGGGAAGGCTAAATATTTTTAAAGGATGTACCTGAAGTTGTAACCGTAGATTTTTATTTTTGTCTATGTCATCTTAAAGATAATATAGCAGTCTACAAATACATTGCAGGATGTACAAAGTAATTTTTTTCCGTTTTGATTTATTACCTTTAAAAAAATGAATGTGTACGGACAGAGACAATTGCGTTATCTGTCAGTTACAGGTATGATGTGTCACATTTGTTATTAGTACCCGGTACTTGGCACACGGTAGCAGCAAGCCACATATGTATTATATTGCAGGATAACATGAGCATGAAAAATGTGCACAGAAAACCATTAGTGGATTGTCATAATTTCTTGTTTTTTTGTATCTAAGGCCCATTCCATGGAAAGTGGTCCTAAGTGCTAAGAATTAAACTTTCAAATCCTGTTCTGAAAACCAGTATTTATTATTTTCATAATGCTCGTCTAACATGTAAAACAAAGCTTTTTCCGTAGAACGATTATTTTTGCCATTTTGGCATGTTGTATGTATCCCATGCTAATACAATAAAAGTATTCCAAATTATGCTCATACTTCCATGGTCAATAACGTTATTATTAAACGCCTTTTAACACCTTACTTCAGTGTATTCTGGTAGACGGTTGGATATATTTCATAGTTCCAAAGTCAGATTTTAGAGGTTCTAGCAGTTGGTTCCCCAGTATTACAGGAACAAATGATCCATTGCGGATATAACACGTGACAAAAATACATTAAAAGATCCCTAGTATCAATACAGTGCAGACATTTCTTTTAAAAGCAAGAACATAAATTCAAACAAGAATCATCCAGTGACCATCCATTTGAGCCACCTGTCCATGGTAACATTCAGCACAATAGATGTGTCACACCTGAGACGTGTCAGGTGTGTTATGTAGCCAGCTGCATTCTAATGTACAGCCTCTCTCCTGTAGCAGACAATACCTCACATAATGTCCTCTTCCTAAATGGGCGTTATTACTCTGCTAAATAGCATCCCGTGTATTCTTTATTAACATGAACATTTGTACTGACTAAAAGAAATAGGTGCTGTATGTCAACTGACGTTCTACAACACTTTAAGAAGGTAGACTTAAGATAAGATCTGTTCTGTCATGGTCTGTAGATGACTAAGCCAGCTATCACTGTTGAGTGTGGACTGTACACAGTCACCCACTGCAATGACAAAGGGGACAGGGGTGATGTTACTGTGGACATCCTTAGACTTGTAGCATATGATGTCCACTGGTACAGGCCAACTCCAGTGGCTTCAACATTTAGGCACGGTCACATTCACTTCTGTGTCCTCACCTATCACTGTCTCTACCTCCCAAAGAAAACTTCTGCCTGTCAGTTAACAACCACTCAACTCAACAGTGAAACTGTCACAGTACTAGGCTGACTCATTGGTATGGCTACATCAGTGGATGTACCATACCTGGGTCTAAATATGTCAACTCAGTTACTGGACCTTTATGACAACCTGACATGAATAGTGTCACTTGATTGAATGACTTGTAGCTCACATGGTTGGGTTCATCTACTTGTAATGAGACAACAGAAACAACTGAGTCTCTCTTGTGGCTATGCACAGTAATAAAAGTAATCATGATAATTTACTAATTTATAACTAGTCTTACATCACATTGTATCACGGATTAGGTCTATAAAAACTACTTGATTGCATTCATAAGACAACAGTCTAGATACTCATGTTCAACATCTTGTCTCTTATACAGTGAACACAAGGAACAGAGATTAGGAACAAAAGGACTAAGCTAAATGGATTTATGTATTAATAGACACTCGTCATTGATGTCAAGTTCACACGTGTAACATGCAGTAAACGTGTCATAAGTACACTGATGTCAGACAAAAATAGCTGATATATTTCAGCAGACAATACAGACGATTCACAATATCGTTTTGTTAGACAAAGTCTCAATAATACTTCACAGAACTTTCACAATTTCTGAAACATGTCAGAAATATGAAATCGTCTGATGTAACATGCGTGCCGCAGTAAGACGCGGTAGGAGGAAACGTGAGTGGTAATATTCTAATGCTTTCTATATCAGTGGACAGAATACTAATGTAAGACCACTGTAAATGCTAAATTAAAATATGTTTGCCCCTATAAAAAGATAATTTCTTATGTTACTTTCTAAAAATGAAGTCAAGACTATAACACGCGTACATATAACACGTATACGTACATTTTAAAGTGCTGAAAGTACGTTTTGTGCGATAATGTGTAAATTGTCGGAGTGCAACTGTAAAAAAAAAATGATTATATGCCTCTCATTCATTGTCTGGATGCCTGGGCTAGGCCGGAGGCAACCATATGTGCAACTCATTGGCAACGTTGTGTATTTTATGAGAATGGGCCTTATGAGACAGCTTAAAAACATTTTGAATTGAATTTGCCATATTGAAATGGAAAATTTAATAGTCTGAACAGAATTTACCATTTTCTGAAATGGAATTAGCCTATTTTTTAAATGGAAGTATTTATACGATACACTTGATCTTCAAAGATAATCCTGCAAAACCCAATCCAAGTATGATTACTTTATTTCGGTTTTAGTTGGTTTATAATTTTTCTGCGATTGTTTTTTTTTACAATTATCTTATTTTCTGCTAAAACATTCAATCTATAGATGATTTTAATTATTCTTTGTGATATAAATTTTATTTTATTTGCTTATATGTAATCTTAGAGCCACGGTACTAATAGGAATTGCTATCCCCCAAACATTCAAGTCTGATCAGTCTTAATGGAAACCTGTTTTCTTCTTATGAATCGTATTGTGTTGTGGCATATTAAAATCTTGTCCAAATGTAAAAACAACAAATTCCCAGCAAAATTTTATTTTAATTTTTTAACATCATTATTCGTTTAATTATATGATATGACTCAATAAGTGAAAACTATGATCCGTGTCAGGCCAACTGAATTAGATTACCAGTTTGCTGCTAGTATGAAATATACTTGGTATATGTCTTAAGTTGTTGATTGCTGAGAATAGCCTCATCAACATAATCCAAATAAAAGTGGCATCCGTCATTTGCTTTTTGACAAAAGTTCTTGTGAGAAACCAGGAATTATTTGATGTGGCCTTACTTGCATCATCACAGTGACAACAGTTACATAACACCATGAATCACTCTTGAGCTGCCAAACAACTTGACAGCCTTCAAGGTCAAATATAAGTTCCTTATAAATAGCTGTATGTATTGAGAGCTTTCTAGTCAATGAATGCAGAAGGCAATCTATGAAGGCAAAACAGAATCAGTTATAACCATTTTGTTGATTTTGAGAAAAACTCACCTTTGTGTTTTATACTCTGAGTAATTGGAAACTTGTATAAATGCTGTTGGAATATATAAAGAATAACAAATTAAAGAGAATGGTAGCAAAAGTTGAAATGTGTTTGCTGATTTCTTATACAAAAATTTAATTGGGATAGAGCCATATGTTTTTGGTAAAATTGCGGTATATCCATTCAGTGAGCGCCATCACTAGGCATAGCAGGAAGAGGGGCAAGGCCATGTTGATTGACTGATATAGATATATCTATATATCATGTTTTGGTTTAAATAAGATGTGGCACGTGGTTTAAACAATTGTTTCATACCTGTTCGGACACAATTTAAGAAATGGCATTTATCATATTTTGCCCTGACACTCCATGTGGCTATGTTGTATCATCACAGTGGTGAGTGAGGACAGTATTGCTAAATATAACTTATAATAAGTATATATATATATATATATATAATATAACAAATAAACACTTGTTTTGACTCTTCATTGCAGGAGGCCAAGATTGCACAGTGGACTGAAGACTTGGCATGGATTCAGGGGAGAAGGAATCCCCGAATCCTAGCGGCAACATCTTTAATCCCACCAGTCTTATAGGTGGGAACATTCACTTCATTTACCATCTATAGTATAATTATTATATATATATATATATATATGTATATATATATAGGATATAATCACATTGGTGATTGTAAAGGATAGTGCGGTGTTGGATGTTTCTGTTTGTCAGTTTGGTAATAACAAAGCTTGGTAGATATGCAAAGACGTACACCTGTATTGTCTGGTCACCTTGGTAATCGCAGGTATTTATAGCTAAATATTCTCCACACTGCTGCCAGTGCAGAACCCTGATTGATAAGATGACACAGGCTAGGCAGGCAGTGGCTAGAAAGCGAAGTCGTTTGCCTGTCAATAGTCATTCTGTCCTCAGGCCTTTGCACACTGCCCCACTTGAGTGCCAACTGCACTGCTGTTTGTTAGTCTTTCAGCAGACCTTGATAGTCCACTGAGCAGCTGTCTGTTAATGTTATGCCAGATAGCTTATTGTGTAAATGTGTGTCACAAGCAGTGATAGCAGCTTCAGAAGTCAGGTGCAGGCCGCCTCTCATTGGTTGCAGCAGCTCATTAGAGCCACAGGGAAAGTCTTTTGCATAAGCACCTGTCAGAACGCATCATTGTCACTTTGGCCCAGCTCATCAGTGCAGTGACCAGCGTTATTGCCGTAGTCCTAGTATGTTGGCTTTACCAAATCGGTTACAGCTGTGACCCTTCATTGATAATGAAAATCTCTTCAGATATCACATGCCATGTTTTGTTAGTGAGATTTTCAAATACCGAATAATGCAGTTATTCCTATGGCATCTGCTGTTGGCAATTGGAACTACTAATATTATATGTAAAGCATTGTAATTGAGTGGCTGACCTTGTACATTAGAAAATTATATTAAACAGAGATGTTTACAATATAGCATACGTTCCTTGCATGTAATGATGATCCAGTTTCTTGGCTTTTATCCGTATTTATTAACATTGCCTGTAAGGAAACTGTTTTTTTTTTAGTTCAGCGACTGTTACAATATCAATATGTATAATAGCAGTATGTATATAATATATGCCTTCCAAAACAAAGACCCCAAATGGACAAGGTTGCATATAAGTAATTCGCTTATTGACAGTCTAACAATTATTCATCATTGTGTAACCTTTCTGAGATATTTGTCAATGTCGATTTTATTTTCAAAGCAAAACATTTATATAGTTTGTGCATAATATATGCTAGCATTTATACAATGAATACCCCGGTAGGTCATTAGTTCAATTCATTTGTTATCCTCTCTGATAATGACTACTTTCTGATATCCAATCTTCTAGATAATTTTATTAGAAAACAGAATGTGGGTCTCTATCAGTTTGTTTGTATGTTTGTTTGTATGTTTGTTTGTATGTTTGTTTGTATGTTTGTTTGTATGTTTGTTTGTATGTTTGTTTGTTTGTTTGTATGTTTGTTTGTTTGTATGTTTGTTCGTTTGTTTGTATGTTTGTTTGTATGTATGTTTGTTTGTATGTTTGTTTGTATGTTTATTTGTTTGTATGTTTGTTTGTTTGTTTGTTTGTATGTTTGTTTGTTTGTTTGTTTGTATGTTTGTTTGTTTGTTTGTATGTTTGTTTGTATGTTTGTTTGTATGTTTGTTTGTTTGTTTGTATGTTTGTTTGTTTGTTTGTATGTTTGTTTGTTTGTATGTTTGTTTGTTTGTTTGTATACTGTCCAACCAAACATTCACTGTCAGTTTTGCACGTATGGGGCTGACATTTTTAGGCTTGGTGGGTCCTTTTGAGTCGTTCATAGCTTTAGACTTTTTTGAATTTCACGCAGGGCGGGCGCCAGTGGTATTTGGATCTCGTCAGATTCAACATAATGAAAATTTGATCCAATATCATCAATAAAGATGACAATGTATGCTACAAATGTGTAACTGGTTGTACGCAGACATTTTGAATAGGTTTCACTTGTACACATTTGAGCATAGCATCAGTTGACTTTGGCATGTTGCAGACTATGCAGCTCTAGGGACGGATGTGTCCACGACGTCTGCCTACGCCCACCTGGCACACGTGGCAGGGGCATTCCCACTTCACCCCTTCTTCAGCACCCCACTGCCATTCGGAGGGCTCGGGTCACTGGGAGGGGGGCTCAATCCACTGCGCTCCCCGTCTCAACCCCTCAGAGGCCCTACAAGTCCTTCACACAGTGAGTACACTTCTAATTCACATATCCATCATGTGACCTGTTGCCTAGCAACAAGGTCCATGGAGCCATCAAAAATGGATGCTGAACATGTGTAGCTCTTCCATCAAATATTTTGTTGAAATTCGTTTATATTTTTATTTGCGACAAAAGGACATTGGAAAATTGTTTAGGGAAGAATTGCATGCGTGTAAGATTGAATTAGCAGATGGCATGCCGCTCTTGTAGGTGTAATACACATGTAAATATTTTTAATTGGCAAAGCTTCTCAGAGGTTACGTGCATAATGATGTAGGTAAACAGCGATGTACTAGACCCATCAATTCACTGTCAATGCTCAAGATTAGCTGATATTGGAACATGACTTACGTGTGTGTGCGTGCGTGTGTGCGAGCGTGCGTGCGTGTGTGTGTGTGTGCATGTGTCAAGGGTGGATCCAGAGAGGGTAGCCTAGGGGGCCCCAAACCTCCACTTGCACCCCCCTTGAGGCTTGCAAAAAAAACAATGGTGGCCGAACCAAATTCATATATTAGTTTGGCTGTGAACTGGAGCTTCAGCATGACTGTCCACTGTCGGGGTCTGATGTCAGAAGATGGGGGGAGGGGTGCTGTTGAAGGATTTTCACTGGACCTTCAGCACCACTCCACTGACGCACTGTCACTTCCTGATATCGGCAAACATGGTAGTGGACTGGTGGGGATGGGGTGGCAGGGACGGTGGCGGTAACGGGGGCGGGGTGGTGGGGGTTGTAGTTGAACAATTTTCGAGTCGACGTTCAGAATGTCTAGGGGGTACATAATAGGGGGATACATAATAGGGGGTACATAATAGGGGCACGCCACTCTAGTGCAGGCATAGCATGGTCTAGTGGGGCACGTGCCCCACAGGACCCCCATCAGTATAGACCAGTTCTTTAGCGCTTGAGCTGGCAATGCTTTAATTAAACATAGGATTTATAAAGAACAATAACAGATTATAAGTACATCATAAATTTTAGGTAGGAAATAAAGCAGGCTGTCTATGTTTCATTTGACAGATTACAGATTTTTGACAATTTCTGTTAAGAATGAGCCAATGACACTGCACATTATGGCTGATTAGCCAATCTTTGAAGCATTTTTGTGTCGAAAAATTATGAGTACTATGGTCTGTTCTAGGAGATAGGTAATGTTGAGTATTATAATATTTTTAGAATATGTTTGTAAATCATAATTACATGTAGATTAATATTGTGGTGCACATTTTACAAAGTAGATGGGCTGGATAATGATGTCTGATAGTCAGGTTTTTATTGTTTTTCCTTTAGCTGACTTTGCAAAAGCTATTATGCATATAAAATATTTATCGAAAAAACATTGAAATATTATCATAAATACCTGGTGTGTCTTTTTAATTAGAGCATCATAAATGCATACTTAGGCACTGGTACGTATACATTCATGCCATTGATATTTTTATTAACAATTGTACCACTGTCCACTGTGTGAGTGTTTGGGTATGTGTGTGTGAGTGGGTATGTGAGAATGTTTGGGTATGTATGCGTGTGTGGGTATGTATGAGTGGGTATGTGAGAATGTTTGGGTATGTATGCGTGTGTGTGTGTGGGTATGTGTGGGAATGAATGCATGCAGGTGTATGGGTGTGTGTATGTGTGGCTGTGTGTGTTGTTGCCACTGTGTGTTTGTGTGTATGTGTACTGTATGTGTGTGTTTGTATTTGTGTGTGAGAGCCTTCACCTAGATGTGTTCTTGCTGCAGGTACCAATGGGTCCCTAGGGAGCGTGTTGTTCCCGGTTCCCTCCACTGCCATGCCCATGGACCTACTCACCGACTCCCTTCAGCACAAATCGGTCTCCTCCGTCTTGAAGGGCAGCACAAAGCTTCAACTAGACGACGCGAAGGAACCCTCAACAGTCTCGAGTGACGATGAGAAGGACAAACACCTCCTGAAGAACGGCGTTCATTCCACCGCTGCACTGTGCCTGCCTGGCACAACAGACAGCTCCAGGGCAACCTTCCCCACTGCACCGAACCCATTCCTACTCCCCCTCACTGACTCATCCGTCTCACCGATGGCATATTTCCCGTTCGGCAGCTCTCCGCTCCTCGGCCCAAGCACTGCCCACGCCAGTATCTTCAACCCGCCTCCCCTGTTCTCAAGCCCCGTCCAGGCTATCTTCCCCTACGGCAGCACGACGACTGCAAAACACTCGTCGTCACCAGACCGCCCGGTTACGACGCGATCAAGTGATTCTGGGGAGAAAGCAGGAAGGAAGAAGACATCACACGGTCAGAGCAGAGCCACTAGCATCACCACCACCAGCGTGTCCATCACTAGTCCCATCCTCGCCGTACCAAAGCCTGCTGCACTGACGACATCAAAGAAGAAACAGCGCAGCACTGTAGGTTATGAACCCTGGCTCAATCACAGTGTACTGCAGTTTTGATGAAGTTTGCACTCCTTTCTAAAGCCATTCCACATCAGATCAACCAAACATGTATGTTTCAGATTTCAATCACAGTTTGTACACTTCCAAGGCTCCATTCATGCTAAAGCCTAGAATTTTAGCTGAAGTTTTTGTTTTGAGTTATGGCCATTTATAATTTTTGGAATTTGTCATTTTGCAAATCTTTGGAAATCTTTGTTGTTATAGGCTACTACGTGCATTACTCTGAATATATTATTTTCTTATTTGGTTGCAGAAGTTGGCTGAGAATGCTGCGACAGACACAGACGGGTCAGAAGTGAGTTCTGACAGCTCCCTCAGTGACACTGTCAGTCTCGACTCTCATACCAACACATCTGCACAGGTAGGACTTTCATCAGCTAACTCTCTACGTCAACACATGTCACCCTGTTTCACAGTCACACCAGTCTGTACCAGTCTGTTACACATGTCACACCAGTCTGTTACACATGTCACACCAGTCTGCTACACATGTCACACCAGTCTGTTACACATGTCACACCAGTCTGTTACACATGTCACACCAGTCTGTTTCACATGTCACACCAGTCTGTTACACATGTCACACCAGTCTGTTACACATGTCACACCAGTATGTTACATATGTCACACCAGTCTGTTACACATTTCACACCAGTCTGTTTCACATGTCACACCAGTATGTTACACATGTCACACCAGTATGTTACACATGTCACACCAGTCTGTTCATCAGTCTGTTACACATGTCTCACCAGTCTGTTACTCATGTCACACCAGTCTGTTACACTTGTTACACCAGTCTGTTACACATGTCACATCAGTCTGTTACACATATCACACCAGTCTGTTACACTTGTTATACCAGTCTGTTACACATGTCACACCAGTCTGTTACACATGTCACATTAGTCTGCTACACATGCCACACCGGACTGTTACAAATTTCACACTGGACTGTTACACATGTCACAACAGTCTGTTTCACATATCACACCAGTCTGTTATACATGTCACACCTGTCTGTTACACATGTCACACCAGTCTGTTACACATGTCACAACAGTCTGTTACACATGTCACAACAGTCTGTTACACATGTCACAATAGTCTGTTACACATGTCACAATAGTCTTTTACACATGTCACACCAGTCTGTTACACATGTCACACAAGTCAGTTACACATGTCACACCGGACTGTTACAAATTTCACACCAGTCTGCTACTCATGTCCCACCAGTCTGTTATTCATGTCACACCAGTCTGTTACTCATGTCACAACAGTCTGTTACACATGTCACACCGGTCTGTTAGACATGTTCGATTGAACAGGTCTGCCCGAGAGTAAAGTGTAAAGTGCTTTGAGGTGTCCTATATAGGAACTTACCTTTATAAGATGTTTTTATATTTCCAGGTAAAAGACAACATAGCCAAGTTAGGATCACCAGAAGGAACTAATCACGCCGAAGACTTGTGCACCAAATCAATGGTGAGCAGCGACACCTTCTGGCCACAGGAGGAAGTGATGGATCTGTCGATGAAGAAGCCAGCAATGTCGTCAAAGTCGGAATCGACGCACCCCTCCCCCCTCACCAGCTCCCTCTCCGCGCCTCCTCCCGAGATGATGCTTCTGTTCCCCCCTGAATTCCACCAGCAGGCGGCAGCACTTCACGACATGTCATTTGGTCTTGGCGGGGCGGCCATGATGCCGATGTATGACAGTGTCACCGGAATGTTTATCCCTCCGACATTTGCGGCCACCACACCAGTTGTCTCTGGAAGGGGAAGGGGGCGGAGAGGCAGGGGTAGGGGGCGCAACAGGGGGGCGACGATGTCGGGGGGCATCGAGAAAGGTGCTTCAAATACACGAGGGGGAGCGAGGGGGCGGGGGAGGAGTAGAGGCGGGGGGCGTGGCTCAAAGGGGAAAGCTGCAGGTGCACTGAAGTATCTACAGGTGAGTGGTGTGTTGTGTGGTGTTGACAGGTGAAAGACAGACCTGAGGGAGGGTTGTATCAACTTTGTAGGAAGAGGGAGGGTTCCAAAAAATTAATTCCAATTCCATTTGCAAAAATCTTTTCCAAGTTATTAATTTCAACATACAAAATTAAAAGAAAAAATGTAATTCCAATTTGGTTTAATACAGTTTTATTTACACTTGAAAACGTGTGTGCACAATTATTTTTAATCAGATATGATTAAAAAATTACTATGGTTCATTCATTCGGTGTCATTCAAATAAGTTGAGTTCGTTGACTCATGCCTGCTGTTGACAAAGAATTCCAATTCCAACTACCTTTCAAAGATGAATTCCAATTCTAGAATTTGAAGGTCAATTCCAGAATGTCTGCTATGAATTCGGTGCAGTTGTAAGATGGGATATGAGACGGTGGTGTGGGAGTACGGTGCCGTCGTAATGTGAGATACGGGGGTTGTATTCTATGAATATTGTTAAAATTGATATTTATTGTATAGCTTTTATCATGTTTTGAAATTGTTAACCATAGAGGTATATCCTCCTTGGCACCAACGTCATCACTGTATGGGTGGATGGGATGAATGTGTGGAAGTGGGAGTTATACCATCCTTATCACCAATGTCATCACTGTATGGGTGGGGGGATGAATGTGTGGGAGTGGGAGTTATACCATCCTTGTCACCAATGTCATCACTGTATGGGTGGATGGGATGAATGTGTGGGAGTGGGAGTTATACCCTCCTTGTCACCAATGTCATCACTGTATGGGTGAGGGGATGAATGTGTGGGAGTTATATATTCCTTGTCACCAATGTCATCACTGTATGGGTGAGGGGATGAATGTGTGGGAGTGGGAGTTTTATATTCCTTGTCACCAATGTCATCACTGTATGGGTGGGGGGATGAATGTGTGGGAGTGGGAGTTATATATTCCTTGTCACCAATGTTATCACTGTATGGGTGAGGGGATGAATGTGTGGGAGTGGGAGTTATACCATCCTTGTCACCAATGTCATCACTGTATGGGTGGATGGGATGAATGTGTGGGAGTGGGAGTTATACCATCCTTGTCACCAATGTCATCACTGTATGGGTGAGGGGATGAATGTGTGGGAGTGGGAGTTATATATTCCTTGTCACCAATGTCATCACTGTATGGGTGGGGGGATGAATGTGTGGGAGTGGGAGTTATATATTCCTTGTCACCAATGTCATCACTGTATGGGTGGGGGGATGAATGTGTGGGAGTGGGAGTTATACCCTCCTTGTCACCAATGTCATCACTGTATGGGTGAGGGGATGAATGTGTGGGAGTGGGAGTTATATATTCCTTGTCACCAATGTCATCACTGTATGGGTGGGGGGATGAATGTGTGGGAGTGGGAGTTATACCCTCCTTGTCACCAATGTTATCACTGTATGGGTGAGGGGATGAATGTGTGGAAGTGGGAGTTATATATTCCTTGTCACCAATGTCATCACTGTATGGGTGGGGGGATGAATGTGTGGGAGTGGGAATTATACCCTCCTTGTCACCAATGTTATCACTGTATGAGTGAGGGGATGAATGTGTGGGAGTGGGAGTTATACCCTCCTTGTCACCAATGTCATCACTGTATGGGTGGGGGGATGAATGTGTGGGAGTGGGAGTTATACCCTCCTTGTCACCAATGTTATCACTGTATGGGTGAGGGGATGAATGTGTGGAAGTGGGAGTTATATATTCCTTGTCACCAATGTCATCACTGTATGGGTGGGGGGATGAATGTGTGGGAGTGGGAGTTATACCCTCCTTGTCACCAATGTTATCACTGTATGGGTGAGGGGATGAATGTGTGGAAGTTGGAGTTATATATTCCTTGTCACCAATGTCATCACTGTATGGGTGGGGGGATGAATGTGTGGGAGTGGGAATTATACCCTCCTTGTCACCAATGTTATCACTGTATGGGTGAGGGGATGAATGTGTGGGAGTGGGAGTTATATATTCCTTGTCACCAATGTCATCACTTTATGGGTGAGGGGATGAATGTGTGGGAGTGGGAGTTATATATTCCTTGTCACCAATGTCATCACTGTATGGGTGGGGGGATGAATGTGTGGGAGTGGGAGTTATACCCTCCTTGTCACCAATGTCATCACTGTATGGGTGAGGGGATGAATGTGTGGAAATGGGAGTTATATATTCCTTGTCACCAATGTCATCACTGTATGGGTGGGGGGATGAATGTGTGGGAGTTATACCCTCCTTGTCACCAATGTCATCACTGTATCGGTGGATGGGATGAATGTGTGGGAGTGGGAGTTACACCCTCCTTGTCACCAATGTCATCACTGTATGGGTGGGGGGATGAATGTGTGGGAGTGGGAGTTATACCATCCTTGTCACCAATGTCATCACTGTATGGGTGGATGGGATGAATGTGTGGGAGTGGGAGTTATACCCTCCTTGTCACCAATGTCATCACTGTATGGGTGAGGGGATGAATGTGTGGGAGTGGGAGTTATACCATCCTTGTCACCAATGTCATCACTGTATGGGTGGGGGGATGAATGTGTGGGAGTGGGAGTTATATATTCCTTGTCACCAATGTCATCACTGTATGGGTGAGGGGATGAATGTGTGGGAGTGGGAGTTATACCATCCTTGTCACCAATGTCATCACTGTATGGGTGGGGGGATGAATGTGTGGGAGTGGGAGTTATATATTCCTTGTCACCAGTGTCATCACTGTATGGGTGAGGGGATGAATGTGTGGGAGTGGGAGTTATACCCTCCTTGTCACCAATGTCATCACTGTATGGGTGAGGGGATGAATGTGTGGGAGTGGGAGTTATACCATCCTTGTCACCAATGTCATCACTGTATGGGTGAGGGGATGAATGTGTGGGAGTGGGAGTTATGTATTCCTTGTCACCAATGTCACCACTGTATGGGTGGATGGGATGAATGTGTGGGAGTGGGAGTTATACCATCCTTGTCACCAATGTCATCACTGTAATGGGTGAGGGGATGAATGTGTGGGAGTGGGAGTTATACCATCCTTGTCACCAATGTCACCACTGTATGGGTGGATGGGATGAATGTGTGGGAGTGGGAGTTATACCATCCTTGTCACCAATGTCATCACTGTAATGGGTGGATGGGATGAATGTGTGGGAATGGGAGTTATACCCTCCTTGTCACCAATGTCATCACTGTATGGGTGGGGGGATGAATGTGTGGGAGTGGGAGTTATACCCTCCTTGTCACCAATGTCATCACTGTATGGGTGAGGGGATGAATGTGTGGGAGTGGGAGTTATATATTCCTTGTCACCAATGTCATCACTGTATGGGTGGGGGGATGAATGTGTGGGAGTGGGAGTTATATATTCCTTGTCACCAATGTCATCACTGTATGGGTGAGGGGATGAATGTGTGGGAATGGGAGTTATACCATCCTTGTCACCAATGTCACCACTGTATGGGTGGATGGGATGATTGTGTGGGAGTGGGAGTTATATATTCCTTGTCACCAATGTCATCACTGTATGGGTGAGGGGATGAATGTGTGGGAGTGGGAGTTATACCATCCTTGTCACCAATGTCATCACTGTATGGGTGGGGGGATGAATGTGTGGGAGTGGGAGTTATATATTCCTTGTCACCAATGTCATCACTGTATGGGTGAGGGGATGAATGTGTGGGAATGGGAGTTATACCATCCTTGTCACCAATGTCACCACTGTATGGGTGGATGGGATGATTGTGTGGGAGTGGGAGTTATATATTCCTTGTCACCAATGTCATCACTGTATGGGTGGGGGGGTGAATGTGTGGGAGTGGGAGTTATGCCATCCTTGTCACCAATGTCATCACTGTATGGGTGGATGGGATGAATGTGTGGGAGTGGGAGTTATACCATCCTTGTCACCAATGTCATCACTGTATGGGTGGGGGGATGAATGTGTGGGAGTGAGAGTTATACCCTCCTTGTCACCAATGTCATCACTGTATGGGTGAGGGGATGAATGTGTGGGAGTGGGAGTTATACCATCCTTGTCACCAATGTCATCACTGTATGAGTGAGGGGATGATTGTGTGGGAGTTATATATTCCTTGTCACCAATGTCATCACTGTATGGGTGGATGGGATGAATGTGTGGGAGTGGGAGTTATACCATCATTGTCACCAATGTCACCACTGTATGGGTGGATGGGATGAATGTGTGGGAGTGGGAGTTATACCATCCTTGTCACCAATGTCATCACTGTATGGGTTGGGGGATGAATGTGTGGGAGTGGGAGTTATACCCTCCTTGTCACCAATGTCATCACTGTATGGGTGGGGGGATGGAATATGGAGGTTGTATGCTATGAATACAGTTGTAACATGGGATATGGGGGTTGTATGCTATGAATACAGTTGTGACATGAGATATGGAGGTTGTATGCTATGAATGCAGTTGTAACATGAGTTATGGAGGTTGTATGCTATGAATGCAGTTGTAACATGGGATATGGAGGTTGTATGCTATGAATGCAGTTGTAACATGAGTTATGGAAGTTGTATGCTATGAATGCAGTTGTAACATGGGATATGGAGGTTGTATGCTATGAATGCAGTTGTAACATGAGTTATGGAGGTTGTATGCTATGAATGCAGTTGTAACATGGGATATGGAGGTTGTATGCTATGAATGCAGTTGTAACATGAGTTATGGAAGTTGTATGCTATGAATGCAGTTGTAACATGAGTTATGGAGGTTGTATGCTATGAATACAGTTGTAACATGGGATATGGAGGTTGTATGCTATGAATACAGTTGTAACATGGGATATGGAGGTTGTATGCTATGAATACAGTTGTAACATGGGATATGGAGGTTGTATGCTATGAATACAGTTGTAACATGGGATATGGAGGTTGTATGCTATGAATACAGTTGTAACATGAGATATGGAGGTTGTATGCTATGAATGCAGTTGTAACATGAGTTATGGAAGTTGTATGCTATGAATGCAGTTGTAACATGAGTTATGGAGGTTGTATGCTATGAATACAGTTGTAACATGAAATATGGAGGTTGTATGCTATGAATGCAGTTGTAACATGAGTTATGGAGGTTGTATGCTATGAATACAGTTGTAACATGAAATATGGAGGTTGTATGCTATGAATGCAGTTGTAACATGGGATATGGAGGTTGTATGCTATGAATACAGTTGTAACATGGGATATGGAGGTTGTATGCTATGAATACAGTTGTAACATGGGATATGGAGGTTGTATGCTATGAATACAGTTGTAACATGAGATATGGAGGTTGTATGCTATGAATGCAGTTGTAACATGAGTTATGGAGGTTGTATGCTATGAATACAGTTGTAACATGAAATATGGAGGTTGTATGCTATGAATGCAGTTGTAACATGGGATATGGAGGTTGTATGCTATGAATACAGTTGTAACATGAGATATGGAGGTTGTATGCTATGAATACAGTTGTAACATGGGACATGGAGGTTGTATGCTATGAAAGCAGTTGTAACATGAAATATGGAGGTTGTATGCTATGAATGCAGTTGTAACATGGGATATGGAGGCTGTATGCTATGAATACAGTTGTAACATGAAATATGGAGGTTGTATGCTATGAATGCAGTTGTAACATGAGTTATGGAAGTTGTATGCTATGAATGCAGTTGTAACATGAGTTATGGAGGTTGTATGCTATGAATGCAGTTGTAACATGGGATATGGAGGTTGTATGCTATGAATACAGTTGTAACATGAGATATGGAGGTTGTATGCTATGAATGCAGTTGTAACATGAAATATGGAGGTTGTATGCTATGAATGCAGTTGTAACATGAAATATGGAGGTTGTATGCTATGAATACAGTTGTAACATGGGATATGGAGGTTGTATGCTATGAAAGCAGATGTAACATGAAATATGGAGGTTGTATGCTATGAATGCAGTTGTAACATGGGATATGGAGGCTGTATGCTATGAATACAGTTGTAACATGAAATATGGAGGTTGTATGCTATGAATACAGTTGTAACATGAGTTTTGAAGATTGTATGCTATGAATGCTGTTGTAACATGGGATATGGAGGTTGTATGCTATGAATGCAGTTGTAACATGAGATATGGAGGTTGTATGCTATGAATGCAGTTGTAACATGAGATATGGAGGTAGTATGCTATGAATACAGTTGTAACATGGGATATGGAGGTTGTATGCTATGAATACAGTTGTAACATGGGATATGGAGGTTGTATGCTATGAATACAGTTGTAACATGGGATATTTAGGTGGTATGCTATGAATGCAATGATAACATGAGATATGGAGGTTGTATGCTATGAATGCAGTTGTAACATGGGATATTTAGGTTGTATGCCATGAATGCTGTTGTAACATTAGATATGGAGGTTGTATGCTATGAATGCAGTTGTAATATGGGATATGGAGGTTGTATGCTATGAATGCAGTTGTAACATGGGATATGGAGGTTGTATGCTATGAATGCAGTTGTAACATGGGATATGGGGGATGTATGCTACGAATACAGTTGTAACATGGGATACGGACGTTGTATGCTATGAATACAGTTGTAACATGGGATACGGAGGTTGTATGCTATGAATGCTGTTGTAACATGGGATACGGAGGTTGTATGCAATGAATGCAGTTGTAACATGGACTACGGAGGTTTTGGATGCTATGAATGCAGTTGTAACATGGATACGGAGGTTGTATGCTATGAATACAGTTGTAACATGGGATACGGAGGTTGTATGCTATGAATGCAGTTGTAACATGGGATATTTAGGTTGTATGCTATGAATGCAGTTGTAACATGAGATATGGAGGTTGTATGCTATGAATACAGTTGTAACATGGGATATGGAGGTTGTATGCTATGAATACAGTTGTAACATGGGATATGGATGTTGTTTGCTATGAATACAGTTGTAACATGGGATATGGAGGTTGTATGCTATGAAAGCAGTTGTAACATGAGATATGGAGGTTGTATGCTATGAATGCAGTTGTAACATGGGATATGGAGGCTGTATGCTATGAATACAGTTGTAACATGAAATATGGAGGTTGTATGCTATGAATACAGTTGTAACATGAGTTTTGAAGATTGTATGCTATGAATGCAGTTGTAACATGGGATATGGAGGTTGTATGCTATGAATGCAGTTGTAACATGAGATATGGACGTTGTATGCTATGAATGCAGTTGTAACATGAGATATGGAGGTAGTATGCTATGAATACAGTTGTAACATGGGATATGGAGGTTGTATACTATGAATACAGTTGTAACATGGGATATGGAGGTTGTATGCTATGAATACAGTTGTAACATGGGATATTTAGGTGGTATGCTATGAATGCAATGATAACATGAGATATGGAGGTTGTATGCTATGAATGCAGTTGTAACATGGGATATTTAGGTTGTATGCCATGAATGCTGTTGTAACATTAGATATGGAGGTTGTATGCTATGAATGCAGTTGTAATATGGGATATGGAGGTTGTATGCTATGAATGCAGTTGTAACATGGGATATGGAGGTTGTATGCTATGAATGCAGTTGTAACATGGGATATGGAGGATGTATGCTATGAATACAGTTGTAACATGGGATACGGACGTTGTATGCTATGAATACAGTTGTAACATGGGATACGGAGGTTGTATGCTATGAATGCTGTTGTAACATGGGATTCGGAGGTTGTATGCTATGAATGCTGTTGTAACATGGGATACGGAGGTTGTATGCAATGAATGCAGTTGTAACATGGACTACGGAGGTTGTATGCTATGAATGCAGTTGTAACATGGATACGGAGGTTGTATGCTATGAATGCAGTTGTAACATGGGATATGGAGGTTTTATGCTGTGAATGCAGTTGTAACATGGGCTACGGAAGTTGTATGCTATGAATACAGTTGTAACATGGGATACGGAGGTTGTATGCTATGAATGCAGTTGTAACATGGGATATTTAGGTTGTATGCTATGAATGCAGTTGTAACATGAGATATGGAGGTTGTATGCTATGAATACAGTTGTAACATGGGATATGGAGGTTGTATGCTATGAATACAGTTGTAACATGGGATATGGATGTTGTTTGCTATGAATACAGTTGTAACATGGGATATGGAGGTTGTATGCTATGAATGCAGTTGTAACATGGGATATGGAGGTTGTATGCTATGAATGCAGTTGTAACATGGGATATTTAGGTTGTATGCTATGAATGCAGTTGTAACATGAGATATGGAGGTTGTATGCTATGGATACAGTTGTAACATGGGATATGGAGGTTGTATGCTATGAATACAGTTGTAATGGGATATGGATGTTGTATGCTATGAATACAGTTGGTACATGGGATATAGAGGTTGTATGCTATGAATGCAGTTGTAACATGGGATATGGAGGTTGTATGCTATGAATGCAGTTGTAACATGGGATATTTAGGTTGTATGCTATGAATGCAGTTGTAACATGAGATATGGAGGTTGTATGCTATGAATACAGTTGTAACATGGGATATGGAGGTTGTATGCTATGAATACAGTTGTAACATGGGATATGGATATTGTATGCTATGAATACAGTTGGTACATGGGATATGGAGGTTGTATGCTATGAATACAATTGCAACATGGGATATGGATGTTGTATGCTATGAATACAGTTGTAACATGGGATATGGAGGTTGTATGCTATGAATACAATTGTAACATGGGATATGGAGGTTGTATGCTATGAATACAGTTGTAACATGGGATATGGAAGTTGTATGCTATGAATACAGTTGTAACGAGGGATATGGAGGTTGTATGCTATGAATACACTTGTAACATGGGATATGGAGGTTGTATGCTATGAATACAGTTGTAACGTGGGTATATCATCACTAGGACAAGAACCACTGCCAGGAGGAATTGAAGGCCCAGCTGGAGGCTGAGTTGAAACAGCAGCAACTCCAGCTTAAGTTGGCCCGCAGTCTCCAACACAAACACTCAGACAGCAAGCGTCGACAAGATTCGACTTCACAGGACAGCCCAATCAAGTCTAGTGACAGTCGGAACTCACAGAAAGGTACCAAGTCCAAGTTGGCGGAGGTATTGATGGGACAGTGCACTGCGATGATCGTGGGTAGTGCACGCACTGCCGGTGCCTCCAAGCTACAGCACACACCTCTCTCAGAAGTTGTCGACAAGCCAATTGTCGACCAGAGCTCAGACTCGGACACTGGTAAGTTTTTGTTGTGGTCAGGGCACCAGACTGTCGATTGGGAGGATGGTGGCTTGATTCCAGGAGTCATTGTTTTGAAACTTGGGAAATTTTGTTCCAGTCACTTTGCCCTTGTCTTTTGGAAGAAACGCTAAAGCTATTGGTCATGACTACCTTGTGTCTATGCCAGGGGAAAGCAAGAGATCTCACCTACACGGAACAGTTGAAGAAACCTATTATGATCTGACATAGTTGTGGACTCGGCCTCCTGGCATAGAAGTAGAAGAAGCAGAAGTAGATGGTAGATCATCCCTTGAACTACTGTGTAACAAAGAATGTAAACAACTTGTATAAATAGAACAGTATTAGACAGATGGCATCATTGTTGTTCAGCATTGGTGAGAATGTCACCGTAATGTGTCGTCTCACAATGACAGATGGAGAGAGTGAAGATGATTCAAGTTTGGAGGGCGAGTCAGACACAACCACTGACACTGATGACGCCACAGAAGAACATGTCACTGACACGTCATCGTCAAAACGAGCAAACAGTCCAGGACCTGGAGGTTAGTACAAATAGCATGTTTGTAACCTGTTGCATATTAACGTTGTTATAAACTGAAAAATGCGCAAGTGAATCACCTATTATAATGGAGGAATTTCCTAACTGCTTTCTTCATATTGCCTGTGGAGCCATCTGCACGGAGGTGTAGACTCCCTCCATTGGTTTTGTAAAATAAATAACAAACAAGTGCGGATGAGATGTTAACAGTGCCTGTCCATATTAACAGTGCCTTTCCATGTTAACAGTGCCTGTCCATTCTTTTAGAGAGTATGCGCAAACGGCGACGTCGGATTATATTAGATGAGACCGAGATTAAGATACCATTGGAATATGGGTGAGTATTTATGCACGATCATCTTCATCCATTTTAAAACTATTATTTCTTTACCAGTATTTGATCAATGCAGGGTTGGCACTTTTCCGGGAAAAACCGGTTTTAGACAGGGCAGTGGGAAAAACTGGTATTTACCGGTAAATCTGGTATTTACCGGTAATATCCGGGAATAAGTCCATAACTGATATTACCATTGGCTAGTTCCTGTAATTAAACCTAGTCCATTTAGAAAGATAGTTAATATCCATCTAAAGCAAACAGGTTGACTAGTTACTAGTTCAGGTGTATCCTTGTATTTATTTAAAGCATGAAGTCAACGAGATGAAAGAGTAATTGATCAGTTAGTAAATAAATGTCATTGTCACTCTCACAAGGGACAGTGCCAAGAACTGTTAAAGTATGCTGACTGAAGTCAGACAGCCTGACCAGTATTGTCAGGTGCCAATTTGCAATCTGTTCAAGGAACAAAGGAAATGTTGAGGTCTGGACATTGGCAGGTTCTACTGCAGCCTCTCAACAAACATTAGTTGTGACATTGCCAGCCACACCATGCCTTGACATTTAGACTAAGGAACAATGACTGGACCTGCAAACAGCTGTAGCCATTGTCTCTATGAGCCCCAAATCAGCTCCAACTTAATGTTTGAACTTGTAGTCTGCTGGGATCCTCTGTTGGGAAGCCATGTACCCCAGTATCACTAGACCAGACTAGACATACACATTCTGTCATGCATTCTGTTCATGAAGCACTGGTCAGTTAGCATCATGAGTGGCAGAGGTGGAAGCCCGACTGACAATATATGGCAATTTTGTTATACAATTGAAGTAGAAGGCAAGGTGAAGAAAGCCCAATGCTAACAATGTCAGGCACTTGTGAGTGCAAAGGCTGACTGACTGAGGACTCATCTCAACAAATGTGTGATTAAACAGGTAATTACCAATGTTTATCACCTTGACAGGATAGAACACATGGGCCAAAAACTATCGACAGAAGCCAAAAACTATCAACAGAACAACAGGAAATCGCCAGACAACTGCTAAACATGCAGCAACCAACATTGCTTCCACTGATACTGGCTTTCCATGCAAACACCTCCCCATTTCCATCATCATTCTACAATGAGTCGTGTGACATCCATGTCTGGGGCTGTTTGGTGGAAATGTTTGAAGAGTGCTAATACCAACAATGACGTTGGAAAAGAGCTGTGCAATCTTGCAATGCGACTGCTTATATTGCCTGCTAGTTCTGCATCAAACGAGAGAATTTTCTCTAACTTTGGCATGCTTCAAACGAAGCTACGAAACTGCCTAGGTCTCACTAAAACAGCAAAACTTGTGTCATGATACCGTGCACTTCGTGGCAGCATGTAGTTAGACTGGTAGAACCACCAAGTCCCTACTGACACTGTGACACAGGCGCAGTAACATTAAAACAGAACTGTTTCAGGCTCCAGCGTGATTTACAAACTTACCTGCAGTTGATGATCGATAAACTCTTCTGTGGGCTGTAGTATAATAAAGTTTGATAATAAGTGCAACTTAAGCCTTATGTTGTTATTCCAGTGTTTTAGTAATAAAAAATTTACTGTTGTTTTTATTAGTCATGTACCTGAAGGTATTTGTTTATCAGAAATAGCATGTTGAATTAGCACCACATAGAGGTGAGCCTGTAGCAACACTGCCAGTACACGACAGCCAATTGAATATATTTTAGAATGTAATGTTTATGGTTGTTTTCAGTCAAACTATAATTATGATAGTTCAGTAATGACCAGTGTTGATATATATATATAATATATATACATACATGTATGTATATATGTATGTATATATGTATACATGTATGTATATATACATATATATATTCATTCTGGTGATGGTACTGTAGCTTGTATTGCAAGAGAGCTTCAAATATAATCCTTTTAAGAGTTTTTCCCAGTTATCCCGGTTTTTACCACTACTTGGGGTTTTTCCCAGGACAGGTTTTACCAATATTTACCGCCCGGTATTTACCAGGGTTGGAAAAACGTGCCAACCCTGGATCAATGAAGTGAGACACCTTTAGTTATTAGGAGACTTTCAGATATAACAAGTTGTAGAAGCCTTCATTGGTAATGTTTATGTTGTGTTGAACAAACATGCAGTGCCTCAAGTAAATAGTTGGATTGAATACATAAAACTGTTCTATTAATTGTATAATTTGTATTGTTTCAAGGGTACACAGCCATCTTTGGAGAAGACCTAAATCCCATTCACACTTATTTGTTGTCAGAGATATAATGATGACTGCATGTTTTGTTGGTGCCATTGTGTTGTTGGACTAGTGACTAGATATGTTGGTGGAGTCAGTGTGTTGTCAGTGTTACTGTGTAAGTGTGTTGTCGGTGTTACTTTGTAAGTGTGTTGTTGGTGTCGGTATGTTGTTGGGCTAGTGACTAGATATGTTGATTGAGTCAGTGTATTGTCAGTGTTACTGTGTAAGTGTGTTGTCAGTGTTACTGTGTAAGTGTGTTACTGTGTAAGTGTGTTGTCAGTGTTACTGTGTAAGTGTGTTGTCAGTTTTACTGTGTAAGTGTGTTGTCAGTGTTACTGTGTAAGTGTGTTGTCAGTGTTACTGTGTAAGTGTGTTGTCAGTGTTACTGTGTAAGTGTGTTGTCAGTGTTACTGTGTAAGTGTGTTGTCAGTGTTACTGTGTAAGTGTGTTGTCAGTGTTACTGTGTAAGTGTGTTGTCGGTGTTACTTTGTAAGTGTGTTGTTGGTGTCGGTATGTTGTTGGGCTAGTGACTAGATATGTTGATTGAGTCAGTGTATTGTCAGTGTTACTGTGTAAGTGTGTTGTCGGTGTTACTGTGTAAGTATGTTGTCAGTGTTACTGTGTAAGTGTGTTGTCAGTGTTACTGTGTAAGTGTGTTGTCGGTGTTACTTTGTAAGTATGTTGTTGGACTAGTGACTAGATGTGTTGCTGGAGTCGGTGTTTTGTTGGTGTTACTGTGTAAGTGTGTTGTTGGTGTTACTGTATAAGTGTGTTGTTGGACTAGTGACTAGATGTGTTGCTTGAGTCAGTGTCTTGTCAGTGTTCTGTGTAAGTGTGTTGTTAATGTCAGTATGTTGTTGGAGTAGTGACTAGATGTGTTGCTTGAGTCAGTGTCTTGTCGGTGTTACTGTGTAAGTGTGTTGTCGGTGTCGGTATATTAATGGACATATATCTGTACAACTTAATAATCATTAATTGTCAAATTTTCATGAAATAAAAAACATTACTTCAGAAGAAGTAGCTGCTTATAGCCATAAAAACAAATGTTTAAGTAACACAGTTTTACATTTTCATGTGGTAATACTGGTGTCAGTGTGTTAGTGGATGTATTGTTGGTGTCAATGTGTTGTTGGTGTCAGTGTGTTGTTGAATGTGTTGTTGTTGTCAGTGTTTTGTTGGTGGCAATGTGTCAGTGTGTGTGTGTTGTTGGTGTCAGTGTGTTGCTGGTGTCAATGTGTTGATAGTGTCAGTGGATGTGTTGTTGTTGCAGTTGGCGACGAGAGACTCGTATCCGCAGCGTGGGCCCCCGCGGCATCATGGGAGAAGTGATGTACCACGCCCCGTGTGGCAAGAAGCTGCGTTCATATCAGGAAGTCGACCGGGTTCGTGGCCAACTATTCTTACTTCTAACTTGATACCAGTCGAAATGCTTTAGGTGCAAGCTGTCGTTGACATAGCTGTGTGTTCAAGTAACCGTGTTTACTTGAAACATTGCAGACTAAACAATGAATGCTGTATTGGGTTCAAGAGATTGTTTGTGTGCTGTTCCAGTGATTGTGTGAACTTGGAGCTGAGAAGTGATTGTTTGTGTGCTGTTTGTGTGAACTTGGAGCTGAGAAGTGATTGTTTGTGTGCTGCTCCAGTGATTGTGTGAACTTGGAGCTGAGAAGTGATTGTTTGTGTGCTGTTCCAGTGATTGTGTGATCTTGGAGCTGAGAAGTGATTGTTTGTGTGCTGTTCCAGTGATTGTGTGATCTTGGAGCTGAGAAGTGATTGTTTGTGTGCTGTTTGTGTGAACTTGGAGCTGAGAAGTGACTGTTTGTGTGCTGCTCCAGTGATTGTGTGAACTTGGAGCTGAGAAGTGATTGTTTGTGTGCTGTTTGTGTAAACTTGGAGCTGAGAAGTGATTGTTTGTGTGCTGTTCCAGTGATTGTGTGAACTTGGAGCTGAGAAGTGATTGTTTGTGTGCTGCTCCAGTGATTGTGTGAACTTGGAGCTGAGAAGTGATTGTTTGTGTGCTGTTCCAGTGATTGTGTGATCTTGGAGCTGAGAAGTGATTGTTTGTGTGCTGTTTGTGTGAACTTGGAGCTGAGAAGTGATTGTTTGTGTGCTGCTCCAGTGATTGTGTGAACTTGGAGCTGAGAAGTGATTGTTTGTGTGCTGTTTGTGTGAACTTGGAGCTGAGAAGTGATTGTTTGTGTGCTGCTCCAGTGATTGTGTGAACTTGGAGCTGAGAAGTGATTGTTTGTGTGCTGTTTGATTGTGTGAAACTTGGAGCTGAGAAGTGATTGTTTGTGTGCTGTTTGTGTGAACTTGGAGCTGAGAATTGATTGATGCTGCTCCAGTGATGTGAACTTGAGCTGAGAAGTGATTGTTGTGAACTTGGAGCTGAGAAGATGATGTGTTTGTGTGCTGTTTGTGTGAACGCGGAGCCGAGAAGTGATTGTTTGTGTGCTGTTGCTGAGCGAAGTGATTGTTTGTGTGCTGCTGAGCTGAGAATTGATTGTTTATGGCTGCTCCAGTGATTGTGTGAACTTTGAGCTGAGAAGGATTGGGTGCTGCCCAGTGATTGTGTGAACTTGAGCCAATTGTTTGTGTGCTGCCCAGTGAGTGTGTGAACTTGGAGCTGAGAAGTGATTGTTTGTGTGCTGCTCCAGTGAGTGTGTGAACGTGGAGCTGAGAAGTGATTGTTTGTGTGCTGCTCCAGTGATTGTGTGAACTTGGAGCTGAGAAGTGATTGTTTGTGTGCTGTTTGTGTGAACTTGGAGCTGAGAATTGATTGTTTATGTGCTGCTCCAGTGATTGTGTGAACTTGGAGCTGAGAAGTGATTGTTTGTGTGCTGCTCCAGTGATTGTGTGAACTTGGAGCTGAGAAGTGATTGTTTGTGTGCTGCTCCAGTGAGTGTGTGAACTTGGAGCTGAGAAGTGATTGTTTGTGTGCTGCTCCAGTGATTGTGTGAACTTGGAGCTGAGAAGTGATTGTTTGTGTGCTGTTTGTGTGAACTTGGAGCTGAGAAGTGATTGTTTGTGTGCTGCTCCAGTGATTGTGTGAACTTGGAGCTGAGAAGTGATTGTTTGTGTGCTGTTTGTGTGAACTTGGAGCTGAGAAGTGATTGTTTGTGTGCTGCTCCAGTGATTGTGTGAACTTGGAGCTGAGAAGTGATTGTTTGTGTGCTGTTGAAACTAGGAGCTGAGAATTGATTGTTTATGTGCTGCTCCAGTGATTGTGTGAACTTGGAGCTGAGAAGTGATTGTTTGTGTGCTGTTTGTGTGAACTTGGAGCTGAGAAGTGATTGTTTGTGTGCTGCTTGATGTGTGAACTTGGAGCTGAGAAGTGATTGTTTGTGTGCTGCTCCAGTGATTGTGTGAACTTGGAGCTGAGAAGTGATTGTTTGTGTGCTGTTTGTGTGAACTTGGAGCTGAGAAGTGATTGTTTGTGTGCTGTTTGTGTGAACTTGGAGCTGAGAAGTGATTGTTTGTGTGCTGTTTGTGTGAACTTGGAGCTGAGAAGTGATTGTTTGTGTGCTGTTTGTGTGAACTTGGAGCTGAGAAGTGATTGTTTGTGTGCTGTTTGTGTGAACTTGGAGCTGAGAAGTGATTGTTTGTGTGCTGCTCCAGTGAGTGTGTGAACTTGGAGCTGAGAAGTGATTATGTGTGTGTTGCTCCAGTGATTGTGTGAACTTGGAGCTGAGAAGTGATTGTTTGTGTGCTGTTTGTGTGAACTTGGAGCTGAGAAGTGATTGTCTGACCCTAGTAGTTGTTACACAGTTCAGTGACCCCACAACTCACTCATTAATGTTGACAATGTATTGTTACAGCTGTGCCTTGTATGCTTGTATTGTCACCAGAGATAATATGTTAAAACTGATTAGAACACAAGTAACACACGTGACTATATGCTACATACAAAGATGGTAGTTATCCATTTGGGTTAACATTAATGTATGTACATGTACATGTACGCCCGCAAGAAGTGGGCATGTTGGCCGAGTGTATCTTATCACCAGTTGCTGTCTTTCAGTACCTTGAGAGGAACGAAATCACTGACTTGACTCGAGACAACTTCACCTTCAGTACGAAGGTGTGCGTGGGGGAGTTCTATGAGGCCAATGTCACCAGTGAAACACAAGGCTATGTGAGCACATCTACACACCAGTAGCTTCAGTCATTTTGTTATTGTTAACTGTTTCAGTGCCAGCCAAAGTTGCTCTGACATACACGAAGGGCCAAACCTTTTCTAAACGTGTATTTTTATGCGCTTAATGTTTAAATATCACCAAGTAAATTACACATTTCCTGAAAGGGCAGATCATTTTCTATTTAGTTCCAAAAACGTAATAGTTAGATGACACAAGATAACTTGCTTTCACTAATATATGTGCTTAGAGTTATCCAACGCGTTTTGCATGGAAAACATAAAACATTTCGTTTTTGGTGTAGCATCTTATCCTGCATTCCAATATGCGTGTGTTTAACGTAAATACAACTTTTTGACTCAGTTTACCAGTGGTGGAAGTCGGGCTGCTTCTGAACTATTGGGTTCACCATATGGTATAAACTCAATGAGGTTGGAAAGCACCATTAAACCTACTTGTTGATTGCCGTGTGTGGTTGTCAGAGACCTACTTGTTGACTGCATGGTGTGGTTGTAGAGTTACCGCCTGCTGTCAGACAGTGATGTACAGGCACACTATGCCGTCATTGAGGCTCGCAAGAACAAGATCCTGGAACGCAAACAGCGGGCAGAGAAACGTATCCAGCAGAAGAGACTGGCGGCAGACATGGCCATGAACATGTCTCAAGGCAAAATGCAGCGACGCCTACAGCAGCAAGGTGGGGTGAATAATGGTGGTGCTACTCACTTATGGGAGATGCTAGGGCCTTACTTATGGGAGGTGCTAGGGCCTCATTTATGGGAGGTGCCAGGGCCGCATTCATGGCCAGTGCCAGGGCCTCACTCATGAGAGGTGCTAGGCCCCACTTATGGGCAGTGCCAGAGCCTCACTCATGAGCAGTGCTAGGGCCTCCCTCACTCATGGGTGGTGCTAGGGCCCCACTTATGGGTGGTGCTAGGGCCCACTCATGGGTGGTGCCAGGGCCCCACTCATGGGTGGTGCTAGGGCCCCACTCATGGGAGGTGCTAGGCCCCACTCACGAGTAGTGCCAGGGTATCACTCATGGGTGGTGCCAGGACCTCACACTATTAATTAACTGTCAATTCCTCTTTGGAAAGTTCATGAAGTGTTGTGTATCATTTCAGATTTTTGTACTTATTAAAATACCGCATTACAAAAAA
Source organism: Paraescarpia echinospica (assembly GCA_020002185.1). NCBI lineage: Eukaryota > Metazoa > Annelida > Polychaeta > Sabellida > Siboglinidae > Paraescarpia > Paraescarpia echinospica. The sequence goes on along the minus strand of CM034533.1, from coordinate 72,292,379 downwards.
ATGTGTTGGTTGACTCGTTAACTTAAGAGATGTCTCATGAAATGTGCCATGTCACCCATACGTTCTCCTTCTGTATGGTAGAACTTGAAATGTGCCATGTCACCCATACGTTCTCCTTCTGTATGATAGAACTTGAAATGTGCCATGTCACCCATACGTTCTCCTTCTGTATGGTAGAACTTGAAATGTGCCATGTCACCCATACGTTCTCCTTCTGTTTGGTAGAACTTGAAATGTGCCATGTTACCCATACGTTCTCCTTCTGTATGGTAGAACTTGAAATGTGCCATGTCACCCATACGTTCTCCTTCTGTATGGTAGAACTTGAAATGTGCCATGTCACCCATACGTTCTCCTTCTGTATGGTAGAACTTGAAATGTGCCATGTTACCCATACGTTCTCCTTCTGTATGGTAGAACTTGCGAGGAAAGTAGCCGAGATCAAACAGTGGAAGAAATGGGAGCGACTGCGTCAGAAAGAGGCTGCTCGTCGCAACAAGGAAGTGCGACGTAAGTGTGATGTCATGTCGAACGATGCAGCATGTTATGTAATATAAAAAGTCTGACATCACATTGAAGGAAGCAATGCCAGATAACTGTAAGCAGACAGGGATTGTATATAATGGCAATGGTTCACTTTTTAAAATATGGTTGTTCTATTGTAGATAGTAATAAAAGTTTTAAGACAGCTTTCTGTAGCCGTAGCATGATGACGGAGTAATTGTTTCTATAAAACTTATACTTTTTCTATAAAACGTATGGTTGTGTCACTGATCAGTTGCAGTTTTGAGTTAATAGACTGCTGCTGTTTATTGTAGTTGCTGTGATTTGTTGTCGTTGTCATCATGATGAGTGTATTTGTTGATAGTGCAAGAAATCAGAAAGCAGAGGGAACAACAACGACTGGTACGACAACAAGAGAAGGTACATCGACAACAACAGATTCGTTTAGAGCGGGAGATGCGTACGCAGCAGATCATCGAGGTTCGTTGGGTGCACATTTCTGTATTCCATTCATGGATCCAGTAGGTCACGATTCGCCGGTGTCATAATCAAACTTATGCACAAGCTTTGCTTTGCATAATCTGTTGATAAAAGAATTTTACCCGCATTGCATTACTTTCTAAGTAGGATAAGTTGTTATATTTCAAGTTGCCGACTACCCTATAATGTGGACATTTGTTTAAATACTTGTGCACCATAATTATATTTCATAATATTTTACATCACATTCCTTTTCTACTTCTACTATATTTATTGTTTTAATTACTATTATTATTAGTTAATTTTATCTATGATATAACAACTACTGTTTTTTATTCAAATATATTATTTTTTACATCCACTTGTATATTGTTGTAAAGCGCTGTGAACAATATTGGATATGACGCTTAACAAAATAAAATATTATTATTAATTGAGGTCTGCCATTTTGAATTTCAAAATGGTGTTTAATAAAATGAGACCTACCTACTGTTGGCTGTAACGCTGTTTCGTCTACACCACTCTTTTATGTAAGTCAGTCTGTGTATGTAACTGACAAAATATCCTATGGAGGGGTGTGTTTGGTGAGTTTGACCTGGGACTGGACACTCTGTTTTGATTGTAGGAGCGTGAGATGAAACGTCAACATATTGTCCTCCTCAAGGACCAGGTCAGTACAGTTATTAGTGGTTGTGATCACTACTCCCCAGTGGCTCACATATCTTGACATTGTCAACTAATTCATTCTGTGAGGACAAAACTATGTCTAACACATGCTCACCCCTGGTTGGTTCTAGCACATGTTGAGAAAGGAAACTATCTTGTACTAAAACTAAAAACTTGTGGTCTTCACTCCCCATAGTCTACAGATTTCCATTGTATATGACCATGGTTAAAACCCCCATAATAACATAGTCCCGTTTGCTCACTTCCCTTATAGCGTTTTGTACTTTTTGATTCTCTTCTATGCTTATGTTTGGATTTCGATAAACTGAGTTTCCTGTAACTATGTTACACCAAACAGCTTCTTCGCAATCTGCTTCTCTTTCTAATTATATTTCACAAGCCTGGATAGATTCTTTAATACATAAAATAACTCCACCTCCCCTTCTTCCTATTCTATCTTTCCTAAACATTACATATCCTGTCAGTCCCAATTCGGCAACTGATATATCGGTGGTGGCCCATGATTCGGTTATACCTATTATGTGAGGGTCAATATCTTCTACCATAATGTTTAGTTCACTTCTTTTGGTTTTCATGGATGTTTAATTGCTTTGGATTGAAGTCCAAATTGCTTTGGATTGAAGTACACAAGAGCTAACTGGTTGTCAAAGTGCCTGGAAACCATCCTTGTTTTGTCGCCCATTCACACGTCTATTACACCTTGTAGGATAGTTTATTACCAATATTGGCATTCTCCGTGTACAAACTATACATATAACTGTATAGTGAACATCTGCACCAGGTTACATGTTATTATTATTACAATGTATAACTAAATGTAACTGTATACAGAACATCTGCACCAAGTTACATGTTATTATTATTACAGTGTATAACTAAGCGTAACTGTACACAGAACATCTGCACCAGGTTACATGTTATTATTATTACAATGTATAACTAAATGTAACTGTATAGAGAACATCTGCACCAGGTTACATGTTATTATTATTACAGTGTATAACTAAGTGTAACTGTACACAGAACATCTGCACCAGGTTACATGTTATTATTATTACAATGTATAACTAAATGTAACTGTATACAGAACATATGCACCAGGTTACATGTTATTATTATTACAATGTATAACTAAACGTAACTGCATACAGAACATCTGCACCAGGTTACATGTTATTATTACAGTATATAACTAAATGTAATTGCATACAGAACATCTGCACCAGGTTTATTACTACAGTGTATAACTAAATGTAACTATACAGAACATCTGCACCAGGTTACATGTTATTATTATTACAGTGTGTAAATAAATGTAACTGTATACAGAACATCTGCACCAGGTTACATGTTATTATTATTACAGTGTAACTAAATGTAACTGTATAGAGAACATCTGCACCAGGTTACATGTTATTATTATTACAATGTATAACTAAACGTAACTGTATACAGAACATCTGCAACAGGTTACATGTTATTATTACAGTATATAACTAAATGTAACTGCATACAGAACATCTGCACCAGGTTTATTACTACAGTGTATAACTAAATGTAACTGTATAGAGAACATCTGCACCAGGTTACATGTTATTATTATTACAACGTATAACTTTATACAGAACATCTGCACCAGGTTACATGTTATTATTATTACAATGTGTAACTAAATGAAACTGTATAGAGAACTTCTGCACCAGGTTACATGTTATTATTACAGTGTATAACTAACTGTAACTGTTTACAGAACATCTGCACTAGGTTACATGTTATTATTATTACAATGTGTAACTAAATGTAAATGTACACAGAACATCTGCACCAGGTTACATGTTATTATTACAGTGTATAACTAAATGTAACTGTATACAGAACATCTGCACCAGGTTACATATGTAACTGTATACAGAACATCTGCACCATGTTACATGTTATTATTATTACAGTGTATAACTAAATGTAACTGTATGTAGAGCATCTGCAACAGGTTACATGTTATTATTATTACAGTGTATAACTAAACGTAACTGTACACAGAACATCTGTACCAGGTTACATGTTATTATTATTACAGTGTATAACTAAATGTAACTACACAGAACATCTGCACCAGGTTACATGTTATTATTATTACAGTGTATAACTAAATGTAACTGTACACAGAACATCTGCACCAGGTTACATGTTATTATTATTACAGTGTATAACTAAATGTAACTGTACACAGAACATCTGCACCAGGTTACATGTTATTATTATTACAATGTATAACTAAATGTAACTGTATAGAGAACATCTGCACCAGGTTACATGTTATTATTATTACAGTGTATAACTAAGTGTAACTGTACACAGAACATCTGCACCAGGTTACATGTTATTATTATTACAATGTATAACTAAATGTAACTGTATACAGAACATCTGCACCAGGTTACATGTTATTATTATTACAATGTATAACTAAACGTAACTGCATACAGAACATCTGCACCAGGTTACATGTTATTATTACAGTATATAACTAAATGTAATTGCATACAGAACATCTGCACCAGGTTTATTACTACAGTGTATAACTAAATGTAACTGTATACAGAACATCTGCACCAGGTTACATGTTATTATTATTACAGTGTGTAACTAAATGTAACTATATACAGAACATCTGCACCAGGTTACATGTTATTATTATTACAGTGTGTAACTAAATGTAACTGTATAGATAACATCTGCACCAGGTTACATGTTATTATTATTACAATGTATAACTAAACGTAACTGTATACAGAACATCTGCACCAGGTTACATGTTATTATTATTACAGTGTGTAACTAAATGTAACTGTATACAGAACATCTGCACCAGGTTACATGTTATTATTATTACAGTGTGTAACTAAATGTAACTGTATAGAGAACATCTGCACTAGGTTACATGTTATTAGTATTACAATGTATAACTAAACGTAACTGTATACAGAACATCTGCACCAGGTTACATGTTATTATTATTACAGTGTGTAACTAAATGTAACTGTATACAGAACATCTGCACCAGGTTACATGTTATTATTATTACAGTGTGTAACTAAATGTAACTGTATAGAGAACATCTGCACTAGGTTACATGTTATTAGTATTACAATGTATAACTAAACGTAACTGTATACAGAACATCTGCACCAGGTTACATGTTATTATTATTACAGTGTGTAACTAAATGTAACTGTATACAGAACATCTGCACCAGGTTACATGTTATTATTATTACAGTGTGTAACTAAATGTAACTGTATAGAGAACATCTGCACCAGGTTACATGTTATTATTATTACGATGTATAACTAAATGTAACTGTATACAGAACATCTGCAACAGGTTACATGTTATTATTACAGTATATAACTAAATGTAACTGTACACAGAACATCTGCACCAGGTTTATTACTACAGTGTATAACTAAATGTAACTGTATACAGAACATCTGCACCAGGTTACATGTTATTATTATTACAGTGTGTAACTAAATGTAACTGTATACAGAACATCTGCACCAGGTTACATGTTATTATTATTACAGTGTAACTAAATGTAACTGTATAGAGAACATCTGCACCAGGTTACATGTTATTATTATTACAATGTATAACGAAATGTAACTGTATACAGAACATCTGCACTAGGTTACATGTTATTATTATTACAATGTATAACTAAACGTAACTGTATACAGAACATCTGCAACAGGTTACATGTTATTATTACAGTATATAACTAAATGTAACTGCATACAGAACATCTGCACCAGGTTTATTACTACAGTGTATAACTAAATGTAACTGTATAGAGAACATCTGCACCTGGTTACATGTTATTATTATTACAACGTATAACTTTATACAGAACATCTGCACCAGGTTACATGTTATTATTATTACAATGTGTAACTAAATGAAACTGTATAGAGAACTTCTGCACCAGGTTACATGTTATTATTACAGTGTATAACTAACTGTAACTGTTTACAGAACATCTGCACTAGGTTACATATTATTATTACAAGGTGTAACTAAATGTAAATGTAGACAGAACATCTGCACCAGGTTACATGTTATTATTATTACAGTGTATAACTAAATGTAACTGTATACAGAACATCTGCACCAGGTTACATGTTATTATTATTACAGTGTGTAACTAAATGTAACTGTATACAAAACATCTGCACCATGTTACATGTTATTATTATTACAGTGTATAACTAAATGTAACTGTATGTAGAACATCTGCAACAGGTTACATGTTATTATTATTACAGTGTATAACTAAATGTAACTGTACACAGAACATCTGCACCAGGTTACATGTTATTATTATTACAGTGTATAACTAAATGTAACTGTACACAGAACATCTGCACCAGGTTACATGTTATTATTATTACAGTGTATAACTAAATGTAACTGTACACAGAACATCTGCACCAGGTTACATGTTATTATTATTATTACAGTGTATAACTAAATGTAACTGTACACAGAACATCTGCACCAGGTTACATGTTATTATTATTACAATGTATAACTAAATGTAACTGTATAGAGAACATCTGCACCAGGTTACATGTTATTATTATTACAGTGTATAACTAAACGTAACTGTATAGAGAACATCCGCACCAGGTTACATGTTATTATTATTACAATGTATAACTAAACGTAACTGCATACAGAACATCTGCACCAGGTTACATGTTATTATTACAGTATATAACTAAATGTAATTGCATACAGAACATCTGCACCAGGTTTATTACTACAGTGTATAACTAAATGTAACTGTATACAGAACATCTGCACCAGGTTACATGTTATTATTATTACAGTGTATAACTAAATGTAACTGTATACAGAACATCTGCACCAGGTTACATGTTATTATTATTACAGTGTGTAACTAAATGTAACTGTATACAGAACATCTGCACTAGGTTACATGTTATTATTATTACAGTGTGTAACTAAATGTAACTGTATAGAGAACATCTGCACCAGGTTACATGTTATTATTATTACAATGTATAACTAAATGTAACTGTATACAGAACATCTGCACTAGGTTACATGTTATTAGTATTACAATGTATAACTAAACGTGACTGTATACAGAACATCTGCAACAGGTTACATGTTATTATTATTAGAGTGTGTAACTAAATGTAACTGTATAGAGAACTTCTGCACCAGGTTACATGTTATTATTACAGTAAATAACTAACTGTAACTGTTTACAGAACATCTCCAATAGGTTACATGTTATTATTATTACAATGTGTAACTAAATGTAACTGTACACAGAACATCTGCACCAGGTTACATGTTATTATTATTACAGTGTATAACTAAATGTAACTGTATACAGAACATCTGCACCAGGTTACATGTTATTATTATTACAGTGTGTAACTAAATGTAACTGTATACAGAACATCTGCACCATGTTACATGTTATTATTATTACAGTGTATAACTAAATGTAACTGTATGTAGAACATCTGCAACAGGTTACATGTTATTATTATTACAGTGTATAACTAAATGTAACTGTACACAGAACATCTGCACCAGGTTACATGTTATTATTATTACAGGGTATAACTAAATGTAACTGTACACAGAACATCTGCACCAGGTTACATGTTATTATTATTACAGTGTATAACTAAATGTAACTGTACACAGAACATCTGCACCAGGTTACATGTTATTATTATTACAGTGTATAACTAAATGTAACTGTACACAGAACATCTGCACCAGGTTGCATGTTATTATTATTGCAGCGTGTAACTAAATGTAACTGTATACAGAACATCTGCACCAGGTTACATGTAATTAAATGTTTGTGTCTCCACCTACAACGAGGGCCCTGAGTGGAGTGTCAGTCAGTATTGACGTATTGTCTCCACATACAGTGAGGGCCCTGAGTGGAGTGGCAGTCAGTATTGAAGTATTGTATCCACATACAGTGTGGGCCCTGAGTGGAGTGGCAGTCAGTATTGAAGTATTGTCTCCACATACAGTGAGGGCCCTGAGTGGAGTGGCAGTCAGTATTGAAGTATTGTCTCCACATACAGTGAGGGCCCTGCGTGGAGTGGCAGTCAGTATTGAAGTATTTTCTCCACATACAGTGAGGGCCCTGAGTGGAGTGGCAGTCAATATTGAGGTATTGTCTCCACATACAGTGAGGGCCCTGAGTGGAGTGGCAGTCAGTATTGAGGTATTGTCTCCACATACAGTGAGGGCCCTGCGTGGAGTGGCAGTCAGTATTGAAGTATTGTCTCCACCTACAGTGAGGGCCCTGAGTGGAGTGGCAGTGGCAGTCAGTATTTAAGTATTGTCTCCACATACAGCGAGGGCCCTGAGTGGAGTGGCAGTTAGTATTGAAGTATTGTCTCCACATACAGTGAGGGCCCTGAGTGGAGTGGCAGTCAGTATTGAAGTATTGTCTCCACATACAGTGAGGTTGCTGAGTGGAGTGGCACACATACAGTGAGGGCCCTGAGTGGAGTGGCAGTCAGTATTGAAGTATTGTCTCCACCTACAGTGAGGGCCCTGAGTGGAGTGGCAGTCAATATTGAAGTATTGTCTCCACCTACAGTGAGTGCCCTTAGTGGAGTGGCAGTCAGTATTGAAGTATTGTCTCCACCTACAGTGAGGGCCCTGAGTGGAGTGGCAGTCAGTATTGAAGTATTGTCTCCACCTACATTGAGGGCCCTGAGTGGAGTGGCAGTCAGTATTGGAATATTGTCTCCACCTACAGTGAGGGCGCCCTGAGTGGATTGGCAGTCAGTATTGAAGTATTGTCTCCACATACAGTGAGGGCCCTGAGTGGGGTGGCAGTCAGTATTGAAGTATTGTCTCCACATACAGTGAGGGCCCTGAGTGGATTGGCAGTCAGTATTGAAGTATTGTCTCCACATACATTGAGGGCCCTGAGTGGAGTGGCAGTCAATATTGAAGTATTGTCTCCACATACAGTGAGGGTCCTGAGTGGAGTGGCAGTCAGTATTGAAGTATTGTCTCCACATACAGTGAGGGCCCTGAGAAGAGTGGCATTCAGTATTGAAGTATTGTCTCCACATACAGTGAGGGCCCTGAGTGGAGTGGCAATCAGTATTGAAGTATTGCCTCCACATATATAAAAAAGTGAGGGCCCTGAGTGGAGTGGCAGTCAGTATTTAAGTATTGTCTCCACATACAGTGAGATGTTCACTAGCGCTGGTATTTACAGCAGCAACTAAAGACTCATGTCCAATTGTCCCTCCATCCTTCCATTGACTAGAGTTAGCTCTACGTAACCACACACTTACTCGTCATCATCTTCCCTCCCCAGCCAGCAGATGAAAGCTCTGCTATGGCTCCGGGGTCGACTCTCGTGGCTCCACCTATCATCCTGGATCACCCCTCGCTGCCGCTGCCGCTGCCTCCTCTACTGACACTAGCGCCACCTGTGGGCACCGCCTCATCCAATCTCTATTATTCGTATCTAATGCACACCGCACATCAGGAACATGAACGGCGGCGGCAGATGGCAGCCATGATGGGCCTGGTACGTAACCGTATGCATCGTCATTGTGGCTACGTTGTTGTCATGCTGTTGTCATGGTGATCGCTGTCGTTGTTGTTGCATGCCAGCTCCCCCTCGCACACGATACTCTTGGTTTCCAGGCACTCTAGCCAGAAATGTTATCTCTTCAAAGTGTGTTTCTTAGCTTTGTTAGATTTTCAGGAGGGTATTGGTTGACTTCCAGAGTGTGGAGATATGTGGGATGGGTGTGGTTGATGGGAGGGATGTGGTTGATGGGAAGAGAGTGGTTGATGAGAGGGGTGTGGTTAATGGGAGGGGTGTGGTTGATGGGAGAGAGGAGTGTGGTTGATGGGAGAGAGGAGTGTGGTTGATGGGAGAGAGGAGTGTGGTTGATGGGAAGGGTGTGGTTGATGTGAGGGGTGTGGTTGATGTGAGGGGTGTTGTTGATGTGAGGGGTTTGTGTGATGGGAGGGGTGTGGTTGATGTGAGGGGTGTGGTTGATGTGAGGGGTGTGGTTGATGGGATGTTGTGGTTGATGGGAGGGGTGTGGTTGATGGGAGGGGTGTGGTTGATGGGAGGGGTGTGGTTGATGGGAGGGGTGTGATTGATGGATGGGATGTGTGTTATGAGAGTGGTGTGGTTGATGGGAGGGCTGTTGTTGATGAGAGGAGTGTGGTTGATTGGAGGGGCATTATTGGCAGGGAGGGGCATGGTTGGCAGGGAGTGAACTTGACTGGCATGGAAGGGGCGTGGCTAGCAGAAGCACAGCTGACAAAGCTGTCCCACTCGAGACCGCCCCCAATCCTTTTTTTTCTTATGTTATTCTCACTTGTTGGATTGTTATGTATTAATTCCATTACCTTTGATATCTGTCACAGGTACATGATGAGAAATGCTTGACTTTGCGCCAGTTGATGACAGCACATGCAGAAGCTGTCTAGTTGTGCTTATGTGCTGTGCTTGCATGTGCTTTAGTCATAGCTTCTTCTCTTCTCAGTCATGGTCAATGTTAGTGTCAGTTCAGTCAGTGTTAGTGTTGGTCAGTAGTGGTCAGTGGCAATCAGTGAGTCTGGTGGTCAGAGGCGGCAGTGGCTAGTAGCGGTTAGTGGTGAACAGTGATGGTCGGTGATGGTCAGTGGCGGCCAGTATCAGTGGAGGTCAGTATCATTCATTGTTAGTCAGTGATGGTCAATGGCAGCAGTGGTCTGTGCTGGCCACAGCAGTCATGGTGTCATCAGTGATGTAGCAGTGAGAATACAGACAGGCACAACACAGCACAGTCAGAAGGGTGACTGTTTTTACACCAGCAGTCCTAAAAGTACCTAAATATATATTGCATTAATTCGGCAATTTAATATAGGTCTCTCATGGTCCTAGCTGTGTAGAGTTGCACATATCCTAGCTATGTTTGACATGTGGAGGTAGATGGACCAGGACAAGGACAAGTGGAGCCATTGCCAATTTTTTGCCATTGTAGAATCATTTTAAGGGAAAATGTTTCATTTAGCTGCCCTTCCACTGCAGCCCAGCACTGACGTACCAGTTAGAACCGGATCTGTGTAGACGGGAACAGTTACGTGAATGCTGTTGTCGCTTACACGCTGTGTAGATGCAATATTATCATTAGCAAAGGCTATGTTAGTACCTAGTTGTGTAAATGTGTTTGCCTTCAGCATGCCCAGGTTTGCTATTTGTACAGCTGTCTTTTGATAATCAACTATTGGTTTGTCTCTAGGAGAAGGAAAGACGCAGACAACACATTCTATTGGTGAAGGCATTGGAGGCCAGGAAGAAACAACAGGTCAGTGTCCTGGCATAAGACCACATTTAGTGCTCATCTGCTGTTACCCACTGGAAGAGTTCCCTTGAAAATAGCGTTCTGGTTTGATGTGTGAATTTTTCGAACACTTACATGGGGCATGTTGTCCAGTGAATACTGAATGTACTACTGGATTATCTAAATCTTTCATGAGGTAGCAATAAATATGTGCTAGTCGCTCGCATATTCGCACAGTGGCTATTTTGCAGAATGTACCAATTTTAAAAATCTGTTGCAGATGGGGTGAAATTGAGGGGTATCAGATTTGCGTGGATTTTTCTGAAAAATGAGGTATAAGGATTTAATGAATTTTCGACACGAGGCCAGTTAATTATTGTTTCATGCGCTAAGAAAGTTTAAAGAAAATCTAATTAAATTCTGCTTCCAGGTCAGGATAGGTTATAATGGCTGCCTATGTAAAATCTGTTGTAGTCTTACCCCTCCTGGGAACTAGGCTAGAACCTGTTTGAGGATGAGGTCATACAGGCCAACGTGCACTTCCTAGATATGAATGCCCAAAACAGACACTTTTAGAAGCATCTGATTTACCATCAGTTCTGATTGCATATGACAAGTATCAGGTTCCACTGCTGTGATATCAGTTCAAGTTGACACTTGCAAACTTATCTCTGGTGTCATCAGTTGACATTGGTTACATGAGTTGTGAAGAAAGTGAAGATCTGTATATAATCAGACATCATCTGATTGTATTTATATGTTGAATGTGGTCTTACAGTCTGATTGTATTTATATGTTGAATGTGGTCTTACAGTCTGATTGTATTTATATGTTGAATGTGGTCTTACAGTCTGATTGTATTTATATGTTGAATGTGGTCTTATTGTATGGGATTCTTGTGGTAAACTAAAGTCTTTACAACTGATAAACTGTATTTTGCAAAGTTAGCGTTTTGTTTGTATTATCTAGGAACGTGAGCGACTGAAGGAAGAAAAGAAGGAGGAGAAGATACTGAACCGACAACGCAAGATGGTCAGTTCAGCGTCATTAGATGGGATTCATTTTGCTTCAAGAGGAACTGTGCCACTGTCCTAATTGTTGAGTGTTGTATTTCTGGAAGAAACCAATAGAATTGTGTTAAACATTGGAATAAGTATGAACAGTTTTTGTTTGAAGAACCTTTCACGTTACTGATACATTGAATGTTGCTCACTAGTTATTGTTACAGTGGGTGTTTCTGTTACTGTTACAATGGATGTTGCTGTAACATAAGTGTTATGTTCTGTGCAGGAACAAAAGCAGATGGAGATGTTGGTGTCAAGTGAGCTAAAGAAGCCAGTAGAGGACATGCGGCTGAGGGACGCCAAGGTTAGTGTCAGTCGACGTTACATTTCCTTGTTAGTCTTTAACTCGTTCAATACATTTGTCTCGTACATGCAATAACAATGTACTTGGAATGTTGCCATGGCGATGTTCATAATGACCTAACTTGGCATTGTAGGAGCTGCCTGAAGCTGCCCGATTGCCCGGAGTGCGTGTGTCGGGCTCAGCATTTGCCAGTTGTCTCATGATCATTGAATTCCTGCAGAACTTTGGAGCTGCCCTCAGATTTGGTAAATATCACAACCCATTGTATGTGGAATGGTGTCTTTGAATGTGTAATCATTGTCCATCACAGCACATGTAACAAGGTGTTTATGCCTGTATTTATGCATAATGCAAGGTTTTATGTGTGACAAAAAGCAAAAACATTGCAAATAATGATAGGTTTGATAATGAAATGTTTTATATATTGATGTGACAAGCTGACATTGTTTGTGTTAGATGCGGCCGGTCTACCAACACTGCACTCTCTACAGTCTGGACTGCTCAATGATAAGGAATATGTGGACGACACAATGTCACTCCTCACTCACCTCTTGACCTTTGCCCTTGATGACCCTGGCGTACCCTCACCAAAGGAGGTACAGGATAAACTACGTTTCCATAAATTTCTTTGTACGAGTGTATGTGAACAATGTTAAAAATACAACAGTGTATATGCTAGCAAACATTATTTTACATAAATATTTGTATGATTTGTTGACAATGTATAACATATATTATCATTGTTGTTCTTTTGAAATTCTTAAGAGCTTATAATCCTCACCCAAATGACATTTAACTGTAGTCGAGCTAGTATTTGTATAAGCATGTGTGGGGGTATGTTAATGTTTTCCTCTGATTTGCACCTCTTGGTCAAACTTTCAGGGGATTAATCTACGACCCCTCGGAAGGAAAGTAAGGCCTTTTTTAACATTGTCATTGGTTAAGGGTTCTTACCGGTTTCAGGGTACGTAAATCGATTGTTTGCAATGTAATACATAACTAGCAACAATCGTAGAAACCACAATCATGCAAAGAAAACTGCTAAAATTTATATCAAAACAAACGTCCAATGTGAATTCTATGGGTAACCGTCTTCTGCGTCCGTCTGTTTGTTGCGCCATTTGGAGGATGGGCAGTTTTAATAGGCAGTACAATGTAATTGAGGGCATGTGTTGCAGGCTGTGACAGCATCAGGCATGAAGTTGGCTGACATCAGCATCAATACAGGAAACATCTCGGAGGTGCTGCGCATATTTATACGGTGCCGGAATGGTTGCCACCAAGAAGAGGTAAGAACATCTAGCCATCTAGGATTGCAGTGTATGCAGTTAGGTTGTCCTTAGGACTGCAATGTATGCAGTCATGTTGTCCTTAGGACTGCAATGTATGCAGTTAGGTTGTCCTTAGGATTGCAGTGTATGCAGTTAGGTTGTCCTTAGGATTGCAGTGTATGCAGTTAGGTTGTCCTTAGGACTGCAATGTATGCAGTCATGTTGTCCTTAGGACTGCAGTGTATGCAGATAGGTTGTCCTTAGGACTGCAGTGTATGCAGTTAGGTTGTCCTTAGGACTGCAGTGTATGCAGTTAGGTTGTCCTAAGGATTGCAGTGTATGCAGTTAGGTTGTCCTTAGGACTGCAGTGTATGCAGTTAGGTTGTCCTTAGGACTGCAGTGTATGCAGTTAAGTTGTCCTTAGGACTGCAGTGTATGCAGTTAGGTTGTCCTTAGGACTGCAGTGTATGCGGTTAAATTGTTTTAACACTGCAGTGTATGCAGTTAGACTGTCCTTGGGACCGCAATGTATGCAGTTAGACTGTCCTTGGAACTGCAGTGTATGCAGTTAGACTGTTCTTGGGACTGCAGTGTATGCAGTTAGACTGTCCTTGGGACTGCAGTGTATGCAGTTAGACTGTCCTTGGAACTGCAGTGTATGCAGTTAGACTGTCCTTGGGACTGCAGTGTATGCAGTTAGACTGTCCTTGGGACAGCAATGTATGCAGTTAAACTGTCCTTGGGACCACAGTGTATGCAGTTAGACTGTCCTTGGGACTGCAGTATATGCAGTTTGATTGTTTTAACACTGCAGTGTATGCAGTTAGACTGTCCTTGGGACTGCAGTGTATGCAGTTAGACTGTCCTTGGAACTGCAGTGTATGCAGTTAGACTGTCCTTGGGACTGCAGTGTATGCAGTTAGACTGTCCTTGGAACTGCAGTGTATGCAGTTAGACTGTCCTTGGGACTGCAGTGTATGCAGTTAGACTGTCCTTGGGACAGCAATGTATGCAGTTAAACTGTCCTTGGGACCACAGTGTATGCAGTTAGACTGTCCTTGGGACTGCAGTATATGCAGTTTGATTGTTTTAACACTGCAGTGTATGCAGTTAGACTGTCCTTGGGACCGCAATGTATGCAGTTAGACTGTCCTTGGGACCGCAATGTATGCAGTTAAACTGTCCTTGGGACCACAGTGTATGCAGTTAGACTGTCCTTGGGACTGCAGTATATGCAGTTTGATTGTTTTAACACTGCAGTGTATGCAGTTAGACTGTCCTTGGGACTGCAGTGTATGCAGTTAGACTGTCCTTGGGACAGCAATGTATGCAGTTAAACTGTCCTTGGGACCACAGTGTATGCAGTTAGACTGTCCTTGGGACTGCAGTATATGCAGTTTGATTGTTTTAACACTGCAGTGTATGCAGTTAGACTGTCCTTGGGACTGCAGTGTATGCAGTTAGACTGTCCTTGGGACAGCAATGTATGCAGTTAAACTGTCCTTGGGACCACAGTGTATGCAGTTAGACTGTCCTTGGGACTGCAGTATATGCAGTTTGATTGTTTTAACACTGCAGTGTATGCAGTTAGACTGTCCTTGGGACCGCAATGTATGCAGTTAGACTGTCCTTGGGACCGCAATGTATGCAGTTAAACTGTCCTTGGGACCACAGTGTATGCAGTTAGACTGTCCTTGGGACTGCAGTGTATGCAGTTTGATTGTTTTAACACTGCAGTGTATGCAGTTAGACTGTCCTTGGGACTGCAGTGTATGCCGTTAGACTGTCCTTGGGACAGCAATGTATGCAGTTAAACTGTCCTTGGGACCACAGTGTATGCAGTTAGACTGTCCTTGGGACTGCAGTATATGCAGTTTGATTGTTTTAACACTGCAGTGTATGCAGTTAGACTGTCCTTGGGACTGCAGTGTATGCAGTTAGACTGTCCTTGGGACAGCAATGTATGCAGTTAAACTGTCCTTGGGACCACAGTGTATGCAGTTAGACTGTCCTTGGGACTGCAGTATATGCAGTTTGATTGTTTTAACACTGCAGTGTATGCAGTTAGACTGTCCTTGGGACTGCAGTGTATGCAGTTAGACTGTCCTTGGGACAGCAATGTATGCAGTTAAACTGTCCTTGGGACCACAGTGTATGCAGTTAGACTGTCCTTGGGACTGCAGTATATGCAGTTTGATTGTTTTAACACTGCAGTGTATGCAGTTAGACTGTCCTTGGGACCGCAATGTATGCAGTTAGACTGTCCTTGGGACTGCAGTGTATGCAGTTAGACTGTCCTTGGGACCGCAGTGTATGCAGTTAGACTGTCCTTGGGACCGCAGTGTATGCAGTTAGACTGTCCTTGGGACCGCAGTGTATGCAGTTAGACTGTCCTTGGGACCGCAGTGTATGCAGTTAGACTGTCCTTGGGACCGCAGTGTATGCAGTTAGACTGTCCTTGGGACCGCAGTATATGCAGTTTGATTGTTTTAACACTGCAGTGTATGCAGTTAGACTGTCCTTGGGACCGCAGTGTATGCAGTTAGACTGTCCTTGGGACTGCAGTGTATGCAGTTAGACTGTCCTTGGGACCGCAGTGTATGCAGTTAGACTGTCCTTGGGACCGCAGTGTATGCAGTTAGACTGTCCTTGGGACCGCAGTGTATGCAGTTAGACTGTCCTTGGGACCGCAGTGTATGCAGTTAGACTGTCCTTGGGACCGCAGTGTATGCAGTTAGACTGTCCTTGGGACCGCAGTGTATGCAGTTAGAATTTCCTTGGGACCGCAGTGTATGCAGTTAGACTGTCCTTGGGACCGCAGTGTATGCAGTTAGAATTTCCTTGGGACCGCAGTGTATGCAGTTAGACTGTCCTTGGGACCGCAGTGTATGCAGTTAGACTGTCCTTGGGACCGCATTGTATGCAGTTAGACTGTCCTTGGGACCGCATTGTATGCAGTTAGACTGTCCTTGGGACCGCAGTGTATGCAGTTAGACTGTCCTTGGGACCGCATTGTATGCAGTTAGACTGTCCTTGGGACCGCAGTGTATGCAGTTAGACTGTCCTTGGGACTGCAGTGTATGCAGTTAGACTGTCCTTGGGACTGCAGTATATGCAGTTTGATTGTTTTAACACTGCAGTGTATGCAGTTAGACTGTCCTTGGGACCGCAATGTATGCAGTTAGACTGTCCTTGGGACTGCAGTGTATGCAGTTAGACTGTCCTTGGGACCGCAGTGTATGCAGTTGTTGTTGTTATAGATGGGTGCGTGGCTGGCTGATATGCCATTCCAAGCTCTCACCCCGACACAGAAAGGCACCATACTTGAGTTCCTGTGCAACGAGCTACTGTGCAGTCATCAACTGACGGGGTAGGTACTACCAGGTACTATTAGGTACTACCAGGTACTATTAGGTACTACCAGGTACTATTAGGTAGGATTCGTAGTCAGTAGTCTGCGTCTTTTCAATGTGAGTGAAACAAAACATATTTAAAGACTGTTTTGTGATGAGTTAAGCAAGCTGTTTGTCTGTGT
Organism: Paraescarpia echinospica; assembly: GCA_020002185.1. Lineage (NCBI taxonomy): Eukaryota > Metazoa > Annelida > Polychaeta > Sabellida > Siboglinidae > Paraescarpia > Paraescarpia echinospica. The sequence goes on along the minus strand of CM034533.1, from coordinate 72,275,160 downwards.
TGCAGGGAGATAGAAAAGAATATTGAGTCGATCAACAATCTCCGTCGAGACAAGTGGATCATTGAGGGCAAACTCAGGAAGTATGTCACCTTTCACCAACTAATGTGCCTTGTTTTCTTTGACAAAGATTATTGTACTGTGTTCTTTTTATATTCAAAATTGTTTTACATTAATTAATAATTAATTCTGCATGTAAAAGCAATTATTGTATATTTCTCGATATTGGTCCCCTGCCTAATAGACACACGTCCCTTTTACATATGTGAACAAATATTGCCTTAAAGTGAACACATGCTTTAAAAATGCAAAGTTAAGTAATACTGCTGCTGGCGCCCCCTTGCAGATACTTTCTAGTTAACAATGCATTTTAGTTGTAAGATGACACCAACTTATTATCATTGTCAGCAAGAGTCGCTAGGGCTAGTATTTTTTTGTATTTTTATTTGTCACTTGCTCATTAGCAAAGCGAGCGCTGTCTGTTCTTGGACCAGTTGTCAGTTGAGAGCTTCAGTTATTTAACAAGATTTAACAAGATTGCCACCCAGAAAATTAACTGTAGATGGCAGGTGGACAGGGAAGCCTTTTGGCTTATCGAGAGTCCAAACCCTATTTAACTACATATATCCCGCCCTTCTGAGGTTTGTGTCGATTTTATTTTTATACATTCACGATACAAGCACCCACATAATCAGCAGGTAATCTGTTCCATTAATTTACAGTCTTTTGTGAAAATGAGAACTTTCTTATATCTAATCTACACTGCTCCTTTACTAATGTAACTTCGTGTCCTCTGGTCCTATCTTTCTTAACTGAAAAAAATTCTATCAATATTTTCACAACCATTCAATATTTTAAACACTTCTATCTGATCTCCTCTCAATCTCCTGGTCTCTTGTTTTGTTAAACCACATTCTTTTAGGCGTATTTCATAACTAAGATCCCTCAGTTTTGGTATCATTTTAGTCGCTCTCCTCTGTACTCTTTCTAGCATACCTATGTCCTTGTGATATGGCCTCCACGCTTGTATACAATATTCTAAATGAGGCCTAACATTGTTTTGTACAGCGGTATTATTAGTTCTTTTTCTTTATACGCTATACTTTGTCTAATTAATCCAAGGATTTGATTTCCCTTTGAAGCTGCAATTCCGTACTGCTCTAAAACCTTCATATCAGCAGCAATGGTTAACCCTAAGTCCTTTTCTTTTACACTAATACTTAGTACAGTACCCCCCATTGTATATTGTACATGTTCGTTCCCATGTCCTGTGTGGAGGCATTTACATTTCCCAAAATTGAACAACATTTGCCACTTTTCAGACCATTAAATCAACCTGTCAAGATCATTTTGTAAATGCTGTCTATCTGCATCACTTTTAATCCTTCTAAAAAATGTTGTATCATCCGCAAATTTCAACACCTTGCTTGTTATATCGTCGTCCAAATCGTTGATATATATTAAGAATAATATAGGTCCCAATAGTGATCCCTGTGGTACCCCACTCAAAACTTATTTCCAGTTTGAAGCCTCCCCATCAACTACTACCCGTTGTCTTCTGTCAATGAGTAATTTTTCTATCCAGTTAATTATACCATACCCTATGCCATGGGCCTTTAGTTTAAGCAGTAATATTTGATGTGGCACTTTGTCGAAAGCTTTCTGAAAATCTAAGTAGATAATATATACTGGTGATCCCTCGTCTACCCACTTAGTGATATCTTCCAAAAAACATAACATATTTGTTAAGCATGACTTTGCTTTTCAAAACCCATGTTGAGATGGGTTTAACGAGTTATGTTTAAAAAGAAAAAGTTATGTTTAACTTGAAAACTGTTGCAAGTGGTATGCTAATTTGTTCTACAATTTCCAATAGTAGTTCGGGCGGAATCCCATCCACACCAGGTGGTTTATTATCCTTCATAGTCTTTATTTTCTTAGCTGCCATTTCCGGTGTTACAATTAACTGGCCTAAACAGTCTGATTCCGCCCCCTTGAACTTAGCCTCTGGTACTGGCAGTGAACTAAAATCTTCCCTGATAAACACCGAAATAAAATACTCATTCAAGTCTTCTGCCATTAAGAATCCCTCTGATATTATATTTCCAGCACTATCTTCTAGAGGACCGACCTTATCCTGAACTTTCTGTTTCCTCTGAACATATGCATAAAAACTCTTGCTGTCGTATTTTATATTACAAGCTATTTTTTGTTCATTGATTCTCTTTGAATTTCTAATTTCAGTTGTGGATTGGTTAAGTGCTTCTTTATAAATGTTGTAGCCTTCATTTCCAGTATGTCTATATGACTTCCACATCATTTGTCTCTACTTAATGTTTCTAATGGCTTCTTTTGATAAGTGTTTTTTTCTGGACCATTTCCCTTATTTTTCAAGGGAACAAATTTATCGACGATGCACTCAATTTCACTATTTAAGATATTCCAGCATTCTGTTGCTGTCTTAATCTTCAGTATGCTATTCCAGTCTATCTTTGCTAAATATTTCCTCATGTCCTTATATCTTTCTTTGTGGAAATTTCTCCTGTACTGCTTTTTACTATTCCTTTCTGATTTTACTTTGATGGTAAAATGTATCTGGTTGTGATCGCTACTCCCCAGTGGCTCACATATCTTGACATTGTCAACTAATTCATTCTGTGAGGACAAAACTGTCTAACACATTCTCACCCCTGGTTGGTTCTAGCACATGTTGAGAAAGGAAACTATCTTGTACTAAAACTAAAAACTTGTGGTCCTCACTACCCATACTCTGTAGAGATTTCCATTGTAAATGCCCATGGTTAAAATCCACCATAGTAAAACAGTCCTGTTTGCTTACTTCCCTTATAGCGTTTTGTACTTTTTCATTCTGTTCTATGCTTGTGTTTGGACTTCGATAAACTAATCCAACCGTTAACGTTGAGTTTCCTGTAAATATGTTACACCAAACAGCTTCTTCACAATCTGCTTCTCTTTCTAATTTTATTTCATAAGCCTGGATGGATTCTTTAATATATAAAATAATTCCACCTCCCTTTCTTCCTATTCTATCTTTCCTAAACATTACATAACCTATCAGTCCCAATTCGGCATCTGATATATCGGTGCTGGCCCATGATTTGGTTATACTTATTATGTGAAGGTCAATATCTTCTACCATAATGTATAATTCACTTCTTTTGTTTATTATGCTCGTTGCATTAAACAAACGCATTTATATCCAGCTTCAGAACAGTTTTCCAGGCTGTTCTTTGCTGAACTATTTGTGCTGTCTATATCTATGCTTCCAGTTTCAGGCTTCTCTGTGAACCCCCCTGCACATCTAGTTTATATAGATTTAACAAGATTTAACAAGATTGCCATCCAGAAAATTACTCTGGATGGCAGGTGGACAAGGAAGCCTTTTGGCTTATCGAGAGTCCAATAGTTTTTATCTACATGTATCCCGCCCTTTTAAGGTGTGTGTCGATTTTATTTTAAAACATTCACGTTACTAGCACCAACACAATCAGGAGATCATCTGTTCCATTCATTTACAGTCCTTTGTGAGAATGAGAACTTTCTTATATCTAATCTACACTGCTCCTTTACTAATGTAGCTTCATGTCCTCTGGTCCTTCTATCTTTCTTAACTGAGAAAAAATGTTTCTATCAATATTTTCATAACCATTCAATATTTTAAACACTTCTATGTGATCTCCTCTCAATCTCCTGGTCTCTAATGTTGTTAAACCACATTCTTTTAGGCGTATTTCGTAACTAAGATCCCTCAGATTTGGTATCATTTTAGTCGCTCTCCTCTGTACTCTTTCTAGCATATCTATGTCCTTCTTGCGATATGGCCTCCATGCTTGTATACAATATTCTAAATGAGGCCTCACTATTGTTTTGTACAGCGGTACTATTAATTCTTTTTTCTTATACTCTATATTTCGCCTAATTAATCCAAGGATTTGATTTCCCTTTGAAGCTGCAATTCCGCACTGCTCTGACACCTTCATATCAGCACTAATGGTTAACCCTAAGTCCTTTTCTTTTACAGTAGTACTTAGTACAGTACCCCCCATTGTATATTCTACTTCTTCGTTCCCATGTCCTGTGTGGAGGCATTTACATTTCCCAAAATTAAACAGCATTTGCCACTTTTCAGACCATTTGATCAACCTGTCAAGATCATCTTGTAAATGCTGTCTGTCTCCATCACTTTTAATCCTTCTAAACACTTTTGTATCATCCGCAGATTTTAACACCTTGCTTGTTATATCATCGTCCAAATCGTTGATATATATTAAGAATAATATAGGTCCTAGTACTGATCCCTGTGGTACCCCACTCAATACCGATTTCCAGTTTGAAGCCTCCCCATCAACTACTACACGCTGTCTTCTGTCATTCAGCCATTTTTCTATCCAGTTTATTATACCATTTCCTATGCCATGGGCCTTTAGCTTAAGGAGTAATCTTTGATGTGGTACTTTGTCGAAAGCTTTTTGAAAATCTAAATAGATGATATCTACTGGTGATCCCTCATCTACCCACCTAGTGATGTCTTCCAAAAAACATAACATATTTGTTAAGCATGACCTCGCTTTTAAAAACCCATGTTGAGATGGGTTTATCAAGTTATGTTTAACAAGAAAATCCACCATGTGATCTTTAATTAGTCTTTCTAATAATTTGCAAATCACTGATGTTAAACTCACTGGTCTATAGTTCTCTGACTTGTTTCTCGAACCTTTTTTAAATAACGGTATAATGTTTGCCTCTTTCCATTCTAAAGGAACCACTCCCTCTTCTAATGACAAATTGAAAACTGTTGCAAGCGGTATGCTAATTTGTTCTACAATTTCCAATAGTAGTTTGGGCGGAATCCCATCCACTCCAGGTGATTTATTATCCTTCATAGCCCTTATTTTCTTAGCTACCATTTCCGGGGTTACAATTAACTGTCCTAAATAGTCTGATTCTGCCCCCTTGAACTTAGCCTCTGGTACTGGCAGTGAACTAGTGTCTTCTCTGGTAAACACTGAACTAAAATACTCATTCAGGTCTTCTGCCATTAAGAATCCCTCTGATATTGTATTTCCAGCACTATCTTCTAGAGGACCGACCTTATCCTGAACTTTCTGTTTGCTTCGAACATACGCATAAAAACTCTTACTGTCATGTTTTATATTACTAGCTAATTGTTGTTCATAGCTTCTCTTTGAATTTCTAATTTCAGCTGTAGCTTGGTTAAGTGCTTCTTTATAACTGTTGTAGTCTTCATCATTTCCAGTACATCTATATGACTTCCACATCATTTGTTTATACTTAATTTTCTAATGGCTTCTTTCGATAAGTGCTTCTTTTTAGACCGTTTCCCTTGTTTTTTGAAGGTACAAATTTATCGACTATGCACTTAATTTCACTATTTAAGATATTCCAGCATTCTGTTGCTGTCTTATTCTTCAGTGTGTTATTCCAGTCTATCTTTGCTAAATATTTCCTCATGTCCTTATACCTTCCTTTGTGGAAATTTCTCCTATACTGCTTTTTACTATTCCTTTCTGATTTTACTTTGATGGTAAAATGTATCTGGTTGTGATCACTACTCCCCAGTGGCTCACATATCTTGACATTGTCAACTAATTCTTTCTGTGAGGACAAAACTAAGTCTAACACATTCTCTCCCCTGGTTGGTTCTAGCACATGTTGAGAAAGGAAACTATCTTGTACTAAAACTAAAAACTTGTGGTCCTCACTCCCCATACTCTGTAGAGATTTCCATTGTATATGCCCATGGTTAAAGTCCCCATAATAATACAGTTCCGTTTGCTTACTTCCCTTATAGCGTTTTGTATTTTTTCATTCTCTTCTATGCTTATGTTTGGACTTCGATAAACTAACCCAACTGTTAACGTTGAGTTTCCTGTAACTATGTTACACCAAACAGCTTCTTCGCAATCTGCTTCTCTTTCTAATTTTATTTCATAAGCCTGGATAGATTCTTTAATATATAAAATAACTCCACCTCCCTTTCTTCCTATTCTATCTTTCCTAAACATTACATATCCTGTTATTCCCAATTCGGCATCTGATATATCAGTGGTGGCCCACGATTCGGTTATACCTATTATGTGAGGGTCAATATCTTCTACCATAATGTTTAGTTCACTTCTTTTGTTTACTATGCTCCTTGCATTTAAACAAATGCATTTATATCCTGATTCAGAACAGTTTTCCAGGCTGTTCTTTGCCGATTTATTTCTGCTGTCTTTATCTATGCCTCCAGTTTCAGGCTTCTCTGTGAATCCCCCCTGCGAATCTAGTTTAAATAAATGCAGCCTGTCCCACTGTCAACAGATTGTAGCAAGTTCTCTGAGAAAACTGCTGCCCCCTTTCCACTTAGATGTAGGCCATCTCTCATGTACATATCTTCCCTCCAAACAAAGTATCCCCATAAATCTACGAATCCCACCCCCTCTTCTTTACACATCTGCTCAACTAGTGCGTTGATCGCCATCCTCTTGCAGTTTCTATATGTCGGCCCCCTTCCTCCCATTACTGGCAAAATTCCTGAGAGGATAATCTGTTCTACTCTTGTCTTCTTTAACTTCTTCACTAACTGTCTGTACTTCTGAACTATCCCAGTTGTTCCCTCCCTCTCTGCGTTATTTGTCCCTACATGTACTAGTATAGACCCTCCCTTGCCATGCCCCAGTACCTTCTCTACCCTTTCAGTTACATGTTCTATCCTAGCCCCCGGTAGACAAACAACGACGTCCTCCCCCTCGCTTAGAGTCTTATCTGTCTTTCTCATAATCGAATCGCCCATAAACACCCTCTCTTTCCTCATTGCCCCCTCAATCACTGCCTCAGTGTAGCTCTTTCTACGGTTTGCATCTGTCTGGTTGTAATCTTGTTCCCCTGTCTTCTGCTCTCCCGTCACAATCTCGTCCGTTCCATTCTTTCCTGACGCTGTTTCTCTTGTCACCTTTCTTCCTGTCATCGTCCCTCCCGACTTCTCTTCTGTCACATGTACTCTCACTTCCTTTCTTCCCGTCATCTTTCCTCCCATTGCATTTCCTTCTCTCCTCTCCCGTCTCTTTTTCCCTCCTACCTCTTTCTCTACGGTCACTTTCTTTCCTGCCACCTTCACACCTGTCACATTTCCTGCCGTCGATCCTCCACTTTCTTCCCCTCCGATCACCTTCCCTCCTCTCAGTCTCCTTTCCTCGGTCTTGTTGCCACTACTCTGCTCCTTCAGTCTCACAGTATTCCCAACTTTATCCCTGTCGTCTCTCTCCATTCCATCTGTCTCCTTGCTGATTCTCATCTCCATCCCCTTCACAATATCTACCAACCTAGCTACCTCTTTCTCCAGACATTTCACCTTCCAACACCCCACGCACTGAAAGGTGAATCCCTCTTCCTTGGTTTCTGTCCATGACTTCGTACAGCCGGATAGGGCAAAATCTACCCAACTGTGGCAGTCGTCGCACACCAAGTGTCTCTTTGCCTTGACTTGCCGCTTGCAAGGCGCCATATCAGAATTTATTTAATAATAATAATCTAATTAGCTATTTAAAATAGTTTTGTCAACTGTGTTCACACTATTCACTGTCTATGTAGTCTTTAAGAAGACTGTTTTCTGTTCACAAATGTTACACTTTACGTAAGATTGCGTACGCTAGACTGCCTTATTTATTTAGGTTATACAGCGCCCTAGCGAATAAGAGAGACACTAGCTACATAAACTTAGTTCGCCCGGTTATCGCAAATGCTTAATTTTAAAAAGATTTTTTTTAAATTTTAGATGCAGCCTGTCCCACTGTCAACAAATCGCAGCAGGTTCTCTGAGAAAACTGCTGCCCTCTGTCCACTTAGATCGAGGCCAACTCTCATGTACACATCTTCCCTCCCAATAAAGTATCCCCATAAATCTATGAATCCCACCCCCTCTTCTTCACATATCTGCTCAACTAGTGCGTTGATCGCCATCCTCTTGCAGTTTCAATATGCTGGCCCCCTTCATCCCATTACTGGCAAAATTCCGGAGAGAATAATCTGTTCAACTCTTGTCTTCTTTAACTTCCTTACTAACTGTCTGTACTTCTGACTATCCCAGTTGTTCCCTCCCTGTCTGCATTATTTGTCCCTATGTGTACTATAGACCCTCCCTTGCCATGCCCCAATACCTTCTCTATCCTTTCAGTCGTCAATAGTGTTCTATCCTAGTCCTCGGTAAACAAACAACGACCTCCCTCACTTAAGGAGAGATTGTTTTTATTGCATAATTAATACAATGTTTTGTGCTCAAGTATTAGAGTAGGTCTAATTAAATACAAAATATATTCCTACCAGGTTGAGAATGATCCGTGCAAAGCGGTTCCGCAAAAGTGCCACAAAGTTACACGCCCCCACGGTGGGTGCGGCGGCTGGGATGGGTGATGATGGGCTTCCCTCAAGCAAACGTGGCAGCGATGATGACGATGACAATGAGAGTGCAAATGAAAGTGACGCTGCCAGTACCCCAGGCAACGTGTCAGAGGCCGAGGTAAGATACCCTCTCTAATTTACCCCAGGCAACGTGTCAGAAGCCGAGGTAAGATACTCTCTCTAATTTACCCCAGGCAACGTGTCAGAGGCCGAGGTAAGATACCCTCTCTAATTTACCCCAGGCAACGTGTCAGAGGCCGAGGTAAGATACCCTCTCTAATTCACCCCAGGCAACGTGTCAGAGGCCGAGGTAAGATACCCTCTCTAATTTACCCCAGGCAACGTGTCAGAGGCCGAGGTAAGATACCCTCTCTAATTCACCCCAGGCAACGTGTCAGAGGCCCGAGGTAAGATACCCTCTCTAATTTACCCCAGGCAACGTGTCAGAGGCCGAGGTAAGATACCCTCTCTAATTCACCCCAGGCAACGTGTCAGAGGCCGAGGTAAGATACCCTCTCTAATTTACCCCAGGCAACGTGTCAGAGGCCGAGGTAAGATACCCTCTCTAATTTACCCCAGGCAACGTGTCAGAGGCCGAGGTAAGATACCCTCTCTAATTTACCCCAGGCAACGTGTCAGAGGCCGAGGTAAGATACCCTCTCTAATTTACCCCAGGCAACGTGTCAGAGGCCGAGGTAAGATACCCTCTCTAATTTACCCCAGGCAACGTGTCAGAGGCCGAGGTAAGATACCCTCTCTAATTCACCCCAGGCAACGTGTCAGAGGCCGAGGTAAGATACCCTCTCTAATTTACCCCAGGCAACGTGTCAGAGGCCGAGGTAAGATACCCTCTCTAATTCACCCCAGGCAATGTGTCGGAGGCCGAGGTAAGATACCCTCTCTAATTTACCCCAGGCAACGTGTCAGAGGCCGAGGTAAGATACCCTCTCTAATTTACCCCAGGCAACGTGTCAGAGGCCGAGGTAAGATACCCTCTCTAATTTACCCCAGGCAACGTCAGAGGCAAGATACCCTCTCTAATTTACCCCAGGCAACGTGTCAGAGGCCGAGGTAAGATACCCTCTCTAATTTACCCCAGGCAACGTGTCAGAGGCCGAGGTAAGATACCCTCTCTAATTTACCCCAGGCAACGTGTCAGAGGCCGAGGTAAGATACCCTCTCTAATTTACCCCAGGCAACGTGTCAGAGGCCGAGGTAAGATACCCTCTCTAATTCACCCCAGGCAACGTGTCAGAGGCCGAGGTAAGATACCCTCTCTAATTTACCCCAGGCAACGTGTCAGAGGCCGAGGTAAGATACCCTCTCTAATTTACCCCAGGCAACGTGTCAGAGGCCGAGGTAAGATACCCTCTCTAATTTACCCCAGGCAATGTGTCAGAGGCCGAGGTAAGATACCCTCTCTAATTCACCCCAGGCAATGTGTCAGGCCGAGGTAAGATACCTTCTTTAATTTACCCCGGGCAATGTGTCAGAGGCTGAGGTAATATACCCTCTCTAATTCACCCCAGGCAACGTGTCAGAGGCCAAGGTAAGATACCCTGTTTGATTCAACCCGGGCAATGTGTCAGAGACTGAGGTAAAATACCCTCCTTAATTCACCCCGGGCAATGTGTCAGAGACTGAGGTAAGATACCCTCTCTAATTCCCCCTGGGCAATGTGTCAGAGACTGAGGTAAGATACCCTCTCTAATTCCCCCTGGGCAATGTGTCAGAGACTTGAGGTAAGATACCCTCTCTAATTCACCCTGGGCAATGTGTCAGAGACTCAGGTAAGATACCCTCTCTAATTTTCACCCCTGGAAATGTGTCAGAGACTGAAGTAAGATACCCTCTCTAATTCACCCTGGGCAATGTGTCGGAGACTGATGTAAGATGCCCTCTCTAATTCACCCCGGACAATGTGTCAGAAACTGAGGTAAGATTCCCTCTCTAATTTACCCCTGGGCAATGTGTCAGAGACTGAGGTAAGATACCCTCTCATTTTTGCTAGTAATGTTAATAGTGGTTACTGTAGGTTTGTTGGAATGTTGCCTCAGCCCCCCCCACCATACCCCAGATGAAAGTTTGTAAACATTAGTATGATGATATCAGTTATTAATAGTATCGGTTTGAACTGTAAAATGTTGATGTCTGATTCCAGTGAAAATGCCTCGACTCCCCTCCCCCAAATGAAATTAATTTTGTCTGATATCGGACATGGATGTTGTGAGATGATCCCTTAGAGCAGTCAACATTGGTGTTTGTTGTCTCTCGTAGGATGATGATGGGATGACGGCGGAGGAACTTAGCAAACAGATGGACAAACTGGTCCACGTAAGTTTCATCTCCCTCTTCAACACAATGTCAGTCTCTTTAAACATCTTTTCAACTTCCCCTAAACATAGCGTATGCTAAGACTCTTAACAGTTTTGAGACAAAAGTGTGCCAAGCAAATTATATCTATGACAAAATGCTTTGCAATGTACTTTCCTGTAACCTACACTAATCTGTCAATAACACGTGAACAAAACATGTATAAAATAAAACAAGTATGTCTGCTACTTCTTGTTTGAATAGGAAAATTATTATTCTTTATCAGACAGCCATTAAAAAGTTTAAATATTACAAGTTCAGGGTAAATTTGGCCAGCAAAAAATTTGACAACCAAAATGATGTGTTGCATGCAAATTATGAATTTGTGACAGTGTAGATGTGTAGTTATCTGGTGTGTCTTATGTTGGGTGGTGGCCACGTGTATTTGTTTAACCTGTGTGGGTGTCTGTTTGCAACAGCAACAGTCAGAGCTACGCAAGAAGGTGTTTGAAGCATCGCACAAACTGCGAGCAACATCGTTTGGCCAGGACCGTTACAGACGGCGCTACTGGGCCCTGCCTCACTGTGGGGGGGTCTGCTTGGAGGGCCTTGAGTCAGCGGAACTCAACGATGACACCAGTGACATTGCTGCCATGGACACGGCAGAACAGAAACCTGTTGTGAAAATAGAAAGAGGCCCAGTGAATGAACCAGCATCTTGTGTGAAAGTAGAAGAGAATGTAGATGACAATGTTCAACTGAAAACCAACTGTGAAGCGAAACGTGAAAGTGGTTTGAGTGTGGAGAGAAGTGGAGAGTCAGGGAGATCTGTAGTGGAGACTAGTTGTGTGGAGAGTGGAGGAGAGGACAAAGCACTGGCAAAAGACAGCATCATCTCAGGGAGTCAGCGCAGTAGTAGTGACAGTGCTCTCAAAGTACAACCAGTCACAGACGTGAAAACAGAAACAGTAAAAGACGAGCATGTGAAAATGGAACAGCCATCTATACTAAATACCTCAGCTGACAACAGTAGCGCCTGCAGTGATAAAAACTTATTAGCAACCCCCGTTCTTGGTAGCAGTGTCGACAGCAAATTTTTCATTCAAAAGCCACCACCATTGATACCACTTGCAAACATTATGGGTGATTCGTTTGATCAGCATATCCACTCGTCATGTAACGGGTCAACATTCAGAAGCATCTCCAGCATACTGAGCACGCCTGACTCTGCGCTTAGACAGACGGACGTATCAGCGTTAATGGCGACATCATTTGGTAATAGTTCCGTGCATTCAGACAGTCTTGTATCGTCGACGCCCATCTCATTGACCAACTATGCAGACTCCGGCTCCTGGTTCAGTGTCCTGCCCAGGAGGTCATGTGACCCGTCAGCAACAAAGTCAAGCAAAGGTGGCGCCACCTTGACAGTTCCCGCATGCTCCACCAAGTATCACACGTCGTCGTTCAGTCCGCTGCAGCGCCACATGCTTCCCAGCGACTTCCTCGCGACGTTCCAGTCGCGTCAGTTGTTTACGCCGTCGCCATGTCAGATGTCGATGACACCGCCACACAGCGAGGACACGTCGAGTCATTTCAACAACATGACGGCGGGCTCGTTGACGGACATGTCGGTCATGCAGTGTGTCACTAGTGACCCGTCGCAGATTGCCGCTGGTGTAGAAGCGATGTTGGTGCGGGACCAACTGCAGTTTAATGAGTCCAAGCCCATCCCAGACAGTAAGTACACATCTCATTGTCTTCCCTGCATCAGCTTGCTTAGAATATGGTCATTTCAAAAGGAATCTTCTGGGTAATGTTTCGCCAAGATATTGAGCTGATAGGAGAATCCATCGTTAAACAGAATCCGTTGAGGATCTTTTTTCAAAATGCAAAAACTGGCGACGGATCATAGAGGAAGCTATTTCCGTGACACACCAGCGAAAGTGTCCCAATGATTCATGCTGGTGTTGACAATTTTCTTTCGACAAGATCCGCTGTTAAGGAGAGAAATCAGTTTAAGAACAAATTTGAGCTGGTGAACTCACAAGGATGTCAGAGAAATGGTTCCCTGCTCTTTGTGAATTAGTTAATTATTTTACTGTTTTGGTCTTTTTGAAAGCAGTTTAGGAGCATCATGTAAATCTGAAGTGAAGCAGTGAAGGCTACAAGATTGTCAGATGTGTAGATGCATGAACTTGTAGTATGTTTCTCAGAGAACACTCCCCCCTACACCCAAGCTTGTGTAGTTAGCAACTCATCTGTCCTAGTTCACCAGGCTGTGTGTGATTGTGCTTTCAGATTTATAACAAAGTGAAACATCTTGAGGTACACTGCTATTGTACATACATTTGTGTACCTACCTATACATTTAAAACATTATTTAAAAAGTTAATTTACTGTATTTTGAGCATATTTTGTGATTTAAATTTTTTCTGAGAATTTGTGGAAATCACTGATGACAAATGTTCTAATAGAATGGATATATATATATTTTAGTTAATGTTTTAAAATTGTTAATTAAAAAGAATATACCAAGAAACCTATGTTGGCAGGGGGACGGGGTGCAGGCAACACCTTTTAGAAATCAGCCTCAGGAATAATGTGTGATTGTATGAAGACTCTTTCAGAACTCAGGACTGACGTATGGTTGTCCTTTCAGACCGCCGCAGTGGATGGTGGCAGTTGACAGACATTGAGCTGGTGAAGGCCCTCGCCAGGTGTCTCCATCCACGTGGCATCCGAGAACGCAACCTACAGAAGTCTCTCCAGAAACACATGGACTATGTGTGTGAGGCGTGCACACGTGCCGGCAAGGGAGGTCAGTGCATGCAACACGCTTTCTTCCGTCTCACTACAACATTTTGTTCCATAAACTAAGCTGAACATTGACAAGCAAGCGTTCTCTGTAGCCGCACCCAAAATCTGGAATGAACTCCATATTACTTTAGAAATTATCTGAAACAATAACCACCGTAAATATCATGACTTATTTGTTTGAGATTGCAACCGCCCTAATGCTTTGCCAGTCCCTTGCTTTAATAACGACTCTTGCACTTCCTTGTTCATGATTACGCCTATTACTTCTTGCTTTGTTCTGCAGCTAATTTTGGTGGGTATATAGATGCCATGAAAGCCTACTCTTATTGTTATTATTATTACTTTGACTCTATCCTACTACACTCAAACATGGTGCACTTCAAGCATACACATGTTGAATGAATTAACCCACATATTAAACTAACTGTTTATTATTGTTATTACATATTACTAGCAAAAATGCCTGTCACCTGACATGATTCCTTGGCAGATGACAGTCGTGATAGTACTATTTACCAAATGTTAGAAAACACACAACATCATGACATATACACCACACTGTGCTCGCAGATACTCACTGGTTGTTTAAAATAACAAAAGTCGGCGAGAATGTGAAAAGATCCAGGTCTTACGTCCAATTCTAGGGGTCCTTGATTAATCCCTGAAAATTTGGCACTTGAGGTTTAAGGAAAATGTTAAGATACCCGCAAACATACATACATATGTCAGCTTGGTTATCAGTAGATTATAAAAGGTTGCCCTGCTTAGTGAGCAAGAATATAGAATGTCATAGATGGTGCCATCATGTTTACGAGTAACTTATAAGACGAAGTAGTTGATGCAGTGTCAGTGTGTGCAGTGATTGGTCTGAAGCCCGTGGCGGAGGGAGCCGACACAGAGGGAGACGAGACGCGACGGGAGAAGAGGGTGGAGGCAGCCCTCAAGGGGGTGGAGGACTCCCTACTGGAGGATGTGGAGAACATGGAGGAGAGGGTGTGCACCGCCAGTCTACAGGTGAAGGTGTGTTAGTGCGTGTGTGCAGTGCCAGTCTACAGGTGAAGGTGTGTTAGCGCGTGTGTGCAGTGCCAGTCTACAGGTGAAGGTGTGTTAGCGCGTGTGTACAGTGCCAGTCTACAGGTGAAGGTGTGTTAGCGCATGTGTGCAGCGCCAGTCTACAGGTGAAGGTGTGTTAGCGCGTGTGTGCAGTGCCAGTCTACAGGTGAAGGTGTGTTAGTGCGTGTGTGCAGTGCCAGTCTACAGGTGAAGGTGTGTTAGTGCGTGTGTGCAGTGCCAGTCTACAGGTGAACGTGTGTTAGCGCGCGTGTGCAGCGCCAGTCTACAGGTGAAGGTGTGTTAGCGCGCGTGTGCAGTGCCAGTCTACAGGTGAAGGTGTGTTAGCGCGTGTATGCAGTGCCAGTCTACAGGTGAAGGTGTGTTAGTGCGTGTGTGCAGTGCCAGTCTACAGGTGAAGGTGTGTTAGTGTGTGGTTGCAGTGCCAGTCTACAGGTGAAGGTGTGTTAGCGCGTGTGTGCAGTGCCAGTCTACAGGTGAAGGTGTGTTCGTGCATGTGTGCAGCACCAGTCTACAGGTGAAGGTGTGTTAGTGCGTGGTTGCAGTGCCAGTCTACAGGTGAAGGTGTGTTAGCGCGTGTGTGCAGTGCCAGTCTACATGTGAAGGTGTGTTAGCACGTGTGTGCAGTGCCAGTCTACAGGTGAAGGTGTGTTAGCGTGTGTGTGCAGCACCAGTCTACAGGTGAAGGTGTGTTAGTGCGTGTGTGCAGTGCCAGTCTACAGGTGAAGGTGTGTTAGTGCATGGTTGCAGTGCCAGTCTACAGGTGAAGGTGTGTTAGTGCGTGTGTGCAGTGCCACTCTACAGGTGAAGGTGTGTTAGCGCGTGTGTGCAGTGCCAGTCTACAGGTGAAGGTGTGTTAGTGCGTGGTTGCAGTGCCTGTCTACAGGTGAAGGTGTGTTAGCGCGTGTGTGCAGTGCCAGTCTACAGGTGAAGGTGTGTTAGCGCGTGTGTGCAGTGCCAGTCTACAGGTGAAGGTGTGTTAGCGCGTGTGTGCAGTGCCAATCTACAGGTGAAGATGTGTTAGTGCGTGTGTGCAGTGCCAGTCTACAGGTGAAGGTGTGTTAATGCGTGTGTGCAGTGCCAATATACAGGTGAAGATGTGTTAGTGCATGTGTGCAGTGCCAGTCTACAGGTGAAGGTGTGTTAGTGCGTGGTTGCAGTGCCAGTTTACAGGTGAAGGTGTGTTAGTGCGTGTGTGCAGTGCCAGTCTACAGGTGAAGGTGTGTTAGTGTGTGGTTGCAGTGCCAGTTTTTAGGTGAAGGTGTGTTAGTGCGTGTGTGCAGTGCCAGTCTACGGGTGAAGGTGTGTTAGCGCGTGGTTGCAGTGCCAGTCTACAGGTGAAGGTGTGTTAGTGTGTGGTTGCAGTGCCAGTCTACAGGTGAAGGTGTGTTAGCGCGTGGTTGCAGTGCCAGTTTACAGGTGAAGGTGTGTTAGTGCGTGTGTGCAGCGCCAGTCTACAGGTGAAGGTGTGTTAGTGCGTTGTTGCAGTGCCACTTTACAGGTGAAGGTGTGTTAGTGCGTGTGTGCAGTGCCAATCTACAGGTGAAGATGTGTTAGTGCGTGTGTGCAGTGCCAGTCTACAGGTGAAGGTGTGTTAGTGCGTGTGTGCAGTGCCAATCTACAGGTGAAGATGTGTTAGTGCGTGTGTGCAGTGCCAGTCTACAGGTGAAGGTGTGTTAGTGCGTGGTTGCAGTGCCAGTCTACAGGTGAAGGTGTGTTAGCGCGTGGTTGCAGTGCCAGTCTACAGGTGAAGGTGTGTTAGTGCGTGGTTGCAGTGCCAGTGTACAGGTGAAGGTGTGTTAGTGCGTGGTTGCAGTGCCAGTCTACAGGTGAAGGTGTGTTAGTGCATGGTTGCAGTGCCAGTCTACAGGTGAAGGTGTGTTAGTGCGTGGTTGCAGTGCCAGTCTACAGGTGAAGGTGTGTTAGCGCGTGGTTACAGTGCTAGTCTACAGGTGAAGGTGTGTTAGCGCGTGGTTGCAGTGCCAGTCTACAGGTGAAGGTGTGTTAGCGCGTGGTTGCAGTGCCAGTCTACAGGTGAAGGTGTGTTAGCGCGTGGTTGCAGTGCCAGTCTACAGGTGAAGGTGTGTTAGCGCGTGTGTGCAATGCCAGTCTACAGGTGAAGGTGTGTTAGTGCGTGGTTGCAGTGCCAGTCTACAGGTGAAGGTGTGTTAGCGCGTGGTTGCAGTGCCAGTTTACAGGTGAAGGTGTGTTAGTGCGTGTGTGCAGCGCCAGTCTACAGGTGAAGGTGTGTTAGTGCGTGGTTGCAGTGCCACTTTACAGGTGAAGGTGTGTTAGTGCGTGTGTGCAGTGCCAATCTACAGGTGAAGATGTGTTAGTGCGTGTGTGCAGTGCCAGTCTACAGGTGAAGGTGTGTTAGTGCGTGTGTGCAGTGCCAATCTACAGGTGAAGATGTGTTAGTGCGTGTGTGCAATGCCAGTCTACAGGTGAAGGTGTGTTAGTGCGTGGTTGCAGTGCCAGTTTACAGGTGAAGGTGTGTTAGTGCGTGTGTACAGTGCCAGTCTACAGGTGAAGGTGTGTTAGTGTGTGGTTGCAGTGCCAGTTTACAGGTGAAGGTGTGTTAGTGCGTGTGTGCAGTGCCAATATACAGGTGAAGGTGTGTTAGCGCGTGTGTGCAGTGCCAGTCTACAGGTGAAGGTGTGTTAGCGCGTGTGTGCAGTGCCAGTCTACAGGTGAAGGTGTGTTAGCACGTGTGTGCAGCACCAGTCTACAGGTGAAGGTGTGATAGTGCGTGTGTGCAGTGCCAGTCTACAGGTGAAGGTGTGTTAGCGCGTGGTTGCAGTGCCAGTCTACAGGTGAAGGTGTGTTAGTGCGTGTGTGCAGTGCCAGTCTGCAGGTGAAGGTGTGTTAGTGCGTGTGTGCAGTGCCAGTCTACAGGTGAAGGTGTGTTAGCGCGTGGTTGCAGTGCCAGTCTACAGGTGAAGGTGTGTTAGTGCGTGGTTGCAGTGCCAGTCTGCAGGTGAAGGTGTGTTAGTGCGTGGTTGCAGTGCCAGTCTACAGGTGAAGGTGTGTTAGCGCGTGGTTGCAGTGCCAGTTTACACGTGAAGGTGTGTTAGTGCGTGTGTGCAGCGCCAGTCTACAGGTGAAGGTGTGTTAGTGCGTGGTTGCAGTGCCACTTTACAGGTGAAGGTGTGTTAGTGCGTGTGTGCAGTGCCAATCTATAGGTGAAGATGTGTTAGTGCGTGTGTGCAGTGCCAGTCTACAGGTGAAGGTGTGTTAGTGCGTGTGTGCAGTGCCAATCTACAGGTGAAGATGTGTTAGTGCGTGTGTGCAGTGCCAGTCTACAGGTGAAGGTGTGTTAGTGCGTGGTTGCAGTGCCAGTCTACAGGTGAAGGTGTGTTAGCGCGTGGTTGCAGTGCCAGTCTACAGGTGAAGGTGTGTTAGTCGCGTCTACAGGTTGCAGTGCCAGTCTACAGGTACAGGTGAAGGTGTGTGTAGTGCGTGGTTGCAGTGCCAGTCTACAGGTGAAGGTGTGTTAGTGCATGGTTGCAGTGCCAGTCTACAGGTGAAGGTGTGTTAGTGCGTGGTTGCAGTGCCAGTCTACAGGTGAAGGTGTGTTAGCGCGTGGTTGTGCTAGTGCCAGTCTCTACAGGTGAAGGTGTGTTAGCGCGTGGTTGCAGTGCCAGTCTACAGGTGAAGGTGTGTTAGCGCGTGGTTGCAGTGCCAGTCTACAGGTGAAGGTGTGTTAGCGCGTGTGTGCAGTGCCAGTTTACAGGTGAAGGTGTGTTAGTGCGTGGTTGCAGTGCCAGTCTACAGGTGAAGGTGTGTTAGCGCGTGGTTGCAGTGCCAGTTTACAGGTGAAGGTGTGTTAGTGCGTGTGTGCAGCGCCAGTCTACAGGTGAAGGTGTGTTAGTGCGTGGTTGCAGTGCCACTTTACAGGTGAAGGTGTGTTAGTGCGTGTGTGCAGTGCCAATCTACAGGTGAAGATGTGTTAGTGCGTGTGTGCAGTGCCAGTCTACAGGTGAAGGTGTGTTAGTGCGTGTGTGCAGTGCCAATCTACAGGTGAAGATGTGTTAGTGCGTGTGTGCAGTGCCAGTCTACAGGTGAAGGTGTGTTAGTGCGTGGTTGCAGTGCCAGTTTACAGGTGAAGGTGTGTTAGTGCGTATGTGCAGTGCCAGTCTACAGGTGAAGGTGTGTTAGTGTGTGGTTGCAGTGCCAGTTTACAGGTGAAGGTGTGTTAGTGCGTGTGTGCAGTGCCAATCTACAGGTGAAGGTGTGTTAGCGCGTGTGTGCAGTGCCAGTCTACAGGTGAAGGTGTGTTAGCGCATGTGTGCAGTGCCAGTCTACATGTGAAGGTGTGTTAGCACGTGTGTGCAGCACCAGTCTACAGGTTAAGGTGTGTTAGTGCGTGTGTGCAGTGCCAGTCTACAGGTGAAGGTGTGTTAGCGCGTGGGTGCAGTGCCAGTCTACAGGTGAAGGTGTGTTAGTGCGTGTGTGCAGTGCCAGTCTGCAGGTGAAGGTGTGTTAGTGCGTGTGTGCAGTGCCAGTCTACAGGTGAAGGTGTGTTAGCGCGTGTGTGCAGTGCCAGTCTACAGGTGAAGGTGTGTTAGTGCATGTGTGCAGTGCCAGTTTACAGGTGAAGGTGTGTTAGCGCGTGGTTGCAGTGCTAGTCTACAGATGAAGGTGTGTTAGTGCGTGTGTGCAGTGCCAATCTACAGGTGAAGGTGTGTTAGCGCGTGGTTGCAGTGCCAGTCTACAGGTGAAGGTGTGTTAGTGCGTGTGTGCAGTGCCAGTCTGCAGGTGAAGGTGTGTTAGCATGTGTGTGCAGTGCCAGTCTACAGGTGAAGGTGTGTTAGTGCGTGTGTGCAGCACCAGTCTACAGGTGAAGGTGTGTTAGTGCGTGGTTGCAGTGCCAGTCTACAGGTGAAGGTGTGTTAGTGCGTGTGTGCAGTGCCAGTCTGCAGGTGAAGGTGTGTTAGTGCGTGTGTGCAGTGCCGGTCTACAGGTGAAGGTGTGTTAGTGCGTGTGTGCAGTGCCAGTCTACAGGTGAAGGTGTGTTAGCGCGTGTTTGCAGTGCCAGTCTACAGGTGAAGGTGTGTTAGCGTGTATGTGCAATGCCAGTCTACAGGACTGGTGAAGGAGTGTTAGCGCGTGTGTGCAGTGCCAGTCTACAGGTGAAGGTGTGTTAGACCATTGGTTAAGTGCTAGTCTACAAGTGAAGTTGTGATAGTATGAGTATTAAGCCAGTCTGCAGGTGAAGGTGTGTTAGCACCAGTGTGTTAGTACATGCCAGAGCACTCTGTGATATGAAGTCATAGCAGGAACTTCCAATCTATTGTTATCACTGAGCCTTGACATTGATGGAGAGCAAATTGCTGCGTGGATCCCATAGTCAATCATGTATACGATACAAAGCACGTATATGATACAATGCATGTATACGATACAGTGCATGTGTACGATACAATGTATGTGTGCGAATGTGTGGTCATATGCTAGTACAATGTAATTGTTTTCGATTATGTGAAGTAAATGTGTTGTTACTTCAGTCGTGGAAGAGGCCTTTAGAAGGGAGCCCAGACTGCAGCCAGCTGCCAGCCACTGTAGCCATGGCCTCTCCAAGTGTCAGCCAGGAAGACAAGTGTCGTGCTGCTCAAGGGAAGGCCAAAGCACCAATGCAGGAGGCAGAGTTAGAGCTCGTCAAAAACAGACTTCTAGCACTCGAGAAAAACATAGAACGGAGATACTTTCAACCACCATTCGCTAAAAGGTAAAACTGCTGTTGTTGTAAATCATGTTTTTAACGGAATATTTCTCTAGATTACCTTTACCGAGAAAGCTTCATGTTGTATCATAATTAACTCGTTGAATAATTTTATTGCTTACATATGCCACATTCAGATTGTCAAAAGTTTGATTAATGTTAGCCAAGGTTAGTGAATGTGTAATGATTAAATGTGTCATGTTTGTTTGTCTTTGCCCAATGTTGTGATTTCTGTTTGTTTATTTGATTTGTACTTGCTTTATGTTTTGGTTTCTGTGTCTTTGCTGTATGTTCGGATTTGTGTTTGCCCGATGTTTTGATTTGTGTTTGCCCGATGTTTTGATTTGTGTTTGTCCGATGTTCTGATTTGTGTTTGTCCGATGTTTTAATTTGTGTTTGCCCGATGTTTTGATTTGTGTTTGTCCGATGTTTTGATTTGTGTTTGTCCGATGTTTTAATTTGTGTTTGTCCGATTTTCTGATTTGTGTTTGTCCGATGTTTTGATTTGTGTTTGTCCGATTTTCTGATTTGTGTTTGCCCAATGTTCCGATTTGTGTTTGCTGTATATTCTAATTTGTGTTTGCCCAGTGTTCTGATTTGTGTTTGCCCGATGTTCTGATTTGTGTTTGCCCGATGTTCTGATTTGTGTTTGCCCGATGTTCTGATTTGTGTTTGCTGTATATTCTGATTTGTGTTTGCCCAGTGTTTTGATTTGTGTTTGCCTGATGTTTTGATTTGTGTTTGCCCGATGTTCTGATTTGTGTTTGCTGTATATTCTAATTTGTGTTTGCCCAGTGTTCTGATTTGTGTTTGCCCGATGTTCTGATTTGTGTTTGCCCGATGTTCTGATTTGTGTTTGCCCGATGTTCTGATTTGTGTTTGCTGTATATTCTGATTTGTGTTTGCCCAGTGTTTTGATTTGTGTTTGCCTGATGTTTTGATTTGTGTTTGCCCGATGTTCTGATTTGTGTTTGCTGTATATTCTGATTTGTGTTTGCCCAGTGTTTTGATTTGTGTTTGCCCGATGTTCTGATTTGTGTTTGCCCGATGTTCTGATTTGTGTTTGCCCGATGTTCTGATTTGTGTTTGCCCGATGTTCTAATTTGTGTTTGCCCAGTGTTCTGATTTGTGTTTGCCCGATGTTCTGATTTGTGTTTGCTGTATATTCTGATTTGTGTTTGCCCAGTGTTTTGATTTGTGTTTGCCTGATGTTTTGATTTGTGTTTGCCCGATGTTCTGATTTGTGTTTGCTGTATATTCTGATTTGTGTTTGCCCAATGTACTGATTTGTGTTTGCCCAATGTTCTGATTTGTGTTTGCCCGATGTTTTGATTTGTGTTTGACCTTAAGAATTACCGTCCTAGTTTTTCCAATATCCCCAGGAATCTCAGATCATCTGTTTCACAACTTTTTGTTTTGAAAACCAAGCTTAATATTGGCAAACATTCTTCTGAGACTATGGGTACCTTTCGTAAAAAACTGAAGACTTATTTATTTGAAATTGCATTTCCACCCTAACCTTTGGCGGTCCCTTGCTCTAATGACGACTCTTGCTTGTCCCTGTTAATGATTTTGCCCAATGGTTCTTGTATGTTGCGCCTCTGAGCTCAGATTCCTGGGGATACAGGCGCTATAGAAGTTTACTATTATGCTTGCTGGATGTTTGACTTGTGTTTGCCAGATATTTGACATATTTTCTAGATGTTTTACCTATATTTGCCAGATATTTGACTAATGTTGTATATTCTGGTATTGCAGCATCAAGTTGAACCTCCAGAACATCTCATCGGGCTCGGGCAGGGAGAGTTGTGCAATGAGTGACACAGAAGAGAGCCGGTGTATGCCCGACTCGACCGTGGATGTGCCCAAGGAGCTGTTGGCATGGCGTCAAGCCGTGATTCTCGCCCACACCGCCTCCCAGCTCTCGCTGTGTCTCTCACAACTCAATGCATGCATTGCCTGGGAGAAGAGTGTCATGAAAGTGGTGAGTACTTCTGTCTATTCTATGTGCCTCAGGTGTTGACAGGCCCTTAGCCAGAAATAATTTTGTGCTAGTTTTGAATTAAGCAAAGTGTGCCTATTAGCGCATGTAAAGCTTGCGTGGAAGCTATTCACATCAGTCACATTCATTATTGGCCAGTTTAGTTTTTTCAATGACAAACCAGTGTCATTTAATTAGTACTGATCCTTTTGATTTGTTTCATTACCCGTTGTGCCAATGATAGACATTAATGTGGGCCCCTAGTCTAGGAACTATTAGTTAATCTACTGGCCAGTTGGCCCCCTCTAAATTCCACCAGTCATATCAGTTGTAATTATCCGTCTTGGCCAGTCATCTGCCAGTCTTGAAGACGGGCAGACGAGTCTCTGGCTAAACCCCTGATCTAGGGGTGGTGACTGTTACAGGTGTTGTTGATTATACCCCTCCAAATCTCTCGGTTGTGTGTCTTTTGTAATAACTCTGTGTTGCCGCTTTCAAACCAGGCTGACATGCTATCCAGTGTTTTTATTCGCTGACGTCCTCTGAATATTTTCACCTTGATCTTTCCTGTTGTCACTGGATGTTCTAAATGTTGCTTTCTCATTACATGGCCTAGGAATCCTAGTTTTGTTTTGGCTGTTCTAAGAATGTTTTTGTAACTCTTCAGCTTCATGGTACTCTTAGCTTTTTTGCAAGAACCACATTTTATTTGTTTCTATTGTCTTTTGTGATCCTTTAGTTATTGACCAGGATTCACACCCATTTAGTAAGACTATGTAGCATTGCTACACATATGTTCTCACTTCAGGTAATATACGTTTGTTTGTTAAAATATGTTTTAATAACTCACATATCATGTACTTTGTAACCTCCCAAAATATACATTCTGCACAGGCCACTAACTTACTGCAGATGTTACAGGTTTCAGTGTTTCTACTAAGCCATTTCAAACTGTGCTTGTTTGTATAGATATAAAACTTTGTATAGATACATACTGCAAGAATGCAGGTGAGAGATCTAACTGCGTCTGCTGTCATGGATGTCGTCAGTGTCATGTGTTTTGTATCACTGCAGTGCTGTCAGATATGTTGCCATGACGACAACGAGGCAGAACTCCTGCTGTGTGACTGTTGTGACAAGGGCTACCACACGTACTGTTTTAAGGTATGTCATATTGCTGTTGGTTGACTGTAACACGTGTCTATTTATATCATTTCTTGTAACTCTTTTCAGTGGTCCATGTATATAATATCTAATTAATCATGCCTGTATGAAACTGAACCACCTAATGAAGACAGCTGGTTCCCGCGCAAACCAAATATAAATTCTAAACACAGACTAGATACTACTGAAAACAATAAGAAAACCAGGATAGTGGGTGAACAGATCGGCATGTATTTTATTATGTAATGCGGTGACATGTGATTAAATATGCATACATATTATGTATAAATTCCCACATAAAATACATTTCCCAAAACACCCAAACCTTGGTAGAAAGTATTTTTTTGGTACCAAGTTGTATGAAGTAATACAAAAGCCTAGTCATATTACACAAAACACAAAGTATGTTATCGATGTTTTCCCCACATTTATAGTTGATTGTGAGCATAGGGTTTGCACCGGATGTGTTCACGGGGTTTTATTGCAAGAGATGTTGCATGCCTTTTTCCACTTTCGATTTAGGAATAGTATGGAATTGTATATATCGGGGCGAAATACCCCCACATTTGGTATTAGTATAATTTTAGATTTAGTGTTTTTGGCAGCAGATAGCGTGGTATTCAGAAAGGCACTTTTTAGTTAATCATATTGGCTTAGTTAATCATGTTGGCTTTAAAATTAACTCTACACATAACAAGCTCTGCTGTGATTACATGTCATTCCTTTCAATTGTTCTAGGAATACCGCTGCTGCTTTATATGTTGAAATGTGGGCTCTAACAGCCTGATGTTCAGGAGACTAGTATGGGCTCAGTCACAGGCCTGGCATTGGGTTGTAGAGTCCACATTTCTTTTATTTAAATATTACAGTGTGCCAAAAAGGCTTATACACTGGTTACCCATAATAAACAAACGTCATCCATTTGGCCTTTTTCATATCTATATTTGTCTCCGTGTTGTTGCTTGCATAAAGTATGTTACACAATAAAGTGTGAATATTACACAATAAAGTATGAACATTACACAATAAAGTATGAACATTACACAATAAAGTCTGAACATTACACAATAAAGTATGAACATTACACAATTAAGTATGAACATTACACAATAAAGTATGAACATTACACAATAAAGTATGAACATTACACAATAAAGTATGAACATTACACAATAAAGTATGAACATTACACAATAAAGTATGAACATTACACAATAAAGTATGAACATTACACAATAAAGTCTGAACATTACAAACAGGATTAATAAAGTATTAAACATATCTTAATTCTCGATTATATATGTAACTTACTTATGTTTTGTACTTTACTCATTCACATAGGTGCCTGCACGCACGCACGCACACACGCACGCACGCATGCACGCACGCACACACACATTGGAGTTTTTTTTATTAATGTAATGTTTGTATATTGATTGTTTACAGCCAAAGCTTGAAAATATTCCAGAAGGTGACTGGTACTGTTATGAATGCATATCAAAGGTGAGTTATTTTATTAAAGTTAATTGCCTGCTGTAAGTGCTTTTTAAAACTAAAAGCCAGATTTTAAAATCAATGTATTTGAATTTACAAAGTCAGTATGTTACACATTTGACTGTCTAAATCAAAATTTCTGCGGTATGATGTAATGTTGGTTTGTATGCATTGTGTTCTTTTTCATATAACAAACTGAAACATTGAATTAACAACATCTTTGTTTGAGACTGTTTAAAACCGGTTGCTAGGTAGATTTGCATGAAGCTGCACTGCAGTTACTAGAGTCTATTTGTTCTGGTTGCTAGGTAGATTTGCATGAAGCTGCACTGCAGTTACTAGAGTCTATTTGTTCTGGTTGCTAGGTAGATTTGCATGAAGCTGCACTGCAGTTACTAGAGTCTATTTGTTCTGGTTGCTAGGTAGGTTTGCATGAAGCTGCACTGCAGTTACTAGAGTCTATTTGTTCTGGTTGCTAGGTAGGTTTGCATGAAGCTGCACTGCAGTTACTAGAGTCTATTTGTTCTGGTTGCTAGGTAGGTTTGCATGAAGCTGCACTGCAGTTACTAGAGTCTATTTGTTCTGGTTGCTAGGTAGGTTTGCATGAAGCTGCACTGCAGTTACTAGAGTCTATTTCTTCTGGTTGCTAGGTAGATTTGCATGAAGCTGCACTGCAGTTACTAGAGTCTATTTGTTCTGGTTGCTAGGTAGGTTTGCATGAAGCTGCACTGCAGTTACTAGAGTCTATTTGTTCTGGTTGCTAGGTAGATTTGCATGAAGCTGCAATGCAGTTACTAGAGTCTATTTGTTCTGGTTGCTAGGTAGATTTGCATGAAGCTGCACTGCAGTTACTAGAGTCTATTTGTTCTGGTTGCTAGGTAGGTTTGCATGAAGCTGCACTGCAGTTACTAGAGTCTATTTGTTCTGGTTGCTAGGTAGATTTGCATGAAGCTGCACTGCAGTTACTAGAGTCTGTTTGTTCTGGTTGCTAGGTAGATTTGCATGAAGCTGCACTGCAGTTACTAGAGTCTATTTGTTCTGGTAGCTAGGTAGGTTTGCATGAAGCTGCACTGCAGTTACTAGAGTCTATTTGTTCTGGTTACTAGGTAGATTTGCATGAAGCTGCACTGCAGTTACTAGAGTCTATTTCTTCTGGTAGCTAGGTAGGTTTGCATGAAGCTGCACTGCAGTTACTAGAGTCTATTTGTTCTGGTAGCTAGGTAGGTTTGCATGAAGCTGCACTGCAGTTACTAGAGTCTATTTCTTCTGGTAGCTAGGTAGGTTTGCATGAAGCTGCACTGCAGTTACTAGAGTCTATTTCTTCTGGTAGCTAGGTAGGTTTGCATGAAGCTGCACTGCAGTTACTAGAGTCTATTTGTTCTGGTTGCTAGGTAGATTTGCATGAAGCTGCACTGCAGTTACTAGAGTCTATTTCTTCTGGTAGCTAGGTAGGTTTGCATGAAGCTGCACAGCAGTTACTAGAGTCTATTTGTTCTGGTTGCTAGGTAGATTTGCATGAAGCTGCACTGCAGTTACTAGAGTCTATTTCTTCTGGTTGCTAGGTAGGTTTGCATGAAGCTGCACTGCAGTTACTAGAGTCTATTTGTTCTGGTTGCTAGGTAGGTTTGCATGAAGCTGCACTGCAGTTACTAGAGTCTATTTCTTCTGGTTGCTAGGTAGGTTTGCATGAAGCTGCACTGCAGTTACTAGAGTCTATTTGTTCTGGTTGCTAGGTAGGTTTGCATGAAGCTGCACTGCAGTTACTAGAGTCTATTTGTTCTGGTTGCTAGGTAGATTTGTATGAAGCTGCACTGCAGTTACTAGAGTCTATTTGTTCTGGTTGCTAGGTAGGTTTGCATGAAGCTGCACTGCAGTTACTAGAGTCTATTTGTTCTGGTTGCTAGGTAGATTTGCATGAAGCTGCACTGCAGTTACTAGAGTCTATTTGTTCTGGTTGCTAGGTAGGTTTGCATGAAGCTGCACTGCAGTTACTAGAGTCTATTTGTTCTGGTTGCTAGGTAGGTTTGCATGAAGCTGCACTGCAGTTACTAGAGTCTATTTGTTCTGGTTGCTAGGTAGGTTTGCATGAAGCTGCACTGCAGTTACTAGAGTCTATTTCTTCTGGTTGCTAGGTAGATTTGCATGAAGCTGCACTGCAGTTACTAGAGTCTATTTGTTCTGGTTGCTAGGTTGATTTGCATGAAGCTGCACTGCAGTTACTAGAGTCTATTTCTTCTGGTTGCAGGCGACAGGAGATTCGTGTTGTTTTGTGTGTGGCGGTGTAGGCTTCAAGTTGGCCGAGTGTGAACACTGTACTCGGGCCATTCACATAGACTGCATGGACCCCCCACTGTCCAGGTGAGTGACATGCCACGACAATCAAATAAATCATCATCATCATCATCGTGCAGCCATAGTGTCCCGTGGTTGGGTGAAGGCCTCAGCATGTTGTTTCCAGATCTGCCTGTCTCGCGTGTCTTCCTCTAGATTGTTTCCCTTCGTAAAGTCTCTAGGTAGTGATACACGTTGTCCATCGGTTATCTCGTAGTCTATTGATGTGCCCTGCCAGGGTCCACTTCTATCTTCAAATAAATACAACCCCGCAAATGCCCTCATGGAACTAAACTTGTGGGAATGTGTTTGTTTGGAACTAAACATGTGGGAATGTGTTTGTGTGGAACTAAACATGTGAGAATGTGTTTGTGTGGAACTAAACATGTGGGACTGTGTTTGTGTGGAACTAAACATGTGAGAATGTGTTTGTGTTGAACTAAACATGTGAGAATGTGTTTGTGTGGAACTAAACATGTGAGAATGTGTTTGTGTGGAACTAAACATGTGAGAATGTGTTTGTGTGGAACTAAACATGTGAGAATGTGTTTGTGTGGAACTAAACATGTGAGAATGTGTTTGTGTGGAACTAAACATGTGAGAATGTGTTTGTGTGGAACTAAACATGTGAGAATGTGTTTGTGTGGAACTAAACATGTGAGAATGTGTTTGTGTGGAACTAAACATGTGAGAATGTGTTTGTGTGGAACTAAACATGTGAGAATGTGTTTGTGTGGAACTAAACATGTGAGAGTGTTTGTGTGGAACTAAACAATGAAAGTTTACAGGCTAAACAAGTGACCTGAACAGCGAGATGACCTTATTCTCGAGACTATTTTCCTATATTTTTCAGTCACAGAAATCAGTTTGGATTATCCTAGGGTGACCTTAATTACGAGGGGGCTGGATTAGCGCAGTGACTGTAAAGTGAGGTTCAGCTGCACATAAGACCAGTTTAATGTGGTTAATTGAAATGTGTATCTTGTAGTGAACAATTGAAGAAAGCTTCCCGAGAGGGTGTCACCTCATAAATGTAATATATAGAAACATCAGGCATGTTATTGAAAAACCATTGTTGTAAAATTAGTAATAGTCCAGGTTTTCAGGGCAAGTATAAATGGCAGAACCTGAGGGCCAGTCACCCATTTTGTTAGTAGTGAACGATTATTTAAAGCCACACCCCAGCTTTGACAAAATCGTCATCACTTAGCTACATAATATTATAGCTGTCACCGCGGCTACAAATGCGATGTATAGGACACTGATTTTGAAATGGAATTGAAACAGAATTATATTTTTTTTTAATGGAACATCAGTGTCTATAGATAGCATACTTACAATAGTATCTACTTGGATACCAATGAATGATGGTCACGTGTTCTGAGTAAACGAAACGTTAAGCTAAGATAATTTCAAGAATTGTGTAAGTGTATTTCAATGGAGCCCATTTTATTAAAATTTGTATGAGCCTATAAGTACAATTTTGCTAATTAAAGTCAGTTGAGCTCCGTGAACTTAAATACTGAAGAATGTCATCACCAGGAGGTGCCACCAGGATATTGTTGCCTGAAATAGTGTCGCCAGTGATACAATCGTGGTTTCTGCATTTTGAAAAACCTCCTTAATTTTAACGATGCATTCAGTTTAATGATCTATTTTCATTATGAGCTTGGTGAATTTTTCCCCAGGTGACACTAGTAGCACTTACTGCATTCATAATTGCTAGTAGCACTTAATACATTCATAATCGCTAGTAGCACTTAATACATTCATAATCGCTAGTAGCACTTAATACATTCATAATCACTAGTAGCACTTAATACATTCATAATCACTAGCAGCACTTACTGCATTCATTATCACTTTTATGTTATTGTTGAGTTGAAGACATCGGCCCGTATCGAGGTTGTTGTTGTGATTGTATTACAGAATGCCAGAGACCCAACAACTGTATTTGATATTACTGCAAACTAACAGTGTGATTGCTGTGACAGGGAAGCAAGGCTCGGAAGCGACGTAAACCTGTATCAAACAAAGGTGACACATCACGAAGCACACCTAGCAAGACAGCTGAGTCAGGGGGGACAAGTGGACAGAGCAAGGAGGAAGACAAGAAGGAGACAGCTCAAGCGGAGGAGGAGAATAAGGCAGATGATGACAGTGGCATTGTTGATGTGATGGCACCATGCAGGTCAGTGCACCCTTCCTTGGTGCATCTAGCACTTGCACTGTTGATGTGATGGCACCATGCAGGTCAGTGCATCCCTTCCTTGGTGCATTTAACATTTGTACTGTTGATCCCACTTCTGGCACCAAATGTTGCAGGACTAACGAGCATGTAAAATATATGTGGTGCTTACTTATATACCCTGTGGTGTGGCACATAACATGGAGATGTCACAAGGGCGTGGTATAGCGGGTGGTCAATTGTGTATACTCATCATCTTGGGGTGATCTGTGTTGTTGCCGTTTATATATCCCAATGAGGTGCTGCCACCTATGGGGGGCCACTATGATGGCATTAGGTCACCCTTTGTTAACGCAATTTGGTGGTCTAGAAAAAATTCTATCACATATTAAAAACGGATTAAATGAATGAAGATGGGGATATTGAACCATTTCAATATTCACCTTACTTTGATGATGATATTTAATAAACCATTTAATGAAAAAGCAGAGTAAATTTATCTAAGCAAAGCCTAAACTGTCAGAGTTTAAATGCAAAAATTAACAAACTTAAAATAAAGCTAGATACATTCAGAAGTAGTGGCTGTGAGATCAGTGCTTTATGTTTACAGGAAACATGGTTTGATGAAAAGGCTGACACTTCTTTATGGATATACATTATCGCATTTGACCGCATTATCGCCTATGGGCGACTAGGTCGAGATATTCTAAAAGTGGGGGTGGGCGGTTATGCAGACATGGGCGCTAACGTAGATCCGCATTATCGCCCCCTCCCATGCAAAAATTATCCAAGCAACATAAATTTAAAGCGGGTGTACGTAATAACAAATGGTCACCGATCAGCGCCAGGTTTAACAAAGCGTTCGTACTATATTAAGCGATAATTAAAATAGAAAACACTCATTGATGGACATCTGATGAAAATGATGTATCTCTAAACAATCTTACGACATATGAATAGTTTTGCGGATATTTGTATTCAGTGCACTCCCGATAACGTGACTTCGCGTAAGCCGATTTTCACTTAGTTTAGTCGATCTTTTTCCTCGGTCCCGGGCCTATCTATAAGGCGCTAGAATGTATAGGCCCTGATAAGTGGAACTACTGATAACTAGAAGTATTACCATGGGAAACTGGAGATTTGGATTATCCAGAGTCCACTTTAGCTTGGAGATTGGTCATTTTATTTTCATCGTTCCTCGTGGCTACGGACTGTCATGTGATCATTCATCTCTGTTGCTACACAGGTTTACGTTATTATGAAACAACGCTGACATCGAGAAACGTTTCTTATATTTCTCGTCTAAATCAACCTGTCCTTGAATCGCCATTTGAACACTAAATCAATCAGGCGTTGTAGACGTAGTTTGTGCAGTATGGATCGCTGAATACCGCCTTCGCTTTGGCACCGAGCTGGTTAGTGATGCGTACGTGCAGCGCTACCGTCGCTTAATTTTTCCAATGTTGTTTTTTTAATATTTACAATCGAAGGAATGGCTGTTATTACGTGGTGTATATTACGTGAATAAAGTTACTTTGTATAAAAAGAGACACTATACAGTGGCGAGTTGCTCTGTTAGAATCAATACATGCTGGCCTAAGCGCCAACTAGCAACAGATCTCGTGACATGTGAACAATATTCAGCAACTTTCTGGCCATTCTGTGGCCTATCTACATGTTTGATTACATGATATTTTACATGGAAAAAGTTACGTCATATAATAACGTAGAAAAACGAACTAGCGACAGAAACACTGGAGCAGACCATGTTAAGTCTAAAGAATATTCAATAACTTTCTGCCCATTTTGTTGTATTTCTGCATGTTTATCGTCTATATTTTGATAACAAAAGTATATATGTATGTGGCTGAGATGGGGTGGGAGGTAATGTGAGCAGTTGAGCGGTTAACCCAAATTTTAGGGAAATAGGGGTGGGCAATAATGCGGGTATGGGCGGTAACGCGGTCAAATACGGTAATATGCCAAGGCAAAATCTGTAGTGCACATGCTGGCTTGGCAATCTAACTCGGCAACAAATACAAATCTGTAAAAATCCATGCTACTACAGACACTTGGGAAAGTCAGTTTATTGAAGTAACATGTTGTGCCATGAATAAAAAATAATTCTTGGAAGTATATATTATAGACGACCTAGAGATATAATTGAAAACTACTGTATATTTTCAGATGAATTAGCATCAAATTTAGTTGATTTACAAAAATCTAAAAGTGAAATAATAATTGCAGGTGATTACAATATTGATTTGCTTAAAATTAATGAAAAACCCATTTTTGATACAATCGTTTCACATTGTTTCTTCCCTAAAATGACTTTGCCAACACGACTTTCAGAATATCATGGAACACTCATTGATAAATTTTTTTATGCTATTTGTTAAAAGAATTCTTCAAATCCTCAGCTGGTATTTTAGTGAGCAATATTTCTGATCACTCTGTACATTCTAAGTTTGGCCT
This sequence comes from Paraescarpia echinospica, assembly GCA_020002185.1. NCBI lineage: Eukaryota > Metazoa > Annelida > Polychaeta > Sabellida > Siboglinidae > Paraescarpia > Paraescarpia echinospica. The sequence continues at coordinate 72,243,186 of CM034533.1, read as the reverse complement.
ATGTCAAATGCGATACCAAGGTTTACAGTATAAGTACTACAGTAGTCCCTTCCTTCAGTGGACACATCTGTACCCAGGCATAAGTACTACAGTAGTCCCTCCCTTCAGTGGACACATCTGTATCCAGGCATAAGTACTACAGTAGTCCCTCCCTTCAGTGGACACATCTGTACCCAGGCATAAGTACTACAGTAGTCCCTCCCTTCAGTGGACACATCTGTATCCAGGCATAAGTACTACAGTAGTCCCTGCCTTCAGTGGACACATCTGTATCCAGGCATAAATACTACAGTAGTCCCTCCCTTCAGTGGACACATCTGTATCCAGGCATAAGTACTACAGTAGTCCCTTCCTTCAGTGGACACATCTGTATCCAGGCATAAGTACTACAGTAGTCCCTCCCTTCAGTGGACACATCTGTATCCAGGCATAAGTACTACAGTAGTCCCTTCCTTCAGTGGACACATCTGTATCCAGGCATAAGTACTACAGTAGTCCCTCCCTTCAGTGGACACATCTCTATCCAGGCATAAGTACTACAGTAGTCCCTTCCTTCAGTGGACACATCTGTATCCAGGCATAAGTACTACAGTAGTCCCTTCCTTCAGTGGACACATCTGTATCCAGGCATAAGTACTACAGTAGTCCCTCCCTTCAGTGGACACATCTCTATCCAGGCATAAGTACTACAGTAGTCCCTTCCTTCAGTGGACACATCTGTATCCAGGCATAAGTACTACAGTAGTCCCTTCCTTCAGTGGACACATCTGTATCCAGGCATAAGTACTACAGTAGTCCCTCCCTTTAGTGGACACATCTCTATCCAGGCATAAGTACTACAGTAGTCCCTTCCTTCAGTGGACACATCTCTATCCAGGCATAAGTACTACAGTAGTCCCTTCCTTCAGTGGACACATCTGTATCCAGGCATAAGTACTACAGTAGTCCCTCCTTTCAGCGGACACATCTGTATCCAGGCATAAGTACTACAGTAGTCCCTCCCTTCATTGGACACATCTGTACCCAGGCATAAGTACTACAGTAGTCCCTTCCTTCATTGGACACATCTGTATCCAGGCATAAGTACTACAGTAGTCCCTTCCTTCATTGGACACATCTGTATCCAGGCATAAGTACTACAGTAGTCCCTCCCTTCAGTGGACACATCTGTATCCAGACATAAGTACTACAGTAGTCCCTGCCTTCAGTGGTCACATCTGTACCCAGGCATAAGTACTACAGTAGTCCCTCCCTTCAGTGGACACATCTGTACCCAGGCATAAGTACTACAGTAGTCCCTCCCTTCAGCGGACACATCTGTACCCAGGCATAAGTATTACAGTAGTCCCTCCCTTCAGTGGACACATCTGTACCCAGGCATAAGTACTACAGTAGTCCCTCCCTTCAGTGGACACATCTGTATCCAGACATAAGTACTACAGTAGTCCCTCCCTTCAGTGGACACATCTGTATCCAGGCATAAGTACTACAGTAGTCCCTCCCTTCATTGGACACATCTGTATCCAGGCATAAGTACTACAGTAGTCCCTCCCTTCAGTGGACACATCTGTATCCAGGCATAAGTACTACAGTAGTCCCTCCCTTCAGTGGACACATCTTATCCAGGCATAAGTACTACAGTAGTCCCTCCCTTCATTGGACACATCTGTATCCAGACATAAGTACTACAGTAGTCCCTCCCTTCAGTGGACACGTCTGTAACCAGGCATAAGTACTACAGTAGTCCCTCCCTTCAGTGGACACGTCTGTATCCAGGCATAAGTGTCCCCACATTGCAGGTTTCCGCTCATCGCAGGGACAGTCATTTTGGTGCGGGAGTTCAGACTTCAGTACAACCGGTACAGAGATATGGTAGAAATACATCTACGCATTGTTTATTTTTACTGACTATTTATTATAGTAATTAAACCTATGCATATTTATTATCACTATATTACTGTGATGTACTAAAATAAACAGTTTCTTGAAGTCATAATATTGTCCACCTGGCACCATCCGCCCGATTCCCACTTGCGATCTGTGATTTTCTGGAACTGCACACTGCCACAACGCAATGGTATCGGATCAGCTTTGTATTCTCAAAGACGTTGTTGCAAACACAGCTAACCTAACAACTTCTCGGAGGCGCGAAGGCTGCCCGATTCCGAAGCCATGTTGACATCAGTGAACGTGGTTGATGCCAGCGTAAAATAAACAATACCTTGCTTTACGAACACTCTGCGTACAGTTAATTGACCATCATCAAAGGAATTCTAGGTAGTCTGGACAAACACAAGGAGTACAACGAGGAAGACAAGATCGTTGTTACGGGTACACGTGTAACTTGGTGTTTTCATTGCTACACACCGCGCGGTCTGTCCGCCATTTTCTAAACAAATTCAGCAAAAAATTTAGAATTAATGAGTGCTGTCTGCTTTAGCAGGGACATACCAATAACCAAAATATCCTCTCTGCTGTCCATGTTAAGCAGGTGTCCCCTCATTAGAGGGACATTAACCCTCTCGTGGTCAGAACGCCCGAATCAACCCGACTCCCACTCACGGCCAGAACGCCTGAATGCGTCCGAATACAGGGGCACATTTAAACTGGTACCGCGAAACAGTGTCATCCAATAACGGAAATTTATTTCGGCAGTTAATATTGAAGTTTCATTGGGAAGTGTCAAAAGTTAGAAATGATGGCAATTTCCGTGGCTAAATAGCGCCAACCACCACACGGTTTTGTAGTTGAATGCAGCGACACACAATTTCCGGTCCCTCTTTTACGCCACGCAGTGAATAATTTAATGGTGATTTTCAGCCAATGAGTTTAACATTTGCTGCGGGCATAAACATGGAAGCACCCAGGAATTATTCCAAAACATGCGTCCGCAGGCAATTTCTACGATTAAATGCTAACTTGTGAGAAGTATTAATGCGCCACGCAACGAAGCGGGTGGTGTTTTTTTAGCTTTGTTGTAATTCTCGACATTGTCATTATGTTGAACTCCAGTAATTCGGACTTTGATGGGATTTTCGAATCGAGTTTATAACGAACGCTGCCATCGAAGGGGAATGTTTTGTACTATGATTACGCATTTTAAATATAACACCAACTTAATAGTTCAGACGGGATGACGGCTATGATCACAAAGAACGCCATTTTGTATAAAATCTTGAAAATACATGTACTCTGAAAAACCTAAATTATTTCAATTTTATTTACCATAGACATTTAATTAGTTTTCCATTCTGAAGCATAGTAATTTATGAACATTTCATACGAAGCATGTATCCGTTAATTATTAATGAAAAATATTTTTAAAAATGAATTGTTGAAAATTAGTTAAGTATTTTATTTTTGTCAAACTTTAGCAATTCATATTTAGATAATATATTGACATATATGTCACATACTTGGCTAGTTACACCAGGAATTAGTTCTTCAGATGTAGTGAAAATGTTATTTGAATCGGATCAAAAATTATTTATTTATTTGCATTCATGCAACCCGAGTATATCACGATTCACTCACAGCACATTCTCTCGATTTAATAGGATTCAATAACAGGCACATATTTGCATTAATCTGGCCTTGAGAGGGTTAACATGGTAAAACTGTCCATACACTGAGGAACTGTTCCGACATAGCAGGTGTCCCCTGGTCAGAGGGTCTGCTGAAGGTAGGGACTACTCTATACAAAAACTTTATATGAATAAAATAAACAAAATCCTGACTCACTCAATAAATTTAAATAATAAACTCAAATATTTATAATAAACTTAACACAGATATTCATGCGGATCCCAATGAAAACTACGATGTCCTTGACGAAATCGTTACTGCAGCTATGGATAAATTTCTACTTATTAAGGTAGTTGCACCGGGTATCATGTCAGTTGATTTCTTAATTTTTTTCTTCATAGAACATTAGTAGGTGTCAGTATGAACATGTGTACTATTAAAAAAACCAAAGCACTAGCGCCATATGTCACCAATCAGTCCATTAAAAACTAGTATTTTTAGTGTGTGTGGAAAGTCCCTTTTCAGATTCTTGGAAACTGACGATGTTTCCATAGTGATGATCACGTGTGCGTCAGCCCAGTTCAAACATAAATTAATTCACCATGAATGCAGATCATATAGTCTGGTTATTCTCATGCCACTATGCTGTTGTATTATAATTACCTAAATGCATCACGCTGTCAAATCACCAAATACTGGCTGGTAGTTTTGTTTATTCTCCGATAATGCCCAAACTAAGCCGCCATTTGCAATGACACGTGACTGACCCCAGTAGGTGTCAATCAACAACAAGTTCAACACATGGCCCTTGTAACACAATATCATGAGACAACTTGGCGGGAAAACCTTGGGGGGAAATCTCAGTAATAGAAGTGTCTGTCAAATTGTGTTGAAATAAGCCACATGCCAGTAAAAAAGTCACATTTCTAAGCAAAAAAACAAGCATTTGGTGACACGTGTATTATTGGTAACAACCAGGAAGTATTACTTAATGTAACTTTTTATAAAAACTACAATACTTACAAAGCCATAACTTGACATATGAACTTGACTTGTGTTTACCCAAAATTGCACGGGATGGTTTTATGTTTGGTGAAGGGGTCGTGCCAAAAATGCAGAACGGATTTTTGCTGTCTTTCAACATTGTAGCAAAATGTTTATGAAGCTGTATCAAACTTAATATGCATTTGTTTACAAAAAAATGTCTGAATGTCAATAACATGTTTGTACTTAAAACCATACAAATCTTTTGGGGAGTTTCTCAAAATGAAATAAAATGCCATTTTAAGGTAATTTTTGACATATTTTTTAATTGTCTTTAAACACATTTAAATATCTCTAAACAACATAAAAAATCAAGTCGTTTTGGTCTGGAGTATTATTTAGTGTCTGAGGCAAACTCTGAGAAAAAATAGTTAACTTATCTTTAAAACTTATATTAAAAATTATTAATTCAAAAGAAGCATATAATAGCCGATACAGCCACCTTAAAGTAATTAAATTTAACAAATATAAACATAAGAAAACTCCTTGGATTAACAAGGGCATTATTATGTTGATAAAGTTTAGAAATAAATTGTATTCGAGAATGAAACAGACTCCTGTAAATACAGAGCAATATCTTAAACTCAAAACTTATAATAAAATTCCTAAAAGTAATATTAGATTAGCTAAGCAAATGCATTATCCATCCAGTTTTGAAAAGCATAAACATGATGTTAAAAAGACGTGGTGTTTAATTAAAGAAATTATTCAGAAAAGTCAAACAAAAAAGCAATTTCCAGATTTTTTCATGTCGATGGGGAAATGATTAGCATCAGATGTATTATTGCAAACAAATTTAACACATTTTTACTAATGCTGGTCCTACACTGACCTCTAAAACAACTTCAACTGGAGGTAGATTATACAAAGATTACCCAGGGTATATGAAAAACCTGATATTTCATACCTTCAGCTTTAACCCAATTGACATGGAAACTACTGTTAGTATAATTAATTGCTTACCTCAAAAATCGAGTTGTAGAAAAGACGGTATATCAACACAATTACTAAAATTTATCAAAAAAATATATATTAGCAATGCAGTCACTCTCATTATTAATCAATTAATAACAACTGGTATATTTCCAGACAAATAAAAAATTGCAAAAAGATGTTACTGACTTTGAAAATTATCGTCCTATTTCTATCCTGCCAGTAATTTAAAAAAAATTTGAAAGGGGTATGTTTGATCAAATCCACGACTACGTTCATTCCAAAGCGCTATACTACAATAGCCAATATAGGTATAGAAAGAAACATTCTATTGAGCTTGCTACACTCAAAATCATAGACGGAATTATACAAGAATTTGATCAATCGGCTACTCAAATAAATATATACCTTGAGTTATCAAAAGCATTTGACACAATTGATCACAATATATTGGTACAGAAGTTAAATTACTACGGATTAAATGACAAGGCTCTGGATCTTTGTAAGACTTATTTACAAAATCGTAAGCAGTATGTAGAAATTGAAAATGTGTAGTCTAAGGAAATAGTCATCAACATTGGTGTCCCTCAAGGTTCAATTTTAGGGCCACTCTTATTTATTATATACATAAATGACATAGCACTTTCTAGTGACCTTTTCAAATTCATAACGTATGCTGACGACACCACCCTTACTAGTACACTAAATATATTCAACGATTCAGAAGGCCAAATGCGAAGAGAAAATATTAACAAAGAACTAACAAAGATTAGCAATTGATTGAAAGCTAATAAACTGTCACTAAATGCCCAAAAGACTAAATTCATGATTTTTCATATGCCTCAAAAGAAAGTAGAATACCCTGTGTTACAAATAGATGGGGCATACATTGAATGTGTAATTGATTTCAGTTTTTTAGGCATCATAATAAATAACCATTTAAATCGGCAGAGTCATAAAATCAAAATAGCAAATAAAATATCTAAAAAAATAGGCATATTAAATAAACTTAAACACTTTTTACCACGTAATACATTATAATTATATTATGTATAATGCTCTTATTCTCCCTCATATTAGTTATTACTTACATTTATGGGGTCATCAGGCACATCACATTTTCAAATTACAGAGAAAAAACTATACAAAAAATATCCGTAAGTAAATATAATTCTCACACAAGTCCTATTTATAAAAGACTTCAGTTGCTAAATTTTACTACAAATTAATTAACAGTCTTTTACCCTGCTACTTCAATGTTTTTACCAACACACACACATCTATGATATTCATCAGCACTACACATGTGAAAGAAATAAACTGTATATGTCCAGATTCAAACATGCATTAGACACAACATAGTAGAGACAGTTGGCAATAGACCAAGTATTATCATTAACAGAAGTTACACCCTCACAGTCTATGGTTTATTCATATGTGTACGTCAATGTGTACACGAGTACATGTAATCAGTCCTTGTGTTATATATGTATGTTGATACATTGAGTAATTATCAAGTGTAAAAACAAGTCGTATGCTATTCTGATTTGTCTCATGTAAATGTTGTTGTTGTTTATATTTATTGGGTGGCTCCTGTGCTAGCGATATTATATATCTTGATGGGAGTCTCCCAACCTTATCTATTACTTACGTTATTCATTGTATATGTATCGTATTTATAGGTCAAATAAATTGATTCTGAGTTCTGCTGCTTCTAACACTTTTGTGTCTTTCTCTCTTTCTTCCTGGTTTCTCATTGCCACTTTGTCCTACTGTTCTTGACCCTGTGACCTTCCACTGACCCTTGTCTGCTGTTGCCAGGCAACTGCTCACTGAACTGGAGCAGCACGAGACAGCGTGGCCGTTCCAGATGCCGGTCAATGGACGCAGGTTCCCAACTTACCACAAGGTCATAGTGCAGCCAATGGATCTGCACACAGTGAGAGAGAGGCTGGAGAGTGACAGGTGAGTGGACACCCCAACAGACGTAGTATTTATGGACACAGGCACCTTGTGAAATATCAAATTTTAATTAACTGATATATGTAGAAACATACTTAACATGTCTTAATACAATATTCAGTGTATTACATCTATGTAAAAAGATTGTCACATGTGACATGATAACCAGTTTGAGTAGTGGTAACCATGGAAACCGGATAATCTTAGAAAAAGCTTACGGTATGGATTTGTGAAATGTCCCCTGGAAAATTGAATTCATCCATTTATTCTAACAAATAATATATTAAGTTGTGCTATGTAGTTTGGCTGGATAAAGATAAATACTTTGAAAACATGAATTTGTAATATTATTTTGTTTATTTGTAAAAAAATATAAAAGTTGCTTATCAAAAGTACTACTCTTTATTCAGCCAAACTACTTTGGTTCAAGAGATGAGTCATGTACTTTGTGTCAGTAGGTACAAGACAAGAGATGAGTTATGTACTTTATATCAGTAGGTACAAGACAAGAGATGAGTTCTGTACTTTATGTCTGCAGGTACAAGACAAGAGATGAGTTCTGTACTTTGTGTCTGCAGGTACAAGACAAGAGACGAGTTTTGTACTTTATGTCTGCAGGTACAAGTCAAGGGATGAGTTCTGTATTTTGTGTCTGCATGTCCAAGACAAGAGATGAGTTCTGTACTTTGTGTTTGCAGGTCCAAGAGAAGATATGAGTTATGTACTTTGTGTATGCAGGTCCAAGACAAGAGATGAGTTATGTACTTTGTGTCTGCAGGTACAAGACAAGAGATGAGTTCTGTACTTTGTGTCTGCAGGTCCAAGACAAGGGATGAGTTCTATACTTTGTGTTTGCAGGTACAAGACAATAGATGATTTCCGTACTTTGTGTCTGCAGGTACAATACCAGGGATGAGTTCTGTACTTTGTGTCTGCAGGTACAAGACAAGATATGATTTCTGTACTTTGTGTCTGCAGGTACAATACAAGAGATGAGTTATGTACTTTGTATCTGCCGGTACAAGACAAGATATGAGTTCTGTACTTTGTGTCTGCAGGTACAAGACAAGGGATGAGTTCTGTACTTTGTATCTGCAGGTACAAGATAAAGGATGAATTCTGTACTTTGTATCTGCAGGTACAAGACAAGAGATGAGTTATGTACTTTGTGTTTGCAGGTACAATACAAGATATGAGTTCTGTACTTTATGTCTGCAGGTACAAGACAAGGGATGAGTTCTGTAGTTTGTATCTGCAGGTACAAAACAAAGGATGAATTCTGTACTTTGTGTCTGCAGGTACAAGACAAGAGACGAGTTCTGTACTTTGTGTCTGCATGTACAAGTCAAGGGATGAGTTCTGTATTTTGTGTCTGCATGTCCAAGACAAGAGATGAGTTCTGTACTTTGTGTTTGCAGGTCCAAGACAAGTTATGTACTTTGTATATGCAGGTCCAAGACTAGAGATGAGTTATGTACTTTGTGTCTGCAGGTACAAGACAAGAGATGAGTTCTGTACTTTGTGTACAAGACAAGAGATGAGTTCTGTACTTTGTGTCTGCAGGTCCAAGGCAAGGGATGAGTTCTATACTTTGTGTCTGCAGGTCCAAGACAAGGGATGAGTTCTGTACTTTGTGTCTGCAGGTCTAAAACAAGGGATGAGTTCTGTACTTTGTGTCTGCAGGTACAAGACAACGGATGAGTTATGTACTTTGTGTCTGCAGGTCCAAGACAAGGGATGAGTTCTGTACTTTGTGTCTGCAGGTCCAAGACAAGGGATGAGTTCTGTACTTTGTGTCTGCAGGTCCAAAACAAGGGATGAGTTCTGTACTTTGTGTCTGCATGTCCAAAACAAGGGATGATTTCTATACTTTGTGTCTGCAGGTCCAAGACAAGGGATGAGTTCTGTACTTTGTGTCTGCAGGTCCAAAACAAGGGATGAGTTCTGTACTTTGTGTCTGCAGGTACAAGACAAGGGATAAGTTATGTACTTTGTGTCTGCAGGTACAAGACAAGGGATGAGTTTTGTGCTGATGTGCGTCTCATCTTCTCCAACTGTGACCTGTTCAACGAGGATGATTCCCCTGTTGGTGAGGCCGGCCATGCCATGCACATGTTCTTTGAGGAGCGCGTCACTCAGTTGTGGGGCGATATCCCCGCCAGTCAGGGCAACAGTAACCACGACAACGGCAGCTGATTCGAGTGACCAGTGAATAGATGCGTATGGGCAGCTCAAGGTAGAACCATCCAAGTGGTGGTTTTCACACAACAAGTAGTTCCTGGTCGTCGCAGTGGTGACAAGCAACTAGTTAGCATTCATGATGTAATGTTATTTGGGTCGTTCAAATTCGTCTTCACTTTTGTTGTAAGATGGCCGGTGATGCGGTCATCCTTATGTTGTCATCACATCACTGGACGAAAGCTCTTCACAGCTGTGTGACAGTGTCCAAGCACTTGACAGCTGTGTGACAGTGTCCAAGCACTTGACAGCTGTGTGACAAAGTCATAAATGCAAACACAGATGTGTGACATTGATCTTGATGCACACACCTGACAAATGTGTGACAATGTCCTAGACGCACACACCTGACAAATGTGTGATAGTGTTCCAGATGAACACACTTGACAACTGTGTGACAATGTTCCAGATGAACACACTTGACAACTGTGTGACAATGTTCCAGATGAACACACTTGACAACTGTGTGACAATGTTCCAGATGGACACACTTGACAACTGTCAGATGGACACACTTGATAAATGTGTGACGATGTCCTAAATGCACACACCTGACAAATGCGTGACAATGTTCCAGACGCGCACACTTGATAAATGTGTGACAATTTATCAAACGCACACACTTGACAACTGTGTGACAAAATTCCAGATTCACACGTGACAACTGCGTTACAACACATGTACCAGCCACTGAGAAAGGTGATGATTTGGCTGCAGTCAGTAGCAGTGTAATTCCAACCAAAACATTCCGGCAGTGTGCTCTCAGCTGTCACATGTTTGACATGTTCTCCCGTGTCACACGGTACTTCCAAGTTCTCAAGAAACCAATATGGTTTCACTTTAAATGTTGCCAAACTACATATTTCAGTGGCCAATGTTTGGAGTACACACTGTAGAATTAGACACACAAGTCTATAAGTCATTTGAAAACAGCCGTAAATTATGATCTAAAATGTTAAATGGGTTGTTAACGACTGTGTTCTTAGCCGATGTGTGTGGATGGCGCAAGATAAGGTACCTATGATGATATTATACCAATGGCACCACAACTGTTTCTGCGCTTATCATAACTGATAACTTTATCATGTATCGCTGCAGCCAAACTGTTTGAAAACTGGCAGCTAAGGTTAGGTTGCAGCATTTTTCAGGGACCCTGCATTAACAATTGTATAGATACGTTCACATTGTTTTGATCTCTAAATAGCACTGACTACTTGGTGTAGATGTGTTCAGTATAGTTGTCCTTATTGTACGGACAGCCACGTTTCTTCTGTGCAGATGTGACATTTCTGAGCTATTTTTTTTAGATATTAATGAATATACATATACACAAACATGTTTTCTTTACAACGTCGATATAGCTTATATGTTCATGTAAAATTCACAAAGCAATGTTATGTGTGTTACATGTCACCTAGCATATCATCGTTGAAGAGTCTATTTGTAAACAGCTGGCATACCAGTGCCACCCTTAGTAGCAGAGTGGCAACAGACCATTCAGGGTGGCATGGTGCAGCTGGCAGATTACGTAGCAGTAGGTTTTTCTTTGGCAAATGACAAAAGAAATCTGTTGTAGAAAGAAGTGACAACTGGACACAAGTTCTACTGTCTCCGTGTCACATCACGTCGCATTCATTGAACCCGTCTTTCACTATTCACTCATTTCATCTCCATTGCAGTGTGACTGGTTGACGTAAACACCAGTAACACTTGAAAGTGATATGAGAGTAACTAAACAACGGGTGTTATATCCTTTCACACTTGAGAGTCTAATATATACATAGAATATGTATATTTATATGTGTAGCATATATCACTGCCTATACGGATGTCTTCAGCTGACGGCTGCATTTGAACATATAAAATGTTTTCAATTGGAGACTCCTACAAACTGTACTTATGTCTACCTTTGTTATCTTCAAGTCAATTCTATAGATTTCAGGTTAGGTCTGTAATGTCACTATACTTAAGTCTACGACACAGACAGAAGACAAATGAGATGGCTTGTATTTGTTACAACTGAGAATTGTTTCAGAAACAGCCGTTTTGTGATCATGGTTTTAAATTTGCAGACATTCTGTAGCCCTATCCTGTTGTTGTTACTGTCAGTGAGCAATAAATTGTGAGTAAATTTTAATGTGTTTTGTTGCATTAGACTGAACATAAATAAATCAATGAAAACAAGACAACACAAGAATAAGTGAAAAATAAAACCAGATATTTACCAACAGTCTAAAGTCTTAACAATGGCACCAGTTGTTTCAATGTTTATCATATTCTCAAACATAACACGCAGCTATTCACTTTTATGTGTAGCTGGATTAAAATGCATTTGATACACAATAATGTTTATATGGACATGATTCAAATGCAAGGATATGTCAAAAAACAAAGTAACAAAACAAAAATGATTTAAAATCGATAGCACAACATTTTCCCATGTCCACAAAGCTATGACTATCTTCTATTGCTGTTTTGACATCACCTTTTCCACACAAACCACCACTGTGCTTGCCTATAATACATATTAACTAAAATAATAAATTATTACATTACCACAACTAAAATATATATTACAAATTATATTTACCAATTAGTCTCATTAATTCAGGTTTACACAACAAATGGATTTATGTAAACTACATCAAATATTAGCAGTAGACATATTAAATGCAGTGCTGAGGCATGCAAGAACTTCTGGTACAGCTCTGGAATCATTGCTTATCTGCCAGTATCATGAGATAGCTTCCTTCACATGTACAAGACAATGCCAAGTTATAATGTACATTCTACTGATACAATGCAGGTTTGGGGTCAAGTACATGTTATCAAGTCCGAGTACATTGGGTCAAGCACAAGTACATTTCAGTCGTAATGATCAACAATATTATTCAGGGCTTTCACTGTAGGCAAACTGTAGAGAAGTATTTTGTATTCTAAATTACTCAAGTTATGAACTTGAAATCTTCTTAAAATGCAATAGATAATTTGGCAACACAATTCACCAATTACAAGTCATTTAAAAGACCCAACTGTAAGTACTAAGTAGTAGTAGAAATACTTGTCCCCAACCATGACACAAGGCCAGTAATAACCCTCATTCCACAGCTAACCATCCTCGCATGCCATAGGTGGTGACTACGTACACTATTCCTGGCAGATCTCCTATGCATTGTATGGAAGTTAGGTGAATCAAACTCATAAATGTCTTCACCGTACCACCAGTGAGAACAGTGCCGACACCCGTCTGACTTACACCCCAGTTCCAGGAATCCCAATATCATTACCGATTCGACCATTCTCACGATCCGCTGAGCGGTATTGTGTATTAAAATATCTAACTACGTCTTCTTCCCAAACCACCGCAACTTGCAGGCAAGCGATATTATTGGCCGAGCTTATCTTCAGAATTTCGCAAGGTGATCTGCCAGGGGGTACCGAGACTGATGTAATCAGCAGCGCCCCCTGGCGTGCGAGGTGCAACTAACAAGTCGCCTCTGTAACCAGTTATTTGAAATGTTACAGGCAAGACATTATTACCAAAAACATGTCAGTCAAACTGCCAATACTGCACAATATGCAAATGAATGAAACCAGTGACCTTGACCTACATAGGTCATTACCCGGGTTATAACAGGCAAATGAAGAGGCAGAGTAATAATGAGCAGCAGACAGTCAACGACAGATCACATCAACACCAGTCAACTGGCAGATCACATATATGTTCACTAACACATTGCATGGCAGTCTGCAGAAGTTAATACAACTTTCAAGTCCTGCATAAATAAATATCTTATTATCATATCACTAATATGGCACAAAACCTAGTGTCTGTGTAAATCACACGCACAGTCCACTTGGCTGTCAAACAATTCACCGGTTTGGTGCATATGAAAACAAAAAGTTTTTCTGTGAACATTAAATAAAATTACTGCAGTTTAAATAAAATACAACCTCCTTCCCCCAGCTGATGGACGTGAGTGAATGTGTGTCTGTGGAAACATCTGCCCACCACCAGGACTAGAATGGAGCTATGTTTGAGTAGACAACACAACACAGATACGAATGATGCATAGCAGTGTTTGTAGCAGCCGTGATGTATTCCTAGCTTAAGTCACACAACACACAAACTAGCACAATGTCTGATGTATTCTAGCCACTTGGTGCAGCATCACCCACCAGTCACTGGTTGACACATCTGTCACTGAGCTCTTGATGTCAGCAACAACATCCAACACCAGTCACTGGTTGACATACCTGTCACTGAGCTCTTGATGTCAGCAACAACATCCAACACCAGTCACTGGTTGACACATCTGTCACTGAACTCTTGATGTCAGCAACAACTAACACCAGTCACTGGTTGACACATCTGTCACTGAGCTCTTGATGTCAGCAACAACATCCAACACCAATCATTGGTTGACACACCTGTCACTGAGCTCTTGATGTCAGCAACAACAACCAACACCAACCACTGGTTGATACACCTGTCACTGAGCTCTTGATGTCAGCAACAACAACCAACACCAACCACTGGTTGACACACCTGTCACAGAGCTTTTGGTGACTTGTCATGATGTCAGTGTCAAGCACACAAGTTTGGTGCACCCACAGTCTAGCCCAGCACTTGTTTCATCAGCAGTTATAAAAGCACTTTCTACTGGGCGAGGACTATCAAATCAAGAGCCATCTTGTACAAGTGGCATTATGTTGAGAATAATTGGTTGTGCCGCTGATGATCCAACTGTACTCGCAGTCACTGTCAAGTGTGATATGTCCTGTGTTGACGTTGACATTGCGGTCTTCGTCGCACCGGAGATGTTCACCGCGGTGTGGTCTGGTGGCTCCACCTTGGGAGTAACTGCAATCAACATCAAATTGGGTCAACACAACAACGCGAAGACGCACACTGTTATTACAATCAACCTACCAATAATACAATCAACCTACCAATAGTGTGTTGTGCGTGTGTGTGCATGTGTGATGCGAGTGTGTGCACCCGTGCTTGCATGTGTGTGTGCGTGCATGAATCTGTGAAATAACTGTGCTGACAGCAGACACTGATATGTTAGAAAGTAGACAGTGAAATAACTGTGCTGACAGCAGACACTGATATGTTAGAAAGAAGGCAGTGAAATAACTGTGCTGACAGCAGACACTGATATGTTAGAAAGTAGACAGTGAAATAACTGTGCTGACAGCAGACACTGATATGTTAGAAAGAAGACAGTGAAATAACTGTGCTGACAGCAGACACGGATATGTTAGAAAGTAGACAGTGAAATAACTGTGCTGACAGCAGACACTGATATGTTAGAAAGAAGACAGTGAAATAACTGTGCTGACAGCAGACACGGATATGTTAGAAAGTAGACAGTGAAATAACTGTGCTGACAGCAGACACTGATATGTTAGAAAGAAGACAGTGAAATAACTGTGCTGACAGCAGACACGGATATTTTAGAAAGCAGACAGTGAAATAACTGTGCTGACAGCAGACACTGATATGTTAGAAAGAAGACAGTGACATAACTGTGCTGACAACAGAAACAAAGAAGAATGTGACTGGAGTGTAACTGGGGGTTGAACTGACGCACCGGTAGTGAAGGCGAGGCGGCCTGCATTGCGCTGCTGCAGTGTGATTGGACAGTCCTTGTGGGCCAGTAGGAGACTCTTCAACTCGGCCACCTCATTGCGCAACTGGGTCACCTCATGCTACAACACATGGCAGTCACCTTACTCATTAGTACTACGCAGCAATTGCATTAAGAGCCAAAAAAGACATTACAAAATTCATGGCATCAGCTATGACATGTAACTAGTGAATGAACAGGGATGTCATAGGGGTCAAAATACAGAGGCCTTTACGTGCTCCTAGTGCCTTAATACCATACTTAATATAATAATTTACCCTCAAACACACCGCAGTTAACATAAACCACCAGTTTCCAGAGTACTGGCATGCAAGGATCAGTTGATAAATCAATACAAAATTGTGACTACGGAAGCTGAGGAATATTATTTCTAGCATATAGAGTGCAAGGATTAAGTGTCCTTGTGGGCACTGTCACCTGGAGTCTGGCGTTGACGTCTTGCATGTCATCTGCCTTCCTCTCCAGACCACCAATCCACATTTTCTTCTTCGCCCGACACCTGGCTGCTGCAGCTCTGTATGAACACAACACTTACAAGACACTGCTCTATAACATATGAACACAACACTTACAAGACACTGCTCTATAACATATGAACACAGCACTTACAAGACACTGCTCTATAACATATGAAGACAACACTTACAAGATACTGCTCTATAACATATGAACACAACACTTACAAAACACTGCTCTATAACATATGAACACAACACTTACAAGACACTGCTCTATAACATATATACACAACACTTACAAGACACTGCTCTATAACATATGAAGACAACACTTACAAGATACTGCTCTATAACATATGAACACAACACTTACAAAACACTGCTCTATAACATATGAACACAACACTTACAAGACACTGCTCTATAACATATGAAGACAACACTTACAAGACACTGCTCTATAACATATGAAGACAACACTTACAAGATGCTGCTCTATAACATATGAACACAACACTTACAAGACACTGCTCTATAACATATGAACACAACACTTACAAGACACTGCTCTATAACATATGAAGACAACACTTACAAGACACTGCTCTATAACATATGAACACAGCACTTACAAGATACTGCTCTATAACATATGAACACAGCACTTACAAGACACTGCTCTATAACATATGAACACAGCACTTACAAAACACTGCTCTATAACATATGAAGACAACACGTACAAGACACTGCTCTATAACATATGAACACAGCACTTACAAGACACTGCTCTATAACATATGAAGACAACACTTACAAGATACTGCTCTATAACATATGAACACAACACTTACAAAACACTGCTCTATAACATATGAACACAACACTTACAAGACACTGCTCTATAACATATATACACAACACTTACAAGACACAGCTCTATAACATATGAACACAACACTTACAAGATACTGCTCTATAACATATGAACACAGCACTTACAAGACACTGCTCTATAACATATGAACACAACACTTACAAGATACTGCTCTATAACATATGAACACAGCACTTACAAGACACTGCTCTATAACATATGAATACAGCACTTACAAGACACTGCTCTATAACATATGAAGACAACACTTACAAGATACTGCTCTATAACATATGAACACAACACTTACAAAACACTGCTCTATAACATATGAACACAACACTTACAAGACACTGCTCTATAACATATGTACACAACACTTACAAGACACTGCTCTATAACATATGAACACAACACTTACAAGACACTGCTCTATAACATATGAACACAACACTTACAAGACACTGCTCTATAACATATATACACAACACTTACAAGACACTGCTCTATAACATATATACACAACACTTACAAGACACTGCTCTATAACATATGAACACAACACTTACAAGACACTGCCTCTATAACATGTATTATACACAACACTTTACAAGACACTGCCCCATAACATAGGAAGATAATACTTTGGCAGATATTTCGTTTCTATAATATAAGGGAATACAATACTTTATAAATAATTGCTTTATAATATAGGAATACAATACTTTGGTAAGATATTGCTTTATAATATATGGAAGATAAGCATTTTATAGAGACCAAATCTCAATGCAAATCAACCCATGAACACAACACTTACAAGACACTGCTCTATAACATATGAACACAACACTTACAAGACACTGCTCTATAACATATGAAGACAACACTTACAAGATACTGCTCTATAACATATGAACACAACACTTACAAAACACTGCTCTATAACATATGAACACAACACTTACAAGACACTGCTCTATAACATATATACACAACACTTACAAGACACTGCTCTATAACATATGAACACAACACTTACAAGATACTGCTCTATAACATATGAACACAACACTTACAAAACACTGCTCTATAACATATATACACAACACTTACAAGACACTGCTCTATAACATATATACACAACACTTACAAGACACTGCTCTATAACATATATACACAACACTTACAAGACACTGCTCTATAACATATGAACACAACACTTACAAGACACTGCTCTATAACATATGAAGACAACACTTACAAGACACTGCTCTATAACATATGAACACAACACTTACAAGACACTGCTCTATAACATATGAAGACAACACTTACAAGACACTGCTCTATAACATATGAACACAGCACTTACAAGATACTGCTCTATAACATATGAACACAGCACTTACAAGACACTGCTCTATAACATATGAACACAGCACTTACAAAACACTGCTCTATAACATATGAAGACAACACGTACAAGACACTGCTCTATAACATATGAACACAGCACTTACAAGACACTGCTCTATAACATATGAAGACAACACTTACAAGATACTGCTCTATAACATATGAACACAACACTTACAAAACACTGCTCTATAACATATGAACACAACACTTACAAGACACTGCTCTATAACATATATACACAACACTTACAAGACACAGCTCTATAACATATGAACACAACACTTACAAGATACTGCTCTATAACATATGAACACAGCACTTACAAGACACTGCTCTATAACATATGAACACAACACTTACAAGATACTGCTCTATAACATATGAACACAGCACTTACAAGACACTGCTCTATAACATATGAATACAGCACTTACAAGACACTGCTCTATAACATATGAAGACAACACTTACAAGATACTGCTCTATAACATATGAACACAACACTTACAAAACACTGCTCTATAACATATGAACACAACACTTACAAGACACTGCTCTATAACATATGTACACAACACTTACAAGACACTGCTCTATAACATATGAACACAACACTTACAAGACACTGCTCTATAACATATGAACACAACACTTACAAAACACTGCTCTATAACATATATACACAACACTTACAAGACACTGCTCTATAACATATATACACAACACTTACAAGACACTGCTCTATAACATATGAACACAACACTTACAAGACACTGCTCTATAACATATATACACAACACTTACAAGACACTGCTCTATAACATATGAAGACAACACTTACAAGATACTGCTCTATAACATATGAACACAACACTTACAAAACACTGCTCTATAACATATATACACAACACTTACAAGACACTGCTCTATAACATATATACACAACACTTACAAGACACTGCTCTATAACATATATACACAACACTTACAAGACACTGCTCTATAACATATGAACACAACACTTACAAGACACTGCTCTATAACATATGAAGACAACACTTACAAGACACTGCTCTATAACATATGAACACAACACTTACAAGACACTGCTCTATAACATATGAAGACAACACTTACAAGACACTGCTCTATAACATATGAACACAACACTTACAAGACACTGCTCTATAACATATGAACACAACACTTACAAGACACTGCTCTATAACATATGAACACAACACTTACAAGACACTGCTCTATAACATATATACACAACACTTACAAGACACTGCTCTATAACATATATACACAACACTTACAAGACACTGCTCTATAACATATGAACACAACACTTACAAGACACTGCTCTATAACATATATACACAACACTTACAAGACACTGCTCTATAACATATGAAGACAACACTTACAAGATACTGCTCTATAACATATGAACACAACACTTACAAAACACTGCTCTATAACATATGAACACAACACTTACAAGACACTGCTCTATAACATATATACACAACACTTACAAGACACAGCTCTATAACATATGAACACAACACTTACAAGATACTGCTCTATAACATATGAACACAGCACTTACAAGACACTGCTCTATAACATATGAACACAACACTTACAAGATACTGCTCTATAACATATGAACACAGCACTTACAAGACACTGCTCTATAACATATGAATACAGCACTTACAAGACACTGCTCTATAACATATGAAGACAACACTTACAAGATACTGCTCTATAACATATGAACACAACACTTACAAGACACTGCTCTATAACATATGAACACAACACTTACAAGACACTGCTCTATAACATATGAAGACAACACTTACAAGACACTGCTCTATAACATATGAACACAACACTTACAAGACACTGCTCTATAACATATATACACAACACATACAAGACACTGCTCTATAACATATGAACACAACACTTACAAGACACTGCTCTATAACATATGTACACAACACTTTATTTCATTTCTTTTTAATTCAACACAATGTACAAATATACCAAGTATGCATAAGGTGCCATCTTAGGCAGACCGGTGTTTTTTAAGCAGACCAAAGCCAGTCTGCTTAGTTTTATAATAATAATAAATAACTTCTTAAGCGCCAATATCCTCAGACAATCCGAGCTCAGTGGCGCACCAAAACCAAAGGATTAAGCATTCTCGTACTCGTGTGCTAGGCGAAATTCGTCAACAAATGGATGGATGTGCTAGGAAGCTAGGGAGGATAGGCGATATTGAAAAGATAGGTTTTGAGGTGACGACGAAATGTAACAATATTTTCTGCTAATTTAACATTAACGGGAAGCGAATTCCATATAGTTGGCGCGGCAACTGAAAAAGCTCGAGTTCCAGCCTTTGTCTTAATCCACGCCTGGTTGCATGGATAGTACTTTTTATTTTAACATTCACAATGTTACTATACGTAGTATAACCAACAATGTAATGATAGAAATAATTACCTGTACCACAAAAAAGTTGGTGATTTTTGGAGCATTGTTTCGGATATTGATTATATCCTATCTCTGTAATTGAGCATTCTGCCTATAGGAATATATATATATATATATATACACACACACACACATATATATATACATATATATATAAATATATATACTTGTATATCCTGACCTGTTACGTTCCAGGAACTTCCTGCGTCTCTCATCAGAGTCTTCTTCAGGGCTGCTGGACCGCGAGCGCTTCCTGTGTGACAAACACGATAGGTGAGATCCAGCTGCCCCACACCTCCTGCGACTGCTCACAAGTAGTGTATGAGTATCAATTAACAGTGTCACAGTGGTCAAGCCTCAATTCTCAACAACTTCAAAAATGTATTCTGTAACAGGAAATGAGGGTGAATTATAATTCCAGAATGGAACTACCCCTCATGTCCAGCCCATGCTGCCCCCTAAAATGATGAATGTTTATTTACAAACTGAGAATGAAGAAGGCAGACAGATGAGAGAATGACATGACATCACCAACTACATAACTACAATACAGACACAATATGATATCTAATGAAGAATGATGCAGAACTCACAGTGGTGTCGACGTGTCAACGTCATGCACCTGTAGTCGCGGTGACATGACACTTGGTATTGAGTCGCTGGGAGATGTCACCATCACGGGCGATGTCACAGAAATAGCTGGCAGTGTCACTGGAGACCTGACGATTGTCTGAGACCGTCCAACGCGGTTCACCAATGTTCTTACAGGTGGCGACACCTGGTGTGTGGCCCTGAGCCGGTCAGAGTCGTCAGCTGTCACCTTCATGCTCTGCTGCTGTAGGACTGCTTTCAGGAGCTGTCAACAGATACATCTCCTAGACCTGCGGTTCTTAACCTTTTCTTAGCGTCAACCCAAATTCCGCTTGGTGACAAATGCCTTCAAACAATTAACTTTGATAAATAGTGCCTAACAAACACAATAAAAAAAAATATGCACAACATACCTGTAAATAAATGATAAATAAGAACATTAATTTCATTAACGTTTATTTATTATATTTTAGGAATTAAAAAATCGCCATTCCTTTGTTTATCGATGTAGACAGAGAACACCCTTGCAAATTGAAAACAAAGGTGGCTGTAAATCCAATGTACAGTTTAATGTGCATAGACCAGCTAATTAAAGCAATCTTGTGATTGTTGTCATAGAATTGGAACAAAGCACCTGTCGACAGAAACGCATCGCCCTCGCCTTGTGATAGTGAAATTTCTCAATGAACGTCGCAGTGACGATGTATTGACTCTATTCACGCATAGCAGGATTCCCACTGAAAGTGAGGCTTGGATGACCTCTGCGGGGAAACCCCCATAGCGCTAAGCAGGAAAGATGTAATGGCGTTTTGTTGTTGTGCTCCCAACTGTATCAACAATTCACAAAGTTCTCACAAACACAAACATTTCTTTCACTGTTTTCCAAATGACAATGCAACCAGGAAGGATTGGTTGTTGCAAATCCTTAGAGATATTGAGACGTATCTTCTGGTAAGCTGACTTGTAGCTATCGTCTCATCATCACTGACACTTTCATACTAATGAATTCATGATTAATTGAATTACGCTGTTTTGGAAAACAATTCTGAACAAACGTTTGCATAAAATATTGACATTCTATGTCAGGATAAGTTGTTTCAATGGTTTTATGCAAACTAATTGTTAGAAAAGTTGTTTTGTGTATAATAAGTAAGATACTACGAAAACTTGCCATGGTAACTTTGATACATGGTCACAGAGACGATGTCAGGATTGGCAATGTTGTCAGGCTTGTCAGCGAAACTGCATATTATTATATAGACTGTAATCTGATAGAGGGAAAGTCAACGTTTCAAATCCCAGGGGAACCTGTATTATCTGATGGCCATTATAATTTCCAGATCTTGTTCTAGGGTTATAATCATAGTTAAATCGTTATATCAGAATAACTGTAACTGGTAACTAATTGAAATGTTTGACATGGAAATTGCATTTTACGATACTAAAAAAGTGATAAAATGTTCAACAATTTAGAAAAATGTATTTTTTACACATGGCTAATTTAATATAAATATGATGAGAGCCCCTGCGATATGGCAGTATCACGAAAAAGAAAGTTTCCCTCACACTTAGTCATAGCAATAGCCCATAGTTCATAGCAATAGCCCATAGTTCATTGTAATAGCCCATAGTTCATTGCAATAGCCCATAGTTCACAGAAATAACCCATAGTTCATTGCAATAGCCCATAGTTCATAACAGTAGCCCATAGTTCATTGCAATAGCCCATAGTTCATAGCAATAGCCCATAGATCATTGCAATAGCCCATAGTTCATTGCAATAGCCCATAGTTCATAGCAATAGTCCATAGTTCATTGCAATAGCCCATAGTTCATAGCAATAGCCCATAGTTCATAGCAATAGCCCATAGTTAATAGCAATAGCTCATAGTTAATAGCAATAGCCCATAGTTCATTGCCATTTATTTATTACTATACAAATGTTTGCAATTTATTTTAGCCAATGTGACAAACTATGGAATATTATTATGAAAATAAAACTGCAAAGTTGTAAAATGTGGATAGCCAGGCCTTGTCCTGCAGCTAACATGTTACATTATTTGTTGCAGATTAATAACAACCTTAAAGTTGATGGACTTTGTATATTTTATTTATATTTTGTATATTTTATTTATATTTTGACTGAGGACACTGAAGGCATATACCGTGCATGTCACAATTGCTTGGGCAGCAGTTGATCCAAGTGGACCTTTGCCATAAACAAGGAGCAATCAGGATACGATAATGGCATGCCACTATTTTCACATTAATGTCACAGAAGGACGTGAATTGCAGGGGTAATCTATAGTTATCAGCATGGGCGACAATGGAGTGGTTCTAACTCATATGTCACCTACAGCCTTTCAGCTTCAATGTCATGTAGGAATAATCTTACCTGTTTTGTTGACAGTGGTGCTGGTGCTGTGGACGACAGTGTTTTTAGTGGCACTGATGCCACGGTTGTGCTTGGTGCGACACTGGCAGTAACAGACACGAGTGCGGCCGGTATGTTGGCCTGTGCCAGTGGGGCAGGGGCGGCTGGTATCTGCACAGGCACCATGTCTCCCCCTGGCATCTGTACCATCACTTGTAGCATGTACTGTGGCACACCGGTGGCCAGCACCCTCGGAACAACAGGTGCCCCTACTACTGTACTCACACCAGATGGCGCTCTTGTTGTCACCGCTGGCGCTGAAACACTGCAACAAATAAAGTTATATTCACCAGTCATACCCGAATGTGAAACTGTCTTCTTCTTCAAGAAAGAAAATATGCCTAATGTTGAGCATTGACATTGATCTACTGTCTGGTACAGTCCATCAAACATTGACACTGATCTAATGTCTGGTACAGTCCATCAAACATTGACATTGATCTAATGTCTGGTACAGTCCATCAAACATTGACATTGATCTAATGTCTGGTACAGTCCATCAAACATTGACACTGATCTAATGTCTGGTACAGTCCATCAAACATTGACACTGATCTAATGTCTGGTAAAGTCTGTCAAACATTGACACTGATCTAATGTCTGGTAAAGTCCATCAAACCAGTAAACAACCCATAACCCTTTAGACCTCAATTCGGCCAAACCCGCCAATAAATCAACACTAGAAGACAACCAAACCAACCACAAAATAACCGCATAATGCAGTGGTGGCATCTGGTGGATAGTTGTGAAAATACATTAGAAACGATGGTTGAACGTAGAAATTTTCATGTTTCAGGTCACAAGCAGACAATTTTAAAATAAAAAACGGCCGCGGTCTGAAGGGTTCACTCATTGGGATTTTGAAAAAGATATGTTTCTTCCGAGGTGCTCGTAAATTAATCAGTAAAAGTTTGGCCCGAGATGCAAATCGTATATTCAGAAAACATTAACATAGCCCCCTTGCACTTATTCGTTAGCTCATGTTGGATTTACCTCAATGGTGCTGTGATGGCAGTCACACTGGTTGCTATGGTAACAGTTGTGGGCACGGCAGAAGCATCAGCAGTGACCGACTTCTGTGGATCAGTGTTGGCGTCATGTGGTGACACAGACGGATGCAGCACTGGCGAGTCAACAGTGACCTCTGATCTCTCGACAACGGTGACAGGAGAAGTCGGTGTCACTGTAGATCCAACGTCTTTATTTGGGCCGGGGAGAGGCACGAATGGAGGCGGTGGTGCCGCCTGCTGACACAATACACCATAGCTGATATCTACATTTTCTGCATTCAGTATTTATGCAGTCATCAAATGTAATTTATTGCATGTTACTATCTATATTGACATACGTTAACATAAAAGTATAACTGACTTTAGAAGTGAAACAATACTGTGGCTGTATATAGGGTAATATAGCACTGGTCCCCGTCTAGAAGACACTCATGGCAGTTACTCCATTATTATAGCACTGGTACCCATCTAGAAGACACTCATGGCAGTTACTCCATTATTATAGCACTGGTCCCCGTCTAAAAGACACTCATGGCAGTTACTCCATTATTATAGCACTGGTACCCATCTAGAAGACACTCATGGCAGTTACTCCATTATTATAGCACTGGTCCCCATCTAGAAGACACTCATGGCAGTTACTCCATTATTATAGCACTGGTACCCGTCTAGAAGACACTCATGGCAGTTATTCCATTACTATAGCACTGGTCCACGTCTAGAAGACACTCATGGCAGTTACTCCATTATTATAGCACTGGTCCCCACCTAGAAGACACTCATGGCAGTTACTCCATTACTATAGCACTTGTCCCCGTCTAGAAGACACTCATGGCAGTTACTCCATTATTATAGCACTGGTCCCCATCTAGAAGACACTCACGGCAGTTACTCCATTATTATAGCACTGGTCCCCGTCTAGAAGACACTCATGGCAGTTACTCCATTATTATAGCACTGGAACCCATCTAGAAGACACTCATGGCAGTTACTCCATTATTATAGCACTGGTCCCCATCTAGAAGACACTCATGGCAGTTACTCCATTACTATAGCACTGGTACCCGTCTAGAAGACACTCATGGCATATACTCCATTATTATAGCACTGGTCCCCGTCTAGAAGACACTCATGGCAGTTACTCCATTACTATAGCACTGGTACCCGTCTAGAAGACACTCATGGCAGTTACTCCATTACTATAGCACTGGTCCCCGTCTAGAAGACACTCATGGCAGTTACTCCATTATTATAGCACTGGTCCCCAGCACTCTAGACCCGACAGAAGACACTCATGGCAGTTACTCCATTACACTATAGCACTCATGGTTACCCCTAGCACTGGTCCCCAGAAGACACTCATGGCAGTTACTCCATTATTATAGCACTGGTCCCCATCTAGAAGACACTCACGGCAGTTACTCAATTATTATAGCACTGGTCCCCATCTAGAAGACACTCATGGCAGTTACTCCATTATTATAACACTGGTACCCATCTAGAAGTCACTCATGACAGTTACTCCATTATTATAGCACTGGTACCTGTCTAGAAGACACTCATGGCAGATACTCCATTACTATAGCACTGGTCCCCGTCTAGAAGACACTCATGGCAGTTACTCCATTATTATAGCACTGGTCCCCGTCTAGAAGACACTCACGGCAGTTACTCCATTATTATAGCACTGGTCCCCGTCTAGAAGACACTCACGGCAGTTACTCCATTATTATAGCACTGGTCCCCGTCTAGAAGACACTCATGGCAGTTACTCCATTATTATAGCACTGGTACCCATCTAGAAGACACTCATGGCAGTTACTCCATTATTATAGCACTGGAACCCATCTAGAAGACACTCATGGCAGTTACTCCATTACTATAGCACTTGTCCCCGTCTAGAAGACACTCATGGCAGTTACTCCATTATTATAGCACTGGTCCCCATCTAGAAGACACTCACGGCAGTTACTCCATTATTATAGCACTGGTCCCCGTCTAGAAGACACTCATGGCAGTTACTCCATTATTATAGCACTGGAACCCATCTAGAAGACACTCATGGCAGTTACTCCATTATTATAGCACTGGTCCCCATCTAGAAGACACTCATGGCAGTTACTCCATTACTATAGCACTGGTACCCGTCTAGAAGACACTCATGGCAGTTACTCCATTATTATAGCACTGGTCCCCGTCTAGAAGACACTCATGGCAGTTACTCCATTACTATAGCACTGGTACCCGTCTAGAAGACACTCATGGCAGTTACTCCATTACTATAGCACTGGTCCCCGTCTAGAAGACACTCATGGCAGTTACTCCATTATTATAGCACTGGTACCCGTCTAGAAGACACTCATGGCAGTTACTCCATTACTATAGCACTGGTCCCCGTCTAGAAGACACTCATGGCAGTTACTCCATTATTATAGCACTGGTCCCCATCTAGAAGACACTCATGGCAGTTACTCCATTACTATAGCACTGGTCCCCGTCTAGAAGACACTCATGGCAGTTACTCCATTATTATAGCACTGGTCCCCATCTAGAAGACACTCACGGCAGTTACTCAATTATTATAGCACTGGTCCCCGTCTAGAAGACACTCACGGCAGTTACTCCATTATTATAGCACTGGTCCCCGTCTAGAAGACACTCATGGCAGTTACTCCATTATTATAGCACTGGTACCCATCTAGAAGACACTCATGACAGTTACTCCATTATTATAGCACTGGTCCCCGTCTAGAAGACACTCATGGCAGTTACTCCATTACTATAGCACTGGTCCCCGTCTAGAAGACACTCATGGCAGTTACTCCATTATTATAGCACTGGTCCCCGTCTAGAAGACACTCATGGCAGTTACTCCATTACTATAGCACTGGTACCCATCTAGAAGACACTCACGGCAGTTACTCCATTATTATAGCACTGATCTCCGTCTAGAAGACACTCATGGCAGTTATTCCATTACTATAGCACTGGTATCCATCTAGAAGACACTCACGACAGTTACTCCATTATTATAGCACTGGTCCCCATCTAGAAGACACTCATGGCAGTTACTCCATTACTATAGCACTGGTACCCATCTAGAAGACACTCATGGCAGTTACTCCATTACTATAGCACTGGTACCCATCTAGAAGACACTCATGGCAGTTACTCCATTACTATAGCACTGGTACCCATCTAGAAGACACTCATGGCAGTTACTCCATTACTATAGCACTGGTACCCATCTAGAAGACACTCATGGCAGTTACTCCATTACTATAGCACTGGTACCCATCTAGAAGACACTCATGGCAGTTACTCCATTACTATAGCACTGGTACCCATCTAGAAGACACTCACGGCAGTTACTCAGGGTTTCTGCCAGAAAAAATAATTTGGGTACGGAGTTAGTCAATTTTGAGACTGCGGAACTGGTAGGCTAAGTCTGCCATGGGCGCCGTAGATGCCCTGATGGGTGGGTGTGGGGGCCCTCCCCAAGAAAAAATTGGATTTCTAGATGCTTGGAGAAATGATTTCCAGGCATTTGAAGTCAGAAATCCCACCCGGCTCATGGTGATCATTTCCATGTTTCATAGTAGAATGACAGTCAGCAGGAAAATTGTAAACTGTAGTATGCTATCTTGTTGCGTTATTTTTATTCACCAAGAAACAATGAATACTTGAAAACATCACAAAAAATGTACAGCCATGACAGCACGCCGTATTCTTTACACTAAGCCTACCAATATACCGGTACGCCATGTTCTATCCTGAGGTGAAGGCTTCAATCCCGCAGTGAATACCACGTTTAGCCAATCACAGAATAGCTAGCATAAACGTGTTGGCACTGGCTCATTCTTCACCTTTAAAACGTCATCAAGTATGAGTTTCATTGCACAGAATATTAAACAAAATTTAAAAATCTGGATTTAATTTGGGTACGTATCTGTACCATAGAATTATTTTAGGGTACCTAATTTTACCCTTTTACCCTGCTGGCGGAAACACTGGTTACTCCATTATTATAGCACTGGTACCCAGCAGTTAATCCATTATCACAGCAAGTGTTTTGGCCGCAGCTAATGCAGTGCCAATTTGGCTCCATTGGCTATATAAGTCCACAACAAGTTTTCCATAGCCCTGTATTCTTTCATTTATCCAGGTAGAAGGGGCCAATGGTTTAGTCTCTTCCAAGATACACAGGGACAAAATGATGAACAAAATGTTTCAAAAACTGGTGAATTTGAAGCACCATAATAATGTAAACTGTTAGCATGGAATAGTTGGACCAACTGATGTAACTGAATGACCAGGTAGACTGACCAGTTGTGATGTAACTGAATGACTAGGTAGACTGACCAGTTGTGATGTAACTGAATGACCAGGTAGACTGACCAGTTGTGATGTAACTGAATGACTAGGTAGACTGACCAGTTGTGATGTAACTGAATGACCAGGTAGACTGACCAGTTGTGATGTAACTGAATGACCAGGTAGACTGAAGTTGTATGTAACTGAATGACCAGGTAGACTGTGATGTAACTGAATTGTGATGTAACTGAATGACTAGGTAGACTGGCCAGTTGTGATGTAACTGAATGACCAGGTAGACTGACCAGTTGTGATGTAACTGAATGACTAGGTAGACTGGCCAGTTGTGATGTAACTGAATGACCAGGTAGACTGACCAGTTGTGATGTAACTGAATGACCAGGTAGACTGACCAGTTGTGATGTAACTGAATGACTAGGTAGACTGTCCAGTTGTGATGTAACTGAATGACAAGGTAGACTGACCAGTTGTGATGTAACTGAATGACCAGGTAGACTGACCAGTTGTGATGTAACTGAATGACTAGGTAGACTGACCAGTTGTGATGTAACTGAATGACTAGGTAGACTGACCAGTTGTGATGTAACTGAAT
The DNA here is from genome assembly GCA_020002185.1 of Paraescarpia echinospica. Lineage (NCBI taxonomy): Eukaryota > Metazoa > Annelida > Polychaeta > Sabellida > Siboglinidae > Paraescarpia > Paraescarpia echinospica. The sequence continues at coordinate 72,213,597 of CM034533.1, read as the reverse complement.
GACTAGGTAGACTGACCAGTTGTGATGTAACTGAATGACTAGGTAGACTGACCAGTTGTGATGTAACTGAATGACCAGGTAGACTGACCAGTTGTGATGTAACTGAATGACCAGGTAGACTGACCAGTTGTGATGTAACTGAATGACCAGGTAGACTGACCAGTTGTGATGTAACTGAATGACCAGGTAGACTGACCAGTTGTGATGTAACTGAATGACCAGGTAGACTGACCAGTTGTGATGTAACTGAATGACTAGGTAGACTGACCAGTTGTGATGTAACTGAATGACCAGGTAGACTGACCAGTTGTGATGTAACTGAATGACTAGGTAGACTGACCAGTTGTGATGTAACTGAATGACCAGGTAGACTGAGTTGTGATGTACTAGACTGACCAGTTGTGATGTAACTGAATGACTAGGTAGACTGGCCAGTTGTGATGTAACTGAATGACCAGGTAGACTGACCAGTTGTGATGTAACTGAATGACTAGGTAGACTGACCAGTTGTGATGTAACTGAATGACCAGGTAGACTGACCAGTTGTGATGTAACTGAATGACCAGGTAGACTGACCAGTTGTGATGTAACTGAATGACTAGGTAGACTGACCAGTTGTGATGTAACTGAATGACCAGGTAGACTGACCAGTTGTGATGTAACTGAATGACCAGGTAGACTGACCAGTTGTGATGTAACTGAATGACTAGGTAGACTGACCAGTTGTGATGTAACTGAATGACTAGGTAGACTGACCAGTTGTGATGTAACTGAATGACTAGGTAGACTGACCAGTTGTGATGTAACTGAATGACCAGGTAGACTGACCAGTTGTGATGTAACTGAATGACCAGGTAGACTGACCAGTTGTGATGTAACTGAATGACCAGGTAGACTGACCAGTTGTGATGTAACTGAATGACTAGGTAGACTGACCAGTTGTGATGTAACTGAATGACCAGGTAGACTGACCAGTTGTGATGTAACTGAATGACCAGGTAGACTGACCAGTTGTGATGTAACTGAATGACCAGGTAGACTGACCAGTTGTGATGTAACTGAATGACTAGGTAGACTGACCAGTTGTGATGTAACTGAATGACCAGGTAGACTGACCAGTTGTGATGTAACTGAATGACTAGGTAGACTGACCAGTTGTGATGTAACTGAATGACCAGGTAGACTGACCAGTTGTGATGTAACTGAATGACTAGGTAGACTGACCAGTTGTGATGTAACTGAATGACTAGGTAGACTGACCAGTTGTGATGTAACTGAATGACTAGGTAGACTGACCAGTTGTGATGTAACTGAATGACCAGTTGTGATGTAACTGAATGACTAGGTAGACTGACCAGTTGTGATGTAACTGAATGACCAGGTAGACTGACCAGTTGTGATGTAACTGAATGACCAGGTAGACTGACCAGTTGTGATGTAACTGAATGACCAGGTAGACTGACCAGTTGTGATGTAACTGAATGACTAGGTAGACTGACCAGTTGTGATGTAACTGAATGACCAGGTAGACTGACCAGTTGTGATGTAACTGAATGACCAGGTAGACTGACCAGTTGTGATGTAACTGAATGACCAGGTAGACTGACCAGTTGTGATGTAACTGAATGACTAGGTAGACTGACCAGTTGTGATGTAACTGAATGACCAGGTAGACTGACCAGTTGTGATGTAACTGAATGACCAGGTAGACTGATCAGTTGTGATGTAACTGAATGACCAGGTAGACTGACCAGTTGTGATGTAACTGAATGACCAGGTAGACTGACCAGTTGTGATGTAACTGAATGACTAGGTAGACTGACCAGCTGTGATGTTGCAGTGGCAAGGCCTGATGGTCCTGGGGGGTTGCGGGTCATCAGGAGGGGTGTGGGGGTGTTTAAACTGCCACATTCCACAGTCGTGTCAGCCACAGCAGAACTCTTCAACCAACAACACAATAACCACTTCACCAAGTGTCCAAATCGGGAATAACCACAAAGGTCACTCAAAGTTAACTATATGATAAACGTCAGTTCTCATAAAGCACTGTATTAAGTCCATAGGACTGCGCAGAATGCGTTGTCTTCTCTTGGAAAATTCAGTCACACTGCAACTACCAACTACTGTGCAGTGATTTTTGTAAACAATGAACTCTTGATTTTAAAAGTTGTTTCTGATAGAAGTTGTTAAAACTTATTTGGGCAATTAGGATGTTATAATACATAAAGTATATATTGTATTTACATGCTTTACAAAAGAAAAACAAATGGAACACCTATTTGAAAGAAAAATTGCCAACTAGGTATTATTACTTATATATATATATATATATATCTTAAATTATTATCTTTATATAACTTTTTCATTTAATGTAGAGTCATCTATTTAAATTAATTTATTATCATTAATTTTAGGTAACTTATCGATTGTGTCCATATATATATATATATAATTATGCATTTTAAGTGCCTCCAAATGGATTTGTCTAGATTTATGGTGCTATATAAATGTACTTCTTCTTCTTAATATCGCTGACTGCTGACTATGTGTTCTCACCTGGCCAGGCTGTTCTATTGACTTGCCATCCGGTCCAATGAACTCAGATGCCTTCTTGAATGCCTCTTCAAAAGGGTTGCTCTTCAGTTCACTGAACAGGCCTATTTCCTCACAGTTGCGCAGGAACCTTGTTGGTGTGGGTGTCTGGTCTGCAGTCAACACAAACATTACAAGCAAGAATTCTATTCCGACTTTCTTTTAAACAACCACTCCGTGAAATGGCTGCATTATCTACAGTTACATTAGTTCTCAAGTCTGGAGATGTCAGACTGAGAAGTTGGCCAGTCTTGAGGCCAATGACCTAAGACTGACCTGTTAATGTGAGAAGTTGGCCACATTTGAGGCCAATGACCTAAGACTGACCTGTGAATGTGAGAAGTTGGCAACATTTGAGGCCAATGACCTAAGACAGACGTGCGATTGTGAGAAGTTGGCAACATTTGAGGCCAATGACCTATGACTGATCTGCGAATGTGAGAAGTTGGTCACATTTGAGGCCAATGACCTAAGACTGACCTGTGAATGTGAGAAGTTGGCCTGGCTTGAGGCCAATGACCTAAAGCTGACCTGCGAATGTGAGAAGTTGGCCACATTTGAGGCCAATGACCTAAGACTGACCTGCGAATGTGAGAATTGGCCACATTTGAGGCCAATGACCTAAGAATAACCTGTGAATGTGCAAAGTTGGTCACATTTGAGGCCAATGACCTAAGACTGACCTGCGAATGTGAGAAGTTGGCCTGGCTTGAGGCCAATGACCTAAGACTGACCTGCGAATGTAAGAAGTTGGCCTGGCTTGATGCCAGGGGTGAGAGGCAGAGACATCTCATGTTTCATCCGGTGCACTGTTAGATGGTCTTCATTGGCAAATCTCTGCAAGCAACAATACTTTGTACAGTGGTGGAATTTAACTTACAATTAGTGGAGGCCAATAGTCGATACTTTCCAAACTGGTGCCATGAAAAAGTAATCTAATATCTATTAAAATTTGTAATGTTGGAAGTCCTCCCAGGTGGCATGGTCCACCTCCCAGGTGGCAAGGTCCACCTCCCAGGTGGCAAGGTCCACCTCCCAGGTGGCAAGGTCCACCTCCCAGGTGGCAAGGTCCACCGCCCAGGTGGCAAGGTCCACCTGCCAGGTGCCAAGGTCCACCTGCCAGGTGCCAAGGTCCACCTCCCAGGTTGCAAGGTCCACCTGCCTCTTTCTATGGTCATTCGTGTTCTTAGATCATTGACCTTTATTATTCCAATTGGCCATTTATTTCCAAAAACATAAATGCATGTACTTTTTTTGGTGGACAAATTGAGGGGTCAGCCATTCTTCACACAGTGTCACGCAGCCACTGTGGAGTTGTTAGATTTATTGGAAAATTATTATCTGTTATACGCAATGCCATAATTGGTGAAAAAAATTAAATAGTCATAGGAACAATGTTAACTTCAAAATACTGTAATGGTGCTAATGGCTATCTTTGGCATATTGCTCCATCGGTTGGTTTACGGCTTTAGGCATAAGATAAAGTGTATACATGTTCTGAGCACGGCTCCCTCTTTTAAACTTTTGTCTCCATCTTTCAAAAATATAATTAATAAAAAGCTAATATATATATATATATATATATATCAAGTGTTTTATTAACATATAACAACAAAATAAAAAATGAAGAATGAGAAATTGAGAATGGAATTTTTCTGCTGAGTGTTTAGTCTTAGCAATGGGATAATGTCCGCCGGTAAGGACTAAGCCATGTGCCCCCAAATAGTCGTCCAGAATGCGTCACTTACCATCCTGCAGCCATCTTCAGGACAAGCAAAAGGTTTGTCATTATCACCCATCATCACGTCCACCAGGGCACCTGCAAACAGCAGTCACCTCAATAACCACCTCTAGATTAACGCATCAAAACTGAACAAAAACAACACTGGATACAATAAGCACTCGTCGATTACGACGAGACTCGGTTGGACAGTTTACTGAACTGTAAATGAATGGAATAGATTACCTGCTGATTGTGTGGGTGCTAGTAGCGTGAATATGTTTAAAAATAAAATCAACACATACCTCAGACGGGTGGGATACACATAGATAAAAGGGTCGGACTCTCGATAAGCCAAAGGGCTTCCTTGTCCACCTGCCACCTAGAGTTAATTCTCTGGGTGGCAATCTTGTTAAATCTTGTTAAATCTTGATTGGGTGATGTTAAGCAGGCACCAATTGAGTATATTGCTGTAATACTATTTCCTAGACCTAATTGTAACCGCATCAAAGGCCCCAGCAACCACTAACACGACAACAGTATCTATCACAATAACTAACTAGCATTACCACAGCGGCCACTGCAGCTGTTGGATCTGGCCAGATCTGATGCAAAACTATAACAAACCACCGGTCACGCAGCCATTACATCGTTCAGTCTGCGTTAAATGATACACATTTAATATAATTGGAACGACAACATAACATTCTTTACAATGGTATTAAGTTTTTAGAAGTACCCCTTTATTTGATAAACTTGTATGTGATTTAGCAAAATGCGTGCCAAGAATTTCATGCTGACGGCACGTCGCACAGGTACGTTTTTTGCAAATACAGATAGGGACACTGATTTTCCGCGATCGCGGAAAACGGGAAGAATTAGCGGAATTGGTTTTTTGAAACAGAATTAGCCTTTTCAAACAAAAATTCCACGATCGCAGAAAACGGACGAAATCACGGTATTTGCATTTTCAAAAGGATCTTCCGTGATCACCCCGCCTCTTTCACCGATAATGCCTTAACTGGAGATATTTTGAAACAAATGTTTCATATGCAACAATGTTAATTTATTTTTGTGGATTTATGACACAGGATTTTTGAAACGCGCAAGGCAAATCACTGCGAAGTGTCATGGCGCATGTGTTACCTCGTGTCAACCGACGTAAACAGGGACACACGCAGAAGGTGCTATTTTAAATGCTTTGCTATTATAAAACATAAACTGTTGCTAATTAAATGTAGTTGTCACATCATTAGAACATGCATAATGTACATATTCCGGTTTCGAACACAAAACGTGAAGGAGTAACAATAGCTTAGGTTACACTGGCTCAAAGTGAGATAGTCCACGTTTCACAGTTCTAACAAATTCCGTTGGATGGCATCATATATAGCGCTAGCTAAAAATTTAATGGTTGAATAAAATTGTTAGTGAAAGAGCACTAATTTGAACACGCATAATTGTTAACATGATTGCTTGTATAATTTACATTTGCTAACTTATATATTAAAGCACTGCTGCATTAGAAACTTTAGATATTTCACAGAATGTATTATATTTCAACTTAGAAAAAAAATATTTCTTTTCTGAACAGAAATGGGCTTCTTTAGCCAGTATGCCATTTTTAAACGGAAAATGTGTCATTTGACCCAACAAAATGTGCCATTTGAAAGGGAATTTTTTTTTCTGAAACGGAAAATACATAGATTGAAACGGAATTTGTCTTTTTCTGAAACAGAAAATACGTCGTTTGAAACGGAATTTGCCATTTTCTGAAAAGGAATTTTGAAACGGAATTTGCCTTTTTTGAAACGGAAGATCAGTGTCCCTACACAGGTCGCAGCAAATCGAAAACCCACACTTGTAATCTTATTTGGATCATATGGTTTTTAATCAACCAAAGAGGAGGAGATGTGTTGACGTTTACTGTTGCACAAGTGGTGTCAAATACATTTGTATTTGAAAGTATTTAAAATACAGTTTTTGTATTTGTATTTGACACTAATTAAATGAAAGTATTTGTATTTAATACTTCCATAAAGTATTTGAAATTTTCAAATACTATTTCAAATACTTTTATTTGGGTATGGTTATTATCAAATGATAAGTTACATTTTGTATTCACATATCTTGTTTAATTTCTTAAGAGTCAAACATTTTACTGGTTCATTTGATAATTGACCACATTTTCCAGTCAGAAAGAAAGCCATTATATGGAAGTCACTGGGGTCATTATGAGAGCATACCAGTGAAGTCAGGATCAATTTGTTAGTGACCTGTGACCAAGATGCAATTAGCAACAACAGGACTTGCACTGGCATGCCTGTCTTTTGATCATGGTTTTATTGCCCCAGCTAAGGATCCCTGTTAGCTACCAAGGCCTGCTATTGTGTCAATGTTTGTGTGAACTGATAAGACATATTTGCACTCTGTGGGTTGAGGGGAATATAAGGGCTTCCCAAGCCAGATCATTACTTGACTACATTGTTGCAATTTTACAGCATACCAGATTTTACTAGTCTATAAGGAATATCTCATGTAATAATCATGGAATTATGTCGATAAACAACATAATTATCTTGTAATATAACATTTGTTATTCTTTTTGGTACAGGCTCTCTTATAAAAAGTATTTTGAAAAGTATTTGAAATACTTCCTAATGTATTTGTATTTAAATACTTTTGCATTACAAAGTATTTGTAATTGTATCTGAACCCCCAGGAGTATTTGTATTTAATACTTTTCAATGTATTTGACCTCATGTCTGCCATTGCACGGCAGCATACCATTGCGGATTTTCTGTAATCATTACGGAAATTCATCTCAGCTTATAGCAACTGCCGCTGTTTTACGGGAATACATACAAATACAGAAAATGATACACATTAAAGAATTACTAAATCTATAAATACTGCTGCTCGAGATGCCTCATTCACTTTTTAGACTTGCTAGAATTTATCAACAAATATTTAATACACTACAAATTCTACAAAGTCAGTACGGTGACATCATACAATGCTGTGCCCCTGTACAATGTTACAACTGACTGCCACCAACCTGCTGATGACTGCCATGCCACCATATGCCAGCATATTATTATGTTTGCACCTGTCAGTCAACAGCAATTATAGCGGCTAAAAATATCAGTGTCATTAATGGGTGTTTAGACATTAATAAAATATACAGGTGTAGAATTATATAATGAAAGAAAGAAATTAAGATGATGTTAGGTAGAACCATTAAATTACATTAAATAGTTATGTTATTCTGAAAGTTATGAATATAATTATAAAATGTCTTAGAAGAATATAAAATGAGTATTATAATTGTTGTAATTACAATATAAAACTATCAATTTTTTATTGAAAGGTTTTTATTTGAATACAACAATTTAACTTTGTCATTGACTGTTAGTAATAATAATAATGTTTCCTGCTGTGTGTTGTAAATTTAGAAGCTCTTTGGATGATTATTGGCTATTCACTGGCGCGCTGTCTTTCTCACTGTGATGCTCGACAGATGTAAACACATGGACATGTCTGGCCATGCAGGCACTTTGACAGCTGTAATTAACACAATGTAACTTATTGGATGTTGCTAAACAAGATTCCTTTGAAGTGCTAACCAACCACCATAACTGCGGACAGGAGTTAGTGTAGCAACACAATAATTATGTTGAAACAAAGTATATGGACTTTTGATGACTAAATTAGTAACTTTCTGGATTCCCAGGCACAGTGAACAGACTGGGCTTGTCACTGTATCTACGTCAGAGAAAGGTTTGATTGGCAACCTTGTGGACCAGGGAGCGGGGTGTGATGGGGGTCATTTGCTGGGTAGGTAGCCCTGACTGTTGATGTTACACAAAATCGATGCCGTCAGAGAAACAAAAGTTACGATCAGTTGAAGTGTAAACATGTCGGTTTACGTATGTTATCGTCCGATATACAACTTCGTGCATCACCGATGCCATTTGTCAGTTTTCCACTATTCAAATTATGTATTTTGTGTGATAAGCGAACATGATTTACAAGTGCGGAAACTAGATTTTATTCGACGACGTTGCATCATTTTTGAACAGAATTGAGATAATCAGCCTACAGTGGAGCATGCAGGCTGCATGTGCGGCAACTGTGCTAGATTTAGTTACTTCTGCGCTATTTTTAGCACATTGCCATGGCGAGTCCAGTTCGTCGTGCATTGTTTGGTCGCCCGTTGGGTGGTCTAAGGCATGGAGCTACGCTTGTTAATTAAATTAATTAATGTTTTGACTGATTTATAGTTTAACAATTGAAACATTCACTGCAACTTAAATACACAATGTTTTAATTAATAACTGTAACTTATTATGGCCATTGCATGGCGACTTATTAAACAAATATTTGTCAATCTAATATTTTGTTTTAGAAATTAAACAAAATCGAACTGTAGTATTTCTACTATTATGATATGGTACCTGTACGACAAAAAATTGAATGCTTTAAAATTCCAAATATTACCTTCCATAGTCCATTATACCTTGTATACAATTTGTATGCACACATTTTAATTGTGTATAAAACTTAGGATTCCACATTAAATATGTTTGCTAATTTGTTATAGTTTTGTTAGTAATTTAGCAAATTGTGGCAAATAAATGTGTTCTAATGAAACAATGTATATGCTATATTATAAGTGGCATTAAAAATATGAATCACATGCTTTGAACAAAAATATACATACAAATTAGGAATTCTCATTCAATACGTTCGATCACGCATCCGATCGCATGTCCGACTGCATTTTGTAGCATGTTGGACAAAAATTGGACTGGCAAAAATTTGATCCTGGATGAGGCCCTGGATAGAAGGGACCTGTGGCTTATACTAGTTATAGCATCTCTCCCAAAAGATACAGGCAACGTAGGGTGAACGAAACTGCCCAAGTTTCAACAGTGACACAATGTACCGAACCACCGCCCGGCGGTACCAGAGTTCGAACACTGCTTCCTCCAAATGACAGTCCAGCACTTTAAGTTTAACCGCTTGACCACTAAGCGGAACTGACATTTCTTTTAATTTTATTAAGCCTACTCTTAATCCCAGGAGTCAGTCTGGTGGAGAGGGTTAACAATTTAGACAAATCAAGTAAAAAGATTTCCAATTTTTCTACTAAAAATAGCATTACCACATGAAAAATAAAAACTGCATTACCTAAACATGTTTTGTTCTGCACATAAGGAGCGTCTTCTTCTTCTGAAGTAAATGTTTTGGATTTCATGAAAATCGGACATCTACTAACAAAGTTATTAAGTTGGAAAGGTTACTGCCCCAGGGGTTTTCATTGGAACGGTGAGCATAACAAATAATATACAGTGTAGAAAGAATAGGATGACAGTATTTCCAGGTGTACCCCTATTTTACAATTTTTGTCATTGTTTTCACAACAGATAAGTCATTAATTGAGTTAATTACTTCAAATTTTGCATACATAGGTATTTTTATATGAGGAATTCTTTTTTTTTGCATTTTCGTAGACTTAATTTGCATATTTCATGACCTAATTAGCATAATATGGCTGACATATTGGATCCTAGACTGTAACAAGATGCAATTCATGTCATGTCATTAATTGTTTAGTGTATATTTACAGGGTTTTACAAAGTGTAACATATTTTGTTTCATTATTGCACATTTCAATGCCAATTTTTTGGCAAAATCGGTGCATCATTAGCATAATTATTAAAAAATGGTGGCCATATTGAATGAGGATTCCCAATGTTTTAATGAAGAAATTGTTGTTCTGAGCATGTAATTAACTCTGTAATGGCATTTACAATAGTATAGCATAAACTGTACCATTGCTATCCAGTAATTACCACAATTTGAATAATTAATGGTGTAATTTGCATAAAATAAAATGGCGGACATACTAAATGTAGAATCCCAATTTTTGAATACATATTTTTCCAAAAAGCACATAATTAATATTTGAGGCATAGTAAAATACTACAACACAAACATTTTCATTAGAACTCACTTAGTTACCATAATTTGCATAAATGATTATGTAATTATCATAAAACAAAATGGCGGACGTAGTAAATGTGGAATCCCCATTTGCTATAAAATGTTTTCAAAAGCATTATCAATTAACGTTTAGTGCTTCTTATCACATTACTACATAGAGTTTAATTATTATAATTAGATGTCACTTAATTCCCACTTTGCATAATTAATGTGTATACTAGTTTACTAAGCCATATGAATTGCAGAAATGGTAATGAATAATTGCACCAACAACTCAAATTTTATTGTAAGTCTTTGTTGTTACAATAGCTATATAAACGTAGGAATATATAATTATTAATTAATATATAATTATACACACACCAATAATATAATTATGGCAATAACTGAACATTATAATGGTGGAAATAACAGAATTTAACAGAATTCATGAATTTAAAGATTACAATCAATTATTAAGTGTTGCCAGCATACTGTGAATATGGATTGCTTGCATGACAGCTAGGCGCCAAATCTGCCTAGTGGACAACCAGTGCAATGCGGTTGTCCGCCAGGCAGATATGCAGCGAGATGCGGATGTTACCAGGCGGTTAGTCTATTTTTAGCATAGCATCACTGTCTGCAGTGGCGTTCTCGAAAACCGTGCAACTAGGTCGCACAAAATGCGATTTCCACACTTGTAAGTAAACCTTTTTCAAATGTCACATAACATAGATCATCTGAACAGTGTGAAACTGACATGTAGGTGTGTATATACACGAACATGAATTTTAGGCAATAACATTATCAAAAATTCATGTTTATACAATAATTCAACATAACTTTCGTTTGGTTTACCACGGAATCTTTGTGCAACATCTGCAGTGAAGATGAACATGTCTTCTAATTGGTCGAACAAATCTCATGATGATCCAAATAAGTATACAAGTGCGGGTTTACAATTTGCCAAGACCCGTTTTTGCGAAAACCATACTGTCGCGGAGTGCCATTGGCATGACATTTTTGATGTGCATCATTACTAAATCACGAATGATAAGTTCGTAAAATAAAGGAATACTTTAAAAAAAATTATACCATTGGAAAGATCATTATCTTGTAATTCCAGTGATATTAAATATGTATTATTTAACGTGGACTGAATGATGTAAGGGCTGTGTGACCGATGGCCTGTCATAGTTTAGCATCAGAACTGGCCAGACACAACAGCCGCGAAGGCGAAGTATAAAATCCCAAACCAGAATGTTCTGTTTTGGGATTTTATACTTCTAGTACAGACACAATACAGACAAGTTTGTTAATGTTTTGATGCATATATATAACTATAAGCATAAGGTCTCTAAGGAATATTTTGGTTTAGTTTTTCTGTAATTTGTCAAGTTACATAATTAAAATATCAACATAAATAATGATTGTCATGAGTATGAAAATTTTAGGGTTTTACTTAGCCAAGACTTAGTCTTAGCCTTACTGCCCTTAGTCTTAGGCCTACAATATTATTATTAATGGTAGAAATATGAGAAGTTTGGCAGGATTAGGTAGTCTTGTTAATGGATACGTAAGAAACTGAACGACCGCCCTATATATGTTTACATCAGGCCCAAAATCAATAAGACAATTTAAGCACAAATATCCGACTGTCGCCTGACGGCTGTCGCACAGAATCGGGACAGACTTACAGAGTCAGAAAAGTCCGAACGCGAATCGCGGGGTCGTTGACCTTTCTACAGAACGTCTGAAATGGCAACAAGTTATTTTTTATAGTGCCTGATTGATTAAAAAAACAAGAACGCAGAACAGAATTTCTTAAAACCAACGATTCACAAACCTGACGGAGTACTTACAAATTTGGACTAATCTGCTACCGCGTACCCATAACCATCCTCTTCACAACAAATATGGCGGATCAATACTACTGCCATCTGGCGGAAAACAGTGCACGAACGTAATTTAATCTGTTAACATCACCATAGATGGCGTAACCATTTCAGAGTAGCCTGGGGTTATTCTGTTTTAATAGTTTACTTACTATAAAAGAATACTCTGAATATCCCACGCAGAGTCAGTTTATTTAAATCGTTTGATGTAACCACTCGTCTAATGGTACAAGTTTTCACGGGACACTATCACCTGTTATTGAACGCTGACCTTATTGAAACAATTACGATAGACCTAGGCGAGGAATTCTGAGGCTCCAGCAGTCTTTCGATTTTGTTTGATCTATTGTACAGGGGCAGGCATATTTGGTTTGATTTCAGTTGGATTGCACTGCTAACTGTATATGTGTTAGTGAGTGTGTGAGTAGTTCACGTTGCTTGAATTTTACATTAAAGAAACCGCAAACTCAGCTACAGGAAAAGGACAAGAAGATTAAAAGCCTGGAGAATAAAATTGCCAATCTGGAAGTGCAAACAGATGCAAACGAACAGTACAGTCGTAGGACTAATCTACGTGTAAGTGGTCTAGTGGAAAATCATAAAGGGGAAGACTTGGAGGAAAAGGTGATAACACTGTTCAATGAATACATGAACATTTCTCCCCCCATTGGTATCTGCGACATGGAAAGAGTTCACAGAATTGGGCGAACTCTAGACAACAAAGCCAGACCGCGACAAGTGATCGTACGTTTCCGCAGCGAGAGAATAAGATGACGTGCACAAGTACAGCTGCACCTCAAACATCCTGTATAAAACATTGTGAAATGTGGAAAGAATGCTTCGATTAGAAACATACTTCACTTGAGCATCAACACACATCATTTCTTTACTGGCTGCCAGTACATACACCACACGGAGAAGAGACAAGACATATACACTAACTCCTACTGATAAATACAATCAAATAAGACACACAACACTGCACAAGAACCAGCAGTATTTTGTGCAATTCTCAAAATAGTGCCAGCTAACTTTACACTTACATCCATGCCGACCACAACATCAAAAGTTCACACACAACAGAGATTCATGCACATACTTGTTCCAGAAAATATTTACAGTTGTCTTGCAGAAAAGCTGGACATGAATATTATAATGCGCATTCTGTGTTTACTGTACATTTCTTAAGTCACAAAAGTATGGAATGCATTCTGGTAGTAAAAGTTATACAAATACAGCAAAATTAAAAACAACTGCGCAACTGTTATTTATAACTTCGTTGTGTCAAACACAGCTAAACAAAACTCGTTTGCTACTGGCCCATCATGCATTGAAGTAAATGTTCAGACACGCACAGGCACGCGCATGTACACCCCAGCACCCGGAAGCATGCGCTGACACGCGCTGGCATGCGCTGGCACGCGCTGGCACGCGCTGGCACGCGCTGGCACGCGCTGGCACGCGCTGACACTCGCTGACACGCGCAGGCACGCATGGGCACGCACATGCACGCACATGCACGCACATGCACGCACATGCACGCACATGCACGCACATGCACGCACATGCACGCACATGCACGCACATGCACGCACATGCACGCACATGCACGCACATGCACGCACATGCACGCACATGCACGCACATGCACGCACATGCACGCACTTGCACGCACAGGCACGCACAGGCACGCACAGGCACGCACAGGCACGCACAGGCACGGCACGCGCAGGCACGCGCAGGCACGCGCATGCACGCATAAACACACACAGACACACACAGACACACACAGACACACACAGGCACACACACACACACACACACACACACACACACACACACACACACACACACACACACACACACACACACACACACACACACACACACACACACACACACACACATACGCAGAGACGCGCACCGATACGAGCAGACACGCGCAGACTCGCGCAGACAAGCACGCACGCGCTCACGCGCGCTCACACACAAATATTGACATCATGCCATGACCTTGGATATACAACATGAAATAATTCGCAACAGTGACTTCTGCGCTGATCTGTTGGTATACCACTCCAGAAGAAGGTATTCATTCAGACTGTTTATTACCTAGTAACATTTAAAATGTACGAGGAATTCTTGGCGTTGTGGCGTCAACATACACGCACGCTTGTCTCCCTTGCCCCCCATCACGCACACGCAAAATATACAATCAGAAACATTATGAAACTATGCTAAAACTAGTATAAATTTAAACCAAGGCCAACTGCCAACACATTTTAAGACAGTCGTTCATCTATTGACATTAAGTGAACTTGGTAACATATTATTAATACCGTCTGAACATTACTTAACAAGTTAAAAAGTATACATGTAGTAAAATAAATAATAAATAAATTAACTGACGATATAAAAACTAAACTGACAATTAAAAAGTATGTACATACATGTAGTTAAGACAGTTAGTAAAACAAAATAATAATACTAATAATGAATAAATAATTTAGCATGGCGACGTAACATCTAAACAGACTGAAAACAGTATCATGGCATCACACGGTTCAAGTGACTCACAGCCTGTGGATAAAAACTGTTTTTAAGTCTAGTGGTCCTTGTCTTAATACTTCTATAGCGCTTGCCAGAGGGAAGAAGTCCAAAGAGATGGTTGGCTGGGTGGGTAATATCACGTACAACGCTCTTGGATTTCCGTGCACAGCGAGCATGGTAAATATATTCAATGGATGGCAACTCGCGCTCAATGATTCCAGACGCGCCCTTCATTATAACTTATAGCCGTTGTTTTTCCTCCTGAGACTGGCGCGGCCAAACCACACTACAATCGAGAAAGTGATGATATTTTCAATGATTGCGCGGTAGAACCGTATCATAATCTCCTGAGCAATGCTGAATCTCCTGAGCTGCGTCAGGAAGAACAGGCGTTGTTGTGCCTTTTTTGTAATGCACAGTGTGTTTGTGCCCCAGCTGAGATCGCTTGAAATTATTGTTCCAAGGAATCTAAAATATTCAACCTGCTCGACCTCCACGCCATTTATTGAAAGAGGGTGGATGGGAGTCTTCTTTTTGCGAAAATCAACAGTCATTTCTTTAGTCTTTGAAACGTTCAATTTTAGATTGTTATCCGCACACCAGCCAACCATTCTCTGAACTTCCTTCCTGTATGCCGTCTCATCCGCATTCTCAATGCAGCCCTCCACAGTGGTGTCATCGGAAAACGTGATCATATGGACCGATTAATCCACGGAGACAGTCATTTGTGAAGATAGTAAGCAGGAAGGGGGATAGCACACAACCTTGTGGGGCACCTATATTCAGAATAAGAGGTCCGGAGATACAGTTGTTGACTCTGACAGATTAAGGCCTGTGAAGAAGAAAGCTAAGGACCCAGTGACACATGACAGGATGTACATTCCACAATGAAAGTTTATCGAACAGCCTGAATGGGATGATGGTGTTGAATGCTGAGCTGAAGTCAATGGACAGGATCCTGGCATAGGTTCCTGGCCTCTCTAGGTGGTTCAGAATGTGATGCAGACCTAAAGCTACCGCATCGTCTACTGATCTATTTGCCTGATATGCAAACTGATGCGAGTCCAGGAGGCCGTCGATGGCCGACTTCAGGTACCCGAGCACCATGCGCTCGAACACTTTCATGGCGACTGAGGTCAGTGCTACTGGACGGTAATCGTTCAGCCCGGAGATTTTGGACTTCTTGGGAATGGGTATGATAGTGGAAGTTTTGAAGCAGACTGGAACTCTGCACTGCTGGAGAGAGGAGTTATAAATGTCCGTAAACACCGCAGAGAGTTGGTCGGCGCAGTTCTTTTCTTAATATATATATATAAACGATTTTGACGATGGTATAACAAGCAACCTGTTGAAATTTGTGGATGATACAACAGTGTTTAGAAGGATTAAAAGTGATGGAGATAGACAGCATTTACAAGATGATCTTGACAGGTTGATCAAATAGTCCGAAAAGTGACAAATGTTGTTCAATTTTGGGAAATGTAAATGCCTCCACACAGGACATGGGAACGAAGATGTACAGTCATTTGCAACAATTTAAGAGCAGGCACGATTTTTAAGCATTTTATGGTATGGCATCAGATTGCATCAGATAATGTCTGGATTGCATCATCCTATTTGGGCCTTGAAGCAATACGCCTAGTCAGTACTTCCAGGCCATTTGTTTGCTGCTGTCAGTATCGATTAGGTGTTTTCCAGTTTTGTCTTCATCCCTGAAATGGGCAAAAAATCGTCTTTGACAGAGGTTCTAAGGGTACAAATAGTGACTCTACATGGAGAAGGATATACGGAAAGAGACATTAGTGCTAAATTACGTTATTCCAAGACAGCCGTGCACAACGCCATCGTCAAATTAAATACTGATGACACATTTCGTGACAGTAAAAGGAGTGGTCGTCCACGGAAAACTACGCTTAGAGATGACCACGCAATGAGACACATTGTGGTGTCCTCGCCAATGAGCTCATGCAAGAAAATTCGGGCTGCTTTACGCTTAAAAGGTAAGGAAATAACTCTCAGTACTGTTTCGAGACGTCTCAGCAAGGAATTTGGTCTCAAGTCCCGCAAGCCGGCCCGGAAGCCACGCCTGACACCTGTGATGAAAAAAAGAGACTGGACTTTGCCAGACGACATCGCCACTGGACTCTCGCGCAGTGGAAGAAAGTGTTGTTCTCAGATGAATCGACCATGCAACAGTTTATAACTCGCAAGAGGCACGTTAGGCGGCCAGTAGGTAAGCGATTTGATGAGAAATATACAGCAGCCACAATGAAACACCCGCCAAGTCAAATGATTTGGGGTGCCATGTCATGTTTTGGCCCTTCTGGTCTGTATTTCATTCCACCTAACACCACTATGAATGGACCTATGTACGTGGAGTTGCTGAAGGAGAAGCTGAAACTGCATATGGACATCCACAAATGTACGATTTCCATGCAAGATGGCGCTCCTTATCACCGATCCAAGGTAGCCACTGATTTCCTCAAGAAGAACAAAATCTCCGTGCTGGAATGGCCTGGGAACAGCCCATATCTAAATCCCATCAAGAACCTGTGGACTATAATGAAGGATAAGGTGGCAGACAAACAACCACCAAGCGCTCAAAACTTGAAACAAGCTATCAAGGACGTTTGGGTCACCGAAATCACCCAGGAGTACTACGAATCTCTGGTTTCTACCATGCCATATCGCATCCAGGCGGTCATTGACAGCAAAGGAGGCCACACTAAATATTGAAAAGTAGAGACACTGACACTTTTGGACGACATAAAGTTTCATATTATGTTGTACTACGTTTATTTGGCGAAATAAACATATATAATGTTATATGAAGGCCAAAAAATCATACTTTTGTAAAATTTCTTCAAAAAATCGTGCCTGGTCTTAAACTTTTGCAATTGACTGTAGACTATACAATGGGGGTACTGTAGTAAGTATTGCTGTAATGGAAAAGGACTTAGGATTAACCATTAGTGCTGATATGAAGGTTTCAGAGCAGTGCGGAATTGCAGCTTCAAAGGGAAGTCATATCCTTGGATTAACTAGGCTAAATATAGCATATAAGGAAAAAGAAATAATAATACCGCTGTACAAAACAATAGTTAGGCCTCATTTATAATATTGTATATAAGCGTGGAGACCATATCGCAGGAAGGATATAGATATGCTAGAAAGAGTGCAGAGGAGAGCAACTAAAATTATACAAAAACTGAGGGATCTTAGTTATGAAAAATGCCTAAAAGAATGTGGTTTAACAGCACTAGATAATACGAGATTGAGAGGAGATCAGATAGAAGTGTTTTAATTATTAAATGGTTATGAAAATATTGATAGAACTATTTTTTCCCAGTTAAGAAAGATAGAAAGGCTAGAGGACATGAAGTTACATTAATAAAGGAGCAGTGTAGATTAAATATAAGAAAGTTCTCATTTTCACAAAGAACTGTGAATGAATGGAACAGATTATCTGATGATTGTGTGGGTGCTAGTAGCGTGAATATGTTTAAAAATAAAATCGACACATACCTCAGAAGGGCTGGATATATGTAGATAAAAGCGTTGGACTCTCGATAAGCCAAAGGGCTTCCTTGTCCACCTGTCATCTACAGTTAATTTTCTGGCTGGCAATGTTGTTAAATAGAGCGTGTTTCTAATCTGTTAAAAATGTTCTTATATTACCTCCCGCTGTAAAACATACTGCTAGATCTATAGATAATAATTATCTTCTCTATGTCATTATGACGAATCAATGACAGGTGTAACAATTAAACCGTCCGAGGACTGTGTTGTTTGTTGCCTCACAGCGATTCAAATGTAGAAACCCCCGCGAGAAAAATAAAAAAGCGGACATAGTTGCAGTTTAAGTAATACTTAATGACTAAAACATAACAACTTAATAACTATAAAAATATTCCCAATTCGGTATCTAGATACAACTAAAACCTGCCATCTCCACAATGACAGCAATCAACAATTATTGTGTAAATTTAACAAAACACATAACATTCAAACATAAATAAACCGCATAATCATTGTAGTATAATCTAATTATAATCGAGGAAACGTGTATGTGTGTGCGCGCGCGCGCGTGTGTGTGTGTGTGTGTGTGTGTGTGTGTGTGTGTGCGTGCGTGCTTGCATGCATGACATATGTATGTATGTATGTATGTATGTATGTATGCATGTATGTATGTTTGTATGTATATATGCATGTATGTTTGTATGCTGGCGCGTTAATGTTTTCCTCTAAGAATGCTTGAACCTCGAGCGCCAGACTTTTTGGGATTAATCCACGACGACATGAACCACACTGTCTATCCGACCTTCATCAATTTGATCACACAGCGAGTATTTGCGAGCGCGTTACATGGCGTTTATTTAACGGTGCTGTGTGTTTCTAACTTTTTGTAAATATTACTATCACGACTGTCAACTACCAAAGTATCCCGTCAGAGGACGGGCATTTTTGCTAGTAATTAGTATTTTCTTTATGACATAAACATAAGGCAAAGTTGCTAAAATGACAACTGCATGCGGGAGTGTTTGATTTAACTGTTGTCATGCAGCAATATTAATGTAATAACATATATAACCGTTATCAAAATTGTTGGCAAAGAAAAAGCTTAATGGAGGACACGCGCAAAATGTTCATTGTGACGGCAAACGGCGACGTATTGGATATATCAATTACATTGATATTGCGGAATGACATCTCATAGATCAAACGTAACCGCACACAGTTGTCACTTTAAAAGCTTTGCCGTATGTTTTTAAAGAAATAATTATGGGACCGGAATTTCACCATACATGGTGTGTCTCATTATAAATATACATTAACTATCTTACAGTGTGGCACACAGTAGACCTATAGGCAAATTCACCGTGTTTCCTAAAACACTAACTAACATGTTATCTGAAAACGTACAGTTTTACAGAACTGTATACACCTAACGTCCAATCCAAGATCTAACGGATAACATTCCGCAATATATAAGGTACATTGTCTTTGTGAGAAACATATGGTAAGTGTCCTATTATACCTTGCGCAATGCATTACGTCTCAATAGTTACATCGAACTAACGCTATAATAATAATAATAATACGATAACTTCTATTGCGCCTAAATCCTTGGAAACCGAAGCTCAAAGGCGGATCATAACAAAAGGATTGGTCAATCTCAAAATCCATAAGCAGTATTCCAGTTGTCAACAGATGGGTCAACGCGCTAAGGAGCTACGGTGGATAAGCAAGGTTGTAAAGATACGTTTTTAAATGACGACGGAATGTTGTAGTATTTTCAACTGATCTAACACTAAGAGGGAGCATATTCCAAATAGTTGGTGCAGCAACAGAAAAAGCCCTAGTGCCAATGTTAGTGTTGACTCTAGGAACGAAAAGTACGTCATAACTAGATGATCGAAGCTGGATAGGTTTTCTTACAGGAATAAGCAGTGAATGCAAATAAGATGCTTGCTTACTGGACAGTGCCTGGTATGTAATGGTACAGATCTTAAATAGTATACGATATCGTACAGGAAGCCAATGCAAAGACTTCAAAAGTGGTACAGAGCGAGAAAAAACGAGATCTTGTAACTACTCTTGCTAGACAATTTTGGACACCCTGAAGTTTTGTGTTATCCTTGCTAGCGATATTATAAAGGTGGAAATTCCAAAAGTCAAGACTGCTGCTAACAAGCGCTGTTGCAATAGTTTTAGCAACAGAAAATGACATAAACCTGCGAATACGGCGAAGATCACGAATATGATAAAACAGCAGCGACACGTTTGAGATATATGTGTCGTCGACAATTTAAGTTACAGATGTACTATCAAAGATCACTCCTGGATTCCGCACCGAGGCTGCTGGCATTATATACTGATTCAAAATATGCGTTGAGAAAAAACATCAAGTATATTACACTGCATTGGAGTACCAATAATGATCAATTCAGTTTTATTTGCATTTAATTTCAACTTGTTGTCAGTCATAGTGGCCGTTGCCGAGACCCATACAATGCACAACATGCAATTTCGTTTTGACAACAGTTTGAAGTGAGCCAAACACATACATCAATCTACTGACATTGCAGTTTTATTTCTTGAAGCCGTCATACACCATTTCCTGCACATTATGTATATGATGAACACACACACATACGCACACGCACACGCACACGCACATGCACACGCACACACATACGAATTTAAAATGTTTTACACGACAAAGACAGAATAATATTTAAAAAAATGCAAACATAATACTATTGTATGACTGTTAAGAAACACCATCTAAGGAATATTTTCCGCTTTTGAGATAGCCTAAAAGTTAATTAAACTTTTATTTTATTTGTTAGTTAAAAATTGGATATATATATGTACATAGGTATACACACACACACACACACACACACACACACACACACACACACACACACACACACACACACACACACACACACACACACACACACACACACACACACACGCACGCACGCACACACACACACCACACCACACCACACACGCACGCACGCACGCACGCACGCACGCACGCACACACACACACACACACACC
>CM034533.1:72173802-72191278 GCA_020002185.1 Paraescarpia echinospica | reverse complement strand
AAGGGATATATACGGCAAGCTCAGTTGCTGCCAATGTTGGTGGGCAAGGGATATATACGGCAAGCTCAGCTGGTGCCAATGTTGGTGGGCAAGGGATATATACGGCAAGCTCAGCTGGTGCCAATGTTGGTGGGCAAGGGATATATACGGCAAGCTCAGCTGGTGCCAATGTTGGTGGGCAAGGGATATATACGGCAAGCTCAGCTGGTGCCAATGTTGGTGGGCAAGGGATATATACGGCAAGCTCAGCTTGTGCCAATGTTGGTGGGCAAGGGATATATACGGCAAGCTCAGCTGGTGCCAATGTTGGTGGGCAAGGGATATATACGGCAAGCTCAGCTGGTGCCAATGTTGGTGGGCAAGGGATATATACGGCAAGCTCAGCTGGTGCCAATGTTGGTGGGCAAGGGATATATACGGCAAGCTCAGCTGGTGCCAATGTTGGTGGGCAAGGGATATATACGGCAAGCTCAGCTGGTGCCAATGTTGGTGGGCAAGGGATATATACGGCAAGCTCAGCTGGTGCCAATGTTGATGGGCAAGGGATATATACGGCAAGCTCAGCTGGTGCCAATGTTGGTGGGCAAGGGATATATACGGCAAGCTCAGCTGGTGCCAATGTTGGTGGGCAAGGGATATATACGGCAAGCTCAGCTGGTGCCAATGTTGGTGGGCAAGGGATATATACGGCAAGCTCAGCTGGTGCCAATGTTGGTGGGCAAGGGATATATACGGCAAGCTCAGCTGGTGCCAATGTTGGTGGGCAAGGGATATATACGGCAAGCTCAGCTGGTGCCAATGTTGGTGGGCAAGGGATATATACGGCAAGCTCAGCTGGTGCCAATGTTGGTGGGCAAGGGATATATACGGCAAGCTCAGCTGGTGCCAATGTTGATGGGCAAGGGATATATACGGCAAGCTCAGCTGGTGCCAATGTTGGTGGGCAAGGGATATATACGGCAAGCTCAGCTGGTGCCAATGTTGGTGGGCAAGGGATATATACGGCAAGCTCAGCTGGTGCCAATGTTGGTGGGCAAGGGATATATACGGCAAGCTCAGCTGGTGCCAATGTATATACGGCAAGCTCAGCTGGTGCCAATGTTGGTGGGCAAGGGATATATACGGCAAGCTCAGCTGGTGCCAATGTTGGTGGGCAAGGGATATATACGGCAAGCTCAGCTGGTGCCAATGTTGGTGGGCAAGGGATATATACGGCAAGCTCAGCTGGTGCCAATGTTGATGGGCAAGGGATATATACGGCAAGCTCAGCTGGTGCCAATGTTGGTGGGCAAGGGATATATACGGTAAGAACTTCGGCGAGAATTGCCTTGGATCCTGTACGAAGATCCTCATTCATTTCTGTCAAAGCAATGGGAACTGGAAAGAGCTCATGACGAAAGGATTTGATCTAGATTAGCCTTTCGTCTACCCTCGTAGGTAATTAATTATCAGTCACTTGATCGGTCTGTCATTGGGATCACCTCTTTCCCTAATTTGTTGACTATTTCTGTCTGTGCCGTACAGTAAGGCAAACGTGGTTCTGTTCTTGTGGAAGGTGTCTCGGAAATGAACCTTCCATTTAACACTTGGGAAAGCCTCTATTCAACAAATGCGTTTAGTTGCTCAAGTCCTTTCTCTTTGGCAGTAATAGATCATCCTCAATATATTGTGTGGCTCCCTTCTTCCCCGTCGTATTTAACCATTCTTGGCTACGGTCCGGGTCTACCTGGTTAAAGTGAAACCTCTTAAATTCATCACAACATTTCTATTTTGGAATTCCTGTAGCACGTATACTTCAGGTGGGAGTTGGTGCATTTCGTTCACATAGATTATCCTCCAGTGGGCATAATTTGTGTGGCCATATCTCATGTATAGGGGAGCATGGACTGAAATGCGTGCAAATGCGACCATCTGCATGTAACTCCACTTTTTCCTAGAAGTTTGATCTTCTGACAATCCGACTTTTTAACCTTTTTGACCTTGGAAATTAAAAAAGACAACTAATCTTCAACCACACGTACACTAAGATGATTGTTTGATAAGAAAGATTACAACTCAATAGTTCGTTTATGATATACAGAAGACGTTATATGCGCATTTAAATGCAAAATATGTGCTGAAATCACCTCGGCGGCGGCCATTTTTTACTTACCATTATGAAGGTCATAGAATGACGTCACAATTAGTGACAGACACCAGAATCGGATTCAGCACCCTAAAATTATGTTAAAAAGGTTGTCTGTCCATTTTCCCAAAAAATGCCTCCAATAGTTTGATTTTCTGAAAATTCGACCTGTCTAGTCCGACTGGCCGCCGTCTCTCCCGTTTGACTTTGCTAACTCTGTACGTGACGTCGCACTCGATGGATCGATGGTACGGTCTGTCGACCAGGCGGTCCATATTTGTAAAAAAAAAGAGGAACATATACATCGTTCATCTCGATTAATTGACGCGTTCTAGTTGTATACCTGCCAACTCTTCCGGAATTACCGAGTCTCCCTGATTTTGGGTGTATCTCCCGGTCTCCCGCAATACAAGCAGATCTTCCGGATTTTCGCTTAAAAACACCACCCCTTCCGTCTTCCGATGTCATCATCCGAGACAGTGCGACAACACGGGAGACGTGCTGAGATGTGCTGAACTGCTGAAGTTCCGGCGAGAAATCTCCAACAGCACAACCACCCCTCTTCCGATGTCAAGATCTGAGAGACAGCGCGACAGGGGAAGCTTGCTGAACCGCTGATGAATTTCCCGGAATTAAAAAAGTTGTAAACTCCCAATGGAGTCGATTGCAGATTTGGAACTGTTCCTTTGGGAACGTCAGCATTTCAGCTAATAGTCACATGCCGAAATACTCTGCGTTTTCATCCGCCATACGTCTTAATTCTCTGTCGTTCTCTTCTGTCGCGATGCCCGTGCATTTCTTAGCAGAACGCACTGGCATGCGTTGTTGCCTCTGGCCCCGACGATGTTTTGTCGCTCCTCGCCACAGAAGAGAATAGGAGCTCCGAGTTTGGTCGCGCAACTATCTAGCCCTCGTCATCGCATTTGCAGGTAGGCTAGCCCATAACTGAACATTGTTGATCTGTGTCAGAACTAGACGCCTGCGAGCTAGGCACTGGACTGAACTCGATGTGTTCAAAATTCGTGTGATCCACAATGTATAATATGTAATTTATGTATGACTTTAAGTTTTAAAGAGTCCCGAAGACAATAGTACGTGCCGTCCCCATAAAATGCCGCTGGGGGTATTTGCCCCCATCGCCCCCGCTTAGTTATTTATATGGGAAACGCTAAATGCCCGACTGTTCATGCACATGACGTCACCCATTTACGTGCACTTTCTTTATTTATATGCCGCGCATGAATACAGTAAGATACGGCACCATTAGCGGTTTAAGGGAAACGGTTTGTGAAATGTGCCAGTTTGTGAAATATGTTAGTTTATGTTTGAGTAAATCATGATAATGCTACCTTCGATAGCTCGTTGTATTTTTATTCGAAAAGTGAGTATGCCAAGTAGAATGCGTCAACCGTAACTGACTAGAACACAATTATGATGATTGTGTGGGACGTTCGGCAATCGGCATACTGTCAATGTCATTATTAATCACAGGCATTATGGCTTATGCCGATTTTGGTGATTACCGGACGTAAACTATAAACAATGACTGACAACAATAACAGGGATATAAATCCAACATGTGATGTGGATATAAATCCAGTATATGATGCCAATAATGGTAAGAATACACTACAACATGATATTAGCCTGACAGATGATGTTGATTTATTAGGACATGATGTTAATCTAAATGTATTTCAACTCCAAGAAGTCAATGCACATGAGCTTGGTCCAATAATTGATCCCAACAATAACTTTTTTAATGATAACTCACCTTGTAAATATTATTCAAATCCACGATGGAGAGGTATCTCCAATAATACTAATGATAAACAACGTTTTAAATTAATTCACTTCAATGCAAGAGTCTAAATGCAAATTTCAAACAAATTGAGAGCTACATTCATGCTTCTGATATAGTATTTGATGTAATTGCCATCTCGGAAACTTGGAATGATCCTAAAGCAATGCAACACCATAACCTACCTATGTATAAGTCTTTTCATGTGTGTAGAGAAAATGTTAGAGGAGGTGGTGTTGCTATTTACGTACATAACAGTATTAACTGCACTCAAATTGAAAGTAAATCTTTATCAATAAATGATATCCTTGAATGTATCACAGTGGAATTGATAATAGAAAACCAAAAAAATATAACAGTAGGTTGTATCTACCGCAAACCAGGATCTAACATAGACATCTTCTGTGAAAACATCACAAACATCTTTGGAAACACACACCAACAAGACACTGTTTCTATATGGAGATTTTAATGTAGACATCCTAAAACATGACAACCATTTAGGTACAAAACATTTTATTGACACCATGTATAGCTTAGGCCTGTATCCTCTTATCACTAAGCCAACAAGAATTACTCGAGATTCAACCACTCCGATTGACAACATTTTTACAAATGCCATAAACAAGCGAACTTCAATTGGTATTTTAATCAGTGACATAACTGACCATTTTCCAATATTTACACTATGTGAATATGACATAACTAAAAGGAAAACAGAAATGCACAAAAAAGTACGAAATCATAAAAATGAAAACAAATTCTTTTATAGCAGATTTAAGAAGTGAAACATGGGAAAATGTATTTAGCACAAAAGATGCTGAAGTAGCTTATGGTATATTTATTGACACATTTATGGAAAAATATGATAAACATTGTCCAGTCAGAAAAATAACCAAACAACATGTAATCAGTGATAAGCCATGGTTCACAACTGGATTGAAAAATGCTTGTCACAAGAAACACCACTTGTATAGAAAATGTCTTTAAAATAGATCACAAGAAATGGAACATTGTTACAAAACTTATAAAAATAAACTAACTACAATACTAAGAAATGCAGAAAAAGAATACTATAGAAAACTATTGGATGACCAAAAACAAAACAGTAAAGAAACTTGGAACATCTTAAATACGCTTATTAATAAACAGCAAAATGAATCTTCTTATCCTGAATATTTTGTAATGGAGGGTAGAAAAATTACCAACAAGAAAGATATAGCAGATGGATTTAACATCTTCTTTTTAAACATTGGCAAAGAACTAGCTGCTAAAATAGATCCACTGGTAAACGGTGCCTCATTTCATGACTATCTTCAAAACAAAAATAAAAACAGCATGTTCTTAAATCCAGTAAGTGAAGAAGAAGTCAGTAGGATCATTGGTGCATGTAAAAACAAAACCTCAACAGACAGTAATGATATAAGTATGAATATCATAAAGAAAGTTATGCAATCAATTATTATGCCATTAACAGCAATATTTAACATGTCGTTTGAAAATGGAGTTTTTCCTTCTACAATGAAAGTAGCCAAAGTCATACCTATATTTAAAAATGGTTCAAAAACAGAATTTAACAACTACAGACCAATATCCTTGTGTCAATTTTCCAAAATACTTGAAAAACTATAATAAAAGACTCGAAGAATTCATTGATAAAAATTATATTTTATTCAACAGTCAATACGGCTTCCGATCCTCAATGTCCACCTCACATGCATTGATTGACCTGGTCGAAGAAATTAGTACATCATTAGATTTAAAAAAATACACACTTGGCGTTTTTGTTGACTTAAAGAAAGCATTTGATACCGTAAATCATTCTATACTAATAAAAAACTAAATTTCTATGGTGTTCGTGGTCTGGCTGAGAAATGGGTAGAAAGTTATCTACGCAACAGAAGTAAATTTGTCAAAATAGATGAATGTTCATCTAATCTCCTAAATGTGTCATGTGGAGTACCACAGGGGTCCGTGCTAGGTCCAAGACTGTTCATTTTATATATTAATGACATATGTAATGTATCAGAACTTCTTAAATTTGTGCTGTTTGCAGATGATACCAACATATTATATTCTGACACGGATGTACATAGACTAAAACATGTTGTTAACTGTGAACTAGATAAACTATATACATGGTTCACCGTTAACAAATTGTCTCTGAATATATCAAAAACCAACTACATTATCTTTGGTAACCGTAAGATAAATATTGACTTAGATATAACATTTTGCAATCACAGAATTAATAGAGTTAACATGAAAAAATTCCTTGGAGTAAACATTGATGAAAAACTTACCTGGAAATATCATATAAACAGTGTGAAGACTAAGCTATCTAGAATAGTTGGAGTAATGTATAGAGCAAGTCATATCCTAGGAAACAAAAGTTTACTTACTTTATATTATTCACTCTTCTTACCAATAATGAGTTACTGTTGTGAAGTTTGGGGAACTACGTATAATCACCAATTACAATCTTACAAAAGAGGGTGATTAGACTGATATATGGAGTTGATAGGCTTCATCATACCAATACGTTATTTAATAGATGTAGAGTACTAAGATTTCAAGACTTAATAGATTTTAAGATCTTGTCAATTATGTATAAAGTGTATAACAATTTACTAGTACCTGTCAATGTGCAGTGTTTGTTTACTAAACAAACTTCTTCACACTCTTCCCGAGTTCAATATCAATATGTCCGACAATGTGTTCGAACTAACGTTAAACTAAAGTGTTTAGCAATCTATGGTGTAAAACGCTGGAATTCATTACCTTCCAGTACTACAATGGTGTCAACATTTCATGCATTTGTTTGTAAATTAAAAAGGAACATGATCGAGAAATATAACTAAAAACAGGTCATTGGTCAAAAACTGTATATTTAATTCTAATTTGCACTACACTGTTATTAATAAGTGAGCATATCGCAACTAAAAATATAAATTATTAATTGTCAAATAAATACTACTATCAATGTGTTATTTTTGTGTATTTATATTGTAATAGCCAATAATAACCAACATTGTACTATTATGTAGTATCTGCCATATTCCATGTGTTGTATGTAAATAATTCTTAGGGGTATACAAATACAAGAGTTTCTTCAGTATACCCCTTTTTTCTGACATACTCATTCTGATATACTATATACACTGTATGTATCTTTTGTTGGAAATAAACATTGACTTTTGCCTAGGCTTTAAGTTTAATTGGTAATGGCTAGGCTACCATACATAATTAGGCCTTCGTAAGAATTATTTATGGTTCATATCAATATGACTTTTTTGGGTCACATAACTTTTATTTCACATGAATATGTTCAATATATACAATTGTATGGTCGTTTTTCCTATATAATCAAATGCAGCACATCAAGCTTCTGGGGACCAGTTTGGGCACAAGAAATGACTGAAATTCAATACCAAAAAGTGTTGTTTTTCTGAGAACAAAAAGTGGAATTACCATAATATATCTACAACACATATTCTACATATGCACAATTATCACGTGATAAAAAATTTAATTTACTGTTTTTATCGATCAAAATGTACAAGAAATTCACTCGTTTTTATATGTACATGTGTATTTATTAATTCCACCGGAAACTCCGGTAGGTGGTGCCACTTTATGGATGCCTTCAGGCATGGGGATAGACCACAATTCATTTTATTGACTTTGACAATAATTATTATTGTCATAGTCAATAAAATACACAATATTTCATTAAATTAATTAATTAAATAAGGTTACGTTAAACTTAATGTTGACAGCAGCTGGGGGAATTTATTACGGTTATTAGTTTGAGTAATTATTTCTGCATTTTAATATTGTCTACCAGAGGTAATTTATCATACTATGATGCAGTCAGTATATATTATTTTGTGTTTACTAACAGTTTGTTGCAAAATGTAATGATGTATATTGTTTTATATGCTGTACTGTGCTATCCATGATGTAAAAGATAATAAATAATAATAGTAAAACTTAAAGCGATTCTTTGATAATTTTAATATCTTTGTAATGTACGCAGTTATTAAATAATCCTGTTAATATGATTATCTCATGTAATTATAAGCCTTTATTTCATTAGAATTTTTTTTGGTAATCACTAATGACCCTAACAATATATCAAAAAAATAACTGCACGTATGCGCAGTTTCCACTTTGACCCCACCTTCATGATCTGTATAAAGCATTCTCATGAATATTCGGGACTGTCCGTCAGACTTCGATTAGCTACGTTGAGTTAATAGATGCAAGAAAAATTTAATCAACATGTATGTATTTGGATTAGCCACCGCCATGCAAATGTGTCGTGACCGATAAAATTATCAAAGGAAACGTGGACCAGCTGCTGCTTATTTCACAGATTTAGTAAAGAAAAGAATGAAAATATATGGAATAAACGGAGAATGAATATAGTGACAGCTCATGACAGACGGATTGGTTTAAAAGAAAAACACCAGATCTACATATTGAAATATTTGGAATGTTGTGAAACATTTATATTATGAATTTTCAAAATTATTGTAAAATCAACTTTGTTGGCACCTTTTTATACACTAGTCCCAGTATAGTTCATTTAACACAAACTTGTTTCAACAAATGTTGAAGAATATGCTGTAGAACACAATCCAAGCATGATGAGCATAAGAAAGCATAAATTTTATTATTACACTGTATTCCTATTTTGTAACATAATGACGGGATGTTGTGCATTTGGATACACAAATCGATCAATCCATTTGAAACATGTAGCGATGTACATATTCGCAGCAGAAGCCACAGAGAACTAATGACAATGTGGCAGAACAAAGTCAGGCATGTTCTTCATTACTGTGTCAGTTAACACATTGTCCAATTAACAGCACTGCTATGCATTTTGATACACAAAGCTATCAGATGCACACATCCATTTGAAACACGAAGTACAACTTCCCAGTAGATGTCGCACAGAACAGAATGGGGCAGAACATAGTCGGGCATCATCTTGTCAGGTGACCCATTGTCCAATTAATGGCACTGTTGTGTAGATCACTTCAATTTCCTCTTTCCATCAGCTCGGTTTGTTTGCTAACTACACAGCATAACATTCTTGGTATGAGTAATACTATTAATGACAACATTTATCTAAAATGTTCATTACATTATTTACAAGCACTCATTTTTAGTTTTACATGTGTTGTATGAACCAATAATGTAAGGATTTTCAGAAATTAAATGGCATGTAATGTATAACGTTTATCTTTATCTAACAAAATTAGTTCATTTGAAATAGATTACTGTTATTTTCTATGTTGTATCATGCAAGGTTACCACGCGTCAGAGCAGTGGGTTCATAGTGGTCCAGTGATGTGTGGCAGGTTCAATACCTGCTGGTGTTTGAATGTTGCATCCAAAACAGTACTGGTTGTGCACATCCACTGATTCCATTAATTGCCTTCAGTATGTGTAATGTAGTTTTTTATGTGGTCCCTACCTACCTTTTTTAGTCCTTTGGGCCGAAGGTCCAACGGACTAGTGACATCACTGTGTGTCCGACGTCCTCCATTAGCTGCCGTATCTCAGAAAGTGTTAAGCAACTTTTTCTCTAATTCTGCATAGATATATCTTAGGGCACTGCCACTATACATGAGAAATGTGTATTTTATTAAATTGTTCTAACGGCTCCCTAAGGGCCTCCAAGGGCCCCAAAACTGGTCATTTTTTACATTTTGCCTATTTTTTCAAACACTGTTCAGTAACTTTTTCTCTAATTTTGCATAGACATTTCTTGTGGTAGTGCCACTATACACAACACATCTGTATTTGATTGAATCATTCTAACTGCACCAAAGATCCCCTAAAATGGTAAATTTGCTAACTAAATTGTCTACTGCAGTAGTTGAAATTGGTTGTGTCAACAGACAGCATTAACCAACTAAACCCCTGTTAAACTGGACAGTTGCATGTAGGTTTTAAGTTGTGTCAAACAGTGGGCTGTAACTAATGTGTAATGGGAATCCCTACTGCACTGGTAGAACCTAAGGAACTTTAAAACAGCAGTAGACATAATTATCTTAATGATCTATAACTATGATTCACCAAAAACATTTCATTAATAATTACAAACTTACAATATAGTCCAAAGGACTTCAGGGCCACTTGGCCCATTTTTTTTATAAAGTGATGTATTATTTTTTATGTGATTCAATAAACAACACACGGACAAATCAAGCATAAATAGTGTTTGAAGATTTAAGTTGAACCCTGAAGAGGTTGTATCAGGGATTTTTTTTCCCTACTCAATATCACTCTAAGGACAGTCAAAATGTATATCTTGCATAACAAAAGCCTAAATACTAATATGATACTAAGTTTTTGTACATACATTAAATACACTTATTTAGTAAAAGTAACACCATAATGCACTTCAACTGTTTTATTTCTCCATTCATTGCAGGAAAATTACATCATGAAAAACACACATTGCGTTGACTATGATCGTGACATTGATAATGATCCAAAATTGTTTCTCTTCTCCTTCAGGTTAGGCAGCTACTATCAAACAGTTTCCGTGACCTCATTATCAGTGTAATGCAAATTAAATAATAATTGTTATATTGGAATGTGTTAAAGGGAACTGTTTGCCATGCAAGTACAACCACAGATTTGTTTAAATACACCAACATTGCAGCGTCTTGAATGACCAATGGATGTGGGATATATACAATGTGTCTTATAAAAAGATGTAGAATCATGTAATTTGAACATGAGGGATTACATCATGCAATACCATGCACGCTTTTATTGGATAAGAATTGTCTTTCTTAATTTTTTCTAATAGTTGCATCTTTAAACACAACCCACAAATGTCCCATCTTTGAAGAGCAAGTACCATGCACCTGGTACCTACAGCACAACAACATGATTTTAACAAGATACATATTAAATATGATATTGTGCACACAAGTAGCAATGTATAGTACATTAGTAGGCAGCGTTGGGTTCAATTCTTAATTGAATTATAATTGAATTGATCAACGAAATGCTTGAATATGAATTGAATTGGAATTGAATTAAACCAAAACACATTGATTTGGAATTTAATCCCGCAAAGTAAGATGAATTGAATGAATTAATCGAAATAAAAAATTTGCACCTCCAATTATACACATTACACGAATAAATACATATTTTCATGTAAATATTATTGCAATACTCAATGTTTTTTTTGTTCGGGTATCCATTTGTTCTACCCTATTTGCTTGCTACACGTGGCGAATACTTGCGTTATTAGGCACTGCAAATTAAGCAACAACAATACGGTTCATGCCATACACACATCACGTGAATGCATCGACATTGGCACAGGCGTTACACAGTGTTTTTTGTTACAATATTAATGCATATTTTTTAGTACAAATGATTGACTAATAAGCTAACAGCACATGATGTGAACTCGTGAACATATGTGACATATTTAATGTTGTAAGCATCATCGTAGTTTACTAAAAAAAATAACTAACAAAATGATTCGGCTAGTGATCGCATTTTTGTAACTGTTTTTCCCCAGCAGATTTTGGCAATGGCGGCGTTTCTCAATCAGATTCGAAAGACATAGCCCGTTTGGATATGATGATGGCGGCGCCAGTAACGATGCCTCGTTTTGATTGACCAAAATGAGTAAATTACTGTACGTTCGTTTTGGGTGCTTTTTGACGATAACAACCAATGTAACGTGCCCGCTCCGTGGTCGTTGCATTTCACGTTACAATAAATTGAGCATTATCGAGCGTAAAACACATTTTTGTAAACAGCGTCTTCAGGTGACCAGTCTTGACAATAAATTATGCGCACTGCTATAGAACGTTGCATAATATCCCCCAAAAAGTAGACAGTCACACGGACCAGTAACTCAAACAAAATTGCTGACCCGACGGCAAACTAGGTGGTCAGTGACCACCAGGTCAGCGTATATTTTGAACGCTGGCTTCTGGTTGCTCCGCGGACGTCAAATATAGAATACGGCCTGACCACGCCCAAGTTTTCGTGAACAGTGACAAATGGGAATGGCCCGCACGCACGGCAGAATGTGACAATTAACGTGCCTAATACTTCTTGATTACTTCAGTAAGTTATTTCAGAAAAGCCTGCAGTACACGTGGAACAATCGTTGTCCATACACGTGTATGTTGTCAACTTGTGACCATAAAAATGACGGACTTTTTAGATAATGGACTTCACTCCCCGATCGAGAAGGCCCGGCCGACTGCTTCGCAACTGGGCGCATGACACGCACGCATGCACGCACGCACACACACACGCACGCGCAACGAAACACACACGAACACATACGCATGCACACGTAAACAAACACACGCACGCGCACACACATAGAGTCTACGTACATGCACACACACACGCACGCACGCACACGCTCGCGTGACTATTAATTAAAACCTGTCACATAATTTCCATAATTGACAATTACACATCAATTATGAAAATACTAACCAATTCGTAGAACGCGTGTTCAAACACAGAATATAATAGACCTCGACCATTGGTCAAGAACGCTCGTTTTTCACCCTAATATGCAAAGGCCAAAAAATTATTTTCCGGACCGGTAACACTATATAGAGAACGACGAAAATTTTAATAATACGTCATTAAATAGTGTAGCATTGCTCGATATAATATACGCGTATAAGATACAAGGCTTATGATGTATGGACTAAAAAATTGGTCCCGAATGGTCGGACGTTTAGCATTTCACCGTAGCAAAGGCGAAATACCCGAGTTTTCGGGACCATGTAGTGACACTAAGGAACGATGATGTTATATTTTCTCTTGTTGGAAAGTAAAACACACGTCATTATCCTACTATGGCATTGTTAATTCAGTATATAGAGTATATACAATGCCTATATATATGATGTAAGGACTAAAAAAGGGGTCCCGAATGGTCGGGCTTTTGGCTATCACCCTAGCAAAGGCCAAAAGCCCGACTATTCGGGGCTATGCAGTGACACAAGGGAACGACAATGTTATATTTTTGCTTGTTGGAAATTACAAAATACGCCATTATCCTACATTTTAGCATTGTTTAGTATATAAAGTATATATAAGGCATATGATGCACAGACTAAAAAAGTGGTCCCGAATGCTTCGGCTTTTAGCATTTCCCCTTAGCAAAGGCTAAAAGAACGAGTTTTCGGGACCAGTGACACAAGGGAACGACAATATGTTGTATATACTCTTGTTGAATAACAAAAATATATTCTCTAGCAGTTTTCACTATATCTAAATATAAGGCCTAATATGGATGTACTAGAAAAGTGTTCTCGAATGGTCGGGCTTTTAGCCTCTCCTCCTAGGAAAGGCTAAAAGACCGAGTGTTCGTGAACAGCGACACCTGGGAATGAGCCGCACGACAGAATAACGTACATATGTATAGCGTGCTTAACGCAAAATGTCTTGAATTACTGTTTTGTTAGTTTATTATGGATGTGATACATATAAACTTTATCTAATTGTATGTTCACTTAGGAACTAGTTCCTGCCGTGGCGCTGCACAGCACCATGCGAGTGCAAAATATAGGTACACATTTTGCGGTTGACGTCATGTTCACGAATGGTCGGGCTTTTAGACACACCCTTAGTTACATACGTACGTACGTTAGTAGGTCTATAGCCACAGGAACTATGCAGTTTTGCCTAAAGGATTCCCATGCATAGCATGAGTGAGTGATCGAATGGGTGAGTGCACGCATGCGTGCGTGTGTGCGTGCGTGTGTGCGTGCGTGCGTGCATGCAAGTTAATTATTAAGTCCACTAATGTTGACACATTATAAGATATGAAGAAAGCAAATATGCATGTAAATATAAAATAATTTTATAGTAGGGCCTATATAACTGCCAAATATCATTTATCAAAAACAGCATGTACAGCGTGTTGATTTGACATATGTATGATGATATCACTCGACTGATGGATGGATAATTACTGAAATACAGATGATTCGATATTGTTCGTCGTAGTACCAAGTGTAATATTTACTAAATATCAATCTTAGAATCAATCAAATATATTTTTGAATCTATAAAATATATTTATCAAACGATTTCTCGACCAAGACAACAGCTTCATTCATAACATGTATTTTGTGCAAGTTGCCTAATAAAATAACGTTATACATTTTTAATTGCAACTTACATGTTTCACAATAGTGGCTTACTGGTTAACAAAACCGATAGTCCGGAAATCAACGAGACCCGTAGTCCGGTAGCCTTCCGTGTGCTGTAGAACAACTTGTACGGCTCTTGACAATCACGTGATCACTGATGGGCGAACTTCGGAAGCGTTTTGGACGGCGGGAAGTGTCGATTTTAAAAGAAACTGTACTTTATAAAGTGTGATGGCATTCGGATAGGTATATAATAATAAAGTATTCCAGCTGTGCTTACCCCACAACGTACTGTTTTGTTACCAGCAGTAGCAATCTGGGCATGGGCTGCTTAGACTTTATTTTTGGGGGTGTCACTGTCAGTGTCACCCAGGGCCAAGCGTAACATGATGTGATGATTATGAAGTAACTACGTTGGATTACACTGTCACTTGTTGAAAGGGGAACGTGACGTCATGGCTGAACCAGTCATGGAGAACCCATTCTCCATCCCGTCGTCTCGCAAGATGCAGCTGTCAAAGACGGTACAAGATATTGAAGGTATGGGAAAGCCTTTCCCTTGGAAATTACCCAATTTTTTTACATAAGTCAACTTAAGTTAAGATTCCTAATTAAAAACTGACCTAAGTACTATTAACGCTAGAACGTCTTAAGTTAACGAGAAGGTTATTTAGCCAGGTGCATCGATGATTGATCAATGATTGATCGTAAAAGTTATATCGTTGCACAGGACCATGATTCCGAACCTGTTACCTGGTATGAAGGGATTGTCCATGATTGTTAACACAATGCAATGGTCAGTATAAAGTTATGTTATTATTGCAGACATCTATAGCTTACACACTGTTTTTCTTGAAAAAGTCAAATATTGACGGTGTACCCTCCTTGAGTTTCCTATATCTGAATTGGATCCCTACTCATCGTGCCAGACTCTACTGCTACGACATCATGACTAATGTGGAATCAACAATAAGATAATACAACAGTTTTTATTGGCCAGTACCTGGTGGAAAGGGCCAATCAGATGGTTGTTCTCTTATTCCTGTCATGTTTCAAGGTTTGTACAATGTCTCAGACAGCATACAGTCACGTTCTTGGATAGATAAATGAATCATAAATCATGGAATAGGGTTCAGATTCAGAATGAAAATGATCAAAAATGATTGATCACACAGTATTTGACGTCACAGGAAGACGGCATCTAACATGCCATGTGACCCCATGCAACATTACTTTTTAAACGATTGTTTTGTGTATTCACTTATGTTGCTGTTTGTTGTTGTTGCAAAATAAAATTTGATTTGATTCCTTGATCAAAAACATGAACTGATCAGTCACTTACATATTTTACTAATTAGAATTACACTAATAATCACCCCATGATATGCATTACCAAATACATCGGTTATTCACATTTTGATCTGTAACCCAGAATGACGTCCCTACAAAGACGTTCAACTATGTAAAGATTACTACTCTATTCTAGCTCCAGTAGAGGCCTAATGTTGTCGTCATATGTCTATGACCTGTCTATTAATTCAGATTGTATATGTTTTTTAACATTTTAACAAGTGTAATATTATTGATTACACTCTACCAAGCCAGGGGTAATAGATAATGTTGATATTTAGTAAATATTACAAATACATTGTAGTAAATAGTAATTGTAATTTGTAATAGTAAGTCAGTAATAGGTTGAATAAAACACAATGTAATTGTAATATGTTGAACAAAACACATCGTAATAGTATTAGGAAGCAATGTAATAGTAATTCACCTAGTTTCATGACTTCTGCTGTATCATTGCTGATTGATATAGTGTGACTTTACTGTCCATAACTATAGTCCTTTAATGCTCCGGTCACTCTTAAATAACTATGAATGAACTATGTACAGATGTGTACTTTACATGACATGACTGGACAGTTGATAAACTATTAGTGAATGCCATTATAAATGCTAATGGCTGATTGTCAATGAAAATGCCAGTAATTTCTCAACGAGTGCCTCATTTGAAGTGTCTGGCGAGGAGTACAGGTGTACAGGAGTACTTGTTGATCAATGTTGTTGCTACTTGCAGACTGTATACGTGAGATGGCGGGGGATTTGAAGGAGTCGGGTGTTCCAATCAATGAAGACAGTCAGACGCTGCAGAGATTCTGCATCAAGCTTGAGTACTTGCTGCAAGTTGCACAAAAAAGTCAGTATCACTATGACTGCTGTTTCGCACAAATGTCATCATACTTTAAAAGATCTGTATATATATGTCTCCCAG
Source organism: Paraescarpia echinospica (assembly GCA_020002185.1). Lineage (NCBI taxonomy): Eukaryota > Metazoa > Annelida > Polychaeta > Sabellida > Siboglinidae > Paraescarpia > Paraescarpia echinospica. The sequence continues at coordinate 72,174,899 of CM034533.1, read as the reverse complement.
GATCAGCCAACCAGTAGGTCCAAATGTAAAGCCAGCTTGACAATACATTGTTTGAATAAAGTATTTTTAAAAACATGTAAAACATTCAGATAAGTGTTCTGTAAAAAATGTTCATGTTTTATATATTTACAAAGGGTTTACCAGTGAGAAAAAGGAGAAACAAAATTAATCTAGTAAATTTTTTTTCTTAATTGTTACAGCTCAGGAATTTAAACATCAATTTTTAGTCCTTTGGCTGAAGGTCTAAGGGACTATTGCCATCACTCTGCGTCCGCCGTTAGCTGCCGTATCTTAGAAACCGTTCAGCAACTTGTTCTCTAATTTTGCATAGACATATCTTAGGGCACTGCCACTATGCACGAGAAATCTGTATTTGATTGAATCATTCTAAGGGCACCTAATGACCCCCCCAAAAAAAAGGACCCCAAAACTGGTAAATTTTCACATTTTGCCTATTTTTTCAAAAACTCTTAAGTAACTCTTTCTCTAATTTTGCATAGACATTTCATGTGGTAGTGCCACTGTACACAAGAAATCTGTATTTTATTGAATCATTCTAAGGGCACCAAAGGTCCCCAAAAATGCAAAATTTGCTAACTAAATGGTCTATTGCAGCAGCAGATCTATCATGCTTCCAGTCCTTTTGTTCAACTAATCCCTTTTTCCTCAACATCTGTCACACCTCACTGTGGCTGGCTGGTGGAAAGTGTGACTAATCTGTAATTGGTCACTGGCAGAGGCTTGAGTCAATAGAGAGTGCTCACTAGACCCCTGGACAGTTGTGCCTACATTCTAAGGGGTCATCCTGAAACAACCAAATGTCAACCATTAGAAGAGTTGACATAGTTCCACCATACAAAAAAAATCTGTATTTGTTTGAATTATTCTAGTATCATCAGCAGAGATGGAGTAATCGTACTCTGTAATCGTACTCTGTAATCGTACTCGTGGTAATCGTACTCTGTAATCGTACTCGTGGTAATCGTACTCGTGGTAATCGTACTCTGTAATCGTACTCTGTAATCGTACTCTGTAATCGTACTCGTGGTAATCGTACTCTGTAATCGTACTCGTGGTAATCGTACTCGTGGTAATCG
>CM034533.1:72148966-72172802 GCA_020002185.1 Paraescarpia echinospica | reverse complement strand
GTACATGTTTTTAAACAAATTTTACACAATCTTTACTGATTTAATATCCATATACCTTTAACTTTAACGATCATCTTTAGCTCTAACGTATTTGTTTAATATGTGTATATATATTGTCATTTATTTTAATTAATTCAATGTTATTAAATTTATGTAACTTATTAATGTTCTGCATATATAAATATATACATATACACACACACAAATATATATATATATATATATATAATTATGTATTCTAAGCGCCTCCGAATGGATTTATCTATATTTATGGTGCTATATAAGTGTTCTTGTTATTATTATTACTTTCTATACAATTATGTAGAAATTTATCTCAGAGTTATATTGAATCTAGCTAACACAAAAATTCTAAAGCATTTTCCTGAAGCATATAATTATATTCTATAGAATTCTATGGAATTTGTTGCTATGGGTAATAACACTCAGGTAAAATGTCAGCATATACGAAACAGCAATGGGGTTAAAAGTCAAATTAAAAATAATTATTGTTTACAAAACTAGTTAGTAGATCTACATACTTATGAAATTGGAGGCCATGCAAGTGCTATCCGACTTTGCGTAATTGTCTTTTATTGTTTTAAAATTTATTATATATACGAAACAGCAATGGGGTTAAAAGTCAAATTAAAAATAATTATTGTTTACAAAACTAGTTAGTAGATCTACATACTTATGAAATTGGAGGCCATGCAAGTGCTATCCGACTTTGCGTAATTGTCTTTTATTGTTTTAAAATTTATTATTAAAAAAACATAGCAAACCTGAGGTAGAATCTGCATGAATTCCATACATATCCAACATTTTTAATGTCACATGTTTATAAAATGAACATGTTAAATTATAACAGATCTATGGTGATACCATACTACATTATTGGCAAACCGTTCTTTCAATATTTGCAATCCCACTTTGTATGAAGTTGGTTCTCTTTGCGTTATTATATAAGATTTTATGTGTGTATTAGATCAAGCACAGAAACTTCTTTTTGACATTGGAATAACAAGATTCAGGATGAATTAATGCTACAAAACACAACACATGAGCTTCAATCAATAACATGACCTCATAATAAAAACCAAGAGATGGTTACCATAGAACAAGTCACATATTTAAAATATCTGTGATCATGGCTAGGTCTACAAAACAATTCTTAAGGTAAGAAGCCGAGTCATCAAGAAACTATATAACCCATATACCAAAAATTATGTGGAAATCTACACTACCCAAACAGATTAGTTCAGATGAATCTATTCCACCCAACAGTAGCAAGAGTCCCCCAGCATGAACCTAAAAGTTGGACATATAAAAACAGCTTGAGCCTAGACTAAATGGATGCTGCACATGACTAGCTCATTTGTACAAATGGTATAAACCTAATTTTGGTGAAATCATCAGAAAAATAATTAAATTATTTTTGACTGGAAACAGTTGAGATTTGGCAAAACCGGTTCTTTTAGGTCCAGATGTGTAATGTGTGAATAGTTTAACTAGTGCGCACAGTCGGTTTAATAAAAAATGCGTACTTGTGTTTTTAATCGTAAAAAAAAGATTTGTCGTTACACCGGGTATAGCTGGCGAAAGCCAATTGCACTGTCGACCTCCTGCGCCATTTCGGTAACGTGCTTTACGTGAGATCGGCATCCCACGCATTCGAAAACAATAACAACATACATGTGCTTTGGTGTATCAAGATGAAGATTCCAAAATGGTTGTACCAAGGCAGAGATGGAGTAATCGTACTCTGTAATCATACTCTGTAATCGTACTCGTGGTAATCGTACTGTGTAATCGTACTGTGTAATCGCACTGTGTAATCGTACTGTGTAATCGTACTCTGTAATCGTACTCTGTAATCGTACTCGTGGTAATCGTACTCTGTAATCGTACTCTGTAATCGTACTCGTGGTAATCGTACTCGTGGTAATCGTACTCTGTAATCGTACTCTGTAATCGTACTCTGTAATCGTGGTAATCGTACTCTGTAATCGTACTCTGTAATCGTACTCTGTAATCGTACTCTGTAATCGTACTCTGTAATCGTACTCTGTAATCGTACTCTGTAATCGTACTCTGTAATCGTACTCTGTAATCGTACTCTGTAATCGTACTCGTGGTAATCGTACTCGTGGTAATCGTACTCTGTAATCGTACTCTGTAATCGTACTCTGTAATCGTACTCTGTAATCGTACTCTGTAATCGTACTCTGTAATCGTACTCGTGGTAATCGTACTCGTGGTAATCGTACTCTGTAATCGTACTCTGTAATCGTACTCTGTAATCGTACTCTGTAATCGTACTCTGTAATCGTACTCTGTAATCGTACTCTGTAATCGTACTCTGTAATCGTACTCTGTAATCGTACTCGTGGTAATCGTACTCGTGGTAATCGTACTCGTGGTAATCGTACTCTGTAATCGTACTCCGTAATCGTACTCCGTAATCGTACTCTGTAATCGTACTCTGTAATCGTACTCTGTAATCGTACTCTGTAATCGTACTCGTGGTAATCGTACTCTGTAATCATACTCTGTAATCATACTCGTGGTAATCGTACTCTGTAATCGTACTCTGTAATCGTACTCGTGGTAATCGTACTCTGTAATCGTACTCTGTAATCGTACTCTGTAATCGTACTCTGTAATCGTACTCTGTAATCGTACTCTGTAATCGTACTCTGTAATCGTACTCTGTAATCGTACTCTGTAATCGTACTCTGATTACTTAATCACGATTACAATTTTTTTCATATAAACAATTACAAGCAAATATATTAGACAGATAGAAATGGCAATACCAGAGGTAATATCTAATAAATGTAATAGTAATTGAGCTGTTACTTTCCTATTAGGCTATTACTATTGAGCATTTCAGTTGCATAAACATTCAGTTAGATTTCCCTAATTAATACCTTCTCTCCCCAGAGAAGCCAGTCCTAGCCACATCACCCTCCTAGCCACATCACCCTCCTAGCCACATCACCCTCCTAGCCACATCACCCTCCTGCTTACTGTAGTAGTACAAAGTTATAATCCTGACAGTCTCTGGGGAGCAGTGCAGTAAATAAGCCTCCCCTACCATCTTGCTTTGTAAGTTTAGAAGCCATGCCACTTGTACTGTTAGCACTGTTAGTATGATGTGAATGATTGGTCATGGTTCCTACCTCCTGAGTCCTGACTGGGTGCCAGTGGGTGGTTAGCTACTAAATCCCTGTCTAGTATGTGTCAACTGTAAACCTGTCTAAGTTCACCACTGTATTCTGTGTTTGTCCCTTTTAATATACTGCATATCTGAATCGGATATCCTTTTGAATCTGACCACCTGGATTTAAAATGTTATCAGTGTAATGTATTTGATCATGTGTACAGCCACTGTATTTGTATTTGCCATTTTAAAAAGAGGGTATTTGAAATTTTTAAATGCAACATATTTGTATTTGATTCAGAAACCATATTTATTTGTCCCCACTCCTGTTTTTCTAAATATAGTTACTATACGAATTGCAACTGGCTTGCTTGCTGAGATCTGTAACTGGGTAACCTGTAACTGTGCCCAGGGGTAGAAACTAAAAATATATATAATTATTGAGTAAAATGGTATTGAACTTACCAAAATTATATATTAACTTATTAATTATATATCAATTATTAATTACAATATTGCTATATTTTGGTAAGTTCAATACCATTTTTTTTCCAGTTTGATGTTACTTCTTTGACATGGTAATGAATATCGAACTACCACTAAATTGGCATTCAATATAAAAGTTGTGTGATATTTGTTAAAGTTTGATACCATTAATTTGTACTATTTCGTAGTATCATGATATATGGATATTTTGAGTATCAATCCAGCATTAGATGATTGAGTCAATTTATCAATGTTAGAATTAGATACCTGAGAAAGTTTGGTGCGGATTCGTTAATATATTTAATTTTTAGTACAGACTGAGTGAGTATCGAGCCACAGCACTAAATCAACATTAAATATATTTACTGAATAGTCATGATACTTGTGAAAGTTTCATATGTTTATATAAAAAACCTGGATAGCAGTAATCAATTAGAACACTAGATACTGTCATAGCAACATAAACAGATCAATGCTTTTGAATTCCAAGAAGGTCACATTCATGGTAGAAACAGGATTAGCATATTCTTTAAAGTAATCATGAAAGTAATCATGATTACATGCTAAAGTAATCATACTCGTAATCGATTACATTTGTTTTCTGAGTAATCATACTCATAATCGTACTCATACACCCTCATAGTAAGTGTACGCGTACTCGATTACATTTGTATTGTAATTACTCCATCTCTGGCCATCAGCATATAGTAGAACATACATTTGCAAGAAAATGTCTACGTCATCATCACTAAGGTTGTTGTAAATTTCACCAGCTGCCATGTGAAGTCCCTTATAATTATGACTAACGGTGTTCAAAATCATTCAGGTAAATAGCAAATAACAAAGGAGACAAGTTTTCTCCCTGTGGTAACCCTGCATCACATGAGAAGAAGGCTGACACAGCCCCCCAAAATGTTTACACTATCTAGTGATGTGGTTTTGAGAAGGGCCCTTGAGACTATCCCCTAACAGTAGATTTTGTGTATTGTACCAGAAACAGAACACTATTCCCCTTCCCAAAACATCTGTCACATGCAAAGGAGTCTGTGTCTTGTATGGATATATATTTTTATGCAGTTGTTTTATATAAGCAGAAAGTTAATTGAAATTAGTTATTCATAGGCCACAGAAATGTAATTCTCAGTTTCTCATCAATGCATGTATTTAAAAATATGTGCCACAACATTTTATTTTCGATTATAATTATTCCTCTAAATGCAAGACGTGGTGCAATAAGTGAACAGTAAACATGTCAACATTTTATTTCCATCATAACCCTTAATGATCTGTAACTATGATTCACAAAAAAACATTTGATTAATAAATACCTACAGGGTTGTTTGATTTATGCCGGGCAGAAACTGTTTCTTCCCGACAGAAACGGCAACAATAGGAAATACATGCCATTGATAGGCAAACGTGTTCTTTTTATAGAAAACGTTAATTTCTTTCTTTACTTGCCTACCATTTGTCCGCCCTGCTCACAATAAACATTACATGAATGATAAAAGGAAGATCACTGCCACTTAACTTGTGGATTATTATTATAAAACTGTTCTGCTACTGCTTGGTGGACAGTTAATTAGTGGCTCAAGTTCAAATACATCAGGACGTTTTTCACACCTGCATGGTAGTTTAGGCTCAGTAGTGTGCTGGCAGCTACTAAACCTATAGGCTTGTGTGAAAAGGATAGTTGGCAGAAGAACTAACTTCAAAACACCATTGCATCCATTTAGCCAGGCAGCAGTCACACTGTCAGAGTGTCTGCTGCTATGTTTGTATATATATAGGCTTAATGATCCCAATACACCAATCTGTTGGCACAATGTCAGATAGTAGAACTAGGTTAAATATCTTAACAATAACTAATTAGTTCTGTGGGGCTGTTTTTAAGTATTCATTTATAACATTATCAATACCACATGCCTTTTTGTTTTTGAGTTTTTTTATTTGCATTAGTATGTCATCTTGTGTGAATGGTCTGTTTGTGTATAATGGCCCCCAAAAAGGATCCCAAAACTGGAAAATTTTCACATTTTGCCTATTATTTAAAAAACATTCAGTAACTGTTTCTCTAATTTTTATAGACATTTCATGTGGTAGTGCCACTATACACAATACATTTGTATTTGATTGAATCATTCTAAGGGCACGAAAGGTCCCCTAAAATGCTAAATTTGGTAACTAAAATTAATTGTCTACCTCAGAGTAGCTATATATAACTTGTTGTGTATTACACCCAGCTGTGGTGCTAAGATTCTCTGCCTGCTATAGTTTGATGGAAACTATGACTAATCTGTAATTGGTCACTGGCAGAAGCTTGTGTCAACAGACAGCACTATGCCACTAACCCTGTTAAACTGGACAGATGCCTGTAGGTTTTAAACTGTGGCAAACACTGAGTCTACCTTTTGCTCTCAAATAATCTGTCCTCTTAGTTTTACACATGAAGACATAATCTGGTATAACATGATAAGTCTTTGTAGCAGCACATTTGTACTTCCAGTGTATCATTGCAACATAACATACATACTGTGTGCCACATTTAAATGTTGTAATATTTCCATACAGTCCATTCGCATATGTAATGTAAAACTTCAACAGCCGTTTTCTTCATTCTTCAAGACAGTATGTCAATATGTATATACTAATTAATACAAAAGGTTAATGAAAAAGCTGCATGTACCACCCATGAGACTCCCCCACTGGATGATTAATGATGTTTTTTTTTGTAACATTGTCAACGTAATTACTATATAATAATGCACACATTTCTGTTGACTTAACGTTACATTGCCTTCTGTGTCGAATCAGCTACACAGGAATTGGAGCCACAAAGCTGAGTGATTCAATCTTTTTAATATATTGTATCACACACACAACTCTAACAAACACAATGCTACAAGGCCAGCAGCACTAATGTTTGTTTTAAGTTGTTTTTGCAAATGGGCCAAGGTAGGAGGTTACAAGCATAATCCCTCAGGCCTGCAGTGTACTAGACTGCTGTGTACTAGACTACTGGTGTTGTAAAAGTAGTAGTTTATTACTGGATTACATCATTGTATTTTGTCTTCAGTCAGAATTTGTATTTTGTCTTCACTCAGGACTGGTGAGATTTGTGTTTAATCAGGACTTGTGTGTTTTGTCTTCAGTCAGGACATGTGTGTTTTGTGTTCAATCAGGACTGGTGGGTTTTGTGTTCAGTCAGGACTGGTGGGTTTTGTGTTCAATCAGGACTGGTTGTATTTTGTTATCAGCGAGGACTGGTATGTTTTGTCTCCAGTCAAAACTGTTTTTTATGTTCAGCCAGATCTGGTGTGTTTTGTGTTCAGTGAGGACTGAAGTGTTTTGTATTCAGTGAGGGCTGGTGTGTTTTATGTTCAGTTTGGACTGGTGTGTTTTGTGATCAGCAAGCACTAGTGTGTTTTGTCTTCAGTCAGGGCAGGTGCATTTTGTATTCAGTGAGAACTGGTGTGTTTTGTGTTCAGCGAGGACTGGCCTGTGCTTTGCATTCAATGAGGACTGGTGTGTTTTGTGTTCAGTGAGGACTGGTGTGTTTTGTGTTCAGTGAGGACTGGTGTGTTTTTTAGCAAGGACTGGTGTGTTTTGTGTTCAGTCTGGACGGGTATGTTTTGTGTTCAGTCTGGACTGGTATGTTTTAACTTCATGGAGGACTGTTGTTCTGTGTTCAGCGAGGATGGGTGTGTTTTGTGTTCAGCAAGGGCTTGTGTGTTTTGTGTTCACTCTGGTGTGTTTTGTGTTCAGTGAGGACTGTTGTGTTTTGTGTTCACTCTGGTGTATTTTGTGTTCAGCGCGGACCGGTGTGTTTTGTGTTCAGTGATGTGTTTTGTGTTAAGCGTGGACCAGTGTGTTTTGTGTTCAATCTGATGTGTTTTGTGTTCAGTGCGGACCAGTGTGTTTTGTGTTCAGTCTGATGTGTTTTGTGTTCAGTGCGGACCGGTGTGTTTTGTGTTCACTCTGGTGTGTTTTGTGTTCAGCGCGGACCGGTGTGTTTGGCGGAAAGAAGGACTACTGGAATTACTTCTGTGATTGTCTCTCACCCAACAAATCACTCAACGATGGCATTCGCTTTGTGAAGTCCTTATCTGAGGTAAATGTGTACTTGTTGTATTGATTGTAACAAACACTTATCTGAGGTAAATGCGTACTTGTTGTATTGATTGTAACAAACACTTATCTGAGGTAAATGCATACTTGTTGTATTGATTGTAACAAACACTTGTCTGAGGTAAATTCGTACTTGTATTGATTGTAACAAACACTTATCTGAGGTAAATGCATACTTGTTGTATTGATTGTAACAAACACTTGTCTGAGGTAAATGCGTACTTGTTGTATTGATTGTAACAAACACTTATCTGAGGTAAATGCATACTTGTTGTATTGATTGTAACAAACACTTATCTGAGGTAAATGCATACTTGTATTGATTGTAACAAACACTTATCTGAGGTAAATACATACTTGTTGTATTGATTGTAACAAACACTTGTCTGAGGTAAATGCGTACTTGTTGTATTGATTGTAACAAACACTTATCTGAGGTAAATGCATACTTGTTGTATTCATTGTAACAAACACTTATCTGAGGTAAATGCATACTTGTTGTATTGATTGTAACAAACACTTGTCTGAGGTAAATGCGTACTTGTATTGATTGTAACAAACACTTGTCTGAGGTAAATTCGTACTTGTTGTATTGATTGTAACAAACACTTGTCTGAGGTAAATGCATACTTGTTGTATTCATTGTAACAAACACTTATCTGAGGTAAATGCATACTTGTTGTATTGATTGTAACAAACACTTGTCTGAGGTAAATGCGTACTTGTTGTATTGATTGTAACAAACACTTGTCTGAGGTAAATTCGTACTTGTTGTATTGATTGTAACAAACACTTGTCTGAGGTAAATGCGTACTTGTTGTATTGATTGTAACAAACACTTGTCTGAGGTAAATTCGTACTTGTTGTATTGATTGTAACAAACACTTGTCTGAGGTAAATGCATACTTGTTGTATTGATTGTAACAAACACTTATCTGAGGTAAATGCATACTTGTTGTATTGATTGTAACAAACACTTGTCTGAGGTAAATGCATACTTGTTGTATTGATTGTAACAAACACTTGTCTGAGGTAAATGCGTACTTGTTGTATTGATTGTAACAAACACTTATCTGAGGTAAATGCATACTTGTTGTATTGATTGTAACAAACACTTGTCTGAGGTAAATTCGTACTTGTATTGATTGTAACAAACACTTATCTGAGGTAAATGCATACTTGTTGTATTGATTGTAACAAACACTTGTCTGAGGTAAATGCGTACTTGTTGTATTGATTGTAACAAACACTTATCTGAGGTAAATGCATACTTGTTGTATTGATTGTAACAAACACTTATCTGAGGTAAATGCATACTTGTATTGATTGTAACAAACACTTATCTGAGGTAAATACATACTTGTTGTATTGATTGTAACAAACACTTGTCTGAGGTAAATTCGTACTTGTTGTATTGATTGTAACAAACACTTGTCTGAGGTAAATGCGTACTTGTTGTATTGATTGTAACAAACACTTGTCTGAGGTAAATTTGTACTTGTTGTATTGATTGTAACAAACACTTGTCTGAGTAAATGCATACTTGTATTGATTGTAACAAACACTTATCTGAGGTAAATGCATACTTGTTGTATTGATTGTAACAAACACTTATCTGAGGTAAATGCATACTTGTTGTATTCATTGTAACAAACACTTGTCTGAGGTAAATGCATACTTGTTGTATTGATTGTAACAAACACTTATCTGAGGTAAATGCATACTTGTTGTATTGATTGTAACAAACACTTGTCTGAGGTAAATGCATACTTGTTGTATTGATTGTAACAAACACTTGTCTGAGGTAAATGCATACTTGTTGTATTGATTGTAACAAACACTTGTCTGAGGTAAATGCGTACTTGTTGTATTGATTGTAACAAACACTTGTCTGAGGTAAATGCATACTTGTTGTATTGATTGTAACAAACACTTATCTGAGGTAAATGCATACTTGTTGTATTGATTGTAACAAACACTTATCTGAGGTAAATGCATACTTGTTGTATTGATTGTAACAAACACTTGTCTGAGGTAAATGCATACTTGTTGTATTGATTGTAACAAACACTTGTCTGAGGTAAATGCATACTTGTTGTATTGATTGTAACAAACACTTGTCTGAGGTAAATGCATACTTGTTGTATTGATTGTAACAAACACTTCTCTGAGGTAAATGCGTACTTGTTGTATTGATTGTAACAAACACTTGTCTGAGGTAAATGCGTACTTGTTGTATTGATTGTAACAAACACTTGTCTGAGGTAAATGCGTACTTGTTGTATTGATTGTAACAAACACTTGTCTGAGGTAAATGCATACTTGTATTGATTGTAACAAACACTTGTCTGAGGTAAATGCATACTTGTTGTATTGATTGTAACAAACACTTGTCTGAGGTAAATGCATACTTGTTGTATTGATTGTAACAAACACTTGTCTGAGGTAAATGCATACTTGTTGTATTGATTGTAACAAACACTTCTTTGAGGTAAATGCGTACTTGTTGTATTGATTGTAACAAACACTTGTCTGAGGTAAATGCATACTTGTTGTATTGATTGTAACAAACACTTCTCTGAGGTAAATGCGTACTTGTTGTATTGATTGTAACAAACACTTGTCTGAGGTAAATGCGTACTTGTTGTATTGATTGTAACAAACACTTGTCTGAGGTAAATGCGTACTTGTTGTATTGATTGTAACAAACACTTGTCTGAGGTAAATGCGTACTTGTTGTATTGATTGTAACAAACACTTGTCTGAGGTAAATGCGTACTTGTTGTATTGATTGTAACAAACACTTATCTGAGGTAAATGCATACTTGTGTATTGATTGTAACAAACACTTATCAGAGGTAAATGCGTACTTGTTGTATTGATTGTAACAAACACTTGTCTGAGGTAAATGCGTACTTGTTGTATTGATTGTAACAAACACTTGTCTGAGGTAAATGCGTACTTGTTGTATTGATTGTAACAAACACTTGTCTGAGGTAAATGCGTACTTGTTGTATTTATTGTAACAAACACTTGTCTGAGGTAAATGCGTACTTGTTGTATTGATTGTAACAAACACTTGTCTGATGTAAATGCGTACTTGTATTGATTGTAACAAACACTTATCTGAGGTAAATGCATACTTGTTGTATTGATTGTAACAAACACTTATCTGAGGTAAATGCATACTTGTTGTATTGATTGTAACAAACACTTATCTGAGGTAAATGCATACTTGTTGTATTGATTGTAACAAACACTTATCTGAGGTAAATGCATACTTGTTGTATTGATTGTAACAAACACTTATCTGAGGTAAATGCATACTTGTTGTATTGATTGTAACAAACACTTATCTGAGGTAAATGCATACTTGTTGTATTGATTGTAACAAACACTTATCTGAGGTAAATGCATACTTGTTGTATTGATTGTAACAAACACTTATCTGAGGTAAATGCATACTTGTTGTATTGATTGTAACAAACACTTATCTGAGGTAAATGCATACTTGTTGTATTGATTGTAACAAACACTTATCTGAGGTAAATGCATACTTGTTGTATTGATTGTAACAAACACTTGGAAGTGCAGAACATATTCTGTCATCCAAAAGCATTCATGTATTCTTAAATTAAAGGCCATATCTTGTCCAAATGTTTTTTCATGAGAACTATGAAAATATACTTGTGCATGTGTGTTATTCAATGTTATCACATATCCGAAGCCACATGTTTGCAAAAACATTGATAAAATTGGTCTTAAACATTGACCGGTCACAGTACAAACCTGGAAATGTCTGTTTTCCGGAAACGTCCGAAGGCAACTAAATGTTATTTCATTATGATTATATTTCAGCTGTTTTTATTATTAACATGAATAATTGATGACGACATGTGTTGTGGGAAACAGTGGCAATTCAGGGTTTGACTGGAAATTCGGTGGACATCTTCCCCAAAGACCCAATTTGTCGGCAGCAAATGGAACATTTTGTATGTAAAGGACGGGATCCATGCTACACCTACGGCGAATAACATTACTTGTGGTTCTGATCTGCCGATGGATATATCTTATGATGTGGAAGATGGGCGTCAAAATACAGTTAGATGTTAATAAATCAACAGTCCTTAAAATGACTCAAAAGAAGCGTCAAGATGCGAACGAGTACCACAATAACACCGCTGGCCATTTCACCACAACAAACTCAACAGCCAGCCATCAGTGAGTTGTCAGACTCTCTCTGTCCACCTTCGAAGGTCGGCGCTTCCTCAAATTAACATATTTGAAAATTTGTTGGCACACATGATTAAGAATTTAAAATTCAAACTTAGTATACGTAATATACACAGACGTATAATTATCTGCACCCAAAAAATTAATATTGGTGATTTTGAGAGACGTTTTCTCAGAGGTTGTATATCCTATCTCTCATACTGGAGCGGTTGACCTTAGGCCCTTAGGCTTATATATATAAATATATGTATATATATATATTTATATATAGTTTACCCGCATGACACAACTCCAACTTTCAGCTGCGGACGTCACTGGGTCGTGGCCGAGCTTTCATTCGATTCAGTCTGATGCATCATCGCCTCGCAGACAGCATCCAGCAGTGCGTCACTTGCGGCAAGGTCACAAGGTCAGTAGGTCTCCTTGGATGGAAGGGTGAAAGGTCAGCAGGTCACCTTGGATTGCAGGGTGACATCCCGTCCTAGCTTAGATCAGGCAATCCAATATTGTATTGATATACCTGTAAATGAATTATATAAAGACATCACAATACATAAAACTGATGTAATTTACCTTGACATTTGTGTAACTTTGGCCAGTTTGTATTCACCAGTGTAGCATTTCAACTATTATATCGCAAAGCTGCACGTCTACGCTCGAACTCTGCATCCATATGACATTTTGGTTCCAAGATTGTAATATGATTTATACAATCAGCTGAATTGATCCTGTATTGGTTGCACCGACATCCAATCTCTCCTTCCAACACAAGCATTACCGACAACATCTCTGACACACCACATGTGTCTAAAGCTGGCAGTTGAAACTACTGTTCTTGTTAGATTGTTTGCAATCACTTCTGAATACATTTGAGAGGAACACTGTGTTTGACATTACCAGGAAAACTGCCCTTCCTCTGGATGGATGTACAGGTGCAGAAGGTGCAAAAGGTGGAGTCCCGTCTTTAGTACATCATAGCTGACATTAACTGTGACGTCAGTTTGAAGCAGTTTTTTTTGTTAATGCAAGTTATGTAAACCATTCCTGACAGGGTGCTCCTCGCAGCAATCACAGAAAATTAGCATAACTTTATGAACAATCAGTTATTGCCATCTTATATATGGTGCTAACCCTAAAACCAGTGACCAGTGGCAAATTACAATAAAATGAAGGCGTTACCTTCCGGATGGTCGTAGATTAATCCCTGAAAGTTTGGCGTCCGAGATGCAAACCGTCTTGTTGCTCTCCTCCTTGTTTCCTGCTGTACAGGGATGAGGGTCGGTAAAACTAAACCACTCGCTGTGTCTTTTCCTTCCATAGTTTTCTGCCCATCGCTCCCTCTCTCCATCTTTCATCCTCCCCTGATCTTCTCATGTCCCTCCTCACGCAGTCCTCCCATCTCAGCTGTGGCCTTCCCCTCTTCCTGTGTCCTTTATGTTGTTCCGCCTCTGCTCTCTACGCTATTTTTCCAGCATCCGTCCTTGCCAAGTGGCCTGTCCGTCTCATCCGGCTTCTCAATAATCCTCCAGTTACACAGCATTGCATTTCAACCTCATTCGTCCTTCTTCTGTCTACCCTCTTTGTTCTTGTAATTCTTCTAACCCAGTTGTTCTCAAAAACTTGCAGCTTCTGTTGTTGTTCTGTCAGCGCCACTGTCCACGAGGTAAAAACATAACACATGCACGTACGAAAGCTTGACTACAGTAAGACTGGGCCATTTGGCAGATCTTTGAGAAGGCTTCTGTTCCTCTCCAGTGACTGGTATCACCCCAAGTCTGTGTGGTTCAACCACACCCTCTCATCTACCCTCATCAGTGTCTTGTATGACCTCAACGACCTTCAGTTTGACCTTTCCCCTGGTGGGTATGACCTTGATGCTGCATGGCCAACGTTTGCAAGGTAGGTGTGAACTTTGTTTACCTACGGTGAGATATCAGTTGCTGTGTCAAGTTTTTATTACAGGTTTGTAATGTTTATACATTTGTTTGTCCAACTAAGTTTTAGCTGGACATCATCACATGTATTTTGTGGTTGTTTGTGATGATTTGATGACAGCAGTGTGATGATGGTTTTGTAATTTCATGATATTTTCATGTCTGAATGTTGATGAATAGTTTGCCAGGTTTTTGCATGTTTAATTTTTTTCATGAATAAATAGTTCCATCCAGGATAATTGAAAATAAATTCATATTCCAATGATAACTATAATAACAATAACAATGTTGAATGAATGAATGAAAGTTTATTCAACAACAACAACATAATACATGCACAGTATGGTTTGCTGCTGCTGGTGAAAGGACACAGCTGAAGTCATAGACTTACATGTTGCTATGCCCTTCTAAAACTAAAAAAATTGAATAAAGACAATACAAATTATAAATAAATTACAAAATCATATTCACAATTCATGTATAAACTTGTTGTCATAGTGCTTGTGTTACATGGGTTTAACTAAAATGTTCACCAATGTGTTGGTTTCTTTTTAAAATAATGTTATCTAAATAAGCTACAATGCTTGCTTTCAAGACAACTGTGGAAGTATAAATTTATTTGAAGATCCCATAAGAAACATAACTTGTAGTTTCTTCTGGGCAAACCAGAAGAAACATGTTTATTCTGGAAAACAATGTCTACAATTTTCTGCACACAAACATTCAGTTCTTCAGCATTTATTTCAGGTTTTTGTTCCTATTTCAGATTTTCTCTGTCTATGTGTGTTTGTAGATATGCCATGCACACATACCAGTGTCATGTAGGTTTGTGCTTACTGCTAATGTGTGGTTGTTTACAAAAACGGCTTGGTTATATTGACAAATAAAGTCAGTTATTAATCGTTTGTGTTTTGTTTTTCATTGCTGATGTTCTGTTTGTGATTTGTTACATGTATATTGTTACATGTACTTTTATTGGTTTTGTGATTGATTTTTTGCCTAATTTCATGAAAATGCAAACCTACCAAGTGTTCATTACGATATGCTAGTTTGTTTGTGCATATTTAAAATTTTTGTTTTGGTGAAATTAACAGATGCTACAGGACTTGAAATCAGGTAATTATGATTTCTCGTTAAAGTTCAAAGTTCTGCTAGGATCAACTCCTGGCTGACATCTTTACATTACAAATTTTTCGTGCAGGTGCACATGTCATCGAATCAACCAAAAGGATGGTTAAAAGACTAATCTTGCCAGTTGTTGATCATGAGGATGTATTTGGAATAGGCTATGGTGCAATGGACTAAAGTGATGCATGTGTTTCATTGTCATCTCAGGACTGGCAAGTTCAATGAATTAGTGTTAAATGTTGGCCAGGGAATTGGTTTTCTCAAGCCACCAGATGATCAGATATTTATTTCCTTCATAGGATCACTCTAAAATGTGGTAAAGATAGTTAATAATGTCAGTATGTATTGGTTTATTGAATTAGTTAGATAGTATGTAATTACTTTTATAATATTTAATTAAGATAATATAATTAGTTTGTAGTATTTAATTAGCATTAACTAAATAATTTATATTGTAGACATGACATTAAATTTGGAATTAGTGTTATAATATTGAATTCACATTATTTAATTAGTAGTATGGTATTTAATTTAGTTAGTGCTATAATATTGAAGTAGTATTATATACAGAAGGACAAACTGGTTAAAAACACTTGCAAAGTGCATTTTTTAGAGTAAAACCTTATTTCGTTTAAGAAAGATAAGCATCTAAACTGATTCATGGTGTTGATATTGTTATAACTATTTATGGTGATATAACATTAATGTAACATATTACGATAGACACATTTGTAGAGAAGTGGGTGAAGTATTCCCCTAGGATGTCTGGGCCCTCCACTCCCTCAGATGTTCCCACTCATATCTATCTTGCTCCTGCCCAGCCCATAATGGGCTTGGTGTCAGATTCCCATCTCCCAGTCAGCTCCACAGATTCCCAGACCTATAAATAGCTGAGCCAGGAAGGCAGAGAGTGCTGCCTTTCTTTGTACAGTCCTGAGGAAGGGAAGTTGAGAGGAAACTGCTAAGGTATGAACCAGTGCTTGTGTGATGTTGGTACCACGTCAAACGGTCCATTAGACCAAGGCATGGTCCTTGCTGGTCCCTAGGGAGCAGGAATAGGTATTTTTGTTGCCTTCTCCCTGCCTGGAATATGGGTTTGGAAGAAGTTTGGGAGTGATGCTAACTAAGTGTGTGGGTGGCTGGGAAACAGAGTGATAGCTGACTTCTAGACATGCGGCTCAATCACTGGTGCTCCTATGTAGGTTTTTCATAAACTTTTTATGAAACCATATCTGTTTTATAGTTGTGCGCATGCCTGCATGGATGGATTTGTTCTTGATAAGTAGCACCATACAAAGTGACTATAGGGATGGTTGTAACTGGGAGAAACTCTTGTCACAGGAACGTATGATTCAGTTATGACACAGCATATTTTGAGCTTGGTTGTATTATGTTTTCCTTTTAGACACTGTAGATTTCCCTGTGATGTTTATCTGTTCATACAACATCAGTTTCATTAGAGTGATCTAACTGGAATCAGGACATACTACTGAGAGTTTTTAGCAATTAATTCAAATCTTTATTTCCAGTTTCCTGTGTCCTCTTGAACTCCATTACCCAGTTCCTTTCCCGTAAACCATCTTCTCTCTTGTTTACTGTCCTTAGCCTTTTCCCACTCTCCACATATCTCAGTGCCCCTAACCCCCACATACATTTCACTTCCCCCTTAATTCCCCACCCTATTACACACCTCCCCTATCCCTCTCCCACCCTATCCCACTCCCACCCTATCCCACCCTATCCCACTCCTCTCCCTCTATCCCACTCCCTCCCACCCTATCCCACTTCCTGCCCTCCTCCCACCCTCCCACTCATCCACCCTCCCTCATCCTATATCTCCTCCCCTGCTCTCACCCTATCCCACTCCCCCTCTCCTACTCCTCTCTCCTCTCTCCCACCCTATCCCACTCATCCTCTCTCGCCACCCTATCCCACTTCCTCCCTCTCTCCTCACTCTCCCATACCCCACTCCCTCCCTCTCCCCACTCCTATCCCACTCCTCCCCCCACCCTATCCCACTCCTGCCCTCCTCCTATCCCACTCCTCTCTCCCACCTCTATCCCACCATCCCTCTCTCTCACCATATCCCACCTCTCCCTCCTCCCAACCTATCCCACTATCCCCTCTCCCACCTATCCCACCCATCCTCTCTCTCTCTCTCATGCCCTCTATCCCACTTCTCCTCTCTCCCACCCTATCCCACTCCTCCCCTCTCCCACCCTATCCCAGTCATCTTCTCTCTCGCCCTATCCCACCCCTCTCCCACCCTATCCCACTCATCCTCTCTTCCACCCTATCCCACTCACCCTCTCTCCTGCCCTATCCCACTCCTCCCCCGCTCCCACCCTATCCCACTCCTCCCCTCTCGCCTTATCGCCCTCTCCCACCCTATCCTACTCCCCCTCTCCCACCCTATCCCACTCCTCCCCTCTCCCACCCGTTCCCCTTCCAGGCTTCACCACACTTTCCGTTCGTGTTTTCAGAAAGGCATTTGGTACGTCCTATTCGTGGGCGCCACCTAGTAGGAGCACAAGTATCAGCAGTCTTGCAAGTCTTGTCACCCAGGTTGGTCACATGACTTGATCACATGATATCATACAGTCGCAGTCATTTTGAGGTTATTTAAATTTTAAGATAAAGTCAGCGCTAAGGTGATTGTGTACATATAAAAAAATTAAAACAATTGATTTTTTTAAGTAGACACTAGATATTTGTATAAAAAAAACAGCGATCTTACTTGGAAAAGTTAATGGTTTTGTATTTTTCCTCACTTGTGTATTATTGCACATGTTAGAATGTCTGTGTGATATTTTGTGGGTATTTGGGCACCTATGGATTTTAGTATATTTTTTTAAGGGTTGTATTAAGTCATAAAAGAAAAACTTATGGTGGTCTGTTTGTTTATAACCAATAATTGATGTTTTTACGAACTTGTGCAAGTTCACATTGACTTCTATGTGGCTCTAATAGCCTTTTCAAGCAGTTTATTTAGGCTCGTAATAGACACAACATCTGGAATCTTTGAAATAAATTAAGCATAATTTGTTCCCCTAGAAATTGACACACTTATCAAGCTTGTTAACTAATTAGTTGCCTTCGGTTAATAACAGCCAAATTTGCCTTTCTTACAGGAGAGTCTGCCGCCATCGTCACTGCGAATACCCGAGGAGTCTGAAACTGTCCAGTTGCAAAACAACTTGTGTGAAACTCAGTCGAAGTGTGACAAACTCGAGCAGCTGTTTGACTCATCAGAAAACGAGAAATTGGCATTGGAACACGACATGGACGTACTCAAGAAACGTGTAGAACAGCTCGATAAAGAGTTGGAAGATGCACAAATGAAAATAAAATTCTACACGGAGGAGTAAGTATGTTATATAGTTAGTAGTTTTATCCAAACAAAATTAATAGTTATTTATGTGATCATTTTGCATTACTTTTAGTTATATTCCCTTTCAGTTTCAACTATGTTGGAATAAATATAAACATGGTTAGTCATGATACTGGTTCAGTTAAATTATAAGTAAAGAATATTTTATGAAAATTAAGGTTTGTATTGTTATCTTATTGTTCTCATGTAAATGCATCCTGTCACTGATTCACTAACAGACTTATCAGCTCATGAGCCCAATTTTAATAATAATATACTTTATTTATACACTCATATCCAAAGTAGGATTGTTTAAGGGTGTTGACAACTAATATAACTATAATGTAGATAATAGAAAAACGTATAAAAAGACTAGAACTGCATTAAATAAAAATGTACTAAACAAATCTAAGCTAAAAGTATCAAGACATACATAAAAAATTATAATAATAAATAAATTGACAATAAAATATTAATAAATAAATAAAATAATAGGTCAGTTAAGCTAACTAAATGTATAAAAAGGGTAGAACTGCGTTAAAATATAACGTACTAAACAAATCTAAACTAAAAATATCAAGATGTACATAACAGATAATAATAATTAATCAATAAGTAAAAAATAAAATATTAATGAGTAAATAATTAAAATAATAAGTTAGTGTAATAGTACAAAATAATAGTAATAATAAATACTACGATGTGGAGAGTGAATGGTATAGAGAACTAGACATTAAAAGCAAGCTTGAAATAATGAGTCTTAAGACGTGCTTTATTTTGCTCGTTAAAAGTGATTATGCCCCTTAAACACGATCTTGTGTACTGAAAACTGTCAACACCAGGGTGCGCCACTGGGACACTTTCACTGGTGTGTCACTGAAATAATGTCCTCAGTGGCAGATTTTTGCATTTTGAAAATAAAAAAAATTAACAACAGATTCTGTTTAATGATGAATTTTCCTTACGAGCTCATCATCATGATGAGACAGTTCTGTTATTGCAATATGTTTATTTACATTTGTTGAAATGAGGCATATTTAATGACACACACTGTTTGTATACAGGAACACGCAGTTGTCCACGCAACTCAAGTCGAAGCAGGAGCTGTGGACCGAGAAAGAAGCCCTTCTGACGACCCGGATAGAGAACACCGAGAAGGCAATCACCGAGATCAGAGACATGAACAAAAAGACGATCGCGAAGAAGAAAGACGATGCCAGCAAAGAGCCCCTGGCGTCATCTGAGATGGCACTGGAGCTGTCAACAGAGGCGGAGTACAGCACAGCTCTAGAGAGTGAACTTGCCGCCGTCACCAAAGAGCTGCTCCAAAAGAAGGAAGTAGACGTGAAGAAGACCCAGCTCGTTGCGCTCCTTGATCGCAAGATCTCGCAACTCGAGCAGCGCAACTCGGAACTGTTGGCAATGCTCGGCACAATGACGGAAGCAAACGACGCCCATACGGAGCAGTTCAAGGGAACGAACAAGGGGCTTGAGGATCTCCGGGTGAGGTTGGACATGAATGAGAAACGTCGCTCAGTGCTTGAGAATTCGAACCGCGAGCTGCAAATCATGTTGCACTCGATCGAGGAGAAGGGGCAGTTGATCGCGCGGACCGCGAAGGAGAAGTTGATAAAGTACAGTGATGAGAACCGGCGATTGAAGGAGCAGCTCACGATTGTAGGAGGGGATGATAGCAAGAGCGAGCTCGCTGACATCCTCAAGAAGAGAGACGGAGAGATGAACGCGGTGAAGCAAGAACTTGCCACGCTGAAGGTGGCCTTCAAGAAAATAGATCCAGATGGTAGTCAGGTAAGCGCCGTAACCGCGGCAGCAAAGTGAACTGTGATGGTGTCGCAGGATTAGTATGTTCATCTGTTGAAGTGTCTATCACCACTCGTCTCTATTGCACAGCACTGAAGGACGGGGAGAGATGTTAATCTCTCTGTCACGTCTCACTTCTGCTTCCTTACACTCTACTCTTGCTGAGTCAACGTCATGGTGAAGTAATATTCATATTTACAGTTACGCTCTACAACTTATCATCACTGACTGGCTGTCGGCACTCTACAAGTGGTAGTCATGGTGACTGGCTGTCGGTGCTCTACAAGTTGTAGTCATGGTGACTGGCTGTGGTTAGAACAATTCAGTGGTTGTCATAGTGACTGTCTAGTCACTTGCTGGGAGTAATCATCAAACTAATGCTGCGTTCCAATTGCCTCATGTTTACCCTGAAAACCTGTGGTGAACTGGAAAATTTAAAGTGCAGCCCCACTTACCCACTGGATCATGTAGGTGTCATAGTCACGTTAAAACGAACCTATTGGAACACATCATAACTAACATTCTCTAGAGATTGTCATGGCAACTCTTACACCCTGCTTTTTGCCATGACAATATTACACACTGCTTGCTGTTGCCATGGCAACTCTACAAGTTGCTTGCTGTTGTCATGGCAACTCTACAAACTGCTTGCTGCGGTCATGGCAACTCTTATGCAAGACTTGATGTAGTTTTTGTAACTGTTGCACATTTTGTATTGTGTAAGAACTCAATACACTGTTAGTCCTATCACGCCTTTTATCGTCACCATACGCACTGCTTTTTGCTATAATGACTGAAGACGCCACCACTCAACTTCAAAGTGGACGCTTAGCTTGAGGGGTAGCCATGGTAACATGGTTAAATATAACACTCCACCCATTTTGCTCTTCCAATATTACAAGTGTTACTTCTATTCATGAGAGAGATTCTTGTTGTACTCTCACTCATTCCCGCTGTGTTGTTGTCGCTTCAGAAATGAGTTTGTTTTAAGATTTCCCATCATACCGAGTGTCCAGTGATATTGATATGACTGTGTGGTAGTTGATCAGTCCTTGTGTCCAGTCTCCTATGTCCATTACTCCCCTTATTTGAATAGTTTCACACTGGTCAGCTACACAGTTTTCTCTGAGGCAAAATCGGCTGCAAAACCATTAAAATGCATCCAGAATGCACTTTGAAAAATTACTGTGCAGGAAATATAAATCCTGAAAAGTTGAATTCCTCTGGCAACTTTCTGACCTGTGTTCGACTGGCTGTCCCCTTGTTAATGCTACTGCCACTGCTTGAAATAACTTGTCTTCTGTGCTCAAGTTTCATCACTTGGAAACACATTCTACTTTATCCGAATGGTCAGACTTTGAAGCAATTTTATGTATGTAATATTTTATAAATGTATTTTTACCAGTGTCACATTTTAACAATGTATACAAAATGGTATGTGAAAGTGCTTTTTATATTAATGATGTTGTATCGAGATGGTCACACTTTTAAAGGGTATTTTAGTAATATTTAGGAAACCATTCATATCAGATGAAATAGTTGCAAACCAGCTTGCAGAATTGTTTTGCTACATTAATTTATTATGAAAGTTGTTGACAATAAACATTGGGCAAACATTGTTCTTGTTAATTACGTTTGTGGTTGTGAATGGTGGGTGGGTGGGTGGGTGGGTGGGTGTGTGTATGTGTGGTGTATGTGTGGTGTGGTGTGTGTGTGTGGTGTTGTGTCTGTGTGTGCGTGCTTGTGTGTGTGGTGTGTGTGTGTCGTGTATGTCGTGTGTGCGGTGTGTGTGTGTCTGGTGAGTGGTGTGTGTGTGTAGTGTGTATGTGTTGTGTGTGTGTGTGTGCGGTGTGTGAGTGGTGTGTGTGTGTGGTGTATGTGTTTGTGGTGTGCGGTGTGCGTTGTTTGAGTGAGTTGTGTATGGTGTGGTGAGTGGTGTGTGTGTGTAGTGTGTATGTGTTGTGTTTGTGGTGTGTGTGTGTGTGTGTGAAAGTGTATGTCTGAGCACTGTGTGTGGTGTGTGTGTGTTTGTGGTATGTGTCTGTTGTATGTGCGGTGTGTTTGTGGTGTGTGTGTGTGTGTGTGAAAGTGTATGTCTGAGCATTGTGTGTGTGTGATATGTGTGTGGTGTGTGTGTGTGTATGCGTGTGTGGTGTGGTGTGTATGTGTGTGTGAAAGTGTATGTCTGAGTGTGTGGTGTGCGTGTATGGCGTGTGTGTGGTGTATGTGTGTGGTATGCATGTGGGTGTGTGTTTGTGGTGTGTGTGGTGTGTGTGGTGTGTGGTATGTGTGGGGTGTGTGGTAGGTATGTGTGGTGTGTGTGGTAGGTATGTGTGGTGTGTGTGGTAGGTATGTGTGGTGTGTGTGGTAGGTATGTGTGGTGTGTGGTATGTGTGTTGTATGTGTGGTATGTGTGGTGTGTGTGGTAGGTATGTGTGGTGTGTGTGGTGGGTGTGTGTGTGTGGTGTGTGTGTGTGAGGTGTGGTGTGTGTGATATGTGTGGGGTGTGTGGTAGGTATGTGTGGTGTGTGTGGTAGGTATGTGTGGTAGGTATGTGTGGTGTGTGTGTGTGTGGTATGTGTGTGTGTGGTATGTGTGGTGTGTGTGTGGTATGTGTGGGGTGTGTGGTAGGTATGTGTGGTGTGTGTGGTAGGTATGTGTGGTATGTGTGTTGTATGTGTGGTGTGTGTGGTAGGTATGTGTGGTGTGTGGTGGGTGTGGTATGTGTGGTGTGTGTGGTAGGTATGTGTGGTGTGTGTGGTAGGTATGTGTGGTGTGTGTGTGTGTGGTATGTGTGTTGTATGTGTGGTATGTGTGGTGTGTGTGGTAGGTGTGTGTGGTGGGTGTGTGTGTGTGTGGTGTGTGTGTGAGGTGTGGTGTGTATGTGTGTGTGTGAAAGTGTATGTCTGAGCATTGTGTGTGTATGCAGTGTGTAACACTGTGTGTTTGAGCATATGTGTTTCCGCGTGTGTGTATATGTAACTGTGTATATATTAAATTTATATACATGTATTACCTGTGACCCACAGCAGTGAACCAGATACTAAGTTGCACAGGTCTATTCTGGACAGGAGCCAAAATGTCTGTCTCGATCATGTTCCATCAATATTGTGATTTTGTCAGAAATGTACACCTTATGATCTTATCTTTCATTGTCCAGTTTACTTTCATCGACAAACTATACAAAACTAATAAAATACCTGCATTTACAAACCAATAAATAAAAAAACAATAGACAATATGAGTAAAATTACCTCATTTCTCAAAATGTTGCCTTTTAAAGTTTGCTTTAATTTTAGCAATTTATCAAAAACTATGGAAGATATTTGAACAAATCACGTATCCTTTTAAAACTCATAATCTGTGGAATAATTTTTTTTACAAAACTCAATTTTTTTTTTTTGGGACTTAATACCCCCTTTGCTGTGACAGGTCGCATATATATGTGTGTGTGTGAATGGGTGTGCGTGTGTGTGTGTGTGAACGTGTTGGTGTGAGCATGCGTGTGTGTGTGTGTGTGTGTGTGTGTGTGTGTGAGCATATAATGTGTGTGTGAGCATATAATGTGTGTGT
>CM034533.1:72018836-72147966 GCA_020002185.1 Paraescarpia echinospica | reverse complement strand
TGTGTGTGTGTGTGTGTGTGTGTGTGTGTGTGTGTGTATGTGTGAGCATATAATGTGTGTGTGTGTGTGTGTGTGTGAGAATATAATGTGTGCGTATGTTATACGTGTGTGCATGTGCTTGTATAACCACTGGTCAAACAATGATACCCAACACTGAAAATACTATATAAACCTCAAGTTATGCCTTTATATGTGAGAATAGACGAGCTTGTATGACTGTCGATATAGATGTTACTTGTAGTCAACATTCTGTAATATCTCGGACTGGAAAAACTTAAATAATTGTAAGCTTTGTACAACAACCTAAAATATATTTGTGTGTTTAACTATCGGGTATTTTGTCATCTGTTAATCATGATATACCTGTGGAACTGGTTTGCACAAACATACATTTACAGTGTCACTAATACATGCAATCACATGCATTTATCCACTCGGATCTTATCACATTTATTGAACATAGAAATTAGGAAATTTGGATGACTTATATGTGGTACACTTTTTTATTTCTGAGATAATTTCTAAACTGCCACAGCGAACCAGGTATTGCATGACATTGGCCTGTTCTGGAGGTGAACCAAAATAGCTGTCCCATCAATTGTGTGATTGTGGCAAAAATTCATACCTCATAATCTCATATTTCAATGTCTGGTTAATTTTCCTTGACAACTAATCCAAAACTAACAACATTTATGTGTTGTGTGTGTGTGTGCGGTGTGTGAGTGGTGTGTGTGTGTGGTGTATGTGTTGTGTGTTTGTGGTGTGCGGTGTGCGTTGTTTGAGTGAGTTGTGTATGGTGTGGTGAGTGGTGTGTGTGTGTAGTGTGTATGTGTTGTGTTTGTGGTGTGTGTGTGTGTGAAAGTGTATGTCTGAGCACTGTGTGTGGTGTGTGTGTGTTTGTGGTATGTGTCTGTTGTATGTGCGGTGTGTTTGTGGTGTGTGTGTGTGTGTGTGTGTGTGAAAGTGTATGTCTGAGCATTGTGTGTGTGTGATATGTATGTGGTGTGTGTGTGTGTATGCGTGTGTGGTGTGGTGTGTATGTGTGTGTGAAAGTGTATGTCTGAGTGTGTGGTGTGCGTGTATGGCGTGTGTGTGGTGTATGTGTGTGGTATGCATGTGGGTGTGTATGGTGTGTTTGTGGTGTGTGTGGTGTGTGTGGTGTGTGTGTGAGGTGTTCGTGGGTGTGTGGTGTTTGTGGTGTGTGGGTATGTGTGGTGTGTGTGGTATGTGTGGGGTGTGTGGTAGGTATGTGTGGTGTGTGTGGTAGGTATGTGTGGTGTGTGTGGTAGGTATGTGTGGTGTGTGTGGTAGGTATGTGTGGTGTGTGGTATGTGTGTTGTATGTGTGGTATGTGTGGTGTGTGTGGTAGGTATGTGTGGTGTGTGTGGTGGGTGTGTGTGTGTGGTGTGTGTGTGTGAGGTGTGGTGTGTGTGATATGTGTGGGGTGTGTGGTAGGTATGTGTGGTGTGTGTGGTAGGTATGTGTGGTGTGTGTGGTAGGTATGTGTGGTGTGTGTGTGTGTGGTATGTGTGTGTGTGGTATGTGTGGTGTGTGTGTGGTATGTGTGGGGTGTGTGGTAGGTATGTGTGGTGTGTGTGGTAGGTATGTGTGGTATGTGTGTTGTATGTGTGGTGTGTGTGGTAGGTATGTGTGGTGTGTGTGGTGGGTGTGTGTGTGTGGTAGGTATGTGTGGTGTGTGTGGTAGGTATGTGTGGTGTGTGTGGTAGGTATGTGTGGTGTGTGTGGTAGGTATGTGTGGTGTGTGTGTGTGTGGTATGTGTGTTGTATGTGTGGTATGTGTGGTGTGTGTGGTAGGTGTGTGTGGTGGGTGTGTGTGTGTGGTGTGTGTGTGAGGTGTGGTGTGTATGTGTGTGTGTGAAAGTGTATGTCTGAGCATTGTGTGTGTATGCAGTGTGTAACACTGTGTGTTTGAGCATATGTGTTTCCGCGTGTGTGTATATGTAACTGTGTATATATTAAATTTATATACATGTATTACCTGTGACCCACAGCAGTGAACCAGATACTAAGTTGCACAGGTCTATTCTGGACAGGAGCCAAAATGTCTGTCTCGATCATGTTCCATCAATATTGTGATTTTGTCAGAAATGTACACCTTATGATCTTATCTTTCATTGTCCAGTTTACTTTCATCGACAAACTATACAAAACTAATAAAATACCTGCATTTACAAACCCATAAATTAAAAAACAATAGACAATATGAGTAAAATTACCTCATTTCTCAAAATGTTGCCTTTTAAAGTTTGCTTTAATTTTAGCAATTTATCAAAAACTATGGAAGATATTTGAACAAATCACGTATCCTTTTAAAACTCATAATCTGTGGAATAATTTTTTTTACAAAACTCAATTTAATTTTTTTGGGACTTAATACCCCCTTTGCTGTGACAGGTCGCATATATATGTGTGTGTGTGAATGGGTGTGCGTGTGTGTGTGTGTGAACGTGTTGGTGTGAGCATGCGTGTGTGTGTGTGTGTGTGTGTGTGTGTGTGTGAGCATATAATGTGTGTGTGAGCATATAATGTGTGTGTGTGTGTGTGTGTGTGTGTGTGTGTGTGTGTGTGTGTGTGTGTGTGAGCATATAATGTGTGTGTGTGTGTGTGTGTGTGCATATAATGTGTGTGTGTGTGTGTGTGTGTGTGTGTGTGTGTGTGTGAGCGCCTGAAGTGTTTGTGTGTGGAGCATATAATAATAATGTGTAATAATAATATGTATGTACCAATAATAATAGCCAATAATGTAATGTGTATGTATGAAACATAATATTTGTATGTGAAACACCTGTAATGTGTGTGTGGCTGCATAATGTGTATGTGTGTGTGTAATGTGTAATAATATTAATAATGTGTAATATGTGTGTATGAAACATATATTTATGAAACCTCTCAATAATAATATCTGTATTAATATTAATAATAATAATAATATGTATGTATGTGTAATATGTATGTGTGTAAACATATGTAATAATGTGTAATAATAATAATATATGTAAATATATGTAAATATGTAATAATGTGTAAAATAATGTAAACCTGTGTGTGTGTGTGTGTGTAATAATAATAATAATGTGTGTGTGTAATATGAAGCAATGTGTGTGTGTGTGTGTGTGTGTGTGTGAAGTATATTGTAGTAATATGAAACATAATAATGTGTGTATTAATAATGTAAGGCTCATGTGTGTGTGTGAAACTTGTGTGTGTGTGTGTAAAACATAATGTGTGTGTGTCAAACCTCAGGTAATAATATAATAATATGTGTGTATGTGAAACATATAATGTGTGTGTATATGAAAACATATAATGTGTGTGTGAAACATATAATGTATGTGTAATAATGTAATAATGTGTATTAATGTATATGTGTGTGTGTGTGTGAGCATATAATGTTTGTGTGTGTGTGTGTGAGCATATAATGTGTATGTGAGCATATAATGTGTGTGTGAGCATACAATGTGTGTGTGTGTGTGTGTGTGTGTGTGTGTGTGGTGTGTGTGTGTGTGTGTGTGTGTGTGTGAGTGTGTGTGTGTGTGTGTGTGTGTGTGTGTGTGTGTGTGTGTGTGTGTGTGTGTGAGCATATAATGTGTGCGTATGTTATACGTGTGTGCATGTGCTTGTATAACCACTGGTCAAACAATGATACCCAACACTGAAAATACTATATAAACCTCAAGTTATGCCTTTATATGTGAGAATAGACGAGCTTGTATGACTGTCGATATAGATGTTACTTGTAGTCAACATTCTGTAATATCTCGGACTGGAAAAACTTAAATAATTGTAAGCTTTGTACAACAACCTAAAATATATTTGTGTGTTTAACTATCGGGTATTTTGTCATCTGTTAATCATGATATACCTGTGGAACTGGTTTGCACAAACATACATTTACAGTGTCACTAATACATGCAATCACATGCATTTATCCACTCGGATCTTATCACATTTATTGAACATAGAAATTAGGAAATTTGGATGACTTATATGTGGTACACTTTTTTATTTCTGAGATAATTTCTAAACTGCCACAGCGAACCAGGTATTGCATGACATTGGCCTGTTCTGGAGGTGAACCAAAATAGCTGTCCCATCAATTGTGTGATTGTGGCAAAAATTCATACCTCATAATCTCATATTTCAATGTCTGGTTAATTTTCCTTGACAACTAATCCAAAACTAACAACATACTAAATGCATGGTTACTGTTGGCATTGCTTTTTCACATCATCCAATTTTTCTCAAAACATCACTTTTATTAAAAACTTGCTTCAGTTTTAGCAATAAATAAACTACTGAAGATATTTCAACAAATGAGGTATTGTTTTAAAGTTTATAATCTGTTCAATCCAAAAAGGTACAAAACTCAATTTCACGCAGTCATACAACTTAATGTTATCCTCGTTGTGGCAGGTCAATTTTTAATTATAAACAGTATACATGTTTTTTATTTCTTCATTTTCAAGTTTGTTGTAATTATATTTTATATATTTTGAGAGCAAATAGTAATGTTCTTAGACATTCCCCATCTCTGTTGCTCAATTTAGGGTGGAGAACGTTGCATGGATGTCCTCCAAACGATCATCATCCGATTGGTCGAGCAGAGTCACCTGATCAATTCGACGTTGGAACCAACGAATGATACCACTAGTTTGCTGGCATCAAAGGTGTTCGAGACTGAAGAAAAACTCAAAGGAGTCACTGCAGAACTTGAAAGTGTGCAAAGTGAAACAAAGAATATGACATTACTGGTGAAACAGACAGAAGAAACTGCAGCAAAACTCAAATGTGACATTGATAACAAAACGGCAGAAATAGACTTGTTAAAGACAGAGATGCAGCAGTTGCGTGAATTGAATGTTGAAGGTGAGAAACAGATTGCTGAAGAGAAAGGTAGTGTGAAGACATTGACTGCGACACTACGGGAGAAGGATGTACAATTCTTTGAACACATGCAGAAGATATCAGACCTCCAGAAACAGGTAGCAGCATTAGAAGGGGCCCACAGACTGGTTGACAGCGAGAAAGAGACTCTCAATAAGTCGGCCAGAAATTCTGAAAGTGATGCAAAGATCTTGATGGAAGAAGTTGCAAGTCTGAAATCACAGTTGACAGCTTTAAGAACTGAAAATGAAGCTTTAAACTCGGAGGAAACACGTAGTTTAGAAGACAAAGAGAAACTGACAAAGGATGTTGCTGATCTGAGAAACAAACTGATGGAGGTTGAGAACAGTTTGACAAAGACGAGTGAAGAACAAATGACTTGTTTGAAAGAACAGCTGAAAGTTGAACAGGAAGGTCGACACTCTGCCGAAAGAGAACTGGACCAGCTCAGGACTGATAAAGATCAAGTATCTCGTGATTGTTATGCTCTTGTCACTAAAACTGAACAAGACATCACAAAATACCAGCAGGAACTAAAGCAGTTGCATGACACTTTGACATCACTTGAAGCTGACCAGAACCGGCTAACATCAGAACTTGAGAGCAAAACAAAAGAACTGTTGGATGTCAAAACGAAAATGGGTCGTTATGAGAATGAGACATTGACCCGTGAAGTTGGGGACATGAAAGAGACTTGTGCCAAGTTGAAGATTCAGATGGACCATCAGGAAGAGGAGAGGAAGTTGATGACGAAAACCTTACAAGAGAAAGAGGAGATGATGAGGACAATGATGGCCACTAGTGAAGTCCTGAAGCAGAACCAAGATGTCTTGCAGAAAGACAAACAGGTTCTGTGGCACGAATGCAAACGTCTACAAGTTGATATGGAAACAGCAACAACAAAATGTACTGATTTACAAAAGGCTACGTCAGACGGTGCTTCAGAGAAGGCGCAAGAATTGCAGAAGGAAAGACAAATTATTGTTGATTTAAAGCAACGTGAGTCGGAGCTCCAAAAAGAAATGAATTCTGCACAGGACTGTTTACTTCAGTTTATAGATGATTCCGTTGATGGGAGTGGATCTATCGCCATG
This sequence comes from Paraescarpia echinospica, assembly GCA_020002185.1. Classification (NCBI taxonomy): domain Eukaryota; kingdom Metazoa; phylum Annelida; class Polychaeta; order Sabellida; family Siboglinidae; genus Paraescarpia; species Paraescarpia echinospica. Next base: position 72,141,967 of record CM034533.1, on the reverse strand, counting down.
GCAACCTCTGACCTGAGCACTCAACTTGAGCTCGCATTCAATAACAAACACGCAACAATCTGTGATTTGCGAGAGGAGCGGTCTAGTATCAATGCAAAATTAGAGAAACAGATTGCAGAGTATGAAAAGAAAACTAAACAATGCGGTGAACTGGAGAAAGCAGCTGAAAAGTTAACATCAAATATAAATGACTACAAGAAACAAGTAAAGATCATGCACGAACAACTTGACAAGGTCACTGCAGAATTGGCACAGGTCCAAATCAATGCTGAGGCGAAGATTAAAGATGTTTTCGACGAAACAAAGTCGTCGTACAATTCAAAAATCACTGAGATGTCTGCAGAATTGGAATTGGCCAAAGCTACGGTGGTTGCCAAGGAAACAGAGGTCAGGGAAGTTCGGGAAATGTTTGAGCAGCAGTTGTCAGCTCTCAAGTTCCAGCACAGCTCCGAGCACATGCTGCACCAGACAACCTTGAAGGTAGGTCACGAGGTCAAGGTGATAATTAACATTTTACAGCTAAACTTATATCTTATTTATCTGTCCATGTATGTAAATATTATAATTATTATTCTCTCTATAATTATAAATTATCTATATATATATGTATATATATATATAAATAAATATATATATATATACTGTATATATATGTGTGTGTACTTTAAATAATGTGTAATTAGTAATTTTTTAAAATTTATTCAGCTATTCTTATAATTATTATATCATGATTTTACTAAATTTACATTTTATTTACATTGTGCTCATGTTTATGCTACATTTAACGTTTTACATTAATTATATTTTTTTACAGCTCTGAGCATTTTATTGGAAATGGCGCTTTATAAAAATAAATATTATTATAATTACCATTCAGTTGACATAATAGTTGTAAAGATGGAGAAAAACATTTCCCGTAATTGCATTTAACATGCTCCATACATCACATTTGTACTGTGTTCAAACATAACTACTACAAGAAAATGTACGCTTGAAACATGCTCCTCTCATTTGTGTGCAAAACTATATTTTATAGAGATCTGTTATTTGTGTGCTGGTATTATCCTACATGGCGTGGTGAAGTCAGTAATTTCTTTTGCACAAATGGCAAAATGTGAAACAAGAAAATAACATTTGAATCCTGTTGATGTTGTGTAGCACCAACTAGTGAATGATGCAGTTATTATTGGGTGCTGCCATCTGGTGAGTGGTGACTAGTACAATTAACACAGCAGGTTTTGTTTATTCTTTCAATTCCACAACTTTATTCAAGAATGTTTCATAGCACACATCTTATAACATGTCAATATTATGTTTTGTTTTTTTGCAAAGTTTGTTCATTGGATTATTTAATTGGGTGGTAATTGAATTAGGCAATGGGAAACCACTGCTGTATCTTTCCCAAGACAATCATGACCCACAAAACCACAAAAGATAACGTTAACAGCGTGAACGGTTGTTCTGACAGTTCTGACAGGACCACCTCGCTCGGTAGGGATAGTCATGTGCGACAGGTGATGCCAGATCGTCATCCAGCTATTGTGTGCAACAGAAAGATTTTGAATATTGCTACATGGAATGTAAGAACTCTATATCAAAAAGGAAAACTAGAAAACATCAAACAAGAAGCGACAAGACTGAGGATAAATATAATGGGAATGTGTGAAGTTAGATGGACAGGGGCAGGATTGATGACATCAGATAATAACACAATAATTTATTCAGGAGGCGATAAACATGAAAGAGGAGTTGGAATTCTGTTGGATGAAGAAAAAGCAAAATGCTTACTAGGATACTGGACCATATCGGATCGCATCCTCTTGGTGAAAATCAGTGGCAAACCATTTAACATCATACAAGTGTACGCACCAACTGCAGACAAATCTGATGAAGAGCACGAGACATTTTATAATGATCTTGAATTAGCAAAGTCACACTGCAAATCACAGGAGATTGTAATAGTTATGGGAGACTAATGCTAAAGTTGGTGAGGGAAGATGCGAAGACAGTTGGACCATAAGGCCTGGGGAGCAGAAATGAGAGAGGAGATAAACTAATAGAGTGGGCAAAATCTCATGACATGATTGTAGGAAACACCTGGTTCCAACAACAACCAAGAAGACTTTGGACTTGGAAAAGTCCAGGAGACCGTACACGGAACCAAATTGATTATATCCTGGTCAGTAAATGATTTAGAAATGCCCTACTGGTGGCAAAGACCTTTCCCGGGGCAGACTGCGATTCCGACCATGTGCCAGTGCGAGCCAAGTTCTGACTGAAACTGAAGAAAAGGAAAAGAGCAACAAAGAACATGAAACTAGACATGAATATACTAAAATCAGATTCAGCGATCAAAGAGAAATTCAATGTATCAGTACAAAACAGTTTCAATGTTCTGAATGACATTCAAGATGTGGACGACCAATGGGAACAAATGAAGGAATCAATCACAAAGGCTACAGAAGAAACTATTCCTAGGCAATGCAGAAAAGCAAAGAAAAAATGGATGACTGACAATATTCTAAAGTTGATGGATGAAAGGAGGAAAATTAAGCAAAATCATGATGCATATGTAGCAATGAACAAGGCTATAACGGCCAAATGTAATCTAGCGAAAGAGGAATGGCTTAATGAAAAATACAAAGAAATTGAACAGAAGCATAAGCACGACACAATATCCATGCATGCTAGAATAAGAGAAATCACAGGGAAAAGAACATGCTCAGCTACAGGCTCAGCTACAGGCTCAGCTACAGGCTCAGCTACAGGCTCAGCTACAGGCTCAGCTACAGGTTGCCTGAAATCTAAAGAAGGAAACATAATAATGGACAAAGACAAAATACTCGAGAGATGGTCAGAAAATATTGGTGAACTGTACGATGATGAAAGGGGTGAAAGACCATCAATTAAGAAGAACTTTGATGGTCCTCCTATATTGAAGGACGAGGTTCGAAAAGCCATCAGATCAATAAAAAAGGGAAAAGCTGCTGGACCAGATAATATTACCATTGAAATGATTGAGTGTTTAGAGGAATTTGGTATTGATGTAGTAACAGACTTCTTGAACAAAATATATGACAGCGGACGAATCCCAACTGATTTATCCAGATCCATTTTTGTAGCAATACCAAAGAAACCAGGTGCGATTGAATGTGAACTACACCGTACAATTAGTCTCATGAGTCACTTCATTAAGATGTTGCTTAAAATTATTATGACCAGGATGAGAAACAAAATAAATCCGGAAATTGCTGAAGAACAATGTGGATTTGTAGAAGATAAAGGTACAAGTAATGCAATATACATCCTACGAACACTGATTGAGAGAGCACTGGAAGTGCAGAAAGATCTGTATGTATGTTTTATTGATTACACAAAGGCATTTGACAGAGTTCGTCATGAAGAAATAATATCAATGCTGGAGAGTTTGAACATTGACGGGAAAGATCTGAGAGTTGTGAGAAATCTTACTGGGAACAAACAGCAGCAATACGAATAGAAAATGACATCAGTAAATTTCAAGAAATAAAACGTGGTGTAAGACAAGGTGTGTCCTATCACCCGATCTCTTTTCACTATACAATGTGATTATCTTACGCACATTAGAAGATATGCCAGGCATTCAAGAAGGGGGATACAACATGAATTATTTACAATATGCAGACGACACGGTACTGATTGCTGAGAACGAAATAGATCTACAACAGATGCTAGATACAGTAATAAGGGAAAGTGAGAAAAAAGGTCTGTCCCTGAACAAAAAGAAAACAGAAATTATGGTCATCTCAAAGAAAAATTACACTCCAACATGCAACATACGTAGCATATGGCACTGTTTTGAAGCAAGTCCGAACGTTTAACTATCTGGGATCACTATTTGGAGGGCCAGATCGCCAACGCCTGTGACAGACATGGCACATAGAAGAAGAGAAGAATTGAATTATAACCACCACTTGTATTGTTATGTGTTTAATGCTGTTTATTTGTTGTCGTGCTATTGAGCCGAAATCATAAACAAATGTATAGAAAATGTGTAAATTGGCATTCAGTTTTGGATTTAACAGCTTCGAACATGCCAAGATTTTTTCACTTGTCATAATCATATTTGACCAAGGCTACGCAGGTTAGCTAAATTGTATATTTAAAAAGAAACACTTTTGTGTCTGCATTCAGAATGTGAACTTATTTAGAATGACACAAGAGTTTCTCTGTGGCAGGATTACACGGCTAAACAAGATGAAGTGAATGCCATGATGTCGCGCATCGCTGAACAACAGGGTCAGGTTGACATGCTTGAGGTCGAAGTTCATGACCTCTGCATGGAACGGGACAAGAAAAACTTGCAACACACAACTGAGGTAAAGTCTCTTGAGAGGACACACCAAAATACCAGTTATGCACTTATCACTATACTTAACAATCACGTTTACATATAAATATATATATCTATATACACCCAGACTAGGATTAATCTCTAACCCCCTGAGGCTCCAAAAAACTCCAACCGCACCTACAATCCTGGAGATTTTCTTCTTTTATGGAAGTTTCACAACAAATCGAGGAGACTCCCAGAACATCCGGGAGGGCTGGCATTGAAAGGGTCATCCACAGAAATGTTAGGCGGCGTTCACAGCAGCTTCCCCGGGATTCAAAATATACTGCATTGTAAAACGTTAAAAAAATGTGTTAATTATATTTAGTAAGAACTATGCAATGTTACCCAATGTTAGGTAATGTTAGTTTTGTTTGGTTAGTATTAATTGGTTGAGGTAGAGTTAGTGTGGTAGAGATAGTATTGTTAACTGTTAATTAGTATTTTGAAGTATTTATTATTTGTAACTATTTTCTTGTATTTCGCACCATTTTGTCATTGTTTAATACATAACCTATACTTTATCTTAATGTTGAATTCATTGATAACTATTATATCAGAATTAGTTGGTTAGTCATCAAATTATCTGTATGTAATTTGTCATCGTGGCCTGTCCCTCAGCGATCTTTCAGGTCTTAGTACAGTTCACCATAGATCAATCAATGTTTGCTATCAATTCTCATGTATTAGAAATGTACAATTATAATTATGTTCATGGTTGATCTGAATAAATTTATGTCTGTCTGTCTGTCCGTCCGACCGTATGTCTGTCTGTATGTCTGTCTGTCTGATTCATTGTGGATGTGTTCTGTTGGTTGTAGATGGAGGAGATGACAGAAGCTTTGGAGCAGTGGAAACTGGAGACACAGCAGCTCAAGGACGCAGTCACCAAGGTCAACTCAACCAGTATTACATAAGAAACTTTATTGAAGAATGTTTCAGTTTTGAATTTAATATCTTCAAAATTGCCAAGATTGTTTCACTTTTTAAAGTCATGCTTCACTCAGACTATCCATGGTAGTTAATTTGTATATTAAACAAACAACAATTTTATGTCTGCACTCAAGACATCACTACTATGATTACACTATTTAAAGTGACACAAGAGTTTTGCTCAAGGGACGCTATCATAAGTTCACATTGTCCTAAAACATTTAAACGTTTAGTGTAGGTTCAAACCACCTCCACCAATATGTGATGTTGATGTCGATTGTTACAATTCAAAATGGGTTTTAGAGTCAATTTTCATTAACATTATGTATGCTTCAAATATATAAATGTGTTTATATATTTTTTTTATATATATAAACATAGATTTAACAAGATTTAACAAGATTGCCACCCAGAGAATTAACTCTAGGTGGCAGGTGGACAAGGAAGCCCTTTGGCTTATCGAGAGTCCGACCCTTTTATCTATGTGTATCCCGCCCGTCTGAGGTATGTGTCGATTTTATTTTTAAACATATTCACGCTACTAGCACCCACACAATCAGCAGGTAATCTATTCCATTCATTTACAGTCCTTTGTGAAAAAGAAAACTTTCTTATATCCAATCTACTCTGCTCCTTTGCCAATGTAAGTTCATGTCCTCTAGTCCTTCTATCTTTCTTAACTGAGAAAAAAATATTTCTATCAATATTTTCATAACCCTTCAATATTTTAAACACTTCTATCTGATCTCCTCTCAATCTCCTGGTCTCTAGTGTTGTTAAACCGCATTTTTTTAGGCGTATTTCGTAACTAAGATCCCTCAGTTTGGTATCATTTTAGTTGCTCTCCTCTGCACTCTTTCTAGCATATCTATGTCCTTCCTGCGATATGGCCTCCACGCTTGAATACAATATTCTAAATGAGGCCTAACTATTGTTTTGTACAGCGGTATTATTAGCTCTTTTTCCTTATATGTTATGTTTCGCCTAATTAATCCAAGGATTTGATTTCCCTTTGAAGCTGCAATTCTGCACTGCTCTGAAACCTTCATATCAGCACTAATGGTTAACCCTAAGTCCTTTTCTTTTACAGTAGTACTTAGTACAGTACCCCCCATTGTATATTCTACTTCTTCGTTCCCATGTCCTGTGTGGAGGCATTTACATTTCCCAAAATTGAACAGCATTTGCCACTTTTCAGACCATTTGATCAACCTGTCAAGATCATCTTGTAAATGCTGTCTATCTCCATCACTTTTAATCCTTCTAAACATTTTTGTATCATCCGCAAATTTCAACACCTTGCTTGTTATTTCATCATCCAAATCGTTGATATATATTAAGAATAATATAGGTCCTAATACTGATCCCTGTGGTACCCCACTCAATACCGATTTCCAGTTTGAAGCCTCCCCATCAACTACTACACGTTGTCTTCTGTCAATCAGCCATTGTTCTATCCAGTTTATTATACCATTTCCTATGCCATTGGCCTTTTGTTTAAGCATTAATCTTTGATGTGGTACTTTGTCGAAAGCTTTTTGAAAATCTAAGTAGACGATATCTACTGGTGATCCCTCATCTACCCACTTAGTGATGTCTTCCAAAAAACATAACATATTTGTTAAGCATGACCTCGTTTTAAAAAAAACATGTTGAGATGGGTTAATCAAGTTATGTTTAACAAGAAAATCCACCATGTGATCTTTAATTAGTCTTTCTAATAATTTACAAATCACTGTTGTTAAACTCACTGGTCTATAGTTCTCTGACTTGTTTCTCGAACCTTTTTTGAATAACGGTATAATGTTTGCTTCTTTCCATTCTAAAGGAACCACTCCCTCTTCTAATGACAAGTTGAAAACTGTTGCAAGCGGTATGCTAATTTGTTCTACAATTTCCAATAGTAGTTTGGGTGGAATACCATCCACACCAGGTGATTTATTATCCTTCATAACCCTTATTTTCTTAGCTACCATTTCCGGGGTTACAATTAATTGTCCTAAATAGTCTGAATCTGCCCCCTTGAACTTAGCCTCTGGTACTGGCAGTGAACTAATATCTTCCCTGGTAAACACTGAACTAAAGTACTCATTCAGGTCTTCTGCCATTAAGAATCCCTCTGATATTATATTTCCAGCACTATCTTCTAGAGGACCGACCTTATCTCGAACTTTCTGTTTGCTTCGGACATACGCATAAAAACTCTTGCTGTCATGTTTTATATTACTAGCTAATTGTTGTTCATAGCTTCTCTTTGAATTTCTAATTTCAGCTGTAGCTTGGTTAAGTGCTTCTTTATAACTGTTGTAGTCTTCATCATTTCCAGTACATCTATATGACTTCCACATCATTTGTTTATACTTAATTTTTCTAATGGCTTCTTTCGATAAGTGTTTCTTTTTGGACCGTTTTCCTTGTTTTTTGAAGGGTACAAATTTATCGACTATGCACTTAATTTCACTCTTTAATATATTCCAGCATAGATACATACATGGTTGTTTTGTCTTGTTGCTAATGTTTGAATAAATGAATCAGATGAATCAATTAATCAATTACGACACTAGGTGACACTACTGTAGTTATTTATTTCCCCCGAGATACGTGGTGTTGATCACCCTTCACATAATGCTTACCACATTTGGGGACTTTGTGATGTTATGTGAGCGTCCCCGCTGACACACATCTATGTTATGGGTGTGAGTGGAGTCTTCTCTCCCGCATTCTGGGGCATCCATATAAGGTAGTGATATGTATAACCAACATGCTGCATGTCACTCGTAATGTATCAGTATTCTGTTTATCATGACTTGAGTTATAAAATAATGTATTACAGATCATATTTTATTTTGTTACAGAAAAATATTGAGCTGGAAGAGAAGAGTGCATTGATCGGCAAACTTGAGGTAAGTACAACCGTTGGGCCATTTTAAATAGGATTTTTAAATGACATTTTAGAACACACAAAAAAGTCAAATGTTGATCCAGTTCACTCAGCTGTATGAATGAGTAACTGACTATAGACAGTGGCAGATATGTGTGCATGAATATACTTTGTGCATTAATTGCAGCATGGCGGAATGCTTCACAGAGAAGTCAAGATGGTGTTCGATTGAACAGGTCTGCCAGGGAGTAAAGTGTAAAGTGCTTTCAGCAGTCCTAGGCTATATAAGAACTTACCTTTACTCTGTTTTGCACTCTGGGTTCTCCTTATCAGACTGATGGATTGAAACACTCATATATTGATCACGGGATCTTTCCAAATAATTGAGTCCTTTTCCAGTTGAAGAAAAGAGCAATAATTCACAGATGAATACTGGTGCATAGTGTATATATTCTATGAGCGTTTGAAATGTTGTGCTGTGTAGGCATGTCTTGGGAGGAGGGAGGAAGAACTGGCAGAACAGCAGGGGAAGTATGAGCAGCAGATGGAACAGCTCACCAGCGACATCAGACAACTCAAGGAGAGACTCATACAGCTGCTCAAGTAAGGAATTAAACAAAATCTGGTCTACCAAAGTAAGATTTGCTGTCACACTGTGGAATAATGATAAGCAATACGGTCTATAATAGTATAATTGTGTGATAGTATGAGACATTATTTGATCAAGTTAGTTTCAGGATTAAAGGATAGGGTGATTAAAACACTCCGGTCTATCAGGTTAAATTGATAGGTGATAACAAACTATAGAGGATAATATCAACCCAAGTAAGATTGACTGACACATGATGAGGGTAATTACAGTTTATAAGATGCACACATGTAGCATTGGAGAGTCATAAGATGTAATGACAAGAGTCATGTGACTGTTTCACAAAGACAACAAACTCATGAGAAAGATCCACCATTTAACAGGATCTGTTGTTTAATTTAAGGAACCATTTTAAAATGCAAAGAAACCACCGCTGTTTCACAGAGGAGACTATTTCTGTGACACACCGGAGAAAGTGGTGCCTCCTGGCGTTGACAGTTTTCAGTGTAAAAGTTCGCTGTAGAGGAACAAAATTTTAAAGAGCAAAATCTGACTTATGAGCTCGTAAGAATGTTAGTGAAAGGGTCAGAGTTGAAGGGTCACACGTTAACTACTCTAGGTTATGTCGTTCAGGAATAATAGTTTATGATGAGTGCTATCTTTACAAATGGCAAATATATCAAAGTCAAATTAAAACATTTTTAAATAGCTGCCCACAAATCTATGCACTGATGTTCAGATTATTGCACCATGCAACGTAGGTACTAAGATATTCTGACATTTTTGTATAAATGGTGGATGTGAATGTCACAGTAGGTCAAACATAACATATTTGAAATCCTTGTTCCTAAAACCTATATATTCACACCAAAAGTATTGTTCTAGGTGTTGCAATCATTACAATATGATGAAATTGGATTTGGCAGCCATTTTTAAAAATGGCTACCAAGCCAATAAGCTACCACTGAGCAGTGTTTATCACATCAAAATATGTTCCATAGACATGGACTATTTAACAAAACCATAACTAGATCTTGCCATTCCAGATGGCAGATACTACCAATACCCTGTTAACTTATATTTCTGGTCTTGGCCCATGGACTATATGAGTTGAAAGGTCACACTATGAGTGGATGCTGTGCGTTGTCGTCAGGGAGAAGGACCAGCAGTGGCAGAAGCTCGTCCAGTTGGAGTACCAGCAGCAGCAGCGGTCAGCAGACATGTGGATGGACAGTGGGGTTGTTGACCACTGTCTCGGCTGCAAGGCTGAATTCACATTCTTCCTCAGAAAGGTCAGCTCCATCCCACCCCTCCGCAGACACGTCCTGCAGTCTTTTTGGGCTGATAGCTTCCACAATCATTAATCACCTGTTCATTATGTTACCTGTTGCCCAGCAACAAGGTCCATCAAACCATAAAAAATGGGTGCCAAACAAGTGGAGCGTTTAGACATTCTGTTGTATATTTTGTTGAAACTTTGGCCCTATATGTTATTGTTTGTGACAAAACATAAGACAAAGTTGATAAAATGGTCTGTATACACAGGAAAGATTGATACAGCAAATGTGATGCCACCGCACTAGTAATGTAAGGCAAATATAATACTTATGTAAACATTGTTGGCATGACAAAGGTTGACAGATGTCACGTGCATAATTTTGAATGTGACGTAGTCAAACCACGACATACCGGATCTGTTAATTACACAGTTGGATATTCATAAACCCATTTACCTAATAGTTTCATAGTATCAATTTAGTATTTATACTCACGTCTGTAAGTAGATAACGGATGTGTTTTTATGTTCCAAAATATGAATATTATTTAGTTATGAAATCTGTTAATGTCACTAGATAGCAAAGATATGTTGATTTGCGGGTATTAATACTTGTTGTCAGTCCTTGTACATTGAAATGACGGTGATGACTCGAGTTGTCCCACCTTCAGCCAGGTTTACTTCATGTGCGTTATCATTTAAAAACAATTAGGAATATTTGTGTCTTGCAGCACCACTGCCGAGTGTGTGGCCGGATATTTTGTGGCAACTGCAGTGCACACTGGGTAATGACACCTCACAGCGCGTAAGTGGAAACGCTTTTTGTGCTGTTGACAGGTACAACACACACATGTAGCAAATGTGCGTGCATGAGTGCACATAAAGCATGCATGCACACACACACGCAGATTGTATCATTTTATATGTGATTAGCATTTTTTGAATTCACATTATTCTATATATGTTGTCAATATTCTATTATGTTGTCACTATTCTATATATGTTGTCACTATTCTATAAATGTTTTCTTAAATACATCACCAGTTGAAATGTTAGAGTTTGGTGGTCCAAGGATGTGAGAGTGTATAAGAGGCATTTGCATATCGGCATCTCAGAAGAGATTCACAACTGACCTACTCCATGAACAAAGAGCTACTTGAGTGTTGTGTTTGGCTACAAACAGTGACTTGTTTCTCGGTCTCCTCCATGAATGTGGAGGGCACTTCCAAGCAAGACGTTGACAACCTCTTGCCTTGTGACTTAAAAACTCACCTTTTCTGGAGTGCTTACACAACATAGGCACCACCAGTCAGTTTTATTTAACTCTTATTACTATTATTGTCAACTTGTAGATGTTTATGTATTCATTTATACTGTGTTTATTTTAGAATTTATTATCATTACATCTTTAATGATTATCTTTATGTAACTTATTTTTAATTTGATAATTATATTGTCATTACTAAATTTAATTTTAATTTACTGTCATTGATTTTACATAACTTATCAACATTTTAAGCTTCCGAATGGATTGATCTAGATTTATAGCGCTATTTAAGTACTCTTCTTCTTACTATTATTGTTACAATGCTCCAGATTTAAGAATAACTAGAGAGATTGTAACTATTGAGCTGGAGCCTGGATCGTGTACTCTCCATTTATCCTCTCCACACAGCAAGAAAGAGCGTGTTTGTGATATCTGCTTCATGGACATGAGTCAAAGTGAGGCTCCATCCGGGTCACACGAACCAGGGGGCGACACCAGTGACAGCGACACCGAGCCAACACTGTCACGACAGACACAGTCGACAGATGACACAGTGGCAGGTAGTTGTCAATAACGACATAGGTGTCATGCAACATAAGGTTATGTAACAGGAAATATTTATTTATTCCAAAATACGAAAGAGAATAACTCTTACATAAACAAAAAACATACAGAATATTGTAATCGAGTCAACATGAAAACAAAAGTGGTAAGTATACAATGTATAGTAGAGAAATAAGAGGGGCGGGGGACTCTTACTAAGACTAAATGTACCGGGGTAGTCACTGTTGCAGCAGCCACCCTATAAATTAAATTAAACCATTATATATATAATATAAAAGAAAATCGCTAGTAAAATTAGTGCATCATTACAACAAGAAAATCGTATATGTTTGTCCATATATTACCTACACTAGATATATAAACAGTCAGTTTTTATATTACGTAATTTATACCAGTTTTGCATTGCAGTTTTGAATTGCACATTGTTCAGTACAAGTATTCAGATAGTAGTCATGTTAAGTTTGCAACGTTCAAAAATACATTAAGGATTATTTATCGGGGATGGATGGCTTGGTCGTCACCACATATCACGGGGAAAATAAATTGCTACAGTGGCACCACCTAGTGTGTGAAATGTGTTGATGCAAATTGATGGTTATAGCCATTTTGGATGATAACAATGACAAGTGCCACACCACGTATTGGTGGGGTGAGGCGGTTGGAACCAATACCAGGCAAATAATGTTTGTTTAGACTTGACAAACATATGACACCTTCACTTCGATTTGAATACCTTCTGAACAAACTAAGTGTACTCACTTCTTAACATTTTGTAGGAAACATTTTTATTTGTGTAATGTATCACTTAAAATCCATTTAAGTTTTCTCTCATTGGATCTTATGGATAGTGGGTCAATATTTTTTTAGCAATGTGAGTATGATCATTTTTCATATGCTGTTAACACAGAGGAGGGGGGCAGGAGAACAGACTCGACAGCCTCTGACACTCCGTTGGAAGATTCCCCACTGGATGGTCAAGACACTACACAGAGTGGCCCCAGCATTGCCGTAGCAACGGCACAGGAAGACCCCTCATTCGCCGCGGGAGTAGATGCGGATGACATCTTTGACGAGATCACGCAGCGTGAAGTGACCGTGTCACAGCTAGAGAGAGCCATTGGTGCTATGTGAGTTGCCTCGCTGCCTTTGTTGCATGATGCTCGTTAACGTAAAATGTAAGAAAAGATTGTTTACAATTTTTGATATAGCAGTGACATGTCACTATGATCTATCAGTAGTGATGTCACTATGGTCTGTGAGCAGTGACAAGTCACTATGGTCTATGTCAGTGACATATCACTATGGCTCTCTGTTAGTGACATGTCACTATGGCCTCTGTTAGTGAAGTGTTACTATGGTCTGTCAGCAGTAACATGTCGCTATAGTCTGTTACTGACATGTCACTACGGTCTATGTTAATGGTGACATGTCACTATGGTCTGTCAGCAGTGGCATGTCGCTATGGTCTCTGCCAGCAATGACATGTAACTATGATCTGTCAGTAGTGATGTTATTCTGCATTGTGTCAGCAGTGACACATCACTACAGTCTGTCAGCAGTGACATGTAACCATGATCTCTTTCAGTAGTGACATGTCGCTATAGTCTGCGAGCAATGACATGTCACTGTGATCTATGTCAGTAATGACGTGTCACTATGATCTCTGTGACAGCACTGTGTCGGCACCGGTTGTGATGGCGGACGAAGTGACTGGTGTCGTCGAGTATGAGGGTGACTTGTGGGTGAATGCGGGTCGGAGCTACGCCGTGCCTGTGTTCATTGGCTCCCCAGGGATCACACTCTGCTGGAAGTTCAGCACAAGGCCAAAGGTAGGACACCACTTACAAAAGATCCAGTATGTCGCGGTCTGCATAAGTGATCATCTCAGAACGTTGATGTCCTATATCAGACAAAATTACTTTCATTTGGGTGAAGTGGGATCAGAGGCAGTTTCATTTGGCATTGGACATTGATACTTTACACTTTGGTCCGATACTGTTAATATATTTATATCATTATTATAAATACTTACAAAGTTCGTCTGAGGCGCGAGTAGTAAAGTGGTGGGTGTGTGGGTGCAATAATGTCTAATTTACGCGAGTAGTAAAGTGGTGGGTGTGTGGGTGCAATAATGTCTTATTTACGTGAGTAGTAAAGTGGTGGGTGTGTGGGTGCAATAATGTCTTATTTACGTGAGTAGTAAAGTGGTGGATGTGTGGGTGCAATAATGTCTTATTTACGCGAGTAGTAAAGTGGTGGGTGTGTGGGTGCAATAATGTCTTATTTACGTGAGTAATAAAGTGGTGGGTGTAATAATGTCTTATTTACGTGAGTAGTAAAGTGGTGGGTGTGTGGGTGCAATAATGTCTTATTTACGCGAGTAGTAAAGTGGTGGGTGTGTGGGTGCAATAATGTCTTATTTACGCGAGTAGTAAAGTGGTGGGTGTGAATAATGTCTTATTTACGCAGTAGTAAAGTGGTGGGTGTGTGGGTGCAATAATGTCTTATTTACGCGAGTAGTAAAGTGGTGGGTGTGTGGGTGCAATAATGTCTTATTTACGCGAGTAGTAAAGTGGTGGGTGTGTGGGTGCAATAATGTCTTATTTACGTGAGTAATAAAGTGGTGGGTGTAATAATATCTTATTTACGTGAGTAGTAAAGTGGTGGGTGTGTGGGTGCAATAATGTCTTATTTACACGAGTAATAAAGTGGTGGGTGTGAGGGTGCAATAATGTCTTATTTACGTGAGTAATAAAGTGGTGGGTGTAATAATGTCTTATTTACGCGAGTAGTAAAGTGGTGGGTGTGTGGGTGCAATAATGTCTTATTTACGTGAGTAGTAAAGTGGTGGGTGTGTGGGTGCAATAATGTCTTATTTACGCGAGTAGTAAAGTGGTGGGTGTGTGGGTGCAATAATGTCTTATTTACGCGAGTAGTAAAGTGGTGGGTGTGTGGGTGCAATAATGTCTTATTTACGTGAGTAGTAAAGTGGTGAGTAGTAAAGTGGTGGGTGTGTGGGTGCAATAATGTCTTATTTACGCGAGTAGTAAAGTGGTGGGTGTGTGGGTGCAATAATGTCTTATTTACGCGAGTAGTAAAGTGGTGGGTGTGAGGGTGCAATAATGTCTTATTTACACGAGTAGTAAAGTGGTGGGTGTGTGGGTGCAATAATGTCTTATTTACGCGAGTAGTAAAGTGGTGGGTGTGTGGGTGCAATAATGTCTTATTTACGTGAGTAATAAAGTGGTGGGTGTAATAATATCTTATTTACGTGAGTAGTAAAGTGGTGGGTGTGTGGGTGCAATAATGTCTTATTTACACGAGTAATAAAGTGGTGGGTGTGAGGGTGCAATAATGTCTTATTTACGTGAGTAATAAAGTGGTGGGTGTAATAATGTCTTATTTACGTGAGTAGTAAAGTGGTGGGTGTGTGGGTGCAATAATGTCTTATTTACGCGAGTAGTAAAGTGGTGGGTGTGTGGGTGCAATAATGTCTTATTTACGCGAGTAGTAAAGTGGTGGGTGTGTGGGTGCAATAATGTGTGTGGGTGCAATAATGTCTTATTTACGCGAGTAGTAAAGTGGTGGGTGTGTGGGTGCAATAATGTCTTATTTACACGAGTAGTAAAGTGGTGGGTGTGTGGGTGCAATAATGTCTTTATGGTAGTACCTGTAGCTGGGTAGTTTATTCATGATTATGTGTCCATGTGCAGCAGTTTATGACTGTACGAGACTGCTGCTGACCAGCTCTCGATGTGTTCCCAGGGCATCAGCTTTAGTGCGACCTTCACGGGGGACGGAGGAGGAGAGGGAGGGGCAGAGGGCAGGGAGACGGAGATCCTCATCCCACTCTGTAAGTGCAACTCCCACAAGAAGGCTGTATGTGGGGAACTCACAGTCAGGAAGGCAGGGATGTACACGCTCCTATTTGACAACCTCACTTCCCGGTGAGTCTTCTTCCTTTATCCACATTACTTTGATGTCTCATTCTGTCGTCTCTGTTTCTGTCTCATTCTGTCATCTGTTTCTGTCACATTCTGTCATTCTGTCCATGTCATTCTTTTGTTTCTATCTTTGTCCGTGTCATTCTTTTGTTTCTGTCTTTGTCCGTGTCATTCTTTTGTTTCTGTCTTTGTCCGTGTCATTCTTTTGTTTCTGTCTTTGTCCGTGTCATTCTTTTGTTTCTATCTTTGTCCGTGTCATTCTTTTGTTTCTGTCTTTGTCCGTGTCATTCTTTTGGTTCTATCTTTGTCCGTGTCATTCTTTTGTTTCTATCTTTGACCGTGTCATTCTTTTGTTTCTATCTTTGTCCGTGTCATTCTTTTGTTTCTATCTTTGTCCGTGTCATTCTTTTATTTCTATCTCTGTCCGTGTCATTCTTTTGTTTCTATCTTTGACCGTGTCATTCTTTTGTTTCTATCTTTGTCCGTATCATTCTTTGGGTTCTATCTTTGTCCGTGTCATTCTTTTGGTTCTATCTTTGTCCGTGTCATTCTTTTGTTTTTATCTTTGTCTGTATCATTCTTTTGTTTCTATCTTTGTCTGTATCATTCTTTTGTTTCTATCTTTGTGTGTGTCATTCTTTTGTTTCTATCTTTGTCCATGTCATTCTTTTGTTTCTATCTTTGTCCGTGTCATTCTTTTGGTTCTATCTTTGCCTGTGTCATTCTTTTGTTTCTATCGTTGTCCATGTCATTCTTTTGTTTCTATCTTTGTCTGTATCATTCTTTTGT
The DNA here is from genome assembly GCA_020002185.1 of Paraescarpia echinospica. Classification (NCBI taxonomy): domain Eukaryota; kingdom Metazoa; phylum Annelida; class Polychaeta; order Sabellida; family Siboglinidae; genus Paraescarpia; species Paraescarpia echinospica. The sequence continues at coordinate 72,125,352 of CM034533.1, read as the reverse complement.
TTCTATCTTTGTTTCTATCTTTGTGTGTTTCTATCTTTGTCATTCTTTTGTTTCTATCTTTGTCATTCTTTTGTTTCTATCTTTGTCATTCTTTTGTTTCTATCTTTGTCATTCTTTTGTTTCTATCTTTGTCCGTGTCATTCTTTTGGTTTTATCTTTGTCCGTGTCATTCTTTTGATTCTATTTTTGTCCGTGTCATTCTTTTGTTTCTATCTTTGCCTGTGTCATTGTTTTGTTTCTATCGTTGTCCGTGTCATTGTTTTGTTTCTATCTTTGTCTGTATCATTCTTTTGTTTCTATCTTTGTGTGTGTAATTCTTTTGTTTGTATCTTTGTCCATGTCATTCTTTTGTTTCTATCTTTGTCCGTGTTATTCTTTTGGTTCTATCTTTGTCCGTGTCATTCTTTTGATTCTATTTTTGTCCGTGTCATTCTTTTGTTTCTATCTTTGCCTGTGTCATTCTTTTGTTTCTATCGTTGTCCGTGTCATTCTTTTGTTTCTATCTTTGTCCGTGTCATTCTTTTGGTTCTATCTTTGTCCATGTCATTCTTTTGTTTCTATCGTTGTCCGTGTCATTCTTTTGTTTCTATCTTTGTCTGTATCATTCTTTTGTTTCTATCTTTGTCCATGTCATTCTTTTGTTTCTATCTTTGTCCATGTCATTCTTTTGTTTTAACATTGAGTTTAATGAGGTAGTTTCGAGACATTTTTGAAGAACATAATAATAAGTGATAACTATTAAATGTACGTGCTGACAATGTGATCTCAAATGCCAGCTTTGACACTTGATTTGACTCCATCATTGTAATTTAATTTCTTCCAATGTCACAATACCTTCAAAGCCAAGTGATGAAAGTATCAAAACCCACCTAAACTATCCAACTTTACTGTGTTCTGGTGTCCTGGTGTCCTGGTGTCCTGGTGTCCTGTTGCTCATATATGGGATACATGAATTGTTTACAGTCACGTCTGCTGAGGTGACTGTACCCGAGAACATTTTTAAATACCTCTATACACTTATTGGATCACAATATTTGTTATGCGTAATGTACGTTTAATAGAACGAATATGGTATATTGATTTTGTCAGATTATAAACATGATTTTACATTTCGATTTGCAGAATTACACCAAAGAAATTGGAATATCGACTAGTACTGAAAAAAACAGACGTCACAGACTGATGATACATTACAACAGTATTGCTGTAATTGTTTACATGATTTTACAATTATAAATACATTACATTTGTGTCATAATGCATTCCACATCAATGACTTTCAGGTGATTTTGGCCGTAGCAAATTGTAGAATATCTGAACATGGAAATATGATCTGTAAGTTTTTAGTAAACAAATGTGCCTATCATGTTAGCTTTATAAAAATGACGTAATCAATATCATGGTACACTATATCTAGCTAGGACTGAGACAGTATGCAAGTTGTTTTATTCAAGATATTCTTTCACACTACAATCTTGTTGTATTTACTACATTTTACTAAGATATTAATGTGTGGATTTTATATTATTCTTTGTAGAGGAGTTTCCTTGAAGGCAACTGAACTGAACAACTGCTTTGTATGATAGAAGATTTATGTTCTAGAAATACATGTAGCATCGGTTTTTATGGGGATATAATCCAGGTTTGCAGATACACTGATATATATATGTGTGTTATATTTATATAATATATATAGACCAGTTAAATGCATATAGCACCCCACATACCGCAGACTGCTCCATTACACGATACAGGCAATACAACGTCCAAAAACAATGCTTTCAAAATCACAAAAATTATTTTGTTATGTCAATAAATAAACATAACATTGCATGTTTGGTTATACTATGTATCCAGTTATAATTTTATATGAAAATATTTTCCATGGAGCTTAATAGTCAAAGCGTTAAGCACACTGGCTTTGATCTGCTTAAAACAGCAGTCTGCTTAATGCGGCAAAAATTGGATAAATGATCTGCATATGCTGCCAAATGGTTTTCGGCAAAATTGGGGGAAATTTCTTAGTGGACAAAATTTCATAATTCAAATGTACAAAAAGATTTTGGCCCTTGCTATCAGTCGCTATGATTTTGTATTCTTAACATATTCCAATATCATGTACAAGTTTTTATTTACGCTCTGAGGACGAAGAACAGAAGCGAGTTTAAAAAAAAAAAATATGAAAATGGGTATATCATATTTTACAGTTAAACTCTTCATAATATATATATATATACATATATAATTATACAACCTACATATTTAATAATCATGCAAATAATGAAATAAAATCGGCCCATGTTGAACATAAACTAAATGTTGTATGAATGATTCCAGCCTATAATGTATAATCACATGATTTTGTAGTGTCAATAAAGGTTTTACTGCTCTTAGATACTTCATTGTTGTGAAAAGTACATATTAAGGTTAAAGACAACACAATTTTAATAGAGCGTCTGGGGACTGTTTCACGAAGATAAAGAGTTGTGAAAAGTACATATTAAGGTTAAAGACAGCACAACAGTAATAGAGCGTCTGGGGATTGTTTCACGAAGATAGAGTTGTGAAAAGTACATATTAAGGTTAAAGACAGCACAACTGTAATAGAGCGTCTGGGGATTGTTTCACGAAGATAAAGAGTTGTGAAAAGTACATATTAAGGTTAAAGAGAGCACAACTTTAATAGAGCGTCTGGGGATTGTTTCACGAAGATAAAGAGTTGTGAAAAGTACATATTAAGGTTAAAGACAGCACAACTCTAATAGAGCGTCTGGGGATTGTTTCACGAAGATAAAGAGTTGTGAAAAGTACATATTAAGGTTAAAGAGAGCACAACTTTAATAGAGCGTCTGGGGACTGTTTCACGAAGATAAAGAGTTGTGAAAAGTACATATTAAAGTTAAAGAGAGCACAACTGTAATAGAGCGTCTGGGGATTGTTTCACGAAGATAAAGAGTTGTGAAAAGTACATATTAAAGTTAAAGAGAGCACAACTCTAATAGAGCATCTGGGGATTGTTTCACGAAGATAAAGAGTTGTGAAAAGTACATATTAAGGTTAAAGACAGCACAACTCTAATAGAGCGTCTGGGGATTGTTTCACGAAGATAGTTGTGAAAAGTACATATTAAGGTTAAAGACAGCACAACTCTAATAGAGCGTGTCGGGACTACTTCACGAAGATAGAGTTCAGAAGGAAAATCCACCTTTAAACAGAATCTCGTAAAAAGCTACCTCCATATCAGTGAGGACACTGTTGCTGTGACACATCAGTGAGGACACTGTTGCTGTGACACATCAGTGAGGACACTGTTGCTGTGACACATCAGTGAGGACACTGTTGCTGTGACACATTAGCGAGGACACTATTGCTGTGACACATCAGCGAGGACACTATTGCTGTGACATACCAGCAAGGACACTTGCTGTGACACATCAGTGAGGACACTATTGGTGTGACAAATCAGCGAGGACACTTTCTGTGACACATCACCGAGGACATTATTGCTGTGACACATCACCGAGGACACTATTGCTGTGACACATCACAGAGGACACTATTGCTCTGACACATCACCGAGGACACTATTGCTCTGACACATATCACTGAGGATACTATGTCTGTGACACATATCACCGAAGACACTATGGCTGTGACACATATCACCGAGGACACTAAGGCTGTGACACATATCACTGAGGACACTAAGGTTGTGACACATCACTGAGGACACTATGGCTGTGACACATATCACTGAGGACACTATGTCTGTGACACATATCACCGAGGACACTATGGCTGCGACACATATCACTGAGGACACTATTGCTGTGACACATGGTCACTGGTAAGGAACAAAATTTATTTTAAGGAATAAAACTGACCGAGAAGTTGACAATATATAAATAAATGCCAGTGCAGTGTAAATCAAGTAACATATTACTTTTAACTACATAAACTGCTATTAAGAGATGATTCAAACAACAGTCTGTGCAATACAGACAATGTTTAATTCATTGACTCAATGTTTTCACATAGGAATGTATACATAGACATTTGCAACTGAAGAAAAAGGCGAATACAATTAAGTTGAACAATGTAATACAGGATTGCCTTGCACACAACAAACATGTAGATATGCAAAGCTGATTGGGTAATTACCCTTATATGACTAGGATAAATACTGTTGTATGATTTTATCTGAGAAGCTGTCAGCAACTGAGTACATGTGCTACTATTTATGAATCCATTGCATTATTCTATGTTTAAACTGAATATTATACTCCACAACAAGATGGCACTACCATGAACAATGGTATTTTAATACAAATTACACATTTATAAAAACAATTTACAGAATACACATGAAACATGTATCTCTAATACAGCTCCTATATTGATGAATGGAGGTTTACCGACATTAAAATAGCCATGTGCTATTTCAAAACTGTTGCTGTTAAACAAGCATGGCCAAGGTTAACTAACTAGCTAAAGATGTTTATAGTAATTATAATGTACTAATGTCTAATCTGCCAAAGAACTTCAGTAGTCAAAAGAATTTTTACATAAAATTCTGTCACCATTGCTGTAGCGATATGTAAATTTTGGCAAGATCCAATTATTTACAAACCTACATATACATACCTGATGCCATAAGATATTCGTATATGATAACTGTAAGCCATCAACAGTAGTAATGCCATTATATTCTAAGTCGTCGGTTGCATAAGGGGTTGTCCCATGAGTTCACAGTCCGAAAAAACCGTGGATGGATGGTGCGTCAGTTGCCACCACGCATTGCAGGGAAATTAAATCAATGCAGTGGTGCCACATGTTGAGTGGAATATGTATTAATGCATACTGCTGCTTTGGATACCATGACCAAGCAGCATGGTGGATGATGTCTTGGCAGCCATAACACATCAGTTATATCCAGTGGATAATGGAAGCCATTTTGAATTGCAAACAAATGCAAGTGACGGTAATTGGTCGTTTAAACACTATATATTGTCTGCATCCTCGCAAGCTAAGGTGGTAGATTACTGGCAGATATCCTACGCAGTGTTCGCAAGTTCCCTGAATCAGTTGTACCTGCCCTAGTTGTAGTGTTCCCTGGAGCCTATTAGAAATGTGGGAACTGAAAACGTCTGCGCCCAATATTGAAGGAAACTTGAGGAAATCTCAAAATAATTACCAATCTGACCATTCACATGAGCCAGTGCATTTTCTAATAATAATTACGTCTACTTCCCAAACATTACATGTAACATCAGATAGTATTGGTTAAATCCAAATCGCTGTATTTAGAATGGCAATGAGATGATTGGATAACTTCAGCATTTCAACAATTTACCAGAGTATACTGATGTAATGTCCCCATGGGACCAGTTCACCAAGACAATGTCCCCGTGGGATCAGTTCACCAAGACAATGTCCCCGTGGGACCAGTTCACCAAGACATGGGGACCAGTTCACCAAGACAATGTCCCCGTGGGACCAGTTCACCAAGACAATGTCCCCGTAAGGAAAATCCTTCATTAAACAGAATGCATGGTGAAAACTAAGGAGTTTTTAAAAATGCAAAAACATGCCACCATTTCACCAAGGACACTAGTTCCATGACACACTAGCGAAATGTCCCAGTAGCGCATTGTGGTGTTGACAAATCCAGTATACAATGTTGTGGTGTTGACACATCCAGTATACAACGACATGGTTAAGGAGCAGCATTGATTTAAAGAACAAAATCTGGCTCGTGAGCTCACAAGGATGTTGGTGAAACAGTCCCTGGTGCATGACTGTCTGGTGTTGGTGAACTCATGAGACCACCCCTAAGTAGCCACTTCGCAGGTGTCATCGTGTCTGTTATGAGCTAGTGAAGGTGAGGCGGAAGCCAACTCCTGTGTTGTTGACGGCGGCGGCGTAGACTACAAACAAGCTCCGATGGTTGGAAGTGATCCGGGCCGGGCGATCCTGCACACAATAAAACATCTATTAAACAATGTCCAGGCAGTCGATAATATACATGTCACCTGCCACGTTAAAGTAGATATTCTGTTAATTTTGTGTGTTTAATATGCAGTTTTTTCCTTAATTTGTTTACTTAAACTCTTTAAAAGTCCAGGTGCGTATTATACATGGTGCTAGCACTAAACAACATTTTCTCCAACTGGATATAAACCAGAAATACATGCTCCGTGATATCTTAGGCAAAGCATAGAAAATGTCACTACTCTTTTCTGGTGAAGGGCCTGGTGCTGTATCAATTGTTTACCCCACAACTGACCTCTACTTATGATGTCTTTGACAATAGTGACCCCAATGACAAGCCCAGTGTGAAGTCAATCGGTGACACACCCAGTTGAAGTTACTCAGTGACACGCCCAGTGTGAAGTCACTCGGTGACACTCCCCGTGCAAAGTCACTCAGTGACAAGCCCAGTGGGAAGTCACTCAGTGACACACCCTGTGCAAAAGTCACTCAGTGACATGCCCAGTGTGAAGTTACTCAGTGACACGCCCCGTGGGAAGTAACTCAGTGACACTCCCCGTGCAAAGTCACTCAGTGACACACCCCGTGCGAAGTCATTCGGAGAATTTGAAATATTTAAAGACAGAACCAGTTTCTTGAAAAGTAACAATTAAAGGGAGACAGTCTGTTCCTCTACCCTGAATTAGCCAACATAGTAATTTAAACAGGATATCTGTTATGTTGAACTTGGGAAAATGGGAAATTGTTGAACATCAAAGGGTATTATAGTCCAGCTCAGCCGTATTACCAATACAGCTTGTTTTGAAACTGGATGTTTTGTTTACCAATTTAACATCTCCGGGGGCGTATCTTTCAAATTGTGAACATTGTTGCGGGCTTACTAAACACAATCTGGCAGACATTATACCTTCAACATAGTTATTATAGTCTTGAGAACATAATATTAATTAATTATGAACAGATTGCCTCCTTTTCATATGCACACACGAATGGATCTGGAACAACCCTCAACCCTATCTAGAATACTTTACAAGGAATGGTCGCATAAGTTTGTAAAATGCCCAAACAAATTTAACATTACATATGAAGGAGTGATTTTGTCATCGTCACATATCGTGGAGAATATATACTGCTACAATGGCAGCACTTTGCATATTTAAGTTGTAAAAACTGTAAATTGTTGGGGGAGTGGGGATTTGAACCAACACTAAACAGCATTATTTTTACTTTGCAAACTGATGCGACCACACCTAATGTTTTTTCAAAGAATTTTACTTACGTTTACATTTCCGCAATAAGTTCCAACAAGTGGCGCTGATGCAGAATCTCCATCGTAGACAGAGACATAGTTGTGTTCACAGTTGCCCCGCTCTCCTACTATGAAGTATGTAAAATCTACTGTCACATGGCGGCGGGGGTGGCCTCGGATCATCCACTCACATCTCTTCGAGTCTAACTGCTCCCAGGGGAAGCCGGGACTTGTGAAAGATCCACTCTCAGTCAGTAAAGTGCCTCCACAACCTACAGACATCAAACAGGGTCCCTCCACAACCTACATACATCAAACAGGTTCCCTCCACAATCTATAGACATCAAACAGAGTCCCTCCACAATCTACATACATCAAACAGGTTCCCTCCACAATCTATAGACATCAAACAGAGTCCCTCCACAACCTACATACATCAAACAGGTTCCCTCCACAACCTATGGACATCAAACAGGGTCCCTCCACAACCTACAAACATCAAACAGGTTCCCTCCACAACCTACAGACACTAGAGTCCCCCCACAACTTACATACATCAAACATGTTCACTCCACAACCTACATATATCAGAGTCCCTCCACAACATACAGACATCAAACACGTTCCCTCCACAACCTACAGACACCAAACAGGGTCCCTCCACAACCTACAGACATCAAACAGGTTCCCTCCACAATCTATAGACATCAAACAGAGTCCCTCCACAACCTACAGACATCAAACAGGTTCTCTCCACAACCTACAGACATCAAACAGGTTCCCTCCACAACCTATGGACATCAATCAGGGTCCCTCCACAACCTACAAACATCAAACAGGTTCCCTCCACAACCTACAGACACTAGAGTCCCCCCACAACTTACATACATCAAACATGTTCACTCCACAACCTACATATATCAGAGTCCCTCCACAACATACATACATCAAACAGGTTCCCTCCACAACCTACATACATCAAACAGGGTCCCTCCACAACCTACATACATCAAACAGGTTCCCTCCACAACCTATGGACATCAATCAGGGTCCCTCCACAACCTACAAACATCAAACAGGTTCCCTCCACAACCTACAGACACTAGAGTCCCCCCACAACATACATACATCAAACATGTTCACTCCACAACCTACATATATCAGAGTCCCTCCACAACATACAGACATCAAACAGGTTCCCTCCACAACCTACAGACATCAAACAGGTTCCCTCCACAACCTACAGACATCAAACAGGGTCCCTCCACAACCTACATACATCAAACAGGTTCCCTCCACAACCTATGGACATCAAACAGGGTCCCTCCACAACCTACAAACATTAAACAGGTTCCCTCCACAACCTACAGACACTAGAGTCCCCCCACAACTTACATACATCAAACATGTTCACTCCACAACCTACATATATCAGAGTCCCTCCACAACATACAGACATCAAACAGGTTCCCTCCACAACCTACAGACATCAAACAGGGTCCCTCCACAACCTACCGACATCAAACAGGTTCACTCCACAACCTACATACATCAAACAGAGTCCCTCCACAACCTACAGACATCAAACAGGTTCCCTCCACAACCTACAGACATCAAACAAGTTCCATCCACAATCTATAGACATCAAATAGAATCCCTCCACAACTTACAGATATCAAGCAGGGACCCTCCACAACCTACAGACATCAAACAGGGTCCCTCCACAACCTAGACATCAAATAGGGTCCCCCCCACAACCTACATACATCAAACAGGTTCCCTCCACAACCTATATACATCAAACAGAGTCCCTCTACAACCTACATATATCAAACAGGTTCTCTCCACAACCTACATACATAAAACAGGGTCCCTCCACAACCTACATACATCAAACAGGTTCCCTCCACAACCTATGGACATCAAACAGGGTCCCTCCACAACCTACAAACATTAAACAGGTTCCCTCCACAACCTACAGACACTAGAGTCCCCCCACAACTTACATACAGCAAACATGTTCACTCCACAACCTACAGACATCAGAGTCCCTCCACAACCTACCGACATCAAACAGGTTCCCTCCACAACCTACAGACATCAAACAGGGTCCCTCCACAACCTACAGACATCAAACAGAGTCCCTCCACAGCCTACAGACATCAAACAGAGTCCATCCACAACCTAGACATCAAACAGGTTCACTCCACAACCTACATACATCAAACAGGGTCCCCCCACAACCTACAGACATCAAACAGGTTCCCTCCACAACCTATGGACATCAAACAGGGTCCCTCCACAACCTACAAACATCAAACCGGTTCCCTCCACAACCTACAGACACTAGAGTCCCCCCACAATTTACATACATCAAACATGTTCACTCCACAACCTACATATATCAGAGTCCCTCCACAACATACATACATCAAACAGGTTCCCTCCACAACCTACATACATCAAACAGGGTCCCTCCACAACCTACAGACATCAAACAGGTTCACTCCACAACCTACAGACATCAAACAGAGTCCCTCCACAACCTACAGACATCAAACAGGTTCACTCCACAACCTACATACATCAAACAGAGTCCCTCCACAACCTACAGACATCAAACAGGTTCCCTCCACAACCTACAGACATCAAACAAGTTCCATCCACAATCTATATACATCAAATAGAGTCCCTCCACAACTTACAGATATCAAGCAGGGTCCCTCCACAACCTACATACATCAAACAGGGTCCCTCCACAACCTAGACATCAAACAGGGTCCCCCCACAACCTACATACATCAAACAGGTTCCCTCCACAACCTATAGACATCAAACAGAGTCCCTCTACAACCTACAGATATCAAACAGGTTCTCTCCACAACCTACATACATCAAACAGGGTCCCTCCACAACCTACAGACATCAAACAGGTTCCCTCCACAACCTATGGACATCAAACAGGGTCCCTCCACAACCTACAAACATTAAACAGGTTCCCTCCACAACCTACAGACACTAGAATCCCCCCACAACTTACATACATCAAACATGTTCACTCCACAACCTACAGACATCAGAGTCCCTCCGCAACATACAGACATCAAACAGGTTCCCTCCACAACCTACATACATCAAACAGGGTCCCTCCACAACCTACAGACATCAAACAGAGTCCCTCCACAGCCTACATACATCAAACAGAGTCCATCCACAACTTAGACATCAAACAGGTTCACTCCACAACCTACATACATCAAACAGAGTCCCTCCACAACCTACAGACATCAAACAGGTTCCCTCCACAACCTACATACATCAAACAGGTTCCCTCCACAACCTACATACATCAAACGGAGTCCCTCCACAACCTACAGACATCAAACAGAGTCGCCACAACCTACAGACATCAGAGTCCCTCCACAACATACAGGCAGAACAACATAAATGACACAGGAAAAGGGGAAGGCCACAGCTGAGATGGGTGGACTGTGTGAGGAGGGACATGAGAAGATCAGGGGAGGATGAAAGATGGAGAGAGGGAGCTTATTAAACTTACCTTATGAGATACTCCAGTACCATTACTAACTTATCTCGAACCAATGATATAGACCGGGACCATTACTAGCTTACCATGGACCAATCAAAATACACCGAGACCATTACTAACTTACCATGGACCAATGATACAGACCGGAACTATTACTAATTTACCATGAAAAAATGGGATACATCGGGACCATTACTAACTTACCATGGACAATGAAATATACAGGACCATTACTAACTTATGGAATGGAATACATCAGGACCTGTACTAATTTACCATGGACCAATGAGATACACCGGGACCATTACTAACTTTCTTTGGACCAATGATATAGAATGGGACCATTACTAACTTACCATGGACCAATGGGATACACTGGGACCATTACTAAGTTACCATGGACCAATGAGATACACCAAGACCATTACTGACTTACCATGGACCAATGGGATACACTGGGACCATTGCTGACTTACCATTGACAGATGTGATGTATGTGATGTCGAAGCCAGCAGTGCTATGGGATGCGTCTGTTATAAACCTCATCCACACAGAGTTGGTTGTCGCAAAGATGGGGTTTGGCACTGTTTCACCACATAGTGTCGCCAAGACAACGGTATCATCACCTGTTCCATTGTGTACCTATGGATGGTCAATGTACGTAAGGCATGGGTTTATTAGATTAAATCTTTCCATAAAAGTAAATGAATTAAATTAGGCCGAGTTAATTGAATTAACAATTGAAATGAACCGATGTATTGTGACTGGTGGGCATCATATTGACCCCATGTGCTGTGACTAGAGCAACAAATGTATCACAATATCTCGTGTGAGAAATAAGTACACTTACAAATTAAGTATTAATAAAATTGGTCTAATTATGTCTATAAAAGCAGTAAACGTGCAGAGTTGTGTACATTAGAATGAGTCCTCACCTGAAGCTGGTCAAACAAACAGTTGGAATGAGTTTCGATGTTGAACATGTTAAAAAAGAGGGCGATGGTGCTGCCCTCTGGCCCGGAGATCTTGATGTCACACAGGATATTGCTGGGGTAACTACCTGGCCAACCAGGGCTTGTGATACGGCCACTTTCACCTGTGTAGGTGCGGTTACAGCCTGCCAACAGAGAACAGTTGTTACAACACTCACCTTGCTATAGCGCTCACTGTGTGTGACCATATACAGACGTCAAGAAAAAACAGAGTTAACATAGTCAGAAACAGAGTTAACATAGTCAGAAACAGAGTTAACATAGCCAGAAACACTGTTAACATAGCCAGAAACAGAGTTAACATAGTCAGAAACAGAGTTAACATAACTAGAAACACAGTTAACATAGTCAGAAGTAGAGTTAACATAGCCAGAAACATAGTTAACATAGCCAGAAACATAGTTAACATAGCCAGAAACACAGTTAACACAGCCAGAAACATAGTTAACATAGCCAGAAACATAGTTAACATAGCCAGAAACATAGTTAACACAGCCAGAAACATAGTTAACATAGCCAGAAACACAGTTAACATAGCCAGAAACATAGTTAACATAGCCAGAAACATAGTTAACATAGCCAGAAACATAGTTAACATAGCCAGAAACACAGTTAACACAGCCAGAAACATAGTTAACATAGCCAGAAACATAGTTAACATAGCCAGAAACACAGTTAACACAGCCAGAAACACAACCAGAAACATAGTTAACATAGCCAGAAACACAGTTAACATAGCCAGAAACATAGTTAACATAGCCAGAAACATAGTTAACATAGCCAGAAACATAGTTAACATAGCCAGAAACATAGTTAACATAGCCAGAAGCAGAGTTAACACAGTCAGAAACAGAGTTAACACAGTCAGAAACAGAGTTAACATGCCAAGTAGCAACGCTTGAATAATCATTCTCTTGTATTGTTCTCGCCCTCCTAAGTTGCATACTCTGGCAACATTGTGCAACGCAATGATGTATTCGTCAATCGTCAACTGTCCCTGCTTCATAGTTAGCAGCTTGTGACCACATTCACACGAGGCGGACAGAATGAGTTGAATTTTGCTATGACCATGTCATATTTCTGTTTGTCCGCTTCTGGAGTCCATGTGCAACGAACATGTCATTTCCTCGCTGCCATATTGTCCTTAGCAATAGCACTTTCTTGACTATATCAATCATGTCTACCCTTCCAGTAGCCATGAGAAACTGTTTGAAAGTTGTTCCGCAAAGTTTCTGCCACTTGTCAACTGTTCTGGAGCCAGTGATTTGTCCATCGTCTTCTCTTGTCTCATGCTGGGCATCATGTTCTCTTTGTACTTGTCTCATGCTGGGCACCATGTTCTCTTTGTACTTGTGTCATGCTGGGCACCATGTTCTCTTTGTACTTGTCTCATGCTGGGCACCATGTTCTCTTTGTACTTGTCTCATGCTGGGCACCATGCTCTCTTTGTACTTGTCTCATGCTGGGCACCATGCTCTCTTTGTACTTGTCTCATGCTGGGCACCATGCTCTCTTTGTACTTGTCTCATGCTGGGCACCATGTTCTCTTTGTACTTGTGTCATGCTGGGCACCATGTTCTCTTTGTACTTGTCTCATGCTGGGCACCATGCTCTCTTTGTACTTGTCTCATGCTGGGCACCATGTTCTCTTTGTACTTGTCTCATGCTGGGCACCATGTTCTCTTTGTACTTGTCTCATGCTGGGCACCATGTTCTCTTTGTACTTGTCTCATGCTGGGCACCATGTTCATGTTCTAACAGTTTGATGTGAAAGATGAGACACTGTTGTACTATTCCCATTGTTAAAAAAGTACATAAATGGAGCGGTTAGTTAGCCAAGCCAGAACATATGCACTGACACATGTGCTAACCTCCCAAACGGCGGACAAAAACTCTCATTGTAGACTGAATCTTGACTAAATATAGGTTCCTTTCACACCATCACACGGTGTGGTCAACCTCACTTTCAAAGCAACCTTTCTGGGTGGGGCAACATTAAAACGATAACATGGCATTGGCAACTGCCAAGGGGTAGAATTAAACGTTAAACTGGCAACTGCCAACAGTTTGCCATCATTGGTTTGCCATTGAATAAACAACATTGGCCCAACAATGACTATCAGTGGTCAAAGTGTCGTTGGTTTGTCATTGGAACATATCCCTGGGTTAATGTGGGTTGTTTGTGGCACCTTCATAATTGCTATGTAATATCAGAAAATACCACTTTTGTGACATTGGCTTATCAAGGACATACCTAATATGGAAAGTTTGCACCAAGTGGTGAGACATATTAGCTCACAGGTGTGAAACCAGTTCGATGCGGGCGGAAACGATTCACCCATTGTCAGCACATGAACATCGGCAGTTGTCCTTTTTGGGGCAGCTAGTGTTTTAGCTCACTCATGTCGATGCTATCTTCTTGTTTTAGTGTCGACTGCCCTTAATTGTTATCAACAGCTTCATAAAATTGTGACCTCTAGCTCTGGGGTAGTCACTGTACAGTTTGTAAACAAGTCAAACGTTCAAAGACTATTTTGGTTTGGACTTTAATTTAGTTGGTTGTCTTATCTTATTTATTAATAAATACCAGTGGATATTTACATTTGCTCTATTACAACATCTTGTATAGAATATTCTAAATGACACAATAATTACCTAGAAGTTAAAGGTTTAGACCCAGCTTAGGTTAAAATATATTATATGGGCTGACACCATATTTTCATCTGATGGTGACAACAGTCAATTATATACGACTTAACTACCACCCAATCAATAAAGGTATGTGGTTATAAACATGAATTTGATATTATGGTTAATTATATGCTTGATTGTTACCATAAAGTATGATTGCAGTAGAAGTACATATAAAATTCATAAAGAATATTTTTTTCAAATTTGTGAGGAATCTCATTGGCCTTCCATCGGCAATTCTTTGGTATTTTCACTGGAATCTCATTGGCCCTTCACTGGGCCAGTCATTGGGCCAGTCATTGGGCCAGTCATTGAGCCAGTCATTGGGCCAGTCATTGGGCCAGTCATTGGGCCCTTCACTGGTCCAGTAGAGTCAATGAAGTTATCATTGACATTATATCCAGTGCGGAGCTCAAATCATCATTGGGCCAATGAGCGAAAACTAATCATGGATTAATGAAAAAGTCCTGGCTTAACTTCAATGGTGCAATGAGATTTGCTAGCTTGAAATCCTGTGCTACCATGTCAAACCTTGGGCAAGTTTGTTCACTCTACATTGCTCCCATTCACTCACTGTATGAATGAGTACCTGACTATAGACAGTGGTGGATATTTGTGTATGAATAGTCTTCACGCATTAATTGCACTGTGGCTGAATGCTTCCCAGAGAAGTCGAGATGGTGTTCAATAGAACAGGTCTGCCAGGGAGTAAAGTGTTGCATGCGCTTTAAGCTGTCCTAAGGACCGGATACTGTGCTATATAAGAACTGACCTTTGCATGCAGCATAGAGCCATGACAAGACACAAGACATAGTGAGTGTACATACCTGCAATCTGATAGGTGAGAGAGAAGCCTCGCCCCGTCCTGGTTGAGTCCGTCACTAGGTTCACCTCCACCAGGTGGCCAACGGAGATGAAATCGACTGGCACCGTACGGCCGCAGTAGTGCAGGGAACGTCCAGTAGTGGTCTATACAATGACATGATATACAATTTTGGGTAAACACCAAGTCTGTGTGGATGCAACTGTGTATGTGAACATGTACACAGACTGATGGTGAATAGATATACATATAGACACATTCCTGCATGCCTACCAGCATACAATGTCATGTATGCATACACACGCACGCACGCACTGACACACATGTGCACGCACACACACATGTACGCATACACACACGCACAAACACTTTGACACATGCACACACATGCGCACCTACACGAGTGCTCACACACACATGCACACGCGCACACACACCTGCACACACGCACTGAGACACATACACACACACACACACACACACATTGACACACACACGCATTGAGAGACACACTAACAAATTGACACCAACACACACACACATTGAGATACACTCACACACACACACACACACACACACACACACACACACACACACACACACACACACTCACACACACGTGTACACACACACAAATGATTTCAATTTAGGACATGAAGTTACATTAGTAAAGGAGCAGTGTAGATTAGACGTGAGAAAGTTCTCATTTTCACAAAGGACTGTGAATGAATGGAACAGATTATCTCCTATGTAGATGTAGATAAAAGGGTTGGACTCTCGATAAGCCAAAGGGCTTCCTTGTCCACCTGCCTTCTAGAGTTAATTCTCTGGATGGCAATCTTGTTAAATCTTGTTAAATAACTGATACTAACAGTCAAAAATGTATTAATACTTGTCACAGTGGCATCTAAAGTCGACTGTGTCTGTAATTCTTTTAAGTTTATATTAACTCAAACATAATAAAAAATTATATTCAAAGATAAAATGGACCCTCACTTATAAGTCACACAATAAAAAAAGATAGTTTCATTAGGTTTTACCTGATATATAGTTTGTGGTGCTTTCTGATGAATAAATGTATGAGGACAATGTAGGTAAAACCATGAAATCAGTTCAAACACAAATTTTCTTCAGAACTAGAATGTTTAGAAAGAGTTAAGTGAGCCTTGATTCAACTAAAGAAGAGCAAAAGAACTTGTAAATATTGAAATGTAATAAAAGTCCCTACAAATAAAATACCACTGAACTACACATAGTCAGACTTAAGGGAACACATCAAATTAATATTTCCATTTCATCGTCTCACCATTCGAACATCCCGTACACGGAGGTAATCTCTGCTGCATTCTGAGTCTTCTACGATATCAATGTCCGTCAACTGCACTCGGATCTGGTCTGGTGCATCAAGTAACCAATGACAGCGCAGGTTGTTGGCATAGTTCTCACTTCCATAACCAACAGAAGTAAGTGTCTGTGGTTCCGTGGTCACCCGCAAGGTGCCGCCACAGTCGTCTAGGTGACAGAAAAACATCACGACATAGTGAAAATGATGTACAGTCGAACCTCGCTTTACATCAATTTCACCGATTTGTGAACCTCACATTACGGTCACCTCAGTAATACAGCTTCCTCGCAATTAAGGTCACCCTTGAATAGTTCCAAAATTGTTCCATATATAATAAAGTATAGGAAATTAATCCTTCTAATCAAATCACCTCTCTAATCAGGCCACTTGCCCAGTCACACGGGTGACGTTAATAGTGAGCATCCACTGCAGTCTTGTGGCATTTCATTTCAGACAGAGGTGTACAGTTACAGAAACGTGTGCATAACACTAAACGATAAATTATCTCATCACCACTGACTGTTTGATACACCACATTCATATTAAATATATGATATGTAATATATACAAACAAGAAGACCACCAATCAGTAAAAACAAGAGGGCCACCAATCAGTACAAACAATAGGACCACCAATCAGTAAAAACAATAGGACCACCAATCAGTACAAACAAGAGGACCACCAATAAGTACAAACAAAAAGACCACCAATCAGTACAAACAAGAGGACCACCAATCAGTAAAAACAAGAGGACCACCAATAAGTACAAACAATAGGACCACAAATAAGTACAAACAAGAGGACCACCAATCAGTACAAACAATAGGACCACCAATCAGTAAAAACAATAGGACCACCAATCAGTACAAACAATAGGACCACCAATAAGTACAAACAAGAGGACTGCCAATCAGTACAAACAAAAGGACCACCAATCAGTACAAACAAGAGGACCACCAATCAGTACAAACAAAAGGACCACCAATCAGTACAAACAAGAGGACCACCAATCAGTACAAACAAGAGGGCCACCAATCAGTACAAACAAAAAGACCACCAATCAGTACAAACAAAAAGACCACCAATCAGTACAAACAAAAAGACCACCAATCAGTACAAACAATAGGACCACCAATCAGTACAAACAAAAGGATCACCAATCAGTACAAACAAGACCACCAATCAGTACAAACAAAAAGACCACCAATCAGTACAAACAAAAAGACCACCAATCAGTACAAACAAAAGGATCACCAATCAGTACAAACAAGACCACCATTATGTACAAACAAGAGGACCACCAATCAGTACAAACAAAGAGAACACCAATCAATACATATCCAATCATTAAAAACTAGAGCTCCACCAATCAATCAATACAAGTACAAACTTTCAACAGCCTCAAAATGTAGTTGGAATCCGGAGCGTTGGTTTGATTCGTCAGAGACAAAGTTGATGGTTAGACTGTTGTAGGTGGACACAATGTCGCCGAGTTCAGCTGAGCCACAGTAGATGCCAAGCAGGGGGTCCTCTGTGTAGGAGCCGTCTCGCACCTACAAACACGACATAGACTGTCACCATCACAGACTGTCAGCAGCCCCAGCTAGCAAAACTCATCAGACCAAAGGTAGCCACAGAAATCATGATTGGTCCAATGATGGCTGTCATTGGTTAACTGGCATTGGCGTGCCTTGAAGAAAACATGACTGAATCAATAATGGCTGCCATTGGTTTGCCATCATTGGTTTGCCATTGAAAAACATCACCGGTCCAATAATGGCTGCCATTAGTTTAGTCATCATTGGTTTTCCAACGTATAAACATCATTGGTCCAATAATGGCTGCCATTAGTTAGTCATCATTGGTTTACTAATGTATAAACATCATTGGTCCAACAATGGCTGCCATTAGTTAGTCAAAGCTTACCGATGTATAAACATCAGTGGTCCAATAGTGGCTTCCATCGGTTTGCCATCATAGGATTACCAATGTATAACCATCATTGGTCCAATAATGGCTGCCATTAGTCAGTCATCATTGGCTTACCAATGTATAACCATCATTGGTCCAATAATGACTGCCATTAGTCAGTCATCATTGACTTACCAATGTATAACCATCATTGGTCCAATAATGGCTGCCATTAGTCAGTCATCATTGACTTATCAATGTATAACCATTATTGGTCCAATAATGGCTGCCATTAGTCAGTCATCATTGACTTATCAATGTATAACCATCATTGGTCCAATAATGGCTGCCATTAGTCAGTCATCATTGACTTACCAATGTATAACCATCATTGGTCCAATAGTGGCTGCCATTAGTCAGTCATCATTGACTTATCAATGTATAACCATTATTTTACCAATGTATAACCATCATTGGTCCAATAATGGCTGCCATTAGTCAGTCATCATTGACTTATCAATGTATAACCATCATTGGTCCAATAATGGCTGCCATTAGTCAGTCATCATTGACTTACCAATGTATAACCATCATTGGTCCAATAATGGCTGCCATTAGTCAGTCATCATTGGTCCAATAATGGCTGCCATTAGTCAGTCATCATTGACTTACCAATGTATAACCATCATTGGTCCAATAATGGCTGCCATTAGTTAACCAATGTATAACCATCATTGGTCCAATAATGGCTGCCATTAGTCAGTCATCATTGACTTACCAATGATGGCTGCCATTAGTTAGTCATCATTGACTTACCAATGTATAACCATCATTGGTCCAATAATGGCTGCCATTGATACAACTGCACTGGCCCAACAATATCTATTATTGATTTGCTGTCATTGATCCAATGAGATTTGCTAGCTGAGACAGCATCACATGACGACCTTCACCAAATAAATCGTGGACATACTCTGATAGTGTTAATATTCAGAATCGCTCCCATTCTTTGACGTGTGTGCTTGCGTTTCTACAGACTTGAGCTGACATTTTTGTCTCAAAAGAAGTGCCTTCGACCAACCTTGAGATAGTCGAACTGATCAATGCACTCAGTACCACGTTGTGGCGACAGATCAAAGTAGTCAAAGTGCAGTCGGACGTTCTGATCTGGTGGCACGACGATTCGCCAGACACAGTTGAGATCTGGTTCATACTGACCATTGCCGGAGTGGTCAAGTGACTTGATGACCCCAGAGGTCATGTTGAGCACGCCCCCACAGCCGTGGGTGGGCCCTGCAAACATTGTCACCCCGTAGTCAGCATGGTCGTTGCTGACCACATCATTGAGTCATAGCTACATACATGCTGACTGTATACTCATGTTGTAGGTTCACGGAATATGTGTAAAAATATCTTAACCACTTCAGTGTCATAGAGCCGATTCTGCCAATCACTGGATTTGCCTAAAAGTGCCACACAGCCAATTATGCCGATTTTGCCAATCACTGGATTTGCCTAAAAGTGCCACACAGCCAATTATGCCGATTCTGCCAATCACTGGATTTGCCTAAAAGTGCCACACAGCCAATTATGCCGATTTTGCCAATCACTGGATTTGCCTAAAAGTGCCACACAGCCAATTATGCCGATTCTGCCAATCACTGGATTTGCCTAAAAGTGCCACACAGCCAATTATGCCGATTTTGTTTTGCGACGTATACTGGCATTGACACCATTTTAAATTGACTAATAAGATAAATAAGTACAAAAGGTAGTGCTCGGCTGCTGTTTTTACAATTACGCTTAGATTTGAACTAGTTTGATAGCGTAAGTAAATCGGAAAAGATAACCAAAAATCTAAATACCATAGAAAATGAGTTGGATGAGAGTAAACAGAAAAATACCTGCCCTTTCATGAAATGTATAGTTTACTTTGTGATATTTGAACACTATAAGTGCATAAAAATACAAGTTTAGTGGGGCATGTCTCAAAAAAGGTTTTGCACGTCAACACAATTTTGGCTGGCACTGAAACGGTTCAGAAAGGTACTGTATTACCAGAATTTAATGTTTTTATTAAGACAACGCAACAGTGAAATAGATCATTTAGTATTGATCAATTGATCATATTGTCTTCCTAAGATGCAACATTGACACCTGTATTGTGACTAATGTATTTCTACAATAACTAAAGCATCTGTATGGTGACTATTGCTCCAGTTTGTCTTGTTTACCAACATTGACACCTGTATTGTGACTATTGTATTTCTACAATAACTAAAGCATCTGTATGGTGACTATTGCTCCAGTTTGTTTTGTTTACCAACATTGACACCTGTATTGTGACTATTGTATTTCTACAATAACTAAAGCATCTGTATGGTGACTATTGCTGCAGTTTGTTTTGTTTACCAACATTGACACCTGTATTGTGACTATTGTATTTCTACAATAACTAAAGCATCTGTATGGTGACTATTGCTCCAGTTTGTTTTGTTTACCAACATTGACACCTGTATTGTGACTATTGTATTTCTACAATAACTAAAGCATCTGTATGGTGACTATTGCTCCAGTTTGTCTTGTTTACCAACATTGACATCTGTATTGTGACTAATGTATTTCTACAATAACTAAAGCATCTGTATGATGACTATTGCTCCAGTTTGTCTTGTTTACCAACATTGACACCTGTATTGTGACTAATGTATTTCTACAATAACTAAAGCATATGTATGATGACTATTGCTCGAGTTTGTCTTGTTTACCAACATTGACATCTGTATTGTGACTAATGTATTTCTACAATAACTAAAGCATCTGTATGATGACTATTGCTCCAGTTTGTCTTGTTTACCAACATTGACACCTGTATTGTGACTAATGTATTTCTACAATAACTAAAGCATCTGTATGATGACTATTGCTCCAGTTTGTCTTGTTTACCAACATTGACATCTGTATTGTGACTAATGTATTTCTACAATAACTAAAGCATCTGTATGATGACTATTGCTCCAGTTTGTCTTGTTTACCAACATTGACATCTGTATTGTGACTAATGTATTTCTACAATAACTAAAGCATCTGTATGATGACTATTGCTCCAGTTTGTCTTGTTTACCAACATTGACACCTGTATTGTGACTAATGTATTTCTACAATAACTAAAGCATCTGTATGGTGACTATTGCTCCAGTTTGTCTTGTTTACCAACAGGTCACAAGGTTGAAGCACTTGTCAAAAACGTGTGCCTATTTCAACATATGACTACAGCAATGACTCAACAATCACCCACCAAAGGTCCATCAAAGTCCAACCAAAGACTCAAGACACACCCACCAAAGACCCATTAATGACCTTCAAAGACCCACCAGTCACCCATCAAAATGCACCAGTTACCCGCTAATCACCCACCAATGACCCACAAAAAACCCAACAGTTCCCCACCAAAGATCCACCAATCACATACCAATTACCCACTACTTACCCACCAAAGACCCACCAATGATCTACCAGTGACCCACCAGTGATCCACCAATCACCCCTCCAAACACACCCACAAAAGACCCACCAAAGACACTCCTGTAGGCGGCATGGAAGCCCTCACGGGCCACGGAGCCGTCTGTCAAAAAGTTCACCAGTAACGTGTTCTTCGTTGACACTATCCTGGTCGGTGCGACTGAACCACAATATCGACCAATCAGAGGAGAGCTGTTCGTATTGAGGCCATCGTAAACCGCTACATAGTCGTAGGTGCACTGTGATGACTCTTCAATGTCAAACTTGGTGAATCTGGAGACAGAGGCCAAAGTGTGTGAATCTGTTGACACAATATAAAATCTATAGAACTTAATTCCTACAGTTAACTCATCCGAGTTAATAAATTCACATCCTACTACAAGCTTAATTTTCATCCCAAACAAATCCTGCCAGATTAATGAACATTCTTCAGTTTAGTTCTTTTTAAATTCAAAAATCTCATTTTTACATATCCAAGCAAATTTGACCTGATATCGGTAAACGTCATAGGTACTAATGAAATCAACGTAATATATTAGATGAAAGCTTCTACCAGGTAAAATTGGTTTGGATACAGCAAAATGAAATTTTTAATTTAAATCCTGCCAGAGGCTTAATTTGCATTTCATAATAAACAATGTTACAACTGGTTAGAAACATAATTTTTATTTTCAAAAATGAGTTCACATCATGCTAGTTGCTTAATTAATTTTCAATCCACATCATACTTAAGATCTTCTAGATGCTCCACTTTTATCAATAACTTTGTCCAGCTGGAGATGAATTTGCATCCTCCTGCAAACTTACTTGAGTTCGACACTGTAAGTCGGGTCGACTGTAATGGTCCATGTGTTATTTGTCCTGTGGTGATATTGACCTGCTGACGTCTGGGTTTGGAAACTTCCAAAGGGATCCGTCAAGTCCCCTCCACCTGCTGTAGACATACAATGTGACGTCTGATAGTCTAATCAATCAGTAATTTATTTCCATCAAGTCCACTCCACTCGCTGTAGAGAGTCCAACCCTTTTATCTACATGTATCCTGCCCTTCTGAGGTATGTTTCGATTTTATTTTTAAACATATTCACCGTACTAGCACCCACACAATCAGCAGATAATCTGTTCCATTCATTTACAGTTCTTTGTGAAAATGAGAACTTTCTTATATCTAATCTACACTGCTCCTTTACTAATCTAACTTCATGTCCTCTAGTCCTTCTATCTTTCTTAACTGAGAAAAAAATATTTCTATCAATATTTTAATAACCTTTCAATATTTTAAACACTTCTATCTGATCTCCTCTCAATTTCCTGGTCTCTAGTGTTGTTAAACCACATTCTTTTAGGCGTATTTCGTAACTACCAAGGTAAGATCCCTCAGTTTTGGTATCATTTTAGTCACTCTATTCTACCTCTTCGTTCCCATGTCCTGCGTGGAGGCATTTACATTTCCCCAAATTGAACAACATTTGCCACTTTTCAGACCATTTGATCAACCTGTCAAGATCATCTTGTAAATGCTGTCTATCTCCATCACTTTTAATCCTTCTAAACACTTTTGTATCATCCCCAAATTTCAACACCTTGCTTGTTATATCATCGTCCAAATCGTCAATATATAAGAATAATATAGGTCCAAGTACTGATCCTTGTGGTACCCCACTCAAAACTGATTTCCAGTTTGAAGCCTCCCCATCAACTACTACCCGTTGTCGTCTGTCAATCAGCCATTTTTCTATCCAGTTAATTAAACCATTTCCTATGCCATGGGCCTTTAGTTTAAGCAGTAATCTTTGATGTGGCACTTTGTCGAAAGCTTTTTGAAAATCTAAATAGATGATATCTACTGGTGATCCATCACCTACCCACTTAGTGATATCTTCAAAAAAACATAACATATTTATTAAGCATGACCTCGCTTTTAGAGACCCATGTTCAGATGGGTTTAACAAGTTATGTTTAACAAGAAAATCCACCGTGTGATCTTTAATTAGTATTTCTGATAATTTGCAAATCACCGATGTTAAACTCACTGGTCTATAGTTCTGACTTGTTTCTCGAACCTTTTTTAAATAACGGTACAATGTTTGCGTCTTTCTATTCTAAAGGAACCACTCCCTCTTCTAATGACAAATTGAAAACTGTTGCAAGCGGTATGCTAATTTGTTCTACAATTTCCAATACAGGTAGTAACTTGGGCAGAATCCCATCCACTCCAGGTGATTTATTATCCTTTATAGCCCTTATTCTCTTAGCTACCATTTACAGGGTTACAATTAACTGTCCTAAATAGTCTGATTCTGCCCCCTTGAACTTAGCATCTGGTACTGGCAGTGAACTGGTAAACACCGAACTAAAATACTCATTCAGGTCTTCTGCCATTAAGAATACCTCTGATATTATATTTCCAGCACTATCTTCTGGAGGACCGACCTTATCCTGAACTTTCTGTTTGCTTTGAATATTCTTGCTGTCATGTTTTATATTACTAGCTAATTTTTGTTCATAGCTTCTCTTTAAACTTCTAATTTCAGCTGTAGATAGAAGATGAACTTTTAAGTTTTTTTAGAAATGTTTGTATGCTTTTGCAGCTAGTGATGCAGGCCGTGATACTCCTCCAGACACTGAACATACAACAATGTGACATCTGGCAGTCTAGGCTCTAACATTCCTCCACACACTGAACATGTGACATCTGACAGTGTAGACTTTAACATTCCTTCAGACACTGAATATACAACAATGTGACTTATGACAGTGTAAACTTTAACATTCCTCCACACACTGAACATACAACAATGTGACATATGACAGTGTAGACTTAAACATTCCTCCAGACACTGAACATACAACAATGTGACATCTGGCAGTATAGACTCTAACATTCCTCCAAACACTGAACATACAACAATGTGACATCTGACAGTGTAGACTTAAACATTCCTCCACACACTGAACATACAACAATGTGACATCTGGCAGTCTAGGCTCTAACATTCCTCCATACACTAAACATGTGACATCTGACAGTGTAGACTTTAACATTCCTCCAGACACTGAATATTCAACAATGTGACTTATGACAGTGTAAACTTTAACATTCCTCCACACACTGAACATACAACAATGTGACATATGACAGTGTAGACTTAAACATTCCTCCAGACACTGAACATACAACAATGTGACATCTGACAGTATAGACTCTAACATTCCTCCACACACTGAACATACAACAATGTGACATCTGACAGTATACTCTAACATTCCTCCACACACTGAACATACAACAATGTGACATCTGACAGTATACTCTAACATTCCTCCACACACTGAACATACAACAATGTGACATCTGACAGTATACTCTAACATTCCTCCACACACTGAACATACAACAATGTGACATCCGACAGTATACTCTAACATTCCTCCACACACTGAACATACAACAATGTGACATCTGACAGTATACTCTAACATTCCTCCACACACTGAACATACAACAATGTGACATCTGACAGAGTAGACTTTAACATTCTTCCACACACTGAACATACAACAATGTGACATCTGACAGAGTAGACTAACATTCCTCCACACACTGAACAAACAACAATGTGACATCTGACAGTGTAGATTTTAACATTCCGCCACACACTGAACAAACAACAACATGAAATCTGACAGTCTCTATCATTCTTCCACACATTCACATACAGCAATGCCAGACATAGTCTGTTTTACAGACATATACATGTATTGTAATTTAGAAATGTGGAATGTTACTTTTCTGTATCCTTGTTTGCTCAGACAGAGATTTCAGCATCTTCTAGAGGCCTTCGTCAACACTGAACTAATTTAATTCCTGGTTGTCATGTGATATTGTTGGTGTACATAACAGGACAGCCCTTCCAAGAATGCAAGTGCTGTCATGTGATAAACACCAACAACCTCACATGACAAGAGGGAAGTAAATCAGTTCAATGCTGATGAAGGCATTGAGAGGATCCGGAAGCTTCATCTGACCGAACAAGAATTCAGAAATGTAACACATCACATTTCCAAATCATGAACATAACTGAATCGTGAAACAACTAACATGCCGACATCTATTGTAGTTGTCCTACCTGCAACCCTGTAGTGAGCAAGCCAGCCGCGGTCCGTGAGACTGGAGTCAGTCTCAAACATTATGTACATGGTGCCTTTGGCCCAGACCTCCTGGGGGGCCACAGAACCACAGAATCGCCCCTGTGAGTGGCCGGATGAACTGTTGCCGTTGAACACTTCCACGTAGTCATACCTGCACACTATTCCACCTGTGGACGTCACATGTTCTCAGTTTATCAACTCACCTATCCATCATGTGACCGGTTGCCTAGCAAAACCTCCGTCAAGCGATCAAAAAATGGATGCCGAATACATGGTCGGTTCAGACATTACGTTGTATATTCTGTTGAAATTCTGGTCCCAAAAATGTTTCTTTATGACAAAAACATAAGGCAAAGTTTATAAAGTGACATCTCTACGTGGGAATGTTCGATTTATGAGATGTCATGCAGCAATAGTAATGTAATTCACATATACAACCATTGTCAACATTGTTTGCAAAGGCAAGGCTTGATGGAGGTAACACGCAATTTGTTTGAATGTGACAGACAAACCGCGACATACTGGATACATTAATTATTTGTTATTCCAGTGACATTTTCACATCTAATTACAGTTCAGAAAGAAGACTTATAATATATATTGTTAACAATGAAAGAACACCAGTATATCATTTATAATAACATGTTAACTTTTCTTTGTGATGTTATAAACTGGTAAACTAACCACAGAAACGAAATTGGATTCTGCAATAGATTTACTTCTGATAGAGTATTTATTATAAAAAAACCTGTTGTAAATTCTACTAATCATGCATGCCCATTCATAAGCAACTATCAATTTGGTACATGCAATTGTAATGACAGTGCAAAGGCTTACCTACTGATGCCTATTGATGGGAATCATGCAGTTTGGGAAGCAACTACTAGAGGAAGACATCTTCACAAAGGCCTACCAACTGAACATGCACATTTGCCATCATTGGTAAAGCACAATTCGCCTTGCCTGAACAACAAGTGAAACTATATTGTATCTGACACAGACCAGATTCAATCATACTGCATATAAAATGTCATTATGAAAAGAAATTTATTTATGCTTTCTAAGTCTATACACAGAGAATATCATGAGAGAAGTCGAGACTGACACGAGAAGCAAGTTTTTTAATGGACTGAAAGTGAATGGACAGGAGATATATGAATCGAGATATGCCGATGACACAGCGTTAATATCCGATACAAAAGAGGGATTGGATAAACTGATAACTACTGTTAAAGAGCACAGCGAGATGAAAGGATTTAAACTAAATATAAAGAAGACTAAGATTATGGATGTGAAGGAATGTCGAGAACCATCAGAAGTCACAGTAGATGGCGATGAAATAGAACGAGTGGAAAGTTTTGAATATCTGGGGTCACTGATAGAAGCGGATGGAGATGGGATGAAAGAGATCAAGCGGAGGTTGGCAATGGTGAATAAAAAGTTGACGGAGATGAAGAAGCTGTGGAAAGCAATGAACAAAGATATGAAACTACGAATTATCCGAGTCTGCATATTTCCAACGGCTACATATGGTTGCGAAACCTGGACTCTTAATAAGAACATTACTAAACGTATAAATGCATTTGAAAACAAGTGTTATAGAAAGATATCATGAGTTTCGTGGACTGAATGCAGAACTAACGAATCCATCGCAGATGAGCTTGGTGTTATACCCGGGACTTTATTGAACTTTGCAAAGAAACAGAAACTAAGTTATTTCGGTCATGTGAAACGGCATCAGTCTCTAGAGACTAATAATGGAAGGAAAAGAAGAAGGCAGAAGAAGCAGAGGAAGACCTAGGAGACAATGGGGTAAGGACATAGAGGAATGGATGGGAGCCGACATCTGGCGAGTGGGGAGACTGGCAAACGAAAGAGCTGTCTATAGACAATCATCAAGGCTGCAACGTCCGGAAATGGATAAGCAAAACCCAAGAAGTAAATGGTGTTGACATTTGCAGACAGGTAAACTCGAAGCATCTGTTAGTATGTTTAAACATTTCACAATACGCTGCATGTACAGCCGCGTCTTGTACAACACGTTTGATATATATATATGATTGGTATGTATATATATGTATATATATACACATATATACACATACCAATCATGGTAATCACTTTATAGTTTACCATTTCCAGTTCGCTTACCTTCCATGTCCTTTGCTTATATGTAATTGTGTTTTAATAGAATGTTTTGACAAATATTTCTGTTTAGATTATTTCTGTAATGTCACGCAAATAATAAAATCATGCCAATAGTATATCATTATATTATTATTAGTAATAGATGCACAGCAAGAAAATGTTAATGTCAAAATAACTACTCTCCAGCAATGTCATATCAATGTTTGAGTAACATGCTGAAACATTGCTTTAAATGCTGTTTGCCACGGAAATTATGCAACTTTCCAACTGCCCGAAACAGCCAGCACAGTAATTTATAACAGGAAGTTGACTGAATTGGCTCTGTTGAATGTGGGGAAATGGGAACTCGTTAAACATCAAAGGGAATTGCAGTTAACAGTTAGCAGTATTGCCAGTAAAGTTTGTTTTGAAACTGGATGTTTTGCATAGAATGTGAACATTTCGAAGGTGGAAACTTGCAAATTGCAAAAATGTTCACTGGCTTACTTAAGAGAACTTGGTGGGCTGTAGATCTTCAACGTAGTTATTGTAGTCTTAGGAACAATATTTTAATAAATGTTAATTCATTAATATAACAAATAAGAACTGACTGCTTCCTTTTAACGATGGGCGTGCACTGCTAAACTTATGTTGCGAGTCATCTGCTTGATTGACTAAAATCTGATCAGTCGTGCAATATGCGATGGCCCGCAACTCAACAAAACTCAAGTCATGTGTTCATTTGACCAGTACAACAGTTATCAATCCAATTCATCATTCGAAAATGTTATTGCAACAACAAAAGTTGCATAATGCACGATGGTGTCAGCCATTGTTGCTTGTTGACTCAGAACAAAGGAGAGTTGACAAGTAGGTAGAGAAGATGTAAAGACGAGGAAAGAGTAACAAGAAGAAACAGCCATGCCGTGATGCATAGAAAGACCGACATCGGAGAAAACACAAACCACCATGGTGCTCATCCATACGATCCCTATGGTGCAGCTGTAGGGGGTGCACAGGGGAGTGGGCGGTCGTGGCTGCTGCCGGGGTGGTACTTGAGGGTACTGGAGGGGCAGTGGGCTTAAACCGGTCAGAACCTTCCAAACTAAAGTCCGGGTCAAAGTTCAACAAAATGTGGTCGTTCTTGTTGTCGGCGATGATCACATAGACACAGCGCAGGTTGTTGGTGTAATGACGGGGGTATCCGGGCGAGAAGATCATTCCGTCCTCATTTCCTGTGAAGGTGGCACCACAACCTGGTCAATGTAAAAGAAGACTCAGTGAGCATGTAAATGGAATGGTTTACATATAGGTTATGTAGAGACATGTGAAGAGAAATGTGTAGAAGATTGATTACAATTCTGGCTTTGAGAGAAGGTAACACTATAAGCTGTGAACTATCCAGTTCTGTGATATATCTACTGCCCCAACTCGATACAGAACCAGAATTGGAACCCAACAGTCAGAGACCTTGACAGAAAGCTTGACAGAGAGACCAAGAGACTGAGAAAGAGAGGGACCAACAGAGAGACTAAGAGAGAGCCTAACAGAGACCAGAGGTGGGAGGGAGAGGGAGAAAGAGGGAGAGGCAGAGAGAGAGTGAGAGGGAAATGGAGAGCGAGAGAAAGGGAGAGTGTGAGACAGGGGGAGAGTGAGAGGGAGAGAGAGAGAGAGGGAGAGAGAGAGTGAGAGAGGAGGAGAGGCAGAGGGAGAGAGAGAGAGGAGAGGCAGAGAGAGAGAGAGAGTGAGAGGGAAATGGAGAGGCAGAGAGAGTGAGAGAGAGAGGGAAATGGAGAGAGAGAGAGAGTGAGAGAGAGAGAGGGAAATGGAGAGTGAGAGGGAGAGAGAGAGGAAGAGGGAGTGAGAGAGTCCAGTAGAAAACCTGACAGAGACAGACAGAGACCCCAGCAGAAAACCCAGTAAACTGGCAGTGGCCTCGACTCACCGGCTGTGAAGTTGACTGTGAAGCCATGGCCACGGTGTTGAGCATCAGACACAAATTTGAGAGTGAGAGTGTGGGAGGAGCTCTTGTAGGCGGGAGGCATCTCATTGCCACAGTACGTCAGACTGTCCTGCACCTCGTCTGTCACCTAACATACATACGTCACATAGGGTCATACATGTCAATTCACAGAGTCACACATCATCACATCACACAGGGTCACACACATCACACAGGGTCACACAGGGTCACACACATCACATAGGGTCACACACATCACATAGGGTCACACACATCACAAAGGGTCACATAATCACAAAGGGTCACATACATCACACAGGGTCACACACATCACATAGGGGCACACACATCACATAGGGTCACACACATCACAAAGGGTCACATACATCACACAGGGTCACACACATCACATCACGTCACACACATCACATAGGGTCACACACATCATGTCACATAGGGTCACATACATCATGTCACATACATCATGTCACATAGGGACACACATATCAGACACATCACGTCACATATGGTGACACACATCACATCACAGGGTCACACACACACACACATCACGTCACATAGGGTCACACACACATCCTGTCATATAGGGTCACACACATCACGTCACATAGGGGGGTCACACACATCATGTTACGCAGGGTCATACACACCACGTCACATAGGGTCACACATGCCACCTTGGGGTAGAAATCCATATTTCTTATTTGAAATTTTGTATGAAGACTAAAAAAGTAATTGGCCAATCAGATTTTATAGCATTCTCATTCTGGTCAAATGTCACCATTTATCAGGCTACCAAATGTACAAATTAGTTTTGCTAGATATCTTCAAAAACCTGCATTTATTAATCTGGCATGCCTCACATTATTCTCATAAGAAATATCTCATAAATGAAAGAATATTGCATTAAGCCTTACATTAGTATTTTCTATTTATGGAATTTGCATAGATTAACCAACTGTGCATAGTTTTACAAAATACAATAGTTAAAGAGAGAAATGGTTGGCACCTGCAGATAGTCATGTGTGCATTCATTGCCAATCTCAAGGTCAAATGGTGGCAGGAAGGTCAGCTGGATGTGGTAGCCTGATAGGACGTTGATGTTCCACTGACATTCAACGTTGTAAGGATACAACCCAGGGTGATTAGGACTTGTCACCTTGCCACTCTGTGCATGTATCATGCCGCCACACCCTACAGAGATAGTGCACAACATAACATTGAAATGTGTGTTACTAAAATGTAACTTGTTTTGCGAGTTTATATAAGAATCGGGCAGAGTGATAGGGAACGTCTTGGTAGCTATATTACTTACTTAGACTTAGTTCCTCTTGTTCCTTTCGGGACATCGGGCGACGAGCTTTCTCCATCTATTAAGTCTTTCGCAATTTCTTTGGCCTCATTCCAGGTAATTTCCATTTCCGCCAGATCTTCTTTAAATGTCTTGCGCCAGGTGTTAGTCGGCCTTCCTCTCCTTCTGTTACCACCTTCAGGCACCCATTCCATCGCTACATGTGCTATTCTCTCTCTCTCTTGGTAAGCGTAGGATATGTCCTGCTAGTCTCCATCGTCGAGACTTAACTATGTAATGCAGGCTATCCAGACCTGCCCCCCTCATCACTTCTTCATTGGTGATGTGATCTCTCCGTGATATGCCCAATGTGAACTGGAGACATCGCCGGTGGAATATGTCTAGTTTTTTTTATATCCTCGCCGTATTCTTCCATGTTTCACAGGCATATATTGCTGTTGGTATTACGATTGACATGTAAAGAAGTAGTTTTATGTCCTTCTGATGGAGGTACTGGACCATATTGGACGTAGTCTTTGGAACACTGCTGATGCCTTGCCTATCCTCGCTCGCATATCTACTTCCGCGTTGCCTTTCCTAGAGATGAGGCTTCTGAGGTAAGGGAAGTTCTCGCCGCACTTCAAGTCTTCCTGACTGATCACAATGTGGGTGTCAGATCCTTCACCAACTGACAATGTTTTTGTCTTCTCATAACTGATTCGTAAACCAACCATTTCTCCATTGTCGTTTAAATTATTGGTCATCTCTTGCAGGATATCCGGCGTGTGGCAGAGCAGTGTAATATCATCGGCAAAGTCAAGGTCTGTCCACCTATTATTTATCCACTTAACACCAAAGTTCGGATCTTTCATCGTTTTCCTCATGATGAAGTCGGTAACAACAAAGAGGAAAGGGGACAGGATGCAACCTTGACGTACACCTGTCTCTATATCGAACATGTCTGTGTAGCCATCGTTGGTCTTGATGCAGCAGTTGGTGTTTCGATATAGCGATTTGAAGATGTCTACATATTTGTTCAGTATGCCGTACAGCTTCAGGATTTGCCATAACGAATCTCTGTGGACACTGTCAAAAGCCTTCTTAAAGTCAGTGAAGTTAACTAAAAGAGGTATCTGGAATTCTCTGCTTTGCTCTATGATGTTTTGTAATGTGAAGATCTGCTCAGAGCACAACCTTCCTCTTCGAAAACCAGCTTGTTCCTCCCGGAGGTGTTGATCAACTGCTGTCTTCAGCCGGTTTAGGATCACGCTGCAGAACACCTTTCCAGATACTGACATCAATGTTATTCCTCGCCAGTTATTGCAATTGCTCAGCCACCCCTTCTTTGGTAACGTCACGATCACTCCTCGTCTCCAATCATCAGGAACTTCCTCCTCAGACCAGATCGAACAAGTAGGTTAACTCGTCTATGACCCCGTCCTTGCCATGTTTCAATAGTTTGGTCGATACTTCATCGTGGCCTGCTGCCTTGTTGTTTTTGAGGCTATCGATGGCTTTGGAGACTTCTGCCCTGGTGATGTCGTTGGTGGTGACATCGAGCTCTTTTGTGTTTGGTTCCTGTTCAAAGTCGAAAAGTGTGGTAGGTGTTGGTTGATTTAGTATTTCTCGGAAGTGTTCAATCCACCTCGTGGCTTGTTCCTCGCTTGTTAGAAGCACTCTGCCATCTTTGTCTTTTATTGGTATGTTGGAATTGCTTTTCGTGCTAGTTAGCTCTCTCACAATCCTCTACAGCGTTTTCGAGTCATTCCGTTCTGCTGCTGTTTGTGCTTCTTTACCTTTCTCTTCTAACCATTTCCTCTTATCTGTCCTACAGCTCTTCCTTGTCCAGTTTCCTGTATTCCTCATCTGATGATCTCCATTGTTGGAGGTTTCTAGCTGCTTGATCTCTTCTGATCTTCATATCCTTCCTAAATCAGTTTCTATGAGTTTTCAGTAATCCATTGTTCTCTGTTGGACCCTCTTCTCCATCGTAACACTACATTCGCGCTCTCTTTTACGGCTTGAAGGAATAGCTGCCATTGCTCTTCTAAGTTGGTTGAGTGTTGTAGTGCTTGGAATCTGTTCTTAGTTTCCTCATAGAATTGTTTTGATGTGTCTGTGTTCTTTAAGTTATCTGTCGCATATGGCCTGACCATCTTTACCATCTTGACTCTCTTTAACTTCAATCGGATCTTACCAATCACAAGGTTGTGGTCAGAGCCTACATCTGCCCCTCTATAGGTTCGGACATCCTGTAGAGATGTACGCCATCTACTACTAATGCAGATGTAATCAATCTCATCTCAATCTAGCTATATTACATCACTTAAAATCATATTATGTTGCCCTTTTTACGTGATTATATCAAGCACTTTTTATCAAATTTATATATATGGACTTGTCATGAGCCAACCGAATGAATGGATATTATGATATGTATTAAATTAAAAAGACATGATTAAAAATAACACAAATGTAGCAAACATCTTGTACCAGCAGCCTGTGTGGTAAACTGCAGGCTGAATGTTCTTGCAGGAGAACTTGTGGCGTTGTTGTGAAAGATGACTCTGATTTGATTGGTCTGTGAGAGGAAGTCTGTGTGGGGGTTGGGGCCACAGAATCGACCAATGGAAGGAGAGGTCGTGAACTCTCCGTTGAGGATGTCAATGTATGAATCTTCACAAATCTGAGCTCCACCCAGATTCACACTGGTAAAGTGCACCTGCAAAATAAACAAATGTTCAATAATGTGCTGTCTTGCTAAAAAAACACACATCACAACTTTGTCTTAATACCTATTTCATATACCAGGTACAGTAAAACGTTTCTTGTGCCAATGATGTCTTGGGATTACTTGTTATTCTTTATATTTTGATATGAGATTAACACACATAGTCTTTAGACATGCAGCATATTTGATTCATGTGTCACTGTTATGTTGACTTCTAATAAATGTAACTCAGAATTTTTTTAATTAAATGTGAACTTTTCTAGATTAATAAGCATTTATATGAAAAGTTCACAAATCTAAATTACTAAGCAATTATATGAAATGTGAACATTTCTAGATTATTCCCCAACGACATGAAATGAGAACAATTCTATATCATTCAATAATGCAAAGTGTTATTGCTATAGATATGGACATATACATCACCTACGTTCCCGTCACACCCTAAGGGATTATCTCAGAATGTCAATGTCCAATAGTAGACAAAATTACTTTCATCTGGCCTCAGCCCTCCACCCCCCTCAGACGAAAGTTTGTAAACATTGATATGATGATATCAATATACTAACAGTATCGGTCCAAAGTGTAAAACATGGATGACAAGAACTGCCTCTGACCCCCCTCCCCCAAACGAAAGTAATTTCATCGGATATCAACTTTCTGAGATGATCCTTAAGGGGCGGTCTCACAAGTCTGCAGAGTTCCAAAATATGTCAAGCATTACGTATTGGGGGGTTGGTTTGGTCAGGTATCGCAGGGAAAATGTATTGCTACACTGGTGCCACCGAGCAAGTGAAACCGGTTAATGCAAATTAATGCTAATAACAATATTGGATAATAAATTCGCAAAATATCTCACACCACGTATTTGTCTGGGAAAGGTGGTTGAACCAATTATACATTACATTTTTTTACTTATGAGTTGATCATTTAGTCAGCCATGTTGTACCTTGATTTGTCGCCCAGGTTGTGCCACAATGTGCCAGATGCAGTCGTATTGTGTGTTCTCGGGTGGATTTGTTATCTGCCCTGAAGGGGTGGACAGAAGCCCACCACATCCTGGAAACAACACAACCAATAGTACACCGACATATGTTAGTAAACTAGATGAACTAATGCCGCAGAGAAGCACAAAGATTGGTGAAACCAACAATTCTGTCAACGTATTTCAACAATATTTCATAACGGTGTTGACCATTAGAAAACAATGCTATGTCAAGTGTTTGGTGCAGCAAATCATAAGTTCTTTGAGAACATAAATTTACAAAATGTCAGCTAAATTGTTTTTCCACGTGCTTACATACATTTTACACAGAGCAATTTCTTTGAGAATGTGGATCCCACTGTAGGCCTGTGTGTGGTGGAAAATAGCATATCACAAGAATTCTCTCATACAGGACTGATATAACAACAGGGCTGCTGTAACAACAGAACTGACATTACAACAGGACTGACGTAACAACAGGACTGACGTAACAACAGGACTGGTGTAACAACAGGACTGACGTAACAACAGGACTGACGTAACAACAGGACTGACGTAACAACAGGACTGACATAACAACAGGACTGATATAACAACAGGGCTGGTGTAACAACAGGACTGGTGTAACAACAGGACTGGTGTAACAATAGGACTGATGTAACGATAGAGTAAGAGTCGAGTGGATGTTGCAACCTAAAGCATTTAGAATAGAATAGAATAACATAGAATAGAACTTTATTGTGGTCACAATACACATTTCTGAATATATTTTCAATGGATTACAATAAACACATACTGCAACTGAGGAGATCCTCTCGAAACCCCAAGAGGCTTATATCAAAGACCATCTGGACAATCACCATTATAACAGTCAGGTTCCTTATTCCATAGAATTACAGCATAACATTAAAACAGTACATTCATCTGGAACAAGGTGAATAGAATAAACATGAATGTTTGTTTTTTTATAAATGAAATAGGTTGTGTACTAATGGAATAAATTAATAAAGTTACACATTAGGACATGGTATAGTATTCTGACTAGATTAATGGTTAAACATCAGTAGTACATTAAATAAAACAAAAAATGGGCCAAGTGGCCCTGAAGTCCTTTGGACTAACACGACTATATGTGACCCCGGCTGACCAAATGAGTGATAAGTCGGAAAAATTGTAACATTGTTTTCTTACATCCTTGTAAAGGTTTGGTAGGGTGCTTTACACGGTTTCAAAAATTATGACTGCTATAAAAATTTGCGAAGTTATGGAGCATTGAACATGGTAGGGGTCAAAAAGTGAAAATGAAGAAAACGGCTGTTGAAGTTTTACATTACATATGCAAATGGATTGCATGGAAATATTACATGCACAACATTCAAATGTGGCACACAGTATGTAATATGTATGTTATGTTGCAATGATACACTGGAAGTACAAATGTGCTGCTACAAAGACTTATCAAGTTATGCCAGATTATGTCTTCATGTGTAAAACTAAGAGGACAGATTATTTGAGCGCAAAAGGTAGACTCACTGTTTGACACAGTTTAAAACCTACAGGCAACTGTCCAGTTTAACAGGGGTCTAGTGGCTTAATGCTGTCTGTTGACACAAGCTACTGCCAGTGACCAATTACAGATTAGTCACAGTTTCCATCAAACAATAGCAGGCAGAGAATCTTAGCTCCACAGCTGGGTGTAATACACAACCAGAGCCACCACTGATTCATGGTCAAGTAGATTAGCTCAATGCACCAACTAAGACAATATACAACACTGTGAGTGACAGTGTCCAGAGTGAGGCCTAAGCAGTGTCCTCATTGCTGAATAGATCAATTAAACCTGCCAAATGGGTGACATTCTGCACAAGTGTTCATTAATCCTTAGTGATTGTTCAGAACACCAGACTGACCACATACCTAAACAAAGCGAATGTAATAGGTGAAGAACAGGCAGTGTTCAGATAGGGGTATTGGTTGAATTGTATTTGTCTCGATGCAAAAGGCTTTATTGTGCCTTCATCGATTATAAGAAAGCATTTGATTTAGTAGACCGGTCCTCACTGTGGTCTAAGATAATTTCATGTGGTATTAATGGTAATGTGTTGAAAGTTGTATACAACATGTACAAAAATGCTAAATCATGTATAAATCAGGGCCAGGCTGTGTCAGCCTTCTTCTCATGTGATGTAGAGGTATGGCAAGGAGAAAACTTGTGTCCTTTGTTATTTGCTATTTACTTGAATAATTTTGAATACTGTTAGTCACAATTATAACAGACTTGACATGGCAGCTGGTGAAATTTACAACAACCTTAGTGATGATAATGTAGAAAATGTATGTTCCACTATATGGTGATGACACTAGAATGATTCAATCAAATACAGATTTCTTGCTTGTGTATAGCGGAACTATGTCAACTATACTAATGGTTGACATTTGGTTGTTTCAGGTGTCAACTATATTGTGAATCTGTAATTATTAGTCTATATTGATACCATTGATTTACACAGTACCATGTCTACACAAGGCA
This sequence comes from Paraescarpia echinospica, assembly GCA_020002185.1. NCBI lineage: Eukaryota > Metazoa > Annelida > Polychaeta > Sabellida > Siboglinidae > Paraescarpia > Paraescarpia echinospica. Next base: position 72,087,477 of record CM034533.1, on the reverse strand, counting down.
TGGCAAGCGTAAACAGAACAGTAGAATGCATTTGATATCAATAAAGTGTAGGATATTTCACTCTATTGTTGTCCAGAATATTAATTTTCTATGTTTGTCACCTACAGGTTTCTACGGACAATACATCTTTAACCAATAGACACCACAGTCACACCATTTTATAATAATTAAATGAACATCAAAATAAACACAACTTGCAATTATAGAAACTCAATAGTTTTGAAGATACAGTTTTAGGCAACTGTTCAGTCTAACAGGGGTCAAGTGTGTCTACTCTGCCTGGGCCCGGTGACCAATTAAAGATTAGTCAAGGTCTCAATGGAAGAATAGCACTAGGCTGTAGAGGTTAGTCATGCTGCTGGGTTTCTGGCATATTAAACAAAATCTACTGTTGGGGTTGGTCTCAAGGGCCCTTCTCAAAACCACATCACTAGATAATGTAAAACTTTTGCACTTTGGGGGCCCCTTAGGTGCCCTTAGAATGATTCAATCAAATACAGATTTCTTGTATATAGTGGCAGCACTCTAAGATACATCTATGCAAAATTAGAAAAAAAATTGCTGAACAGTTTTTGAAAAAATAGGCCAAATGTTACATTTTTACCAGTTTTGGGGTCCTTGGAGGCCCTAGGGAGCCCTTAAAATGATTCAATCAAATACAGATTTCTTGTATATAGTGGCAGCACCCTAAGATACATCTATGCAAAATTAGAAAAAAAATTGCTGAACAGTTTTTGAAAAAATAGGCCAAATGTTACATTTTTACCAGTTTTGGGGTCCTTGGAGGCCCTAGGGAGCCCTTAAAATGATTCAATCAAATACAGATTTCTCGTGCATAGTATCGGTGCCCTAAGATATGTCTATGCAAAATTAGAGAAAAAGTTGCTGAACGGTTTCTGAGATACGGGAGCTAACGGCGGACAGCGGACACAGAGTGATGGCAATAGTCCCTTGGACCTTTGGCCAAAGGACTAAAAAGCTTAATCATTTATAATGCAAGACATTTCAAGAGTTCAAAGATACTTAAACAGTAATAGCTCTTTGAGTTTCTTTTTAAATTGATTTATGGATACAAGTTGCTGCAGAACACGAGGGAGGGCATTCCAGAAGATTGGTCCTGAATAATTTATTGTACATTACCTAGTGTTTGTTCTTATTTGATGGATGTAAAATGCATTTTGCTTTCTTAGTTTATGGTCACGAATGTTATGTTTGTAAAAAAACATTGATGACATGTTATCTGGGAGTTGTTTATTTGTTGCTTTATGCATAAAGATACCTAACTGGTGTTTGTACAGATCATCCAATTTTAAGTTTTAACTTAAAGAGAGAATAGTGGAACTGAATGTGCAATATGGTGTGATAGCGTGATTATTTGTATAGCTTTCTTTGTAGTATTTTTTATTTGCTTAAGTTTGTGCTATATGAATTTGCCCATGATAGAGTACAATATTGCAAATTTGATGAGCTTAGTGTGGAGTAAATAATTTTCATAATGTAGATAGACAGAAATATTAAGTTTGTCTGGAACAATGCCAGACTAAAAATGTATGGATCAATATTATCAATGCCTCTTCACTTGGATGAATTTACTGATCTTACGATATTAGTTAATTCAACAGGATCAGTGGGTGTACAGAAAAAACTTGCAGTAATGTTTTGTATATATTGTGTTGGGTCATTCCCTGTTTTCGGTAGTTTAGCATTAAGGTAGTGGTCAATGTTGGTAAAGTAATTATTGAACTGTTCTGCAATTTCCTTTTTGTCTGTACAGTATCATCAGAAATAATAAATTTATTGTTTACCATGGGCTTTTTGTCCTTTGATTTTAAAACTTAATTTATGGTACTCTACGTTTTTCTGCAATCTTTTTTATATAGGTCAAATTTATCTTTAAAATATTTTATTTAAAATGCAGCAAGGCTCCAGCGGAAGCAGGGGCTAGGATAAAGGTGACTTATGAACAATGTTGCAAGGTTCCAACGTGTCACTGTGTTGCATTTTTGGAGATGCTATAATGCAAATTGATGATTTCATGGTTGTGCCTTACTGAAATGTCATCGATAGAAACCATTGTGATATATTATCTCTTACACATCTCAATAAATATATGTGTGTTTTGCAACGGATTAGATCTATGGTTTGAGGGCCAAAAAATGTCTGTAGGACCAGTGTTTCCACCTACTGTTGAGGGTATACTGCAGTCGGAAACCGTCCATTGCCACAGAATGGTCGGAAACGAAGCGTATCCACAGGTGCTTGCTGGGTGAAACAATGACAGGAGGCAAGGTGTTAATGCCGCAATATCTTCCCACCAACTCGCCTGCATTCGTGTCGCCTGAAAAACAAGTCAAGTGCCAAATAAATGACTATATGCAAAGCCTGAAATACTCTTTTGAAGCAATAATAAAATAACCTAACAAAGTTATTAAATAACAATCAAATTATCTACTGTATTATTAAATGTTAATGAAGTAATCTACCATAGTTTTTAAAATAAGAAATAATATATAGAAGATATTAAATAACAATGGAGTAATCTGCAGTAGTTTTTAAAAAGACATTGAGGTTGTCTACAGAGGTTATTAAAATATTTAACATAAATGGAATTAACTGGTAAATGATGCCTCTTCATTTTGATTAAATTATGAAATTAGTAAATTGCAGAGAATCCTAGTTGCATTCTTACCTTCCCGAACCTCAACGAAATCATAGTGACAGCCAGTCGTGTATTCCAAGGACATGTTCAAGAAGTGCAATGAAATGGTGGCTGGCTCATTCGGAGGTGCACTGAGTATCCAAATACACTCCGTACTGTGATTGTATTGGGTGGAACCATGGTCAGGTGACTCAATAGTTCCCATGGCAACGTCTCCCAGCATTATTCTTCCTCCACATTCTGGAGAGAACACATGAAATTGAAGTAAAATAGAACATACATTTTTTATAAGTTACTTTCAATGCTTGCGATATGAATCTGTTAAGAGGAGATCAACTAGGATAGAAGTATTTTATGTAGTATTCTATTCTCGCTAAAGAAGAACAGAAGAACTGGAGAACATAAGATACGTAAGATATCGTCAGCAAAGGAACAGTGTAGAGTAGATACATGAAAGTTCAACTTTTCTCAGAGGGCTATAAATGAACGGAACAAATAATCTACTGATTGTGTAACTGTTAGTGGTGTGAATATGTTTAAAACCAAGTGACACAAATTTATCAGAATGTCAGGTTATACATAGATTAAAAGATGTTAAATTTGACTATCAAGAAACCAAAAGCTTCCATGGCCTCTTGTTATGTGACAGTTATGTTTGTTGCTCTGATAAAATAAAGACACATACAAAAACGTTTTGGAAAAATACTGTTTATACAGAAAAACTAACAGTCATAAATTCACAGTGACTATTGAGAATACAAGAAAGAGTGCCTACTTCTTCCATAGAGGGAATGGTAGTGAGCTGAGAAGCCTCGAGCACTCCGACTGCCATCAGTGTTAAAAACAACAGTCATCATGTTCCCACTTGACTCGAACGTTCCAGGGTTGTCTGTACCACACAGTCTGGGGCCCAGGGGCGGAGAGAGGTCACGTACCAACAGCCCGTTATACACCTATATAAACAACTCTTATTAACACTAGCAAAAATGCCTGTCACATGACGGGATGCTTTGGTAGTTGACAGTCGTGATTGTACTATTTACCAAATGTTAGAAAACACACAGCATCGTCACATAAACACCATAACGCACTCGCAGATACTTGTTGTTTGTTCAACATTATGAAGGTCAGAGAGAATGGGACATTTACATCCATCGATAAGCCCTAGTCTTGATAGTGTACAAATGTGAAATAATACTTGTATTATTATGCTATTGACATGAGGGTAGACATAAGCATTATTGTGTCAACATCTACTCCATGTTGCCAAGTGTATGATGCAGGAGCCGTTTTCCGAAGTATTTGGTGCATGGTTCCATGGCGATTGTTCAGTTTTGTTTTATGTATTACACGCACATTACATTTTAGATTCCAAACAACTGATTTACCTCATAATAGGTGAGAATCTTGAGATAGAGGGTATATAAGGGGTATTTTCTTACATCCTATTCTAGGGGTCGTAGATTAATTTCTGAGAGTTTGGCACTCAAGTTTCAAGCCATCTATGAGGAAAGCGTTAACCTACCCGCATACATATTACATATGTAATGTTCATTGTAATTATTATCACAGCATCACCACACCGTGAGGTGCTGCCATCTGGCTGACAACATCACCACACCGTGAGGTGCTGCCATCTGGCTGACAACATCACCACACCGTGAGGTGCTGCCATCTGGCTGACAACATCACCACACCGTGAGACGCTGCCATCTGGCTGACATCACCACACCGTGAGGTGCTGCCATCTGGCTGACAACATCACCACACCGTGAGGTGCTGCCATCTGGCTGACAACATCACCACACCGTGAGACGCTGCCATCTGGCTGACATCACCACACCGTGAGGTGCTGCCATCTGGCTGACATCACCACACCGTGAGGTACTGCCATCTGGCTGACAACATCACCACACCGTGAGACGCTGCCATCTGGCTGACAACATCACCACACCGTGAGGTGCTGCCATCTGGCTGACATCACCACACCGTGAGGTGCTGCCATCTGGCTGACAACATCACCACACCGTGAGGCGCTGCCATCTGGCTGACATCACCACACCGTGAGACGCTGCCATCTGGCTGACAACATCACCACACAGTGAGGTGCTGCCATCTGGCTGACAACATCACCACACCGTGAGGTGCTGCCATCTGGCTGACAACATCACCACACCGTGAGGTGACATCACCACACCGTGAGACGCTGCCATCTGGCTGACAACATCACCACACCGTGAGATGCTGCCATCTGGCTGACAACATCACCACACCGTGAGACGCTGCCATCTGGCTGACAACATCACCACACCGTGAGGGCTGCCATCTGGCTGACAACATCACCACGCGTGAGGCGTTGCCATCCTGGCTGACATCACCACGCCGTGAGGCGCTGTATCTGGCTACGACAACATCACCACACCGTCGAGGCGGCTGCCATCTGGCTGACAACATCTCACCACATGAGGCGGCTGCCATCTGGCTGACAACATCACCCGCACCGTGGTGGCTGCCATCCTGTCTGACAACATCACCACACCGTGAGGGCGCTGCCATCGGCTGACAGCACAACATCACCACACCGTGAGACGCTGCCATCTGGCTGACAACATCACCACACCGTGAGACGCTGCCATCTGGCTGACAATATCACCACACCGTGAGACGCTGCCATCTGGCTGACAACATCACCACACCGTGAGGGGCTGCCATCTGGCTGACAACATCACCACACCGTGAGACGTGCTGCCATCTGGCTGACAACATCACCACACCGTGAGACGCTGCCATCTGGCTGACAACATCACCACACCGTGAGATCTGGCTGACATCACCACACCGTGAGGTGCTGCCATCTGGCTGACAACATCACCACACCGTGAGGTGACAACATCACCACACCGTGAGACGCTGCCATCTGGCTGACAACATCACCACACCGTGAGACGCTGCCATCTGGCTGACAACATCACCACACCGTGAGACGCTGCCATCTGGCTGACAACATCACCACACCGTGAGACGCTGCCATCTGGCTGACAACATCACCACACCGTGAGACGCTGCCATCTGGCTGACAACATCACCACACCGTGAGACGCTGCCATCTGGCTGACAACATCACCACACCGTGAGACGCTGCCATCTGGCTGACAACATCACCACACCGTGAGACGCTGCCATCTGGCTGACAACATCACCACACCGTGAGACGCTGCCATCTGGCTGACAACATCACCACACCGTGAGACGCTGCCATCTGGCTGACAACATCACCACACCGTGAGACGCTGCCATCTGGCTGACAATATCACCACACCGTGAGACGCTGCCATCTGGCTGAAAACATCACCACACCGTGAGACGCTGCCATCTGGCTGACAACATCACCACACCGTGAGACGCTGCCATCTGGCTGACAACATCACCACACCGTGAGACGCTGCCATCTGGCTGACAACATCACCACACCGTGAGACGCTGCCATCTGGCTGACAACATCACCACACCGTGAGACGCTGCCATCTGGCTGACAACATCACCACACCGTGAGACGCTGCCATCTGGCTGACAACATCACCACACCGTGAGACGCTGCCATCTGGCTGACAACATCACCACACCGTGAGACGTTGCCATCTGGCTGACAACATCACCACACCGTGAGACGCTGCCATCTGGCTGACATCACCACACCGTGAGACGCTGCCATCTGGCTGACAACATCACCACACCGTGAGGTGCTGCCATCTGGCTGACAACATCACCACACCGTGAGACGCTGCCATCTGGCTGACAACATCACCACATCGTGAGACGCTGCCATCTGGCTGACAACATCACGGAGTAACGTGTTTGATCTAGTCGGTGTGATCAGGATGTTTTGGGGTAGTGAATAAAGGTAGTTTCCATTCAAGCTATGTGCTCGAGTCAGGTGATTCGTACAAAACACGACTAAACATGACAACATACGATAGCGCAATTTAAGTAGATGCATGCATATACACGTACACACAAACTCGATTCAAAGTGATAACATCTAGAGGATTTACAAAGCCATATTTGTATTTTTTATTATTTTTCCCTGATGTTTCTAGACTGTTTTAGGTGGCCTACAGTCATCACAGTACTATTAGCAGCAAGGTAATTAAAAAGGTGTGATGAATGCATACACTCGTGGAGTATTCAGACATTCTGAAGTAAATTTGGTTGTAATTTTGTCCTAAAATGTTTTTCTTTGACAACAATTTAAAGCAAAGTAATTTTAATGATAACTGCATCCAGGAAAGACTGATCTGGCAGATGTTGTGTCACCGTAGTAAAGTAATGCACATATATTACTTACGTAAACACTGTTGGCAAGATAAAGTTTGGCAGAAGTCATGCACATAATTTTATTGTGACGAAAGCAAACAGAATTTTGGGTAGGTCAGTAGTAGTAGCATATATCTTTATTGTCCACTGTGAAAACATCCAACTCACCAAGACATAATCATAACGACATCGAGCATGAGGTTCAAGGTCAAAGTCATCAAAGGTCAAGGTGACTCTGCGGTCCTCTGCTACACGAATCGACCAGAAGCAGAGGCGTCGGTGTGCATACTGACCAGGGTAGTTGGGACTGGTTACTACCCCCGTTGGGGTAACTAATTCCCCTCCACAACCTGGAAGTCAACAACGCAGATTTTGTTGTTAAACGACTTGTTTTGGTTTTGTTCATTTTTTATGCAGGTTCCTTAGTGACAAACATTCCATCACAGATTTTCTAAACAATTACCTTCTAGAAAAAAAGATGTCATTCAACTGTAAGTTTGTGCCATAAGTTGGCAGCCATTCTGAAGTGAGGCAACGTAGACATGGTCACATCATTTCGCACAGTCCCAAAATAACAAATATGCTAAGTAAAATCGTATATCTATATAAATAACTATCATTGTGTTATTTTAGATATGTTACTGTTTGATTACAGGTGATGGGTTGAAGTAAGAGAATATAGAGAGAAAGAGGTGAGTACACCCAGGTGCCCAGGATGAGATACTATCACAATACTCCAAAGTTATCACAGTAATATATAAATAAAACCTGCCCAAGTAAAGACCGACCTTGGACACTTGAGACAAAGGACATTCTGAAGCCTGTGTTCGTGACTCGTTCATCAGAGTGGAATTGGATGAAGGCAGAACTGTCGGAAGTTGTCACCGTTCTTGTAGTTCTCCCACAGAATTGACCCAAAACATCACCTGGACGACACAAATCGACAACATATGTTTTCATAGAAACAAAACAGATTCATACTTTCAGCATATAACACTAGGAGCCATATTGATACAATGAACTAGCATTAAATTTACACACGCACACACATCAGGGCACATATACATGCATGTTTGTACATGCACACAATATGATTTGGTGTATTAAGACTTGCTAGTGGCATCTTACCAGTATTTACACTACCAGTATAGCATGTGTCATAGGGCAAGGCAGATATGAATATTTTTACATATGTCAAAATAGTATTTATGCAATGTGATGCGGATAATCCGTCAATGATCCGTTGTCACGATAATCTACCAACGTTCAGAATTACGTAAGCACCCAGGATCAAAACGAGGCTGGGTGTGGACTGTCCCTTTGTGTTGGAATCTGATAGCAGCGAACGTCTTTGCCGTTTCAACACAAAGGAAGATTTACTTCAACCCACCATCCTCCCTTACTACCACCATGATCCTTTGTTGCATGATACCTAATTATATTTAATTTCTTTGGTAGCAGGCTTTGATGAAACTGCTGCACTTATATGTGCCTATGCTTTCCTTGCACGTGTTACCATAACGTTGGAGATAGTTGTGTTTAGCACGTCCAATTGTCTATTGTACCTGTGCTGAATATGTATATACACATTATTGTTTGATACGGGGTGGGGGAAAATTACCACCCCACCTTTGCTAATCTGTCTAATTGTTTGTAGTACCTTGATGATAGTATCAGTTGTTTAGCGCTTAAGCTTTATCTCATCGAGTGATGCATTTGGTTACAATTATTAAATGACCGTTACCAACTACATTAATTCTTGTTATTTTATTATAGCAAACAAGCTCAGGGTTCTGCCAGTAAGCATCAGCAGGGTATAAATAAATATTTCCTCTTCTTCAATTTCACATTCATCATACTGGTGACTTAAACTAAATTAGTTACTCAATGGCCCCAAAACATCACTTTATTTCTGCTACAAGACGTGAAGCCAACAACAAGTCTACTGATATTAATATTAGTTGTACATACTTGTTCCTATCCAGTAGGAACTATCCAATTCCATTGTTCTTCAAGGTCTCTATGGATCTGCACACCTTTTAGAGTTAGTTTCCAATAGCTGAATCACCATCAGGAAAAAATCTGTTTTCAATAGACATATGACTACTTTCAACACCCTGTATTTATATGATTCAACTTGTGATATATTTTCAGGAGCTGAAACCTTTAAATCTTCAATTACAAAACATTTTATGTATAATGGATCTTTGCCTGTTATATGACGTTGGTATTGTGTTTTTTTGTCCTCTTTTGTTCTTATTGGTTTTATTAAACATAAGTATTGTTTCAGTTATAAATCTTGTTACTGGGTCCACTGGAATTGTTGGAATCTGAATAAATACAATAAAATAGATAAGATGTCACTACGACCAAAGACACACACACACACCTGTTGCATTGTAGTCTCGAACCTCGACAAAGTCATGAGTAGAGCAGTTGGCTATCTGCAGTTTGAATGTCTCAAAGGTAATGGTCAAGTAGTGACCGACTGGACCCTCAATGTACCAGTCACAGTCCATGTTGTTCTCATAGTTCCCAGGGAAGTTGGGACTGGTGACGGAGCCATTCGCCGCAAACACCGAGCCCCCGCAGGTGGCTGCAATGATACAAGTATTGAAGAGTGAGTCATACTTACAGACCTAGCTCAGTGCAGATAGATTTGATGGAATGATACTCTGAAAGTGCAGGCAGCTTCTTCTGTTAGAGCATTCACTCAATGGGATTGTGTTGTACGCCAAAATATGATAGGTACAATGTTGGATATATCATATATAATTAGTCTCGTACACTTATCCTGTTGTAAGCCATATAACATCTTCCATGGGAGGGATGTTTGTCATATTTTCCAACAGGGTGGTTTTCTAACGTTTCAACGTAATCAGAGAGTTTGCCTGACACGTAAACATTCCCTCAAACTTCCCATTCATCCCACAGCAACATGATAACTATAACCTACCTATGCTGTACTTGGCCCTGAACCCAATCTTGGGCACGCTTGCATCGGTGCGGAATCGGACATACAAGACGTGTCCCAGAGACATGATGGTGCTGGGCAGGGTGGAGCCACAGTAGTGGCCCAGTAGGAGGGAGTTGGTTGTCCCCCCATCCCGCACCTCGATGTAGTCATAGCGACAGGACACACTGCGCACAAACACATACTCCATGTAGTCACAGCAACACTGCACAGAAACACATATTGGATGTACTCATATTGATATGACACACTGCACACAAACACATAGTTGAAGCAATCATAGTGACAGGTCACACTGCACACAAACACATAGTTGAAGCAATCATAGTGACAGGACACATTGCACACAAACACATAGTTGAAGCAATCATAGTGACAGGACACATTGCACACAAACACATAGTTGAAGCAATCATAGTGACAGGACACACTGCACACAAACACATAGTTGAAGCAATCATAGTGACAGGACACATTGCACACAAACACATAGTTGAAGCAATCATATTGACAGGACACATTGCACACAAACACATAGTTGAAGCAATCATATTGACAGGACACATTGCACACAAACATATAGTTGAAGCAATCATATTGACAGGACACATTGCACACAAACACATAGTTAAAGCAATCATATTGACAGGACACATTGCACACAAACATATAGTTGAAGCAATCATATTGACAGGACACATTGCACACAAACACATAGTTGAAGCAATCATAGTGACAGGACACATTGCACACAAACACATAGTTGAAGCAATCATATTGACAGGACACATTGCACACAAACACATAGTTGAAGCAATCATAGTGACAGGACACATTGCACACAAACACATAGTTGAAGCAATCATAGTGACAGGACACACTGCACACAAACACATAGTTGAAGCAATCATAGTGATAGGACACACTGCACACAAACACATAGTTGAAGCAATCATAGTGACAGGACACACTGCACACAAACACATAGTTGAAGCAATCATATTGACAGGACACATTGCACACAAACACATAGTTGAAGCAATCATAGTGACAGGACACACTGCACACAAACACATAGTTGAAGCAATCATAGTGACAGGACACACTGCACACAAACACATAGTTGAAGCAATCATAGTGACAGGACACATTGCACACAAACACATAGTTGAAGCAATCATATTGACAGGACACATTGCACACAAACACATAGTTGAAGCAATCATATTGACAGGACACATTGCACACAAACATATAGTTGAAGCAATCATATTGACAGGACACATTGCACACAAACACATAGTTAAAGCAATCATATTGACAGGACACATTGCACACAAACATATAGTTGAAGCAATCATATTGACAGGACACATTGCACACAAACACATAGTTGAAGCAATCATAGTGACAGGACACATTGCACACAAACACATAGTTGAAGCAATCATATTGACAGGACACATTGCACACAAACACATAGTTGAAGCAATCATAGTGACAGGACACATTGCACACAAACACATAGTTGAAGCAATCATATTGACAGGACACATTGCACACAAACACATAGTTGAAGCAATCATAGTGACAGGACACATTGCACACAAACACATAGTTGAAGCAATCATAGTGACAGGACACACTGCACACAAACACATAGTTGAAGCAATCATAGTGACAGGACACACTGCACACAAACACATAGTTGAAGCAATCATATTGACAGGACACATTGCACACAAACATATAGTTGAAGCAATCATAGTGACAGGACACACTGCACACAAACACATAGTTAAAGCAATCATAGTGATAGGACACACTGCACACATAGTTGAAGCAATCATAGTGACAGGACACACTGCACACAAACACATAGTTGAAGCAATCATAGTGATAGGACACACTGCACACATAGTTGAAGCAATCATAGTGACAGGACACACTGCACACAAACACATAGTTGAAGCAATCATATTGACAGGACACACTGCACACAAACACATAGTTGAAGCAATCATATTGACAGGACACACTGTACACAAACACATAGTTGAAGCAATCATAGTGACAGGACACACTGCACATAAACACATAGTTGAAGCAATCATATTGACAGGACACACTGCACACAAACACATAGTTGAAGCAATCATAGTGACAGGACACACTGCACACAAACTTTATGTAGTTATAGTGACAGGACATACTGCACAGATACTCAATGTAGTCATAGCAACATGACACATTGCTCACAAACACATACTTGAGGTAGTCATAGCGACATGACACACTGCACACAAACTCAATGTAGTCATTGCGACAGGATATATTGCACAGAAACACACTTATCGCTGATGATGGCATGCTGAAGCCTCATCAATGAAAAAAACTAGTTGCAGGAACCCACGGCAAATGTTTCTTTTTTATCTTTAGAGTTAATACAGGTATCTTTTTGTGTAACGTATACTTGAGATATAGCTGGGTGGATACATAAGAACAAGTGTATAAATCATATGGCCAACACTTACAGCCAGGTATACCAGCAACAAGGCCAACACTTACTGCCAGGTATACCAGCAACAAGGCCAACACTTACTACCAGGTATACCAGCAACAAGGCCAACACTTACTGCAACGTATACCAGCAACAAGGCCAACACTTACTGCCAGGTATACCAGCAACAAGGCCAACACTTACTGCCAGGTATACCAGCAACAAGGCCAACAGTTACTGCCAGGTATACCAGCAACAAGGCCAACACTTACTGCCAGGTATACCAGCAACAAGGCCAACTGTTACTGCCAGGTATGCCAGCAACAAGACCAACACTTACTACCAGGTATACCAGCAACAAGGCCAGCACTTACTGCCAGGTATACCAGCAACAAGGCCAACACTTACAGCCATGTATACCAGCCATAAGGCCAATACTTACTGCCAGGTATACCAGCAACAAGGCCAACACTTACTGCCAGGTATACCAGCAACAAGGCCAACACTTACTGCCAGGTATACCAGACGTAAGGCAAACACTTACTGCCAGGTATACCAGCAACAAGGCCAACACTTACTGCCATGTATACCAGCCATAAGGCCAACACTTACTGCCAGGTATACGAGCCACAAGGCCACCACTTACTGCCATGTATACCAGCCACAAGGCCAATACTTACTGCCAGATATACCAGCCGAAGGCCAACACTTACTGCCAGGTATACTAGCCGTAAGGCCAACACTTACTGCCAGGTATAACAGCCATAAGGCCAACACTTACTGCCAGGTATACCAGCCATAAGGCCAACACTTACTGCCAGGTATACCAGCCATAAGGCCAACACTTACTGCCAGGTATACCAGCCGTAAGGCCAACACTTACTGCCAGGTATAACAGCTGTAAGGCCAACACTTACTGCCAAGTATACCAGACATAAGGCCAACACTTACTGCCAGGTATACCAGCCATAAGGCCAACACTTACTGCCAGATATAACAGCCATAAGGCGAACACTTACTGCCAGGTATACCAGCCATAAGGCCAACACTTACTGCCAGATATACCAGCCATAAGGCCAACACTTACTGCCAGATGTAACAGCCATAAGGCTAACACTTACTGCCAGATATAACAGCCATAAGGCCAACACTTACTGCCAGATATAACAGCCATAAGGCCAACACTTACTGCCAGGTATACCAGCCATAAGGCTAACACTTACTGCCAGATATAACAGCCGTAAGGCCAACACTTACTGCCAGGTATACCCGCCATAAGGCCAACACTTACTGCCAGATATAACAGCCATAAGGTCAACACTTACTGCCAGGTACACCAGCCATAAGGCTAACACTTACTGCCAGATATAACAGCCATAAGGCCAACACTTACTGCCAGGTATACCAGCCATAAGGCTAACACTTACTGCCAGATGTAACAGCCATAAGGCCAACACTTACTGCCAGGTATACCAGCCATAAGGCTAACACTTACTGCCAGATATAACAGCCATAAGGCCAACACTTACTGCCAGGTATACCAGCCATAAGGCTAACATTTACTGCCAGATATAACAGCCATAAGGCCAATACTTACTGCCAGGTATACCAGCCGTAAGGCCAACACTTACTGCCAGATATAACAGCCATAAGGCCAACACTTACTGCCAGGTATAACAGCCATAAGGCCAACACTTACTGCCAGATATAACAGCCATAAGGCCAACACTTACTGCCAGGTATAACAGCCATAAGGCCAACACTTACTGCCAGGTATACCAGCCGTAAGGCCAACACTTACTGCCAGATATAACAGCCGTAAGGCCAACACTTACTGCCAGGTATAACAGCCATAAGACCAACATTTACTGCCAGGTATACCAGCCATAAGGCCAACACTTACTGCTGTGCCCCTTCTATATTGAAGTCGCCGACAAAGTCGAGTTGGACGGCGCTGTGTCCGGGGGCGGTGATCACCCACACACAGTCTATGTTGTGGGGGTATGGCTGGGGGTAGTTGGGTGAGGTGAAGTACCCCTCTGTCACATCTGCTGTGAGCATCAGTGGACCCCCACAGGTGAAGGCTATTTCCCGGTAGACGAATATGAACCCTGCAGCGGTGTGGGCCGCGTCGCTCACAAAACTCACAGTGAGCATGTTGCTGGAGGTTTCGGGGAGACTGGGGGTAGAGGCCCCACAGTAGCGCCCATTACCCAGGGGTGGAGAAGTCACATCACCTCCATTGAAAAACTGAAAATAATATGTATTGTTTATTTTCACATTTTCACATCTGATTGTTGATCAGATGATATGGTACACACATTCGTTTTGTTTGCCTGGTGTATATGATACCTTCCTATTTCCTATTCATGGAAAGAACAGTTTCCCAACATGCTCTCAATATAGGAAGGGTTTCAGGGAAGACGCTATATATTGTTGGTGTTTTCACAGAGACTCACTTCTGTGTTTTGTCCACAGAGCATAAATGAAATGACGCAGAGGATGTTGGAAGGTCCTAAGAACACAAGATCATAACAACTGATACAAAAGGCTGAATAATGTTTTTGAACATTTTTATTATGAAATTTCGACCAGTAAAAACTTGTCACTCGAATTGACGTTTATTGTGTTCTGGCCTGAAAACATGGAATGCTAATACACTGTCATAGATTTATGAAGCACCTCAATACGTTTAACTTCACTGCAAAGATCAGCGTAAACATGTTTTTTATTTTATAATGAACAACAATTTGATTTTATAAGTTGTGACTTCTAGTCCGTCATTACCTTTAACACACAATTGTGGCAATGCTATGTCTGAGCATCACCTGAACATATATGTTCTTTCATTTTATATTCTGCACCAAGGCATGTTATAATGTTATGTTAATTTACAAAGTTTTATTTAAGATAGACGGAAAATTGACAATCAGTTGAAAATAACCACTAACATTCAATGTTAATTTTTGTACACCAACAAAACCGTTTTCTATATACAACTGTATCTTATCTGTAACTGTAGATCATTAATGAGTATCACTGTTGACCATTGCAGATGCATGAGTTTGTCTCAAGAATATATAACTAGTTGAAATAAATAGTTCTATAAGAACGCATGACAGCAGTTCTAATAATATCGCCAGATGATGAAAGATCAGTGAAACCATTGGGGTCCACAGAGATGACCAGCAATTAACAGAGACATCAGCTATAAATCTTCCTTAGTTACACAACTGTTATCATGTGACAATCATTAACAATTTCACGACTATCTAGAATGGCACATTACAATGCTGATCAAGGCACCGTGTGTGCGTTAAAAACTCCATTGGCTCCACACATGGATTCAGACAGGTACAACCTAATCAAATATGAATCTAACTGAATCTGGAAGTAATTAACATGCTGAAACTATATATAGAAATGTGACATGAGGACTTGTGGACGCATGTCAAACACAATCAATGTGTAAGGTTACCTCGAGATAATCCCCTTCACAGTCACCGTTTTCTCCAAGGATGTTGAAAGTGGCAAATTGTACGGCGACTGTATGGCCCGACTCTACGACTATGGTCCACGTACAGTTGGTATTGTGTGGGTAGTTGGCTGGGAACTGAGGGCTCTCCAGGGCTCCAGTTGTCTGGCCCTTGATCAGGCCCCCACACACTGCAACACAGGCAGGGTGGTGTGGTTAGCTTATGCATTACAGGTCTACTTCAACGGCCTCTTCAAAACACCTAGCTAGTGTGTGTGTGTGCATGCGTGCGTGTGCTCGCGTGTGTCCGTGTTGTGTGTGTGTGTGCATGTGGGTGTGGTGTGTGTTGTACGTGTGTGTGTGTGTGTGTAGTGTGTTGTGTGTGTGTTGTGTGTTGTGTGTGTATGTGTGTGTGTATGTGTGCGTGTATATTTGTGTGTATTTGTGTGTGAGATTGTGAGCATGTGTGTGTGTGCATGCATGCATGTGTGCATTTGTGCATACATGTCAATGTCTGTGTATTTGCCATGTGAAATACCTTTCTTGAATTCTGCTGAGAATCCTGTCCCATTGAGAGTGGAGTCTGTGTGAAACCTAACAGTCATCAAGTCACCCCTCGACTCGAGTGGTTCAGCATTGCGAGTGTGACCGCAGTATGAGCCAAGTTTGTTGTTGTTTGAGGACACGTCACCTAAAGGAAACAAAGTCAGTTCCGCATAAACCCATAATCACCAACAAACACTGATTGTTTGTTAAACTATACAGATTAAATCCCTAAATTGTATCAGGCACAAACTATGTGTAGATTGCATACATACAGAAATCCACCAAATCTCCTGATCTCCTGGAAAGGAGAACCAATCTCCTGGATTTTCAGTGAAACCAAAACACATTTTTTTCTATCTTATTTTCCGAACTCGGCATGGCCTAATTGGATTTTATTTCCAGCTGACTCCAGTATGTTTTTCTGGGTCGACAGAAACGTGGTCAGTACCGGTCAATACCAGTGCCAGTGAGTTAATTGCAATCGATAAACTAACCCCACCGTTAATGTTGAGTTTCCTGTAACTATGTTACACCAAACAGCTTCTTCACAATCTGCTTCTCTTTCCAATTTTATTTCATAAGCCTGGATAGATTCTTTAACATATAAAATAACTCCACCTCCTCTTCTTCATGTTCTATCTTTCCTGAACATTAAATAGCCTGTTAGTCCCAATTCGGCATCTGATATATCAGTGGTGGCCCATGATTCGGTTATACCTATTATGTGAGGGTCAATATCTTCTATCATAATGTTTAGTTCACTTCTTTTGTTTACTATGCTCCTTGCATTTAAACAAATGCATTTATATCCTAATTCACAGCAGTTTTCCAGGCTGTTCTTTGCCAATTTATTTCTGCTCTCTTTACCTATGCCTCCAGTTTCAGGCTTCTCTATGAATCCTCCCTCTAGTTTAAATAGATGCAGCCTGTCCCACTGTCAACAGATTGCAGCAGGTTCTCTAAGAAAACTGCTGCCCCTTTCCACTTAGATGGAGGTCATCTTTCATGTATATATCTTCCCTCCCAACAAAGTATCCCCATAAATCTACGAATCCCACCTGCCTATATGCAAGGTTCTTTGCACCATAAAAATATATATTTAATGTATGAAAACATATGCCTAGAAAATCAAATTAATAAAAAAATTCTTCTTTCTAGCATACCTATAAAGCCACAAACATTTTAGTTTACATGTAATTAATTTAATTATTTTATGTCCACATATAATTATTTAATATCACACATTAAATACATATTAACATGCTGTTACATGCCATTGATTTAAGAGCACATGTGCAATGCATTTGGAAATAAAGCTGATCTGTGACCATTTTCATAACATGAAATACTTAGATTTACACACAATTCCATAATACATGCATTGGCATTTCTGAAACTTAACGTTTTATTAAAACATGGTTATTAATGTCTATGGAAAGTATTCTTTTTTGTTAATACTTTAATCCGATTTACGTATAAATGCCTGATTTTCCAAGATCCTCCGTTTTACGTATAAATCTCCTGGATTGGCGTTTCTGAAACTTAACATGTATGGTAAATTGTATGCATGTATGTATCTTTGTATGTACGAATCGTGTGCATGCATGTGTGTCTGTACACTTATAGTTGTACATGTGCAAGTCTATATGTGTACACATGCATGTAAGCTACTTTGATACTGCTCATGGTGTACCTCTGGCTCTTACTCCAACAATATTCTGGAACACACATCGCAACCTGACATAGTATAACAATCTAGACCAGTTGAACTGCACCATTACATATCAATCCAAAGCAATACAACTGGTTTTATACTTAACTAAGATTGTTGTAACAAGTTGGCGTGCTTTGGATCGTAGTGAGCAAGGTTTAAAGTGAGCAAGTCCAATCCTCTACCTAAAATTAGTGGGTGTAGTCAGTTGTAACAGGAAATCTGCTGTTGAACATTAGAAAATGCGACATCGTTAAACATCAAAGGGTATAGCAGTTAACTCAGCCCGACTTGGCCATATTACCAATAAAACTTGTTTTGAAACTGGATATTTCTTTCTAACTTTTTGAACATGCTCCAAGGTCGTACTTTCCAAACTGTGAACACTGTTATCCATTTACTACACACAATTTGGCAGGCAGTATACCTTCAAAATAGTTAGTATAATCTTAAGAGCATTATATTAATTAATTAATTAATAAGAACTAGGACTAGACTGCTTCCTTTTAGCTCTTTATACAACAGGTATCAACTGCATCGTAACTGACCACTGTAGACTTCCATGCGGTCGTAGAGACATCCAGAATGAGCCTCCAAGTCCATTGCCGTCAAGTTGAGCCACACCTTGTGTTTTGGGGGTGCGGTAATGGTCCACCTGCAGTCCAAGTTACCCTCATACCCTCCAGGGTAGCCAGGGGAGGTGAAGGTGGCACCCTCTCCAGCCACAAAACCACCAAAGCATCCTTCAACTGACACAATGGAATATCCTGGGATATATTTGTCACCAACTTTTTGTTTACTAATACTTTAAGTAAACAATAATTTCTTTCCGCCATGATTCCATGTAAAGAGGGTGAAAACAACTTACACAAAACCAAAAATATTCTATTCCTTTACCAATATATATATACAATATATAAATACAATACTCATGCAACTTATATCATTAATATAAATGATGCATCAGAGCGAGTCTTTGTAATAACAAGCATAATTTAAGGGGGAGTGCACACGCAAAAGTGTTTTAGACAGTGAGGGGTCTCAGAAATGTCCACAAATGGAACGACATACTTTACAGATGATCCCAAACAAATACAGATATCTGAGAGAACTTGTTGGGAAGGGCAACACGCCCAACCACACCTACCTGGAGATGTGGTTTCTGCTGTGGTTTCGGGGGTGGCTAGGGCAGGGTTCTTTGCCTTGTAGGTCAGGAGGAAGCCCAGTTTCCTGCCCGTAGCCGGCTCATCGCCCGAGTGGAATCTCACTCGCAGGCGATTGGACGAGGACACAAAGACAGGGGGTATCTCCACGCCACAGTACCGCGTTGCAGTCGAAGGTTCAGTGTCGCTCTCATACAGCTAAACCACACAGTAACAATATAAGGCCTTGCACAAGGTCCGTGTTGCAACTCTAATCATTAAATCTATTATTATACAACTATTAGATCCTGATTTAAAACATATATCAAATACAGCTGTATAAATAGATTGTAAAATCGTATTTGTTTTTTTGATTTATATATATACCGTATTCATTCTAATTAGCATACAGTATGCTTGAAAAATATTTGAGATGCTAAAATATGTCAAAAAAATCGTCCCTATTAAGCGTACACCCAAATGAGCCAAGTTTAAATAGACACAACGTCGTTGCCGGCTGAGTTGGTCATTTGGTGACTTGGATGATGCAAGAGCAGATTTCACTGCACCTGGCTAATTCCATGAGACGTACAAATGATTACTGTATCAGTAACGGTGTCCTACACAAGCAACGTAATCCACTGTACGTAATTAAGTTGTATGTTATCTAAAATTTTTAATTACCGACATTAAAACTCGAAGTCGCAAACATTCCCGTATCAGGCCGTACGTACAGCGTCATTCTGGTGGATGTGGCTAACCTGATTTCCAGGGGACTGTTATTTGTCTTAAGTCAATTAAAATGGTCTCAATGCTTGTATCTGAAGATGCACATATTTCCCCATTCACCGAGATTTCAAGTCCTAGTTGGACACATTCACATTTCTATCAAACATTCGAATATATTACTATTAATGTAGGTTGCTCAGTGTTAACAGCTATTTATATATTCATGTGTGGTCAAGAGGATATAAGAATGCTGCAGTCTCCAGATATATGTGATCAAATTTTATGTAAAAAGATCGTCATATGTCGGCATTGTCGCAGTAATTTGATATCGGGGGAGAGGACATTGCATTACGGAT
This sequence comes from Paraescarpia echinospica, assembly GCA_020002185.1. Lineage (NCBI taxonomy): Eukaryota > Metazoa > Annelida > Polychaeta > Sabellida > Siboglinidae > Paraescarpia > Paraescarpia echinospica. The sequence continues at coordinate 72,067,071 of CM034533.1, read as the reverse complement.
TCCCGACATCGCCAAAAATGGGGGTGTACGATAATTAGGGCATGTACGCTAATTAGAGTGAATACGGTATATACATATATATATATATCTATATATATAATAATTATATATAGATATACATACATATATGCATTATATATATATATATATATTTATACATATATATAACATTTGAACAATAATATACAAATATTTAATAGTAATGACAAGTCTTATCTGGTGTGAATTCTAAATTTAATGTTTTAATCCATATTTTTTACGTAGATGCTTACTAAGTACGGACGTCTCAAAACACTACTAACCACAACATAGTCCTCCCCACACTGCCCCCCAGTGGTACCCGGGAGAATCAACATGTCTGTGAAGTGAACTTCAACAAGGTTGTCGACATCTACGGTGATGGTCCAGACACACTGGGCGTGTGTAGGGTATCTAAAGGGGTAGAGGGGTGAAGCAAGCTGCCCTGTTGAATCACCTGTCAAAGTCAGGGGGCCCCCACACACTGAAACAAATCAAATTACTTGCACGTGTCATGACACATTTATTACTAATAATACCACAATTATGATAAACTAGCTGAGCGGCACGGCTTTACATAGAAGAAAAAGAAACTGTTCAGATAAAACCGCGTCTATGCCAATGGATATCTATAAATTCAATCTTAGGGAGTCCTCTCACAATCTTGTGCACTGGAATGTTACCCATCGTCATATCGTTTGCATTGAAAACTAACAAAAAGTATTGTTGGCATAATTATGAACACCAAAATAGGCCAAACCCCATATGCCCCACATTGGAATCTCACCCACCTCCAAAATACTGTATAAACCCATCCCAAATTTGTCCAGCCTACCGACAAATCGTAACTGGTCACTGGCCTAGTTGTTAGGACAAACTTGACCTCTCTGTTAAAACATACTGAAAAGTTACATTGTTGCAGTGGGTTGTTTGCCAGAAATAGCAGCATACACTGGGCTGCTACGTAAATGCTGATATGATCAGTGACATGCAGAGCTGGTGCAAAGTTAATTATGCATTCAGGATTTTCAAACATCAATAACGTAAAAACTAATAAAAATGTCTGCATACATCTAGTACCATATTTGTAGATGGCAGTATTATCTTTACGATGATATAGAAAAACATTAAATTCTGCTGCTGGAACTGCACGTAAAGCCTTTTGACATATTGAGCCCCCCCAAGTTCTCCACCTCCTGACGAATTTCAAAAAAGTCTAAATCTATGAACCACCCCAATGGGCCCCCGCTAGACCACATAAAGAATTTCAGCCCATGAAAAACTAACAGAGTTCTAAGTCTACATAGAACACACTGTTTTATAATGTAGATGAACTAAACTTTAACTATTAACCCATGTCATGTCAATAGGTTCATACTTTGGCAGGATGATTTACTATCAGAATTGCAGCTGTAATCAAATGCGTTAATTACTGCCTCAACTGTGATGAATTACCAGTTGTTGTGAAGACTAATACCTGTAGTGTATGTCGCCCTGAAGCCAACCCCAGGTGTATCTTCATCGCTTCTGAACCGCACCCATAGGTTGGTATCCGTGACAACCGGCGGAGTCTCACTGCCACAGAAACGCCCCAAGAGGGCACCACCTGGCCCTTCTCGTCGAATCTCAATGTAGTCCTTGTTACAATGTTCCTCAGATTCAACAGAGAAGGCCCTGAAATATGAACTGAATTGGTGAGACGTTCAGACACACTCACAGACATTATGTTATCATGTTAGCAATATTTTAACATGTACCAAAGATAACAATGAGACTCAGGGCTTACTTTAAAAACTTTACATTAAATACTATACATGTATTGCTTTCATCAATTAAGATAGATTTAATTACGAAAGTCAGGAGAGTGTCGGAGATCGAGTGTTTACCTGAATGAGAGACAGTCAGAGATTGAGTGTTCACCTGAATGAGAGACTGTCAGAGATTGAATGTTCACCTGAATGAGAGACTGTCAGAGATTGAGTGTTCACCTGAATGAGAGACTGTCAGAGATCGAGTGTTTACCTGAATGAGAGACAGTCAGAGATTGAGTGTTTACCTGTATGAGAGACTGTCAGAGATTGAATGTTCACCTGAATGAGACTGTCAGAGATTGAGTGTTCACCTGAATGAGAGACTGTGAGAGACTGTGTGTTCACCTGAATGAGACTTGAGAGACTGAGTGTTCACCTGAATGAGAGATTGTGAGAGACTGTGTGTTCACCTGAATGAGAGACTGAGAGACTGTGTGTTCACCTGATGGAGAGACTGTGAGATACTGTGTGTTCATCTGAATGAGAGAGTGTGAGAGACCATGAGAGACTGAGTGTTCAACTGAATGAAAGACTGTGAGAGACTGTGTGTTCACCTGAAGGAGACACTGTCAAAGACTGAGTGTTCACCTGAAGGAGAGACTGTGAGAGACTGTGTGTTCATCTGAAGGAGACACTGTGAGAGACTGAGTGTTCACCTGAAGGAGAGACTGTCAGAGACTGAGTGTTCATCTGAATGATAGACTGTCAGAGACTGTGAGAGGCTTAGTGTTCACCTGAAGGAGAGACTGTCAGAGACTGAGTGTTCATCTGAAGGAGACTGTGAGAGACTGAATGCTCACTTGAAGGAGAGACTGTGAGAGAGACTGTGAGAGATTGCAAGACTGTGAGTTCTTACCTGAAGGAGAGACTGGCAAGGTTGCCGGGTGCAGACTTGATAGTCCAGACACACTCTACATTGACAGGGTAACTGTCGGGGTAACTGGGGCTGTTGAAATCGCCGTATTGTGAGGTGAAGTCCCCTCCACACGCTGAGAGAGAGAAGACAGAATGACATGGCTCACTGCTGTCGGTTAAAAACACAACTCAAAGAGACTGTGATTGTGAGGTGTCCACCTGATACTATTGAGTACAACCAGTGTGATTGTGAGGTCCCCACTTAATAATACTATCGAGTACAACCAGTGTGATTGTGAGGTTCCCATCTGATACTATCGAGTACAACCAGTGTGACTGTGAGGTCCCCACCTGATACTATCGAGTACAACTAGTGTGATTGTAAGGTCCTCACCTCATACTATCGAGTACAACCAGTGTGACTGTGAGGTCCCCACCTGATACTATCAAGTACAACCAGTGTGATTGTGAGGTTCCCATCTGATACTATCGAGTACAACCAGTGTGACTGTGAGGTCCCCACCTGATACTATCGAGTACAACTAGTGTGATTGTAAGGTCCTCACCTCATACTATCGAGTACAACCAGTGTGACTGTGAGGTCCCCACCTGATACTATCAAGTACAACCAGTGTGATTGTGAGGTTCCCATCTGATACTATCGAGTACAACCAGTGTGACTGTGAGGTCCCCACCTGATACTATCGAGTACAACTAGTGTGATTGTAAGGTCCTCACCTCATACTATCGAGTACAACCAGTGTGACTGTGAGGTCCCCACCTGATACTATCAAGTACAACCAGTGTGATTGTGAGATAATAATAACAGCAACAGAAAAGTTGTAGCGCTGCTGTGTCTGGCTGCTCCTGGAAATATCATAAATTTTCAATGTAACAGATTAATTGTTATTCTAAATATTGTGCAATACTCTTCATTGACAGTCAAGGATTCTCTGCGGAACACTTGTTAGTGGTTTTAGTGCGTTTTTATCTTTAATTTTAATCGAATTTTATCTGGACTTTTAACCTGAGGTGTGGCCGACGGAAGCACCTGAGTGGAACGGCAACCGGTTTATTCGCCGCCTGGACCTGTGTTCGATCTACTGGAGCATGGCATTGTCACGATCGTTGCTGCTCGGACTAAGACAATGCTGGCAGCCGGCTACCTTTCCGTGGACAACAACGATAGCTGCACTCAATCTACGCCGACCACTGACCAGACGCGGGACAAAGGCCGGGTTGAAAAGACGATCCCGGAAAATAACAAAGGTGCCAAGCAGGTGGCACTTGGCTGGTGCAGCCAGCCATGTCACGGGTGAGGTGAGCCATGTATACAAACAATCAGGAGTGAACATGTCAAACATAATACAATGTGCGACACCGCCGTCTTATCCGAAGTCTGTCTGTAACGTGAACAATTCGGTTCAGACCAGCCTGGCACTGATGAACACCAGATCAGTTCGCAACAAAGCCGAAGCCATTTATGATTACATCAGCGAATGCGATTTTGATATAATTTGTATGACTGAGACACGGCTCTCAGAAAACAATGCTGCTTCCACATACGTCGTTACTCCCAACGGATACAATTTCCACCATCTTCCACAGAGTGACCGATGAGGCGGCGAAGTCGGGGTAATGTTTATGACGTCATACCAGCTGTGCTCAATGACGTCAATACCCGCCCAGTCGTTTGAGGGTATTGAAGTAGTATTGTGCCATGTTCGCGCAGCGTCGATCATACGAGTGTTAACGATATATCGACCACTTCATCTACCCAGAAGTCTACGCCATTCCATTTATTCATCGATGAATTCAGTCGTGTTCTGGAACTTGCAACTACACATCAAGACCAGCTACAGGAAATACGCGGCAATAAACAATGCTGAGTTTGTCGCAGATCTGACAACATCGCGACTGCTGACTGACCCTAGAAACAGCATTGATGAACTGTATCTTCAATACAACACCACTATCACAGATTTGATCAACAAGCAAAGTCCGCGTTTTACTGTCAGAAAATACAAGTCTGCCCGTGACACGAAAGCTATGTACCGTGTTACGAATTACATCACCGGACGCAAACAACCACCAATGCTTCCCGAGTGCAACGGCTTGCATGAGGATTTGGTGGAACGTTATCTTGTATATTTCTTCGAGAAGATTACGAAGATCCGCCATACACTGAATCACCGTGACATGCCACTACCGTTACTGCCAATCGACAGCAATCACCATGTAGCATTTCTGCTATTTCTGGGTGTTTAATCTACTTTCCTGAGGTTTAATTTTATAAATGAGGAAGGTCAAGCCAGTAGATAGACATATTGTTAACCAACCGCCTTAGTTACATAATTACAGCAACTCTGTTGCAGATGCGCTCAGTGAAGCGTGGTATTCTGTTGCTAGTGTTTCTAGGCAAGCAGGTGGTTTCACCGTAATCGTAGAGAGGGTGTTCCACAATGCCTAGTTTGAATTGTATATTGCATTAGCCAATAGAAATGATGGAAACCTGTCATATGATGTGTAATTAGGTCTGCTTATATAAACGTTTGTTGTACGCATTTCGCCATCTGGGCACTGGCGAAGGACTGGGACAGATCCAAGGTTGAACTAGACAGGTTGCCCTGCTGCCAAGAGAATGGCAAGGAAAGTCGTAAAGCGTGGTGGGAATCGTTAACGTGGGTTACGTTCCCAAGCTTTTGTATGTGTGTAATATTCAGTGTCCAGAGTGACTATTCGATCGAACTTCGAAGAAACCATGCCGCCACGTCAGCAGTACTTTGAGATAACGTTCCGGTTGGCCCCAACGTATTTGCGTCGATGAGCGATAATCGCGACGCGCTCACCCAGCACGGGCCATCCTCGAACAGCGGTCTCACAACGATATCGTCAGAAAGCTTGACCGAATGCGACTCGTAGCGGCCGCCTGTAAACGTATTCTGCCAGGCATCGTCATTCGCGCGAAACCGTTCATCCGACTTCTCGATCGTTTGCGACAAAACAAGACCTCTCTTTCGAATTCGTAGCGGCCGGCGGTAAGCGTCTACTGCCCGACTTCGTCTTTCAGTTGAACGTATCCAACTGACTTCGCAATCGTTTGCGACCGTGCGATCATTGAACGGACGCGACTCGAGAATTCGCGGCGTACGACGGCAATTGTCAAGTACCCGGCATCATCACTCGTGCGCCCGAGATACACCGTTCTAATTGTGTTCTGAGCTCGGCGTGTTGACTTCAACAAACGTTCGTATATATTCAAGATGGGACTAGCCCAGTATAAATGTTTATTTTCTGATTGAACGTATCTATTATTTGCTGTATTATGATTAGTAGTTATCTGTGGGTTTTGAAGTGAGGTATTATTACCCATGAAGTATTCATATATATATATATAAATATATGTGTGTGTTGTAACATATTACTGTAATGAGAGTCCGCGAGGACTAGCTTATACTGTGTATTTATATTATGGGAGTTATTCTTAGATAACACTTGGCGCCTTGTGTATGGTCGTATATCGGTATAATCCACCTTAGAAAGGAAGTGGAATTTGATAATCGAAAGATTCAGTGTTATTGTTTATTATGTTCTATTAAGATTTGGTTACGGGATTTCTTTATTTTGTTAATCGAGATATTTACCAAAAGGAAGATATCTTGTAGTAAAGTATTAAATTTTCCTCGTTATTTGTTGCTTGTTCACGATCACCGTTCTTTCTCATATGCGTTGACCTTGATATATAAGAACCCTACTAGACTGAGCCATCTAGTGTACGGAGACCTCGCTAATCCGTGACACACCACTACCGTTGTACTCTGTCAGCATTTACACCGATAACAGCCACAGCTGTCATTCGACTCATGAACAAATGCCCTTGCAAATCTTGCTCTCTCGACCCTTGGCCGACAGCACTGTTGAAGACAAACATCGATATCATCGCACCAATTCTGGCGATTATCATCAATCTGTCACTGGAATCTGCGACGGTACCATCTGAAATGAAACATGCGCTGGTCACGCCACTGCTCAAGAAGACTGGTCTTGATGCAAATGACATTACGAACTACCGCCCTATATCCAATCTCAGCTTTGTGTCAAAGTTATTGGAGAGGCATGTCGCGGCTGACCTTCGCCGCTACATTGATGAAAACAAACTGCTTGACCCGTTCCAGAGCGCGTATCGTCCGCACCACAGCACCGAAACAGCACTCGTGCGTATTCATGACGATATCATACAGGCACTCGACTGTCGAAAAGGAGTAATACTCGCCTTCTTGATCTTACTGCTGCTTTCGACACTGTGGACCATGCTATACTACTCGGGCAATTGAAATCCATCAGCATCCGTGACTCGGCGTTGGCGTGGGTGGCATCTTACTTGTCGGACAGAACACTGGAAATAAAAATCGGTGATGCCATTTCTTGCCGGCAACTGTTGAGCTATGGTGTACCTCAGGGATCGGTTCTTGGTCCCTTACTGTTCACAATATACTGTATGCCAATCACTGCCATATTCGCTAAACACCGCTTGAAATACCACATGTACGCTGATGACACTCAACTCTATGTTGATTTCCCAGCGCTGTGACACAGACAATGCTACCCGCCGTATCGAACAATGCACCATCGACATAAAACGTTGGATGGTGAACCATCAACTGTTACTAAATGAGGTAAAGACCGAAACAATTGTCTTCTATGCACCTAACACCAAAGCGCCTCCTGCGATTACGAGAGTCGACGTGTGTGGGTGTGACATAACGCCTCAGCCGACAGTATGAGACATCGGCGTTTTCTTTGAAAGTGGGCTGGATATGTCGGTGCAAGTTGCTCGTACGTGCCAGGCAGCATATTTCCAGCTGCATAACATAGCCAAGATATGACATTGCTTACCGTTGATGCATGTAAAACCATCGTTCATGCTCTGGTGACCTCAAAGCTGGACTACGGTAATGCGGTGTTGTTTGGCATCAACGAGCGATTGCTACAAAATTGCAACGGGTGCAAAATTCAGCAGCGCGTTTAGTAACGCAGCAACGACGCCGAGATCACCTCCACATCACGCCTGTGTTGATCGCACTACACTGGTTGCCCATTCGATGGCGTGTATATATAAAATATTGCTGTTGACTTTCCGAGCGATGCACGACCTCGCGCCCGAATACATCGATGACATGATTGTTGAACACACGCCGGGCCGCCAGCTTCGCTCCGCTGGAAGCCGACTCCTGAGAGTACCCCACCATAATTTAGAACGATATTGTCGGCATGGTTTTTCAGTGATGGCACCGTGCCTGTGGAATGATCTGCCGGACTGTCTGCACCTGATAGACTCTCTTGAACTTTTTAAGTCACATTTGAAAACATATCTTTTTAAAGCCACATTTGTCGACTACTTGTAGTATGTACTATATTGAATTTATCTTAATCATAATTATATGGTTTTTTTTCAATATTATTTTATTATTAATTATTGACTTATCCTATTTTATTATTAATTGATTAGTTTACTTTACTATTAATTTATTATGGATCAGTTAGGCTTATACATTACGAATTTTAGAAGCCTTACATTTTCTACATAATAATTTATGTATCTTATGTAATATATTTACCATGTAAGCTCAAACAATTGTATATTTATATTGTAACAATGGTGTATTTTTATGCGCCTCTGAGCAGAATTATATTCCGGATATACGGTGCTTTATAAATAAAATTATTATTATTATTTATAAGGTCCCCACCTGATACTATAGAGTACAACCACCTGATACTATCACATACAACCAGTGTGATTGTAAGTTCCCCATCTGATACTATCGAGTACAACCAGTATGATTGTAAGATCCCACCTGATACTATCAAGTACAAACAGTGTGATTGTGAAGTGCCCACCTGATACTATCACATACAACCAGTGTGATTGTAAGGTCCCCACCTGATACTATCGAGTACAACCAGTGTGATTGTGAGGTCCCCATCTGATACTATCAAAATACAGCCAGTGTGACTGCAAAGTGTCTACATATACCATGTTTTACATATTTATTTACTTATTTCTTAACTTTTTTAACTTACTTATTAACTTTATTTAACTTATTACCTTTTTTTGTTTTATTTTTAGCAACTCTGTACAGTGTACACACTATTGAACAGAGTCGTACTCCGGATACTAGTGTTACTCTGGATACTAAATTTAATTATTATTAGTATTTAATTTTTATCTAGTTATACTTCTAAAATAACTGCCCATCTGATACTATCAAATACAACCAGTGTGACTGTGAGCTGTCCATCTGATACTATCAAATACAACCCATGAGATTGTAAGATTCCCACCTGATACAGAGGATGAGTAGGTCGCTCTGAAACCAGTTCCTTCAGTTCTTCCATCTGAGTGGAATATGACGATTAACAGCGATCCGGATGAAGTGATGGCTGCTGGGATATGAGTGCCGCAGTAGGGCGCCCCCACCTCCGAGGATGTCTCGTCATCCCCGCTGAGAATACGCAGTGAATCCTCTGGACAGTTCTCATTGGTCGACGGAATGTCGATGTGTGTCAGGGTCAGGCTAACCTTTTGATCTAAAACAAACCATGCCATGAAAATTGTATTTGTGACGATTTAATATGTATGCAATAGCTGTTGTAGCTTCATAACATTTTTTACACTGTATGGGCCACAAGGCAATGTTAAGTCCGTCCCTGGTTGAATGGTCTGTACGGGCCACAGTGTTAGCTCTATGTACCTGGTTGTATGGCCTGTACGGGCCACAGTGTTAGCTCTATGTACCTGGTTGAGAGGCCTGCATGAGCCACACTGTTAGCTCTATGTACCTGGTTGTGTGGCCTGTACAGACCACAGTGTTAGCTCTATGTACCTGGTTGAGAGGCCTGCATGAGCCACACTGTTAGCTCTATGTACCTGGTTGTGTGGCCTGTACGGGCCACAGTGTTAGCTCTATGTACCTGGTTGAGAGGCCTGCATGAGCCACAGTGTTAGCTCTATGTACCTGGTTGTGTGGCCTGTACGGGCCACAGTGTTAGCTCTATGTACCTGGTTGAGAGGCCTGCATGAGCCACACTGTTAGCTCTATGTACCTGGTTGTGTGGCCTGTACAGACCACAGTGTTAGCTCTATGTACCTGGTTGAGAGGCCTGCATGAGCCACACTGTTAGCTCTATGTACCTGGTTGCACAGCCTGTACGGGCCACAGCGTTAGCTCTACATACCTGGTTGAGTGGCCTGTACGGGCCACAGTCTTAGCTCTATGTACCTGGTTGTGTGACCTGTACAGACCACAGTGTTAGCTCTATGTACCTGGTTGAGAGGCCTGCATGAGCCACACTGTTAGCCCTATGTACCTGGTTGCACGGCCTGTACGGGCCACAGTGTTAGCTCTACATACCTGGTTGAGTGGCTTGTCCGAGCCACAGTGTTAGCTCAATGTACCTGGTTGAGTGGCCTGTACGGGCCAGTGTTAGCTCGATGTACCTGGTTGTGTGGCCTGTATGGGCCACAGTGTTAGCTCTATGTACATGGTTGAGTGGCCTGTACGGGCCACAGTGTTAGCTCTATGTACCTTGTTGTGCAGCCTGTATGAGCCACACACATCTGGTGTTCTTGCTGTACACCCCGGGCCAGCCTGGGGACATGATAGCGCCTCCTTGGGCCGCATCAATCCTCCCACCACAACCTGCCAACAAAACACATCATTAGTCATCAATCCTCCCATCACAACCTGCCAACAACGTAATCGTAGTTTTATTATTTTGGTAAAAAATGTATTTCTTCTTCAGTTATAAAATACTACATATGATTATTACCTGTCTTATACGATGCCTTGAAGCCATGCGCCCATACCGACTGGTCTGTCCTTTTCTTCTTTTGTTAAATAAGACTACATAAGATTATTACCTGTCTTATATGATGCCTTGAAGCCATGCGCCCATACCGACTGGTCTGTCCTTTTCTTCTTTTGTTATATAAGACTACATATGATTATTACCTGTCTTATATGATGCCTTGAAGCCATGCGCCCATAACAACTGGTCTGTCCTTTTCTTCTTTTGTTAAATAAGACTACATATGATTATTACCTGTCTTATATGATGCCTTGAAGCCATGCGCCCATACCGACTGGTCTGTCCTTTTCTTCTTTTGTTAAATAAGACTACATATGATTATTACCTGTCTTATATGATGCCTTGAAGCCATGCGCCCATACCGACTGGTCTGTCCTTTTCTTCTTTTGTTAAATAAGACTACATATGATTATTACCTGTCTTATATGATGCCTTGAAGCCATGCGCCCATACCGACTGGTCTGTCCTTTTCTTCTTTTGTTAAATAAGACTACATATGATTATTACCTGTCTTATATGATGCCTTGAAGCCATGCGCCCATACCGACTGGTCTGTCCTTTTCTTCTTTTGTTAAATAAGACTACATATGATTATTACCTGTCTTATATGATGCCTTGAAGCCATGCGCCCATACCGACTGGTCTGTCCTTTTCTTCTTTTGTTATATAAGACTACATATGATTATTACCTGTCTTATATAATGCCTTGAAGCCATGCGCCCATAACAACTGGTCTGTCCTTTTCTTCTTTTGTTAAATAAGACTACATAAGATTATTACCTGTCTTATATGATGCCTTGAAGCCATGCGCCCATACCGACTGGTCTGTCCTCTTCTTCTTTTGTTAAATAAGACTACATATGATTATTACCTGTCTTATATGATGCCTTGAAGCCATGCGCCCATACCGACTGGTCTGTCCTTTTCTTCTTTTGTTAAATAAGACTACATATGATTATTACCTGTCTTATATGATGCCTTGAAGCCATGCGCCCATACCGACTGGTCTGTCCTTTTCTTCTTTTGTTATATAAGACTACATATGATTATTATCTGTCTTATATGATGCCTTGAAGCCATGCGCCCATAACAACTGGTCTGTCCTTTTCATCTTTTGTTAAATAAGATACATATGATTATTACCTGTCTTATATGATGCCTTGAAGCCTTGCGCCCATACCGACTGGTCTGTCCTTTTCTTCTTTTGTTAAATAAGACTACGTGATTATTACCTGTCTTATATGATGCCTTGAAGCCTCGCGCCCATACCGACTGGTCTGTCCTTTTCTTCTTTTGTTATATAAGACTACATATCATTATTACCTGTCTTATATGATGCCTTGAAGCCTCGCGCCCATACCGACTGGTCTGTCCTTTTCTTCTTTTGTTATATAAGACTACATATGATTATTACCTGTCTTATATGATGCCTTGAAGCCTCGCTCCGATATTGACGCATCTGTCCTCATTCGAATGTACATCTGGTTTGTTGTGGATCTCATAATACGGTTACTAGGCAACGTGTCTCCACACAGCTTGCCAAGTTCTTGGGCCTCGGTGCTGTTTCCATCATAAATCTACAATCAGACAAACCACTATGAGAACTTTGTTTCACACATGTATTAGACAGCAGGGAATAAAGTTACTTTGGAGGAAATGTTGAAACATACGTAACATCACCATTGCATGGACAAGATCCGCTGTAGACAGGTCGAAACGTCGCTTATGTTTCAACATGTGCTCCAAAGCAAGTTTATATCTTGCCGTCTAATGGAATCTTGGAGCTATGAACAATATATTTCATATCATGTCACACATAAATGTCTGCATTATAAGGACATTTTTACCGTTGAACATATTCTTAAAATCAAGATGTCTGCTGTTCCTCTCAGTGGAAGACACAGCAGGTCTAGGATTTGCATGCTTGCATTTGTAAGTCTACCCATTGCTAGAGGACTTATTCCATTCACATGTGTAGAATCAGCAAGGACTGTTAGCATTGCTTAGTTTATAATCTTTTACTGGCATCCATCGGGTGATAAGTTAAGTTTCTCACACAATCAGTAGCATTTCTTGTTCACATTTTACCACCACCACCTTAACAGCCTTTAACATCTAACCATGAAAGATACGTGACCCTGCACACATGGCAAAAATAGCAGTCTAGGTCATGTGACATCAATTTGGTGATTTTGGCAGATATGCATAATTTACAGTATCATAATTCGAAGTCCAGTTTATGTTCCTCAACAAGCAATCCAAAACTAATCAAATACAAGCATTTACGAAACCACATATACCATATAGAAATCAACAGAAAATGCAAGTCAAAATGACCTAGTTTCTCAAAACGTTTTTTTAAGTTTTCTTCAATTTTAGCAATAAATAAAAAACTACTGAAGATATTTCAACAGATGAAGTATCATTTTAAAGGTCATCATCTGTGGAATCCAAAAATGTACAAAACACCAGTTCACATTTTAGTGACTTTGTAACCACTTTGTTATGGCCGGCTACATGTAACAACGCCCACTCACAGCCACGTAATCAAATGAACAGTCCTCATCACCCTCCACATCAAGGTCATCAAAGGTCAAGGTCACCGTGTGACCTTCCTCCATGGTGATGAGCCAGACACAGTCGTTATTGTGGGGGTACTTGTTGGGGTAGTTCTTGGACGTGATCACCCCCGTGCGTGCCGTGAAGTTTCCCCCGCAACCTGTCAATACAACACGTACATATCAAGTCACAAAAAGATAGAAAAATATTGCTTTTTTTTTTTTAATTTGCAGTGAATCAGGGGTTCTTGCCAGGTAATGGATTGTAGTGGACATTAGATGGACATGCTTGTTTGCAATGCTACGTGTTTTCTACGATTTTTCTGAGCTGTGGAGCTGTGGTGCACATTCTGAGCTGTGGAGCTGTGGCGCACATTCTGAGCAGTGGAGCTGTGGCACACATTCTGAGCAGTGGACCTGTGGCACACATTCTGAGCAGTGGAGCTGTGGTGCACATTCTGAGCAGTGGAGCTGTGGTGCACATTCTGAGCAGTGGAGCTGTGGCACACATTCTGAGCAGTGGAGCTGTGGCACACATTCTGAGCAGTGGACCTGTGGCACACATTCTGAGCAGTGGAGCTGTGGTGCACATTCTGAGCAGTGGAGCTGTGGTGCACATTCTGAGCAGTGGACCTGTGGCACACATTCTGAGCAGTGGAGCTGTGGCACACATTCTGAGCAGTGGACCTGTGGCACACATTCTGAGCAGTGGAGCTGTGGTGCACATTCTGAGCAGTGGAGCTGTGGCGCACATTCTGAGCTGTGGAGTGGAGCTGTGGCACACATTCTGAGCAGTGGAGCTGTGGCACACATTCTGAGCAGTGGAGCTGTGGTGCACATTCTGAGCTGTGGAGCTGTGGCACACATTCTGAGCAGTGGAGCTGTGGCACACATTCTGAGCAGTGGAGCTGTGGTGCACATTCTGAGCAGTGGAGCTGTGGCACACATTCTGAGCAGTGGAGCTGTGGTACACATTCTGAGCAGTGGAGCTGTGGTGCACATTCTGAGCAGTGGAGCTGTGGTGCACATTCTGAGCAGTGGAGCTGTGGTGCACATTCTGAGCAGTGGAGCTGTGGCACACATTCTGAGCAGTGGAGCTGTGGCGCACATTCTGAGCAGTGGAGCTGTGGCACACATTCTGAGCAGTGGAGCTGTGGTGCACATTCTGAGCAGTGGAGCTGTGGTGCACATTCTGAGCAGTGGAGCTGTGGCACACATTCTGAGCAGTGGAGCTGTGGTGCACATTCTGAGCAGTGGAGCTGTGGTGCACATTCTGAGCAGTGGAGCTGTGGCACACATTCTGAGCAGTGGAGCTGTGGCGCACATTCTGAGCTGTGGAGCTGTGGTGCACATTCTGAGCAGTGGAGCTGTGGCGCACATTCTGAGCTGTGGAGCTGTGGCGCACATTCTGAGCAGTGGAGCTGTGGTGCACATTCTGAGCTGTGGAGCTGTGGCACACATTCTGAGCAGTGGAGCTGTGGCACACATTCTGAGCTGTGGAGCTGTGGTGCACATTCTGAGCAGTGGAGCTGTGGTGCACATTCTGAGCTGTGGAGCTGTGGCGCACATTCTGAGCAGTGGAGCTGTGGTGCACATTCTGAGCTGTGGAGCTGTGGCGCACATTCTGAGCTGTGGAGCTGTGGCGCACATTCTGAGCTGTGGAGCTGTTGACACATTCTGAGCAGTGGACCTGTGTGCACATTCTGAGCTGTGGAGCTGTGGCACACATTCCTGAGCAGTGGAGCTGTGGTGCACATTCTGAGCTGTGGAGCTGGCACACGGTGGGCAGTGGGCTGTGGTGCACACATTCTGAGCAGTGGAGCTGTGGCACACATTCTGAGCAGTGGAGCTGTGGCGCACATTCTGAGCTGTGGAGCTGTGGCGCACATTCTGAGCAGTGGAGCTGTGGTGCACATTCTGAGCTGTGGAGCTGTGGCACACATTCTGAGCAGTGGAGCTGTGGCACACATTCTGAGCTGTGGAGCTGTGGTGCACATTCTGAGCAGTGGAGCTGTGGTGCACATTCTGAGCTGTGGAGCTGTGGCGCACATTCTGAGCAGTGGAGCTGTGGTGCACATTCTGAGCTGTGGAGCTGTGGCGCACATTCTGAGCTGTGGAGCTGTGGCGCACATTCTGAGCTGTGGAGCTGTTGACACATTCTGAGCAGTGGACCTGTGGCACACATCCTGAGCAGTGGAGCTGTGGCACACATTCTGAGCTGTGGAGCTGTGGCGCACATTCTGAGCTGTGGCGCACATTCTGAGCAGTGGAGCTGTGGTGCACATTCTGAGCTGTGGAGCTGTGGCACACATTCTGGGCAGTGGAGCTGTGGTGCACATTCTGAGCTGTGGAGCTGTGGCACACATTCTGAGCAGTGGAGCTGTGGCGCACATTCTGAGCTGTGGAGCTGTGGCGCACATTCTGAGCTGTGGAGCTGTGGTGCACATTCTGGGCAGTGGAGCTGTGGCGCACATTCTGAGCTGTGGAGCTGTTGACACATTCTGAACAGTGGAGCTGTGGCACACATCCTGAGCTGTGGAGCTGTGGCACACATTCTGAGCTGTGGAGCTGTGGCGCACATTCTGAGCTGTGGAGCTGTGGCGCACATTCTGAGCAGTGGAGCTGTGGTGCACATTCTGAGCTGTGGCACACATTCTGAGCAGTGGAGCTGTGGCGCACATTCTGAGCTGTGGAGCTGTGGCGCACATTCTGAGCTGTGAAGCTGTGGTGCACATTCTGAGCTGTGGAGCTGTGGCACACATTCTGGGCAGTGGAGCTGTGGTACACATTCTGAGCTGTGGAGCTGTTGACACATTCTGAACAGTGGAGCTGTGGCACACATCCTGAGCTGTGGCACACATTCTGAGCTGTGGAGCTGTGGCGCACATTCTGAGCTGTGGAGCTGTGGCGCACATTCTGAGCTGTGGAGCTGTGGCACACATTCTGAGCAGTGGAGCTGTGGTGCACATTCTGAGCTGTGGAGCTGTGGTGCACATTCTGAGCAGTGGAGCTGTGGCACACATTCTGAGCAGTGGAGCTGTGGTGCACATTCTGAGCAGTGGAGCTGTGGTGCACATTCTGAGCAGTGGAGCTGTGGTGCACATTCTGAGCTGTGGAGCTGTGGCACACATTCTGAGCAGTGGAGCTGTGGTGCACATTCTGAGCTGTGGAGCTGTTGACACATTCTGAACAGTGGAGCTGTGGCACACATCCTGAGCTGTGGAGCTGTGGCACACATTCTGAGCTGTGGAGCTGTGGTGCACCACGGAGCGCAGTGGTAAGAGCTCCGGACTCACGACTGAGAGAACGCGGGTTCGAATCCTGTCCGGCGGTGTCAAACTTTGGGCAAGTTCATTTACTCTACATTGCTTCAGTTCACTCAGCTGTAAGAATGAGTACCTATGCAATACTATAGATAGTGGTGGATATTTGTGTACGAATAGTCTTCTCGCATTAATTGCAGTGTGGCTGAATGCTTCTCAGAGAAGTTGAGATGGAGTTCGATTGAACAGGTCTGCCAGGGAGTAAAATGTAAAGCGTAGTTGTAGATTTATTACTAAAAGATATTCAGTATTTGTAGATTTATTACTAAAACGTCTTCAGTAGTTGTAGATTTATTACTAAAAGATGTTCAGTAGTTGTAGATTTATTACTAAAAGATCTTCAGTAGTTGTAGATTTATTACTAAAAGATCTTCAGTAGTTGTAGATTTATTACTAAAAGATCTTCAGTAGTTGTAGATTTATTACTAAAAGATCTTCAGTAGTTGTAGATTTATTACTAAAAGATCTTCAGTAGTTGTAGACTGATTACTAAAAGATCTTCAGTAGTTGTAGACTGATTACTAAAAGATCTTCAGTAGTTGTAGATTTATTACTAAAAGGTCTTCAGTAGTTGTAGATTTATTACTAAAATGTCTTCGGTAGTTGTAGATTTATTACTAAAAGATGTTCAGTAGTTGTAGATTTATTACTAAAAGATCTTCAGTAGTTGTAGACTGATTACTAAAAGATCTTCAGTAGTTGTAGACTGATTACTAAAAGATCTTCAGTAGTTGTAGATTTATTACTAAAAGGTCTTCAGTAGTTGTAGATTTATTACTAAAATGTCTTCGGTAGTTGTAGATTTATTACTAAAACGTCTTCGGTAGTTGTAGATTTATTACTAAAACATCTTTGGTAGTTGTAGATTTATTACTAAAACGTCTTTGGTAGTTGTAGATTTATTACTAAAACATCTTTGGTAGTTTTAGATTTATTACTAAAACGTCTTCGGTAGTTTTAGATTTATTACTAAAAGATCTTCAGTAGTTGTAGATTTATTACTAAAAGATCTTCTGTAGTTGTAGATTTATTACTAAAAGATCTTCAGTAGTTGTAGATTTATTACTAAAACATCTTCAGTAGTTGTAGATGTATTACTGAAATGGAAGCGGACTGTAAAAACAACATTTTGAGAAACGAGGTAATTTGGACTCATAATGTCTATTTGTCTAATATATAGTTATGTAAATGGATCTTCGAGGCTATATTTGGCGGAGATAGATCGTAGAAATTGGTGGTGCAGAAAAGTTGATAAACAAGTGGAATTACTGATTGATAAGTATTATTCTTGCCTTAATATCATTCATAAAGTTGCAATAAACATATATTGAGTAGCAGTTGTGCTTAAAGTTAGTTAGTTATAGTATTTTAGAATACCTTAGTATAGTGAGTGATAATAGGGTAACTCACTTAGGCTTCGATAATTTGAAAACAAGATTTAACAAACCTGATTATGTGGTAGAATATATAGGAGATAAAGTAACAACCATCAAACTACTTACATAAGATAATATCTGTGTAAGCCAGTACTTGCTAGATATTTTGATTAGGTAGCATTGTTGTTAAAATTAAGCAAGGGCGATAGTCGGGCGGCGTAACCTAAATAAATAAAGCAGCCTAACGTAACGTAATTGATTGTATTTAAATTAGGTCACTACCGGTAATGTTAGCGTTCGTGTCAGGATAAATAGTTGGCTGTGTAATTGAAATTTGTAACCTAAAGTGTGCTGTAGTACACAGGAAACAGTCTTTATAAAGACTAAGTTAGTTAAGTTATTAAATAAATTCTGATCGGGATATGGCGCCTTGCAAGCGGCAAGTCAAGGCAAAGCGACACTTGGTGTGCGATCACTGCCACAGCTGGGTAGATTTTGCATTGTCCGGCTGTGGGAAGTCATGGGCAGAAACCATGGAGGAAGGATTCACCTTTCAGTGCATTGGGTGTTGGAAGGTGGAGTGTCTGCAGAAGGAGATAGTTAGGTTGACAGATATTGTGAAGGGAATGGAGATGGGAATTAGCAAGGAGGCAGGTCGAATGGAGAGAGACGACAGGGAGAGAGGTGAGAATACTGCAAGACTGAAGGAGAATAGCAGTGGCAAGAAAACTGAGGAAAGGAGATTGAGAGGAGGGAAGGTGATTGGAGGGGAAGAAATTGGAAAATCGACAACAGAAAACGTGACAAGCGTGAAGGTGACAGGGAAGAAAGTGACCGTAGAGAAGGAGGGAGGAAGATGGGACGGGAGAGGAGAGAAGAAAACGAGGTGGGACGGAAGATGAAGGGACGAAAGGAAGTGAGAGCAAATGTGATAGAAGAGAAGTCGATAAAAGGGACGCTGACAGGAGGAAAGGTGACAAGAGAAAAAGCGACAGGAAAGAATGGATCGGAAGAGAATGTGACAGGAGAGAAGACGACAGGGGGGAAAGACAACAAGCAGACAGATGCAAACCGAAGAAGGAGCTATTCTAAGGCAGTGATAGAGGGGGCAATGAGGAAAGAGAGGGTGTTTATGGGCGACTCCATTATGAGAAAGACGGACAAGGCACTGAGCGAGGGGAAGGACATCGTTGTTTGTTTACCGGGGGCTAGGATTGAACATGTAACTGACAGGGTAGAGAAGGTATTGGGACATGGCAAGGGGGGGGGGCTATACTGGTACATGTAGGAACAAATAATGCAGACAGGGAGGGAACAACTGCGATAGTACAGAAGTATAGACAGTTAGTGAGGAAGCTACAGAAGACGAGAGTTGAACAGGTTATTCTGTCAGGAATTTTGCCAGTAATGGGAGGAAGGGGGGCAACGTATAGAAACTGTAAGAGGATGGCGATCAACGCACTAGTTGAGCAGATGTGTGACGAAGAGGGGGTGGGATTCACAGATTTATGGGGATACTTTGTTGGGAGGGAAGATATGTACATGAGAGATGGCCTCCATCTTAGTGGAAAGGGGGCAGCAGTTTTCTCAGAGAACCTGCTGCGATCTGTTGACAGTGGGACAGATTGTATCTATTTAAACTAGATTCGCAGGGGGGACTCACAGAAAAGCCTGAAAATGGAGGCATAGATAAAGACAGCACAAATAAATCAGCAAATAACAGTGTGGAAAACTCTTCTGAAGCTGGATATAAATGCATTTGTTTAAATGCAAGGAGTATAGTAAACAAAAGAAATGAACTAAACATTATGGTAGAAGATATTGACCCTCATATAATAGGTATAACCGAATCCTGGACCACCACCGATATATCAGATGCTGAATTGGGACTGACAGGATATGTAATGTTTAGAAAAGATAGAATAGGAAGAAAGGGAGGTGGAGTTATTTTATATATTAAAGAATCTATTCAGGCTTATGAAATAAAATTAGAAAGAGAAGCAGATTGCGAAGAAGCTGTTTGGTGTAACATAGTTACAGGAAACTCAACGTTAACAGTTGGGTTAGTTTATCGAAGTCCAAACATAAGCATAGAAGAGAATGAAAAAATACAAAACGCTATAAGGGAAGTAAGCAAACGGGACTGTATTATTATGGGGGATTTTAACCACGGGCATATACAATGGAAATCTCTACAGAGTATGGGGAGTGAGGACCACAAGTTTTTAGTTTTAGTTCAAGATACATTCCTTTCTCAACATGTGCTAGAACCAACCAGGGGTGAGAATGTGTTAGACATAGTTTTGTCCTCACAGAATGAATTAGTTGACAATGTCAAGATATGTGAGCCACTGGGGAGTAGCGATCACAACCAGATACATTTTATCATCAAAGTAAAATCAGAAAGGAATAGTAAAAAGCAGTATAGGAGAAATTTCCACAAAGGAAGGTATAAGGACATGAGGAAATATTTAGCAAAGATAGACTGGAATAACACACTGAAAAATAAGACGGCAACAGAATGCTGGAATGTATTAAAGAGTGAAATTAAGTGCATAGTCGATAAATTTGTACCCTTCAAAAAACAAGGAAAACGGTCCAAAAAGAAACACTTATCGAAAGAAGCCATTAGAAAAATTAAGTACAAACAAATGATGTGGAAGTCATACAGATGTACTGGAAATGATGAAGACTACAACAGTTATAAAGAAGCACTTAACCAAGCTACAGCTGAAATTAGAAATTCAAAGAGAAGCTATGAACAACAATTAGCTAGTAATATAAAACATGACAGCAAGAGTTTTTATGCGTATGTTCGAAGCAAACAGAAAGTTCAAGATAAAGTCGGTCCTCTAGAAGATAGTGCTGGAAATATAATATCAGAGGGATTCTTAATGGCAGAAGACCTGAATGAGTACTTTAGTTCAGTGTTTACCAGGGAAGATATTAGTTCACTGCCAGTACCAGAGGCTAAGTTCAAGGGGGCAGATTCAGACTACTTAGGACAATTAATTGTAACCCCGGAAATGGTAGGTAAGAAAATAAGGGCTATGAAGGATAATAAATCACCTGGAGTGGATGGTATTCCACCCAAACTACTATTGGAAATTGTAGAACAAATTAGCATACCGCTTGCAACAGTTTTCAACTTGTCATTAGAAGAGGGAGTGGTTCCTTTAGAATGGAAAGAAGCAAACATTATACCGTTATTCAAAAAAGGTTCGAGAAACAAGTCAGAGAACTATAGACCAGTGAGTTTAACATCAGTGATTTGTAAATTGTTAGAAAGACTAATTAAAGATCACATGGTGGATTTTCTTGTTAAACAAAACTTGATAAACCCATCTCAACATGGTTTTTTTAAAGCGAGGTCATGCTTAACAAATATGTTATGTTTTTTGGAAGACATCACTAAGTGGGTAGATGAGGGATCACCAGTAGATATCGTCTACTTAGATTTTCAAAAAGCTTTCGACAAAGTACCACATCAAAGATTACTGCTTAAACTAAAGGCCCATGGCATAGGAAATGGTATAATAAACTGGATAGAACAATGGTTGATTGACAGAAGACAACGTGTAGTAGTTGATGGGGAGGCTTCAAACTGGAAATCAGTATTGAGTGGGGTACCACAGGGATCAGTATTAGGTCCTATATTATTCTTAATATATATCAACGATTTGGATGATGAAATAATAAGCAAGGTGTTGAAATTTGCGGATGATACAAAAGTGTTTAGAAGGATTAAAAGTGATGGAGATAGACAGCATTTACAAGATGATCTTGACAGGTTGATCAAATGGTCTGAAAAGTGGCAAATGCTGTTCAATTTTGGGAAATGTAAATGCCTCCACACAGGACATGGGAACGAAGAAGTAGAATATACAATGGGGGGTACTGTACTAAGTACTACTGTAAAAGAAAAGGACTTAGGGTTAACCATTAGTGCTGATATGAAGGTTTCAGAGCAGTGCGGAATTGCAGCTTCAAAGGGAAATCAAATCCTTGGATTAATTAGGCGAAACATAACGTATAAGGAAAAAGAGCTAATAATACCGCTGTACAAAACAATAGTTAGGCCTCATTTAGAATATTGTATTCAAGCGTGGAGGCCATATCGCAGGAAGGACATAGATATGCTAGAAAGAGTGCAGAGGAGAGCAACTAAAATGATACCAAAACTGAGGGATCTTAGTTACGAAATACGCCTAAAAAATGCGGTTTAACAACACTAGAGACCAGGAGATTGAGAGGAGATCAGATAGAAGTGTTTAAAATATTGAAGGGTTATGAAAATATTGATAGAAATATTTTTTTCTCAGTTAAGAAAGATAGAAGGACTAGAGGACATGAACTTACATTGGCAAAGGAGCAGAGTAGATTGGATATAAGAAAGTTTTCATTTTCACAAAGGACTGTAAATGAATGGAACAGATTACCTGCTGATTGTGTGGGTGCTAGTAGCGTGAATATGTTTAAAAATAAAATCGACACATACCTCAGACGGGCAGGATACACATAGATAAAAGGGTCGGACTCTCGATAAGCCAAAGGGCTTCCTTGTCCACCTGCCACCTAGAGTTAATTCTCTGGGTGGCAATCTTGTTAAATCTTGTTAAATCTAAATGCTGGTTTTGTTTGCTTCTGTATGTTATTAGTTTTGCATATTTGTTAAGGAAAATAAACTGGACATTGAAAGATGAGATGATAAGGTGAACATTTCTGACAAAATCACAACATTGACGGTACGTGACCGAGACAGCTATTTTTAGATCATCTGCAGAATAGGCCTTTGTCACTTAACACCTGGTTCACTGTGGAAGGTCACTAACAATTCTGTCAAATGTAGCGGAGAGTATTATTGATAAGCTCACCTCCAGTGATAGTCTTGTAGGACGCATGGAAGCCACGTCCAGTCTGGGTGCCGTTTGTACTAAAGCGAACAAACATGTGGTTTCCTGTGCTTGTCACATGCTGTGCAGTGGTCTGGGTGTGACACAGTTGTGTCATCAGTGGTGATGAATTGTCTGGTCCACCGTAGATCTGACAAGTACAAATTGTAGGGTGAATCCTGCATTCAGTGATTTAATTAACAAGATTTAATAAGATTGCCATCCAGAGCCACAAGCTCCAGACAGCATGTGGACTGGATAAGGAAACCTTTGGCTTATCGAGAGTCCAAAAATGTCCACTTACGTACAGCCCGTCCTCCCCAGATATCTGTCAATTTTAATTCTGAACACCATTAACACAGTCATCAGATTATTTGTTTCAGTAATTTAGGGTGTGTTCATAACCAAACTACACTGTTCCTTGACTAATGCTGCTGTGTGCTCTTAGGTTCTTCTGCCTTCTTAAAGTTTGAAGAACATATTTCTATCAATATCACGTTATTATATACATAATAATTCTGAAACTTACAATGATCTTCCTATCATATGATTTTTATGACACAGTCTTCAAAATATGAAATATTATATTATAAAAATGGGCCAAGTGGCCCTGAAGTCCTTTGGACTAATATGTCTATATGTGACACTGGCTGACCAAATGAGTGATAAGTCGGAAAAATGGTAACATTGTTTTCTTACATCCTTGTAAAGGTTTGGTAGGGTGCTTTACACGGTTTCAAAAATTATGACTGCTACAAAAATTGGCGAAGTTATGGAGCATTAAACATGGTAGGGGTCAAAAAGTGAAAATGAAGAAAACGGCTGTTGAAGTTTTACATTATATATGCAAATGGATTGCATGGAAATATTACATGCACAACATTCAAATGTGGCACACAGTATGTAATATGTATGTTATGTTGCAATGATACACTGGAAGTACAAATGTGCTGCTACAAAGACTTATCAAGGTATGCCAGATTATGTCTTTATGTGTAAAACTAAGAGGACAGATTATTTGAGAGCAAAAGGTAGACTCACTGTTTGACACAGTTTAAAACCTACAGGCAACTGTCCAGTTTAACAGGGGTCTAGTGGCTTAATGCTGTCTGTTGACACAAGCTACTGCCAGTGACCAATTACAGATTAGTCACAGCTTCCATCAAACAATAGCAGGCAGAGAATCTTAGCTCCACAGCTGGGTGTAATACACAACCAGAGCCACCACTGATTCATGGTCAAGTAGATTAGCTCAATGCACCAACTAAAACAATACACAACACTGTGAGTGACAGTGTCCAGAGTGAGGCCTAAGCAGTGTCCTCATTGCTGAATAGATCAATTAAACCTGCCAAATGGGGGACATTCTGCACAAGTGTGTGATTGTTCAGAACACCAGACTGACCACATGTTCATTAATCCTTAGTGATTGTTCAGAACACCAGACTGACCACATACCTAAACAAAGCGAATGTAATAGGTGAAGAAAAGGCAGTGTTCAGATAGGGGTATTGGTTGAATTGTATTTGTCTCGACGCAAAAGGCTTTATTGTGCCTTCATCGATTATAAGAAAGCATCTGATTTAGTAGACCAGTCCTCACTGTGATCTAAGATAATTTCATGCAGTATTAATGGTAATGTGTTGAAAGTTGTATACAACATGTACAAAAATGCTAAATCATGTATAAATCAGGACCAGGCTGTGTCAGCCTTCTTCTCATGTGATGTAGAGGTATGGCAAGGAGAAAACTTGTGTCCTTTGTTATTTGCTATTTACCTGAATAATTTTGAACACTGTTAGTCACAATTATAACGGATTTGACATGGCAGCTGGTGAAATTTACAACAACTTTAGTGATGATGATGTAGAAAATGTATGTTCTACTATATGCTGATGACACTAGAATGATTCAATCAAATACAGATTTCTTGCTTGTGTATAACGGAACTATGTCAACTCTTCTAATGGTTGACATTTGGTTGTTTCAGGTGTCAACTATATTGTGAATCTGTAATTATACAATTGACTTAAACAGTACCATGTCTACACAAGGCATGGCAAGCGTAATATTACATGCATGACATTCAAATGTGGCACACAGTATGTATGTTATGTTGCACTGATACACTAGAAGTTCAGAAGTACAGACAGTTAGTGAAGAAGTTAAAGAAGACAAGAGTAGAACAGATTATCCTCTCAGGAATTTTGCCAGTAATGGGAGGAAGGGGGCCGACATATAGAAACTGCAAGAGGATGGCGATCAACGCACTAGTTGAGCAGATGTGTAAAGAAGAGGGGGTGGGATTCGTAGATTTATGGGGATACTTTGTTGGGAGGGAAGATATGTACATGAGAGATGGCCTACATCTAAGTGGAAAGGGGGCAGCAGTTTTCTCAAAGAACTTGCTGCAATCTGTTGACAGTGGGACAGGCTGCATCTATTTAAACTAGGTTCGCAGGGGGGATTCACAGAGAAGCCTGAAACTGGAGGCATAGATAAAGACAGCAGAAATAAATCGGCAAAGAACAGCCTGGAAAACTGTTCTGAATCAGGATATAAATGCATTTGTTTAAATGCAAGGAGCATAGTAAACAAAAGAAGTGAACTAAACATTATGGTAGAAGATATTGACCCTCACATAATAGGTATAACCGAATCGTGGGCCACCACTGATATATCAGATGCCGAATTGGGACTAACAGGATATGTAATGTTTAGGAAAGATAGAATAGGAAGAAAGGGAGGTGGAGTTATTTTATATATTAAAGAATCTATCCAGGCTTATGAAATAAAATTAGAAAGAGAAGCAGATTGCGAAGAAGCTGTTTGGTGTAACATAGTTACAGGAAACTCAAAGTCCAAACATAAGCATAGAAGAGAATAAAAAAATACAAAACTCTATAAGTGAAGTAAGCAAACGGAATTGTATTATTATGGGGGACTTTAACCATGGGCATATACAATGGAAATCTCTACAGAGTATGGGGAATGAGGACCACAAGTTTTTAGTTTTAGTACAAGATAGTTTCCTTTCTCAACATGTGCTAGAACCAACCAGGGGAGAGAATGTGTTAGACTTAGTTTTGTCCTCACAGAAAGAATTAGTTGACAATGTCAAGATATGTGAGCCACTGGGGAGTAGTGATCACAACCAGATACATTTTACCATCAAAGTAAAATCAGAAAGGAATAGTAAAAAGCAGTATAGGAGAAATTTCCACAAAGGAAGGTATAAGGACATGAGGAAATATTTAGCAAAGATAGACTGGAATAACACACTGAAGAATAAGACAGCAACCGAATGCTGGAATATCTTAAATAGTGAAATTAAGTGCATAGTCGATAAATTTGTACCTTTCAAAAAACAAGGGAAACGGTCTAAAAAGAAACACTTATTGAAAGAAGCCATTAGAAAAATTAAGTATAAACAAATGATGTGGAAGTCATATAGATGTACTGGAAATGATGAAGACTACAACATTTATAAAGAAGCACTTAATCAAGCTACAGCTGAAATTAGAAATTCAAAGAGAAGCTATGAAAAAAATTAGCTAGTAATATAAAACATGACAGTAAGAGTTTTTATGCGTATATTCGAAGCAAACAGAAAGTTCAGGATAAGGTCGGTCCTCTAGAAGATAGTGCTGGAAATACAATATCAGAGGGATTCTTAATGGCAGAAGACCTGAATGAGTATTTTAGTTCAGTGTTTACCAGGGAAGATATTAGTTCACCGCCAGTACCAGAGGCTAAGTTCAAGGGGGCAGATTCAGACTATTTAGGACAGTTAGTTGTAACCTCGGAAATGGTAGCTAAGAAAATAAGGGCTATGAAGGATAATAAATCACCTGGAGTGGACGGGATTCCGCCCAAACTACTATTGGAAATTGTAGAACAAATTAGCGTACCGCTTGCAACAGTTTTCAATTTGTCATTAGAAGAGGGAGTGGTTCCTTTAGAATGGAAAGAGGCAAACATTATACCGTTATTTAAAAAAGGTTCGAGAAACAAGTCAGAGAACCATAGACCAGTGAGTTTAACATCAGTGATTTGCAAATTATTAGAAAGACTAATTAAAGATCACATGGTGGATTTTCTTGTTAAACATAACTTGATAAACCCATCTCAACATGGGTTTTTAAAAGCGAGGTCATGCTTAACAAATATGTTATGTTTTTTGGAAGACATCACTAGGTGGGTAGATGAGGGATCACCAGTAGATATCATCTATTTAGATTTTCAAAAAGCTTTCGACAAAGTACCACATCAAAGATTACTCCTTAAGCTAAAGGCCCATGGCATAGGAAATGGTATAATAAACTGGATAGAAAAATGGCTGAATGACAGAAGACAACGTGTAGTAGTTGATGGGGAGGCTTCAAACTGGAAATCGGTATTGAGTGGGGTACCACAGGGATCAGTACTAGGACCTATATTATTCTTAATATATATCAACGATTTGGACGATGATATAACAAGCAAGGTGTTAAAATTTGCGGATGATACAAAAGTGTTTAGAAGGATTAAAAGTGATGGAGACAGACAGCATTTACAAGATGATCTTGATAGGTTGATCAAATGGTCTGAAAAGTGGCAAATGCTGTTCAATTTTGGGAAATGTAAATGCCTCCACACAGGTCATGGGAATGAAGAGGTAAAATATAAAATGGGGGGTACTGTTCTAAGTACTACTGTAAAAGAAAAGGACTTGGGGTTAACCATTAGTGCTGATATGAAGGTTTCAGAGCAGTGCGGAATTGCAGCGTCAAAGGGAAATCAAATCCTTGGATTAATTAGGCAAAATATAGCGTATAAGATAAAAGAATTAAAAGTACCGCTGTACAAAACAATAGTGAGGCCTCATTTAGAATATTGTATACAAGCATGGAGGCCATATCGCAAGAAGGACATAGATATGCTAGAAAGAGTACAGAGGAGAGCGACTAAAATGATACCAAATCTGAGGGATCTTAGTTACGAAATACGCCTAAAAGAATGTGGTTTAACAACATTAGAGACCAGGAGATTGAGAGGAGATCACATAGAAGTGTTTAAAATATTGAATGGTTATGAAAATATTGATAGAAACATTTTTTTCTCAGTTAAGAAAAATAGAAGGACCAGAGGACATGAAGCTACATTAGTAAAGGAGCAGTGTAGATTAGATATAAGAAAGTTCTCATTCTCACAAAGGACTGTAAATGAATGGAACAGATTATCTCCTGATTGTGTTGGTGCTAGTAGCGTGAATATGTTTAAAAATAAAATCGACACACACCTTAAAAAGGCGGGATACATGTAGATAAAAAGTATTGGACTCTCGATAAGCCAAAAGGCTTCCTTGTCCACCTGCCACCCAGAGTAATTTTCTGGATGGCAATCTTGTTAAATCTTAAAGTACAAATGTGCTGCTACAAAAACTAAGTTATGCCAAATTATGTCTTTATGTATAAAACTAAGAGGACAGATTATTTGAGAGCAAAAGGTCACATCAGACACTGGGACAGTGTGACTGCTGCATGGTTAAATGGATGCAATGGTGCTTTGAAGTTAGTTCCTCTGCCAACTATCCTTTTCACACAAGCCTATAGTTTAGTGGCTGCCAGCACACTATTGAACTGAAACTACCATGATGCAGGTGTGAAAAACGTGCTGATGTATTTGAACTTGACCCACTAATTAACTGTCCACCAAGCATTAGCAGAACAGTTTATAATAATAATAATTCACAAGTTAAGTGGCAGTGATCTTCCTTTTATCATTCATGTGATGTTTATTGTGAGCAGGGCAGACAAATGGTTATCATACGTAGACAGGTACAGAAAGAAACTGACGTTTTCTATAAAAAGAACATGTTTGCCTATCAATGGCATGTATTTCCTATTGTTGCCGTTTCTGCCAGGTAGAAATCAAACAACCCTGTAGGCTGTAGGTATTTATTAATCAAATGTTTTTTTGTGAATCATAGTTACAGACCATAAAGGGTTATGATGGAAGTAAAATGTTGATATGTTTACTGTTCACTTATTGCACCATGTCTAGCATTTAGAGAAATAATTATAAAAGAAAATAAAATGTTGTTTTTAAATACATGCATTGATGAGAAACTGGGAATTACTTTTCTGTGGCCTAAGAATAACTAATTTCACAAACTTCCTGCTTATATAAAACAACTGCATAAAAATAGATATCCATGCAAGACACAGACTCCGCATGTGACAGATGTTTTTGGAAGGGGAATAGCTTCCCAGCTAGCACCCACTAGACCCCTGGACAGTTGGGGGCATACATTTTAAGGGGTCATCCTGAAACAACCAAATGTCAACCATTACAAGAGTTGACATAGTTCCGCTATACACAAGAAATCTGTATTTGATTGAATCATTCTAGTATCATCAGTATATAGTAGAACATACATTTTCAAGAAAATGTCTACATCATCATCACTAAGGTTGTGGTAAATTTCACCAGGTGCCATGTCAAGTCCCTTATACTTATGACTAAGACTCTGTTCAAAATCATTCAGGTATATAGCAAATAACAAAGGAGACAAGTTTTCTCCTTGTAGTAACTCAAAATCACATGAGAAGAAGGCTGACACAGCCCCCCAAAATCCAAAATTTGTACAGTATCTAGTGATGTGGTTTTGAGAAGGGCCCTTGAGACTATCCCCTAGCAGTAGATTTTGTGTATTGTGCCAGAAAAGGAACCTGGAAGCCTCTGCCAGCGACCAATTACAGATTAGTCAGTTTCCATCAGGCAGCCCGCCCTCCACAGTGAGGTGTGACAGATGTTGTAGGAAAGGGGATTAGCCAGATAGAGCTGCTCCTGCAGTAGACAATTTAGTTAGTAAATTTAGCATTTTAGGGGACCTTTGGTGCCCTTAGAATGATTCAATCAAATACAGATTTCTTGTGTACAGTGGCACTATCACATGAAATGTATATGCAAAATTAGAGAAAAAGTTGCTGAACAGTTTTTGAAAAAATATGCAAAATGTAATTTTTGTTACCAGTTTTGGGGTCCTTGGAGGCCATAGGGAGCCCTTACAACGATTCAATCAAATACAGATTTATCGTGCATAATGGCAGTGCCCTAAGATGTCTGTGCAAAATTAGAGAAAAAGTTGCTGAACAGTTTCTGAGATACGGCAGCTAACGGTGGACGCAGAATGATGGCAATAGTCCGTTGGATCTTCGGCCCAAAGGACTAAAAAGCCCTGAGAATGATTACCTTAAGTAACTATATTTCCCACACAGAACCACTTCACAAAAAACTCAACTTGTTAAAAGTAGATGACATCCTTAAATTACAACAATTACAATTTTACTATAAATATTTACACAATGACTTACAGTTTATTTACAAAACTGGAGGATAATGTTTAACTGAGATACATAATCACGATACAAGAGTCAAGAATAAAATATACACTTATAAAATTAAACATGAATTTGCAAAGAAATGTCTTAGGCATAATTTACCACTTTTACTAAATAACATTCCCCATAAGGTCAAAGAAAAGCTTAGTACATATAGTTCACAAGGATTTGCCAAGTATGTTAAAATTTATTTTTGACAAAATTATTAGGTAACATGCACAAGACAAAATTGCTATGTATGTATGCAAAATTAAGAACCGACAACCACCTGTCAACTTTATACAGTACAAGCAGTCATTTCTCATGCATATTGGCAGTGCCGTAAGATATGTTTATACAAAATTAGAGAACAAGTTGCTGAATGGTTTCCGAGATACGGCAGCTAACGGCAGACGGCGGACGCAGAGTGATGGCAATAGTCCGTTGGATCTTCAGCCCAAAAGACGACAAAACTACTGTGTCTAAAACTATCACAGTACATAAGGTTGGTAGCTTGATATTAGCAGCCAGTTATTGATTAGATATCTGTAGCTAGATATTGGTTAGATATCGGTAGCTAGATATTGGTTAGATATCGGTAGCTAGATATTGGTTAGATATCGGTAACTAGATATTGGTTAAATATCGGTAGCTAGATATTGGTTAGATATCGGTAGCTAGATAACTAGTCTACCCATGGGACATATTTGGCTGGTGGAATCAAGATTTAGTAAAAAGTAATGTATCAGGTTTTGCTTTTTAAATTATCATATGTCACAGAATTGTGTTTATATGATTCACTTTGACATTTTTGAATAAATGTGATGTTAGTAAGCCAACTGGTGCACAATACAAACAACGTTCATACAAGCTTCTAAGTAAATGATGTACCAAATATAATAAAAACAAGCAATTTTAAATTTGTCAAAAATTTATTTCTAAGATATTTTCAACTTGTCTGCTAGGATCAACCAAAGTAAGCAAGCAATACAAAGTATTCAACGTTTGTTTTTACATGAATTACAAAGTCCTTACTTCAAGAGACTCAAGGTCACATGTTGAGTGTTGTTCGAGGTCAAGGTCATCGATTGTCATGATGATTCTGCTGCCTAGTGGCACACTGATTTTCCACGCACACTCCCGTGGGGTGGGGTATGGGCGGGGGTAACCAGGGCTACCAAAACTTCCCGTTGGAGTATGAAATGCGTTTCCACATCCTGGATGAACAATGACAAGAAAAACGTAAATTTCTTAAATTTTATATTTTTTAATGTCATGACACAGCATATCTGTTAATCAAGTGGCATTTACAGTTCTCTCTAGAAAGAGTGCAACGAAGAGCAACTAAGCTGATTCCTGAACTGAAAGATCTTGGTTATGAAAGACGCCTGTTAGAATGTGGGTTGACAACACTAGAGACTAGGAGACTAAGAGGAGACAAAATAGAAGTTTTTAAGATATTGAATGGTTATGAGGATATTGATAGAAATGTTGTCTTCAAACTGAAAGAAGGCAGTATAACCAGAGGGCACAATGCAGCATTAGTCAAGGAACAGTGTAGGTTGGATATGAGAAAGTACTCATTCTCTGAGAGGACAATAAATGACTGGAACAAATTATCTGATGATTGTGTTAATGATAGCAGTGTGAATATGCTCAAAAGTAAAATTGACAGCTATCTGGCGAGGGCGGGTTATACGTAGGTGGAAAATTGTTGGACTCTCGATAAGCCAAAAGCTTCCTTGTCCACATCCCATCTGGAGCTTATAGCTCTGGACGGCAATCTTGTTAAATCCTGTTAAATCTTCTGCAATTCAGTTTTTTGCTCATCCCATTTTAAAAACATTTGGCACAAACGTTTGTGAAAAATTGCAAAGCATCATCAATTTATATATTAAGACATGTGACTGCTTACATTTAATCTGATCCAACAATGAATGAAACTTCTTTTGATGATTTTAGCAAAAGTAGGCCGTGTGCACTCATTTATTACTGACTGAGCATGTTAGTTTACCATTCATGTCAGTTTATTATTCATGTTAGTTTACCATTCATGTTAGTTTACCATCCATGTTAGTTTACCATCCATGTTAGTTTACCATCCTTGTTAGTTTACCATCCATGTTAGTTTACCATTCATGTTAGTTTACCATCCATGTTAGTTTACCATTCATGTTAGTTTACCATTCATGTCAGTTTATTATTCATGTCAGTTTACAATTCGTGTTAGTTTACCATCCGTGTTAGTTTACCATCCGTGTTAGTTTACCATCCGTGTTAGTTTACCATCATTGTTAGTTTACCATCCGTGTTAGTTTACCATCCGTGTTAGTTTATCATTCGTGTTAGTTTACCATTCGTGTTAGTTTACCGTTTATGTTAGTTTACCGTCCATGTTAGTTTACCGTCCATGTTAGTTTACCGTCCATGTTAGTTTACCATTCATGTTAGTTTACCATCCATGTTAGTTTACCATTCATGTTAGTTTATCATTCATGTTAGTTTACCATCCATGTTAGTTTCCCATTCATGTTAGTTTATCATTCATGTTAGTTTACCATCCATGTTAGTTTCCCATTCATGTTAGTTTACCATCCATGTTAGTTTCCCATTCATGTTAGTTGACCATCCATGTTAGTTTACCATTCATGTTAGTTTATCATTCATGTTAGTTTACCATCCATGTTAGTTGACCATCCATGTTAGTTGACCATCCATGTTAGTTGACCATCCATGTTAGTTGACCATCCATGTTAGTTTACCATTCATGTTAGTTTATCATTCATGTTAGTTTACCATCCATGTTAGTTTACCATCCATGTTAGTTTCCCATTCATGTTAGTTTACCATTCATGTGCTACAAACTTGAACATCAACCAGAGTGATTGCAATGGGCAAGATGAACAGACTAGGGTCATTTCAACCAATACTTCTTTGTTTGTATGTTATCAGTTGTCCTTATTTCATATTGGATCAACACATTTCTGCAAAACTTTTCTGTCATATATTCAATTAATTTTGATGATACTCACCAAATGTGACATATTCCAATCGAAAGCCATATGACGCAACACTGTCATCTGACACAAAGTGAACATAGATGGCGCTACTGTTGGTGGTCAAAGGCGCAGGAAGTTGGGAATCGTAGCAGTATTTGCCAATGAGTGGTGAAGTAGACTTCATGCCATCCCTTAACTGAAAGCATAGTTACAAGTCTGGCAATACATATGA
Organism: Paraescarpia echinospica; assembly: GCA_020002185.1. Taxonomy (NCBI): domain Eukaryota; kingdom Metazoa; phylum Annelida; class Polychaeta; order Sabellida; family Siboglinidae; genus Paraescarpia; species Paraescarpia echinospica. The sequence goes on along the minus strand of CM034533.1, from coordinate 72,033,771 downwards.
TATATACTTTATTGTTACAGGTTAAGAGTTTATACTATTAACGAACTAGGACATTAATTTGTGATCTTACATTAAAACAGTGTGAACATCTTAAACGAAATAAAAATAAGGCATTAGCTAAAATCCTTTTTCCATGTGTACACAAAGTTTAACATTGTATGTAACATTTGACAACATTAAACAAATACAGAAAAATACATTTGTAGCATAAATTCGATTTTAAGCCCGTCTGTGAAGCGATTCCCGCAGAAAATAAAATTTTAATGAGCTAGGCGATCATGTGGTATCGTGACGTCACTTATGACACACACTCGCATCAGGCTGACCCTTTCCATGCATTCAGAGCATGTTTACAAGGTTAGCTTTTGGGTCGAAACGAGCGCCAGAATGAGTTATTGTGCAATATTCCGACGTAATACAAACACTAGTCATCACAGAGGAACAAGCAGTTATCTTACAGTTCCACATGAATCAAATTTTATTCAAAACAATGAATGCGAATGGGCCTACAAGTCGACTAGGTTTCGCCGAGCTTGGGCTCATTTTCAGAATAATTATATCGAATGCAACCAACGGGAGATAATCTACACCAATAAACATACATAGCAAACATATATTGTATCCAGCTATAGAAAGTAACATGTATAATCTCATAATATCACTAGAATATATGGAGTTGTACAATTTATCATAACAACTTAAATCAGTCAGAGAGTTTCCGTTGGTCCCTCTAGCTCAGTGGGTAGGCGCGTTAGTTACTAGTTATTTATTTTACAATCGGGCGACGCCAGTTCAATCCTGACAGCATGCAAACCTTTGATTTTCTTTACACTTTTTTGTTTATGTTTTCACGAAGTAATATAAACCAAATTATTTAGTATACTATGATGCACTGTTTGTAAACATTTTTTATATTTTGTTAGTAATTATTTATTCGCCACAAAAATAAAAATATGGTCATTATATATAACAATGTTTCTAAATTGTATTTATCCGGACAGATCACATCTGTTTTCACATATATAATTACAATATATTACCGTACAATATATTTACAATTAATAAATTATATATCCATTACATTATATTTGTTTGGATAAATAAAATTTAGAAATATCGTTATATAATGACCATATTTTCATTTTTGTGGCGAATAAATAATTACTAAAAAAATAAAAATTATTTACAAACAGTGCATTATAGTATAAAATGATTTGGTTTATTACTTCGAGAAAACATTAAAAAAAAAAGTGTAAAGAAAATCAATACTTTGCATGCTGTCAGGATTGAACCGGCGTCGCCCAATTGTAAAATAAATTACAAGAAACCAACGCGCCTACCCACTGAGCTAGCGGCACCAGCAGAAACTCTCTGACTGATTTAAGATGTTATGATAAATTGTACAACTCCTTCATATATCGATATTCTAGTAATATTATGAGATTATACACATTACTTTCTGTAGCTGGATACAATATATGTTTGCTATGTATGTTTATTGGTGTAGATTATCTCCTGTTGGTTGCATTTGATATAATTATTCTGAAAACGAGCCCAAGCTCGGCGAAACCTAGTCGACTTGTAGGCCCATTCGCATTCGTTGTTTTGAATAAAATTTGATTCATGTGGAACCGTAAGATAACTGCTTGTTCCTCTTTGATGACTAGTGTTTGTATTACGTCGGAATATTGCACAATAATTCATTCTGACGCTCGTTTCGACCCAAAAGCTATCCTTGTGAACATGCTCTGAATGCATGGAAAGGGTCGGCCGGATGCGAGTTTGAGTCATAAGTGACGTCACATCTTGGCATCCCGAAAAGCGCGCCAAAAATATGCATATTCGAAAATGTCCGGATGCACAACATAAAATGTAGAATTTCTAATTCATTGAATTTTTTGATTTTTTGGGCTTGGTGGACGTGGAAATAGCAGGATGTAATATAACATGAATTCAAGCAATAGGTGTTTTTATTCCCTTTAATGTAATATTTTTATATGTAGTGAATAACATTTTTACAAATGAAATTCGAGTTAATTATAGGAAGGAACTAATACGAACCTCAAGGTAGTCGTAGGCACAGTCATCAGAAGTCTCCAGCGAGAAGTGGGAGAAGGAGACATTGAGGGCGTTCCCCCGGGTTGTCTCAACCACCCACACACAGTCCTGGGTGCCGGGGTAACCCTTCATGAAGTTGGGGCTCTCAATCACCCCCGAGTAACTCTTCAGGTGGTTCGTGCACCCTAGACGGGGGGGTGAACGGTGTAACACAGAACATGTCACTGAACATGTCACTGCACATGTCACTGAACACATCACTGAACTTGTCACTGAGTAAGTATCTGAACATGTCACAGTACATGTCACTGAACGCATCACTGAACATGTCACTGCACATTCACTGAACACATCACTGAACTTGTCACTGAACAAGTATCTGAACATGTCACAGTACATGTCACTGAACGCATCACTGAACATATCACTGCACATGTCACTGAACACATCACTGAACTTGTCACTGAACAAGTATCTGAACATGTCACTGAACATGTCACTGCACATGTAACTGAACACATCACTGAACTTGTCACTGAACAAGTATCTGAACATGTCACAGTACATGTCACTGAACGCATCACTGAATATGTCACTGAACATGTCACTGAACACGTATCTGAACATGTCACTGAACATGTCACTGAACGCATCACTGAATATGTCACTGAACATGTCACTGAATATGTCACTGAACATGTCACTGAATATGTCACTGAACACATATCTGAACACGTCACTGAACACGTCACTGAATATGTCACTGAACATGTCACTGAATATGTCACTGAACACATATCTGAATATGTCACTGAACATGTCACTGAATACATCACTAAATATGTCACTGAACATGTAATGGAACACATCACTAAACATATTACTGAATACACCATTGACATTTTTACCAAACACATCACTGAACACATCAAAACACATCACCAAATACATCATTGAATATACGCGACAAGGTTCATATACATGAAGGTGTTATGATGAACTGACACTTAGCAAAATACTAGCATTTGGTGATATTCAGGAATCTTATATGTTTGATATGAAGAGCCTTCCTTACAACTCAATGCTACAGTTAGCGATGTTGTGCTTCAAAAATAACCCAACAGATTCTGTTACATGTAATCAGACATGCCATAAAATATATTATTGACTAACGTGTGACATATCTTGCATGGAAGCCAGCTGCAGCGTTTGAAGCGTCAGTGCGGAACTTGATGTACAGTTGGTTTGTTGTTGACACGAGGGGCTGGGGGGTCTGGTCTCCACAGTACTGCGCTTGCAACACTCCGTTGGCATTTTGTTCTCGAATCTATGCAACATCAATTTCAGGCATTGTCACTCAATTTGTGTAGTAAATAAAAAATAACGGAAATACATAATACCGAGATCAAAGTATGTTGGGCCTCATGTTACCAGTATTCAAACATAGTGAATAATATTTTGAATGTCAAAATGTATCTCATACATTTAATTATTACTGTGACATGTGATATTTAAAACAACAAAACCTTCAACATCGCCTTTTACTAAGTCTAGATTCCACTAGGGAAATATTTTAATTGAATTGGATTTTATTCAACAACAAACATATATACAAGGTGAACTCATACATAACACATCCAATTGAACCTATACACAGCATCAAGGTGCTGTGAATACCTAACTCTATATAATCTTGAAAACTAATTACAGGTGTGTTGAATGGAAATGCAAGAAGTTAAGAACTTATGATTTGCATTCCCAATTACTAATTTCTAATCTAAGTTCATATGTTACATAAACACAATTGACTAGAATTACAGTGATGCAACCTTTACATACAAGTTGCTATGTACTGTACATTGGTTGCCCACTTATACTTCACTCAATACTTAGTACATTATAAGTAATAAATATACTGATTATTGTTATTAATACAAACTTTAATATAAACTTTCATACTTTTGTAGGAGAATATGTCCCACAGGTAGACTAATGTTCAACACGTACATCAAAGAACAATACCTAGCTACAGAATATTAATTAATGTTGTACAAAAACACATAACAGGTCTTCTTCAGTTACATTTGTGGTAAGTCTTCAATAGTTTCATGTCAGAATCTAAATACATATAAATAACTCTGAGAACAATTCTTGAATTTATCACCACTAGAATTTTAATGTAACATTGTTACTCAGAACTTATGACACATTTCTATTTGTACTTTGGCCTACTTAATGTTCCACTCACCTGCAGATAGTCATACTCGCAGGTTCTGTGAGACTCCATCTTGAAGTCAACAAACTCCAGCTGAATGACGTTGCCAAGGGCAACAGAGATGGTCCAGAAGCACTCGACAGAGTGTGGGTAGTGGTACGGGTAGTTGGGGGAAATAAAGCTACCTGTGGGGTTTGACATGACGCCACCACAACCTTCACAGGAAGAAAACACACATATATAATAATAATAATAATAATAATAATAATGCATTTTTAAGGCACTAATTTGCACTTGGTGGATCGGTTTTCTGTACAAATAAAAAGATACAAAAATATGAAGTAGGCTACAATAACAAAATACACAGATAAATATATATATAGACTTATTTATTTAACTGATATAACTTTTATTACAATTGTTTTAATTTTTTTATTGTATGTACATTTGTCTTATTTGTTTTAATAAGCTGCTCTACACTCCAAATGAACTTCCCTCCCAAGGGACAATAAAGTATTGTCATTGTGATTGATTGTGATTATACCTTAAAAGTTGGTAAAACAGTTAATACTAAATATTTGAATGTTTTAATTATAAAACAAATGCATTCATAAAAAAACTAGGTAATATCAATATTGACTGAATGTTTATGATCACCCATCCAAATAACCACAATAAAAGGTAATAGGGAGGTGACATATTTTAAATATAAAATCATACAATAAAAACATTAACAGTGTTGTCTATAAAATTTTATTTCCAGTAAATTTAGTATAAAATTTATAGCACTGATTTAACAGTTTTAGCAGGACACATGACACTTGATGCAAGGAATGTAGATGGCTGATTACTAGGACACCACTGAGACAAGGTGGAGCTGGTGTAGTGGTTAGACAGTTGGACTCTCAACCAAGATATTCTCCGTTCCAATCCTCCTGCCATATTCTTAGTTTGTTCACTCGATGTGGCTCCAGTTCACACAGCTGTATGAATGAGTACCTGGCTATAGACAGTGGTGGATATCCATGAATGAATACTCTTCACACATTACTGAACAGAAAATCAATGTCGCCCATCAACAAATCCGCCTTTACAGACCATGCAATAACACATGATCATATCATAGACTGGGAGGGAGCGAAAGTAGTGGACAAGGAACCAACAGAAGAACACGGCAAGTAAAAGAAGCCTTATGGATCAAGAAAGGCCAGGACACCAATCAACCGAGGAGAGGGGTATTATGAACTATCTCACATGTACAATGATGTCATACGTCACATGTACTGATGAAGTTGGTGTGTCACATTGATGAAAGCCTCTACAAGGTAAAATTCACTTATTGGATATGTCTAAAAGAACTCATTTGCATCTTCACACATTAAAAGCAACATGGCTGAATGCTCCCCAGAGAAGTCGAGATGGTCTCCATTTGAACAGGTCTGCTGGTCTGCCAGGGAGTAAAGTGTTTCGTGCTTTGAGCAGTCCTAAGGACTGAAGAACAGACGGTGACCTTGACCTTACCTGACAGAGTAGCGTCGTAGTAGATATTGAAGCCTCTGTTGTTCAAGGTGTCATCACTTTCCATCTTCAGGTAGAGTCGGTTGCTGTGAGATCGGATGATTGGGTCAATCGTTGTCGCACAATATCTACCAATCAGAGGTGAGTCCTCAAAGCCACCGTCCCTGCAAAGCACCAGAACAGTTCAATGAATGCTGCCGAGATTTTTGTTTCTATATAGACTAGTTAGTTTCCGATACTTTTGTGATTTATGATAACATTTTTTGTTCTGTGTGCCTGTATGCATGCATACTGATCTGAATATAACGCTGCATTCCCATCACCTCCTGTATATCGTGAATATGACTTGGTGAACTTGAAAGTTCAGGAGAACCCCAACTTCACCACTGGTAAATTTAAATAACTGGTTCAAGTAGGCGCTACAAAGTCATATTTATGACATAAACAAGCCCATTGGAACTCAGCATAACCCCATGCTGACATAGATAAAAGGTCACACTGACCTAGATACGAGATCACACTGCCATAGATGAGGTCACTGACCTACTTTAGGTCAAACTGATCTTGACACAAGGTCACACTGACCTAGATACAAGGTCACACTGACCTGATTTCCAGGTAGTCATTCAAACACGCTGGATACTCCGGTTCCATCGCGAAATCTGTCACATTGAGCAGGATCTGTTTGCCCGTCTCCATGGTGATGCGCCATACACAGACGCGACTGTTGGGGTAGTGACGGGGGTAATTAGGACTTCTAATAAACCCTACTGGATCGGTCAAGTCACTGCCACACGCTGTCAACAAAATACAGACTGTCACACCAACAACTTTGAAATTTACCTCACTATAAATAATGTTGTTGAGATTCAATATCTAAAATGCATCCTTTTAAGATCAAGTATAGCTTCAATCTGTGATAAATGCAATAGCAACTACAGTATTCATATTTATTTTTCATAGGAGACAAGTGTTATAAGTATACATTTCTTCTTGCCTATTTTAACATCAATATATGTGGTTTATAACTGTATATTTGGCAAATTCTGTTTTGTAATTGTTGTTGTTAAAATAAACTAATATATACTGTATACAATGGTGTCATTAGCAATACAGTAGTATATAATTTTACACAATTACACTTTTAAACAATTAGTTAGACTATAATACGTTTACGGTGAACACAAGCTATTTTGTAAAGACGAACATCTTCCAAGAATATTGCTAACTTGGTATTCTCCACCGCAGAGACACCATGCATACGTTTGAGTTTTTCCTCATCACTTGTTAGGGGGCCATTCGTAAATGACAACATACTAATTGTGGAGATTTTTGAGACCTCTCCACCCTATTCTTAAGCACCCCCCCTCCAAATTACACCTGTTTTAACAAAGACCCCCTTATGATGGCTGGATAAGAATAAGTCTGTGAAGGTAATACATAAATAGTACATTGCTGGTTATTCGTTGGAACACTGTTAAAATCAACTCAAAAACTAGCTGAACTGTTAATGCTGTAGCTCCATATCTGCCTGGTGTAATGAATACAGTGGAACCTCACTATTAAGGCCACCCTTACGACTGGCCAGAAGTGACCTGAATAGCAAGGTGACCATATTAGAGGGACCAATTTTGCATACTTTACTGTGTATGGGAATGATTTGGGATTATCCTAGGGTGACCTTAATTGCAAGTTGGCTGTATTGCCAAGGTGACCGTAAAGCCAGGTTCGATTGTACTTTATCACGCATCCTCATAGACCCACCTCTGACTCCCTCTTCCCCTGTAAGCATGACATACATTATGGATGACCCCTTACAGCAACAGAAAACTGAAAGTGTAGAGAGAGAGAAGGAGATGTCACTTATGGCCATGTAGATTACCTGTTGATGCATTGAGAGTGATATAGGAAGCACTGAAGCCTACTGTGGAGAGGCTTGCATCAGAAACAAATTTCACCATCAAAATGTTGTCACTAGATGTCACCACTGGTGGCGGCAACTGTCCGCAGAACCTGTTTTGACAGACAGCCATTGGTTCATACATGCACTAGCAACTACAATGATGTCAGCAACATTCAAATACTACAAAATACTTGTTCACCTTCTCACTTCATTACACACTATAAAAAGCTGTATAATAAAACACAACATTCCAGGTTTTCATTGACGATGGACCTTACCACATTTGAGCGATTATAAATTGACAGATATATATACATATATATATACTTTTCTTTCATTAAAAACTCAACTAAAATTACACAACGGGTGGCTCCTGCGGTAGCAACTGTTAACAAGTCTTAGTGAGGGTCTCCACATCCTCTCTGTGCACTATAACATTTTGTAACATACAATTATATACAAAATGTATTATTATTATTCCTGAATGCTTGTACTGTTTGGATTTAGAAATCTACTTCTGTTCTCTTCTAAAGTACACGCAGCTTTGATAAGTGTTATTAATGAACCTGTCAAAGCCTCAGCAGCATCCATCTGATAGCTGGAAGACTGGCTCAGCCATTCTCTGACCCTGTGAACTTGACAGATATGTGATCACATACCTGCCTATATGGTCATATGAATTTGACAGAGAAGTGATCACATACATGCCTATAAGGCCCTGTAATGTTGAGAGATGTGATCATGTACTTGCCTAAAAGGGCTTGTAAACTTAACAGAGATGTGATCACATACCTCCCTATAAGATCCTATGAAGTTGACAGAGATACAACCATATACCTGCCTATAAGGCCACATGAAGTTGCCAGAGATGTGATCACATACCTGCCTATAAGGCCATATGAAGTTGACAGAGATGTGATCACATACCTGCCTATAAGGCCACATGAAGTTGACAGAGATGTGATCACATACCTGCCTATAAGGCCATATGAAGTTGACAGAGATGTGATCACATACCTGCCTATAAGGCCACATGAAGTTGACAGAGATGTGATCACATACCTGCCTATAAGGCCATATGAAGTTGATATAGATGTGATCACATACCTGCCTATAAGGTCATATGAAGTTGACAGAGATGTGATCACATACCTGCCTATGAAGCCATATGAAGTTGACAGAGATGTGATCACATACCTGCCTATAAGGCCATATGAAGTTGATATAGATGTGATCACATACCTGCCTATGAGGCCATATGAAGTTGACAGAGATGTGATCACATACCTGCCTATAAGACCATATGAAGTTGACAGAGATGTGATCACATACCTGCCTATAAGGCCATATGAAGTTGACAGAGATGTGATCACATACCTGCCTATGAGGCCATATGAAGTTGACAGAGATGTGATCACATACCTGCCTATAAGGCCATATGAAGTTGACAGAGATGTGATCACATACCTGCCTATAAGGCCATATGAAGTTGACAGAGATACAACCACATACCTGCCTATAATCTATCCAGGCTTATGAAATAAAATTAGACAGAGAAGCAGATTGCGAAGAAGCTGTTTGGTGTAACATAGTTACAGGAAAGTCAACGTTAACGGTTGGATTAGTTTATCGAAGTCCAAACATAAGCATAGAAGAGAATGAAAAAATACAAAACGCTATAAGGGAAGTGAGCAAACGGGACTGTGTTATTATGGGGGATTTCAACCATGGGCATATAAAATGGAAATCTCTACAGAGTATGGGTAGTGAGGACCACAAGTTTTTAGTTTTAGTACAAGATAGTTTCCTTTCTCAACATGTGCTAGAACCAACCAGGGGAGAGAATGTGTTAGACATAGTTTTGTCCTCACAGAATGAATTAGTTGACAATGTCATGGTATGTGAGCCACTGGGGAATAGTGATCACAACCAGATACATTTTACCATCAAAGTAAAATCAGAAAGGAATAGTAAAAAGCAGTACAGGAGAAATTTCCACAAAGGAAAATATAACGACATAAGGAAATATTTAGCAAAGATAGACTGGAATAACACACTGAAGAATAAGACAGCAACAGAATGCTGGAATATCTTAAAAAGTGAAATTGAATGCATCATCGTCAAATTTGTTCCCTTAAAAAAGCACGGGAAACGGTCCAAAAAGAAACACTTATCGAAAGAAGCCATTATAAAAATTAAGTATAAACAAATGATGTGGAAGTCATATAGACGTACTGGAAATGACGAAGACTACAACATTTATAAAGAAGCACTAAACCAAGCTACAGCTGAAATTAGAAATTCAAAGAGAAGCTATGAACATAAATTAGCTTGTAATATAAAACATGACAGCAAGAGTTTTTATGCATATATTCGAAACAAACAGAAAGTTCAGGATAAGGTCGGTCCTCTAGAAGATAGTGCTGGAAATGTAATATCAGAAGGATTCTTAATGGCAGAAGACCTGAATGAGTATTTTAGTTCAGTGTTTACCAGAGAAGACACTAGTTCACTGCCAGTACCAGAGACTAAGTTCAAGGGGGCAGAATCAGACTATTTAAGACAGTTAATTGTAACCCCAGAAATGGTAGCTAAGAAAATCAGGGCTATGAAGGATAATAAATCACCTGGAGTGGATGGTATTCCACCCAAACTACTATTGGAAATTGTAGAACAAATTAGCATACCGCTTGCAACAGTTTTCAACTTGTCATTAGAAGAGGGAGTGGTTCCTTTAGAATGGAAAGAAGCAAACATTATACCGTTATTCAAAAAAGGTTTGAGAAACAAGTCAAATAATTATAGACCAGTTAGTTTAACATCGGTGATTTGTAAATTATTAGAAAGACTAATTAAAGATCACATGGTGGATTTTCTTGTGAAACATAACTTGATAAACCCATCTCAACATGGGTTTCTAAAAGCGAGGTCATGCTTAACAAATATGTTATGTTTTTTGGAAGATATCACTAAGTGGGTAGATGATGGATCACCAGTAGATATCATCTACTTAGATTTTCAAAAAGCTTTCGACAAAGTGCCACATCAGAGATTACTGCTGAAACTAAAGGCCCATGGCATAGGAAATGGTACAATTAACTGGATAGAAAAATGGCTGATTGACAGAAGACAACGGGTAGTTGTTGATGGGGAGGCTTCAAACTGGAAATCAGTTTTGAGTGGGGTTCCACAGGGATCAGTACTGGGACCTATATTATTCTTAATATATATAAACGATTTGGACAATGATATAGCTAGCAAGGTGTTGAAATTTGCAGATGATACAAAAGTGTTTAGAAGGATTAAAAGTGATGGAGATAGACAGCATTTACAGGATGATCTTGACATGTTGATCAAATGGTCTGAAAAGTGGCAAATGTTGTTCAATTTTGGGAAATGTAAATGTCTTCACACAGGACATGGGAACGAATATGTAGAATATACAATGGGGGGAACTGTAGTAAATGCTACTGTAAAAGAAAAAGACTTAGGGCTGACAATTAGTGCTGACATGAAGGTTTCAGAGCAGTGTGGAATTGCAGCTTCAAAAGGAAATCAAATCCTTGGATTGATTAGGCGAAATATAGCATATAAAGAAAAAGAACTAATAATACCGCTGTACAAAACAATAGTTAGGCCTCATTTAGAATATTGTATACAAGCGTGGAGGCCATACCGCAAGAAGGACATAGATATGCTAGAAAGAGTACAGAGGAGAGCGACTAAAATGATACCAAAACTGAGGGATCTTAGTTATGAAAAACGCCTAAAAGAATGTGGTTTAACAACACTAGAGACCAGGAGATTGAGAGGAGATCAGATAAAAGTGTTTAAAATATTGAATGGTTATGAAAATATTGATAGAAATATGTTTTTTTCAGTTAAGAAAGATAGAAAGACTAGAGGACATGAAGTTACATTAGTAAAGGAGCAGTGTAGATTAGACGTAAGAAAGTTCTCATTTTCACAAAGGACTGTGAATGAATGGAACAGATTATGTGATGATTGTGTGGGTGCTAGTAGTGTGAATATGTTTAAAAATAAAATCGACACATACCTCAGAAGGGCTGGATATATGTAGATAAAAGGGTTGGACTCTCGATAAGCCAAAGGGCTTCCTTGTCCACCTGCCATCTAGAGTTAATTCTCTGGATGGCAATCTTGTTAAATCTTTTTAAATAAAGCCACATGAAGTTCAAAGAGATGTAATCACATACCTGCCTACAAGGCCATATGAAGTTGACAGAGATGTAATCACATATCTGCCTATAAGGCCATATGAAGTTGACAGAGGTGTGACACATACCTGCCTATAAGGTCATATGAAGTTGACAGAGATGTGATCACATACCTGCCTATAAGGCCATATGAAGTTGACAGAGATGTGACACATACCTGCCTATGAGGCCATATGAAGTTGACAGAGATGTGATCACATACCTGCCTATGAGGCCATATGAAGTTGACAGAGATGTGACACATACCTGCCTATAAGGCCATATGAAGTTGACAGAGATGTGATCACATACCTGCCTATAAAGGCCATATGAAGTTGACAGAGATGTGATCACATACCTGCCTATAAGGCCATATGAAGTTGACAGAGATCTGATCACATACCTGCCTATAAGGCCATATGAAGTTGACAGAGATGTGATTACATACCTGCCTATAAGGCCATATGAAGTTGACAGAGATGTGATCACATACCTGCCTATACGGCCATATGAAATTGACAGAGATGTGATCACATACCTGCCTATGAGGCCATAAGAAGTTGACAGAGATGTGACACATACCTGTCTATGAGGCCATATGAAGTTGACAGATATGTGATCACATACCTGCCTATAAGGCCTTATGAAGTTGACAGAGATGTGACCACATACCTGCCTATGAGGCCATATGAGGTTGACAGAGATGTGACCACATACCTGCCTATGAGGCCATATGAAGTTGACAGAGATGTGATCACATACCTGCCTATAAGGCCATATGAAGTTGACAGAGATGTGACACATACCTGCCTATGAGGCCATATGAAGTTGACAGAGATGTGACCACATACCTGCCTATGAGGCCATATGAAGTTGACAGAGATGTGATCACATACCTGCCTATGAGGCCATATGAAGTTGACAGAGATGTGACACATACCTGCCTATAAGGCCATATGAAGTTGACAGAGATGTGATCACATACCTGCCTATAAGGCCATATGAAGTTGACAGAGAAGTGATCACATACCTGCCTATAAGGCCATATGAAGTTGACAGAGATCTGATCACATACCTGCCTATAAGGCCATATGAAGTTGACAGAGATGTGATCACATACCTGCCTATAAGGCCATATGAAGTTGACAGAGATGTGATCACATACCTGCCTACAAGGCCATATGAAATTGACAGAGATGTGATCACATACCTGCCTATGAGGCCATATAAAGTTGACAGAGATGTGACACATACCTGTCTATGAGGCCATATGAAGTTGACAGAGATGTGACCACATACCTGCCTATAAGGCCATATGAAGTTGACAGAGATGTGACACATACCTGCCTATGAGGCCATATGAAGTTGACAAGAGATGTGACCACATACCTGCCTATAAGGCCATATGAAGTTGACAGAGATGTGACCACATACCTGCCTATAAGGCCATATGAAGTTGACAGAGATGTGATCACATACCTGCCTATAAGGTCATATGAAGTTGACAGAGATGTGATCACATACCTGCCTATAAGACCATATGAAGTTGACAGAGATGTGATCACATACCTGCCTATAAGGCCATATGAAGTTGACAGAGATGTGATCACATACCTGCCTATGAGGCTCGTGGTGGTGAAGTTGTTGTATACTGCGACGTAGTCGTAGTAGCAGGTGCTGTGAGCCTCAAGCATGAAGGAGGGGAACTCGAGGCGAATCAGCTCACCCGGCTGTGCCACAATGTACCATGTACAGTTCATGCCATCGGGGTAGTTGTTGGGGTGGCTGGGGGTAGTGAAGATCCCTGATTCACCCTCCAAGGTACCCCCGCATGCTACAAACACAACAATACTCATTTGACTCATTCAATTGTAAACTTTGTTGATAGCCGACTTATTGTAAATGTTATTGAGAGTTTAGTTGCTGTAAAGCTTACTGAAAGCTTACTCATTGTAAACTTAAGGGGACATAGTCTGTCTCTCTGCCCAGAATTACTGGACGTAGTAATTTGTAATAGGAAATCTACTGTTTTAAACATCAAAGGGTACAGCAGTTAACTCAGCCTGACCCAGCCATAGTGCCAATAAAGCTTGTTTTGAAACTGGCTGATTTGTTTACTATTTGAACATGGCCAGGGGACCAAATTACAACCGCTGCTACAGGCTTACTAAATACAATTTGGCGGATAATATGCCCTCAACATAGTAAACATAGTCTCAACAGTGATGCGTAACTAAGTAGTTAACATGACCCATATTTAACAGTGTTTTGCCCAGGTTTTCAAAAGCCATTTTAGTGAAGGGCACATAGAGTGCAGTAAGCAATGGTTAAAAAGGCACTTGCGACATGCGACTAAATTAAATAGTTAACAAGACATAGTAGCAGTGTACAGCTTGTAGTTTAATATCATACTACTTAAAATTATTCACTACTATTGTTGATCTAAACGTCATTACTTATCATTATATTTCGGTACATTAAAGGAAATAAAAACAGGGCATTAGCTAAAATCCGTTTTCCATGTGTACACAAAGTTTAACATTGTATGTAACATTCGAGAACATTAAAAAAATACAGAAAAATACATTTGTAGCATAAATTCGATTTAAAACCCGTCTGTGTAACGATTCCTGCGGAAAATAAAAATTTAATGAGCTAGGTGATCACGTGGTATCGTAACGTCACATACAACTCACACTCGCAGCAGGCCGACCCTTTCCATGCATTCAGAGCATGCTTACAAGGACAGTTTTTGTGTCGAAACGAGCGTCAGAATGAGTTATTGTGCAATATTCCGATGTAATACAAACACTAGTCATCATAGAGGAACAAGCAGTTATCTTACGATTCCACATGAATCAAATTTTATTCAAAACAATGAATGCAAATGAGCTTACAAGTCGACTAGGTATCGGCGAGCATGGGCTCATTTTCAGAATAATTATATTGAATGCACGGGAGATAATCTACATCAATATACATACATAGTAAACATATATCGTATCCAGCTATAGAAAGTAACAA
>CM034533.1:71883578-72017836 GCA_020002185.1 Paraescarpia echinospica | reverse complement strand
TTTCCTTGGCATTTATTTTGCAATCGGGTGACACCGGATCAATCCCGACACCAAACCATTGATTTTCTTTACATTTTTGTTTATGTTTTCACGAAGTAATATAAACCAAATCATTTTGTATACTATGATGCACTGTTTGTAAATATTTTTGTAGTAATTATTTATTCGCCACAAAAATGAAAATATGGTAATTATATATATAACGATGTTTCTAAATGTTATTTATCCAGACAGATCACCATTTGTTTTCACATATATAATTACAATATATTACCGTACAATATATATATATACAATTAATAAATTATATATCCATTACATTATATTTCTTGGATAAATTAAATTTAGAAACATCATAATATAATTCCCATATTTTAATTTTTGTGGCCAATAAATAATTACTATCAAAAATATTTACAAACAATGCATCATAGTATAAAAATGATTTGGTTTATATTACTTCATGAAAATATTTAAAAAAAAAGTGTAAAGAAAATCAATGATTTGGTGTCAGGATTGAACTGGCGTCGCCCGATTACAAAATAAATGCTAAAGAACCAACTCGTTTACCAACTGAGCTAGCAGGAATGACAGAAATTCGTTGACTGATTTAAGTTATGATAAATTGTAAAACTCCTCCTTCATACATTGATATTCTAGTGATATTATTAGATTATACACGTTACTTTCTGTAGCTGGATACGATAAATGTTTGCTATGTATGTTTATTGGTGTAGATTATCTCCCGTTGGTTGCATCCGATATAATTATTCTAAAAACGAGCCCAAGCTTGGCGAAACTTAGTCGACTTGTAGGCCCATTCGCATTCATTGTTTTTCCTCTGTGATGACTAGTGTTTGTATTACATCAGAATATTGCATAACTAATTTTGACGCTCATTTCAACCCGAAAGCTATCCTTGTAAGCATGCTCTGAATGCATGGAAAGGGTCGGCCTGATGTGAGTATGAGTCATATGTGACGTCACATCTCGGCATCCCGAAAAGTGCCCCAAAAAATGCATATTCGAAAATGTACGGATGAATGCACAGCATAAAATGTGGAATTTCTAATTCATTTAATTTTCTTATTTTGTTTGGCTTGGTGGACATGGAAATAGATAGCAGGATGTAATATAATATGAATTCAAGCATTAGATATTTTTATTCCCTTTAACAAATAAAGAGAGTATGAATAAAACATAATTTTTCTAATCACACGAAAGTCTGACGCAAACAGGCTGGTCTACCAACTTGCGAAGTTTGGCGCCTCCTCAGATCAAAACGTATTTTAATAAGTTTTGCAAGTATCACGTGATTATGAATTTAACGACTAATCTAACGGCAAAAGTCTCCTTGCGATCAGACTTTAACTTTTGAAGATACGAACAAAATGAGGAATGCTTGGCGATATGTATAGTCGAGGCGCTCCGCGAATGTCTGTCGCTCTGGTTTATCCATTTTCAAAGGTCGGCGTCTCCTCAAATCAACGTATTTAATATTTTTGGCACACACAATTACAAATTTAATGGCGACCGGGATACGTAGTGATGACATGATGATACATTCTTGACATCGAGGTGCTTGCAGATGATCGAATGTCTTTAATTGTGCTCAATTGGGAACAATCTAACCGCTCGTGTGGCGCTAACGGGATGCGTTTCGAGATCGGGGTGCTCGCAAATTAATAATAATATACACAATTGTGTAACAATCTGTAGCCACGAGTAAGGTTACATGCAAAATATAGCAGGGCGTCGTATATAAAAAAAGGCAGGGCATTCTTTTTGCCTTTTTTGGGTACCAGGGCATCACTGAAAAAGGGCAGGGCGTAACGCCCTGCAAATTCGACCTAGGCAGAACACTGTCCATTTAATTGAGAGCTTACTCATTATAAACTTAATTGAGAGCTTACTCACTGTAAACTTTATAGAAAGCTTACTCGTTGTAAACTTAATTGAGAGTTTATTAGTTGTAAACTTTACAGAGAGCTTACTCATTTTAAACTTAACTGAGATATTACTCATTGTAAATTTCATTTAGAGCTTACACAATGTAAACTTAATTGAGGGCTTACTCATGCGCAGTATGCATGCATTCTGGAGGGAGAATTCTGTCAACATGCATGCATTCTGGATAGAATGATGTCAACATGCATGCATTCTGAAGGAAGAATGTTGTCAACATGCATGCATTCTGGATAGAATGTCAACATGCATGCATTCTGAAGGGAGAATGCTGTCAACATGCATGCATTCTGGATAGAATGATGTCAACATGCATACATTCTGGAGGGAGAATGCTGTCAACATGCATGCATTCTGGATAGAATGATGTCAACATGCATACATTCTGGATAGAATGCTGTCAACATGCATACATTCTGGATAGAATGATGTAAACACGCATGCATTCTGGATAGAATGATGTCAACATGCATACATTCTGGAAAGAATGCTGTCAACATGCATGCATTCTGGATAGAATGATGTCAACAAGCATACATTCTGGATAGAATTGTGTCAACATGCATACATTCTGGATAGAATGCTGTAAACATGCATACATTCTGGATAGAATGCTGTAAACATGCATGCATTCTGAATAGAATGATGTCAACATGCTTGCATTCTGGATAGAATGATGTAAACATGCATGCATTCTGGATAGAATGATGTCAACATGCATGCATTCTGGATAGAATGCTGTCAACATGCATGCATTCTGGATAGAATGATGTCAACATGCATACATTCTGGATAGAATGCTGTCAACATGCATACATTCTGGAGGGAGAATGCTGTTAACATGCTTGCATTCTGGATAGAATGGTGTCAGCATGCATGCATTCTGAAGGGAGAATGCTGTCAACATGCATGCATTCTGGATAGAATGCTGTCAACATGCATGCATTCTGGAGGGAGAATTCTGTCAACATGCCTCTACACTTACGCGTGTACTCTTCAACATCATCTTTGTCCCTGATGTCATCTAGAAGTTTCATAAATACAGCAGTGTTTATGTTATACCCAAAACAATTATATCTGCCCACATTAGTTTCCTTGGAGTTAAGGCATTGAGATGTCGTTGTGATGGGTAATATAATAATATAATCACTAGGTGGCAGCACTGAATAGTTGATGCTGCTGTTGATTGCAGTGTTAAGTTGGACACTTATTTTCTACCCAATAGGACAGCCACTAGATGGTAAATGCAGTTAGAAGAGTAAGATTAATCCATCAGTACATTAAACAAACAATAAAGAAACTGTTAGTATCAAATGTCTTAATAATAACAAGTTCTATTTATTATACATTTCTGTATAATTTATATTGTTCATCAACATCAATAATCTGTTTTGTAAGTCAAATAAATTTATTTTCATCATTTGACAATATTCTGAGGGCCATGTATTTGAACTCTTCTGAAGGCAGTTGTGTTTGCTTGCTTAGAGTAGAACCGGTAGACTTTGAATTTGGTTATCCTCACACCTATTAATCCTAGTGACACAACAACACAGTCAGGGGACCGTTTCCTTGACAATCTTATGAGCTTATAAGTCAAATTTTTCTCTTTGAAAGTTATCTTTCTCCTTAGCAGCGATCTGGCACACTGAAAACTGTCAAAACCAAGCGCACCGGGACAACTTTGTCAATGTGTCATGGAAATATTGTCCTTAGTTATAAGGCAGCAGCTTTTTGTAAATGCTCCTGAAATTTAACAACAGATTAAGGGATCATCTCAGATTAAGGGATCATCTCAGAATATTGATGTCCAATATCAGATTAAATTACTTACATTTTGGGGAAGGGGGTCGAGGCAGTTTTACCTGGCATCAGACATCGATATTTTAAGCTTCGGACTGATACCGTTAATATATATTGATATCATCATATCAATGTTTATACACTTTTGTCTAAGAAGAGGAGATAGAGGGGCTGAGACCAGATGAAAGTCATTTTGTCTGAGGGAGGACGTAGGGGGGGCTGAGACCAGATGAAAGTCATTTTGTCTGAGGGGAAGACGTAGGGGGCTGAGACCAGATGAAAGTCATTTTGTCTGATGTCAGACATTGACATTCTGAGATGATCCCTTAATCTCAGAAAGATTTGTGCACGTTTTTACGCGTTGCTCATGAGTGTCCAAGGATTACAAGCTTAAAAAACAAAGAAATTGGATATTGTGTGTCTGATCTACGGAGATATCTACGGTTTTTATAGACTTTATATATATGATTTTACTTATATTATCGCCCATTGTCATGGCAACCGACAACATTGTCATCAACGAACTTTTATGTTTCTATATCAGCCGAATGGACATTTTTCCTCGATCTGTCCTAAATCACATCATTTTAGACAATTTTACAGATGACAACATTGCAACTGCTAAAGATTTTATATGCTCACATTTCCCTGCCAATGAAACATCGTCATATAAAACGACAAGGATCTGACAAGAATAAACACAATGTCGATGACATCTTGAAACTTCTCAACGAAATCAGTACGGACAATATTCCTATATACATTGCTCGTGATCTTGGTAAATTGCCAAGCAATGATTTTAACCACATAGATATGTCTACATTATCACATGAAATCATTCTGTGCAAAAATAAACAGTGCGACACTGATGAATCCTACAGACAACTCGCTCATTCGGTGTCCGCATTGTCTACTTCTTAATTATGATTGTGTCTCTTCTGACCACCTACCCTTATGCTTTACCATATCTGTCAACTTATTACCTACTTCTGATGCATCCACTCAGGAGCAAATTCGACAGCCTTGTCCTATGTGGGGGGTCAGGGCCTCACCCAGGATCACCCAACCATCAGGAACACGACCGATGCAAAGCCAGGAAATGTTGTCACAAAAATCATAATAAACTATATAATCTGATATTATTTTGTTCAACCTCTATAAACTTCAATATTAACAAAGTTCTGTATTTTACAAACGAAGATAATATTCAATTGATCATCAACAAAAAAAGCATATTTTACCTAAATGTTATATTAACATTTCAAAGGTGACAAAACAGTTTTAACAGTGCCCGAATTACATTTATCAGGAGGAATATAATTTATAGATTTAGTTACATCGTAACATTGCTGCCGCATGCAGACCACCGTCGTTGGAAGAAGCCGACATGTCAACAGCGGTTGGCATAATTCGGCTTCAAACACACGCTATTTATGATTAAAATAAATGTTACATAGATACAACTACACTTCTGAAATTTCATTAATATTCCATTTATTAACCACCACCATAAATTTACTGGAGAGCCAGTTACAAGTTTTGAAAATTGTCACCGATCTGGATCGGCTAATGTTCGATGACTTGGTCTTGGTTTTGGAAGACTGCAGAGTCCGCATGGGTTAGGCGTAATGATGAAAAAAACTAAATGATTATTTAAATCACAGACAAAGTCTACTATTTCCAAAGTTCATCAAATATAATCCGTGAGTGGAAGCAAGTTGTACGTCGGCCAAACTGAACGATTTACAATTTTGTGAAATACAGCCTCAATCAACAACGGCTGATGCGGAGTCTGTCCTACGCATATGACAGAGCTAGGTCAGTGCGCTCAGCGGATGACCATGTTAACAAAGGCACTAAACTCGGTCGAACACTGACTTACAACACACTGGCGGCGGAACGACAAGACACTGACACACTAACAAAATTGCAATGCACGCGATTGCTAGTGAACTTCATTCACGTTTGAATTTCCTCAAATAAAAAGTTTGCAATGTTGCACGCGTCACTATTTACTGTAATGTTCATTTGTTCACCGGATAACTATGCAGAGTCATTTTACTTGTTCGGGCCAAAAATCACTTGTTCCGGACAAACGGACAAGTGCTATTTCGAACGTTGATATATATACATATATATGTAAACATATATACATACGTTGATATATATACATATATATGTAAACATATATACATATATACGTGACATATATACATATATACGTGATGACATTAACACACGAACAGCAGCTCTAGAAGAAAGGATACTAAATCTCGAACAAAGATATGCCTGTGTAGATACGGACGAGAACCTGGAGGGCCGTCTTACAGCTTTGGAGAACAGGGTGCCCTCGTACGCAGACTGTAGTGGGTGCACACGATGGTCGCGCTCTAAACAGTGTCGTTCTCTTAACCTACCCGAATCGGAGAACGAAAACGTAGTGGAAAAAATCAACCAAATACTGAGAGACGGGCTCAAGCTCACAGATGTAAAATGTGAAAAAGCTGTACGCAAAACATCCAACAGAAACGGCTACCCTGGCGTCGTAATAACGACGTTTAAAACTGCTAATGACAAAGCGAAAGTAATGAAAACAAAAAAAGACTTACGACAAAGTGCGAAATATCGTGACATCATAATAGTCCACGACAAGCCAAAAGAGCAATGTGTAATCGAATCGAACTTCAGAATCCTCGTGAAAGCTCTTGACAACAACAACCTGGAACTAAGTGGCTCCAGAATCACGAGATGTGACACCGGATCTCGTAACGCCAACAACCGCGCTCACAATTCCCCATCAACCACCAGGAACAATGAACAAGGAAACAGTCGTGGTCGAAACCCAAGAAATCGAGGGACACGTCGGGAGCGCGACAATAGATCAGATGTGCGCGGTCGTCGCTAGGTGTCCGTTGGATGTTGGAACGTTAACGGGTGGAAGCTAAACAAAAACACCGACAACTACCAAGTGAGGGCAGAATGTGTTAAACACCTCAACACGGATGTAATCGCCGTGGTGGAAACACATCTTACAGATGTAAACATGCTGGAAATGAATGGATATAAATGGTGGGGGCATAATCGCACAAACCTGAACTGTCGGGCCAAGTCAGGGTCAGGCGGAGTAGGCATTTTTGTAAAAGATGCTCTGCTGCATGATTTTAATGTGAAAATTCTAGACACATCTGTGGTAGGAATAATGTTGATAACTTTCACAAACAAGAGCTCGGATACTAGTTTTAGGATGTGTGTGTGTTACCTTCCTCCTGACGGATCATCACGTTACATTGACCCCGAAACCTATTACAACGAACTATTATCACATATATACTGATACCAGAAACTTGGAATATTCTTCATATGTGGCGATTTCAATGGCCGTTGTGGCAGTGAGCCTGATTACATTGAAGGTGTGGATGACATTCCTGAGAGAAAAGTTATTGATTTTAAAGTGAATTCACCTCATCGACCTTTTAATATCATCAAACTGTTGCATGCTGAACGGTCGCGGTTCGTTGATAAACGACTTCACATCTGTTTCAACCAAAGGTTTGGCTGTTGTTGATTATTGCCTTGTACCGCATGAACGTTTGGCGTCGTTTACCGACTGTGTATACATATATATACATATATAATATATGTATACATATATATATTCATATATATATAGATATACACACCAGCATGGTAAATTTTAGTAATCATACTTAGTGTGTCCAATCATAAAATATCAAAATAAACTAAAAGTACATATTACCATTTATGAAGACAAGGCAGAGCACATGGCTGAATGCACATCTCATGTGTGATCAGAAATGTAAGTAGCATTTTTCGTGTCAAATGATGCATTTTCTGTTTAAAAGTGAAAAAAGATGCCCATTTCTGTTCAGAAAAGTAATATTTTATTTCAAAGTTAACTTTGAAAAATAATACATTCTGTCTAATATTTAAAATATCACAATGTTATGATCTCTACATCTAAATAATACTGTTTTAGTGTGTAGTTAACTTTTCTAACAACATTTATATGTGCAATATTTGCAAAACAATAACAACTGTACATAATCAATTTAAATAAAATAATTCCTGTCACACAATAACATAAATGTCTGTTGTTCCTCATGCAGCAGGGCTTAATATATACATTAAAAAAAATTAATTTACCCAAGCAATCATATTAAGGCCAGACACCCCAGGTGAAATGGTGTTTTTTGACAAAAAATACTGAAAATGGTTTTCTGCCAGATTATTATACCTTTGTATGCTTACTATCAATAAAGTTAACTTCTATGACAATTACATACCTCTAAGTGAGTTTTAGTCATGGATTAAGCATGTCGATATCATGTAATGAAATCCATTATGCAATCTTTGACAGCCATTTTCTCCAAAAAAAATGTCTTCAAATTTCTGCATTTGGAAACGGGATATCTCTTGGAATAATTATGCTATGTAAATAAAGTTTTCAGTGTTGCATTCAGCATATTCTACTGTGTGCAATGATCAGACACTTTTTTTAAATCATGAATAGTTTGAAAGATAGCCATATTTGTTGCAAAGAAAACCAAGATTTTTTTCGTATTTTACCCACAAAAAAATAAAAAAATAAAAACACATTTCAAAAAATGCTCTGATCATTGCACAATAGACTCTATAGAGAACATGGATTTGCAAGAATTATACCTATATATGGATTCAATAAAAAGTGGCAGCTTTTCCAAATTAGCCAATATTTGCTCAAAATGGCAGCCATTTTGTTTGTTACCATGGAAACGGGGGGTCTGGCTGAAAAAAGTTCAATATATATTTTACTCAGTAGGACCCATTTCATGCATTGGGCAGAAAAAATTGAACTGTTTGCACAAATTAAAAAATAATCCTATCTACCTGCCGTGTCTGGCCTTAACAATTATGAATATTCAAGTGACTGATGCAGTTTCATTTTAGCCATCGCTATATATAACGCCATCCAAAGGAATTTGTTAGAAATACGAAACGCCGGCTATATGACTTTGAGCCAGTGTAACCTAGGCTGTTGTTATTCCTTCGAGTTTTGTGCTCTAAACTAGAATATGTACATTTATGCGTGTTATAATGATGAGACAATTACATTTAATTAGCAACATGTCTTCAATGAGCTTAGCAGACAGCCAGACAACGATCGCAAAACGGTTTATGTTAGCACCTTCCGCCCCCGTCCCTGTTTACGTCGGTTGACACCAAGGAACCTACATTTAAACAGGAGGCATCACTGAGCGAAATCATGGCAGTCTACAATTGGTGTTTTTGTCTGCTATTTGGGAGGCTAGCATGTGTGTCAGTGCAAATGTTCTGGCTTGGCGTGCCTGCAGAATGGCGGACTAACCGCTCCACTTACTTACTTTGAATGGAAATAGCGCATGCTGCACCGTTTTGTATTGATACACGATCTTTGCCTTTGGTTGACACGACTCATGAGATAGCACTGGCGCCATCACACTCGTAACGATTTGCCATGTGCGTTTTAAAAATCATTCGTCATAAATCCACCAAAATAAATTAACAGTGTTGCATAGTAATCATGTTTGTTTCAAAATATCGCCAGTAAAGTCAGTATCGATTACGGTGTTGGTAAATACTTAATTTACGAAGTATTGTATTACCCTGAGCATACACCATTCTACATTGTCTGTTTATATCAATCATCTTTCATATTATTACGTAAGATACGTCCAATATACTTATATTGGTCAACAATCGGTATACAATCACCATTAAGTAAAAACAAGTTACTAACACTGTTTTCAACATGTTATATTCAAATATTAATATAGCACTTTTCTCACTGTTATACTTTATATCATAAGCATCACCATAGTTCTCACCTACTTTCAACAGTTCACGAAGACCTTCGGCAGATGGTGATATAGCTTATTATGGTGTCTTCAACAGACTGAAAATCAACTTTTGGTAACTATTTTTAATACTGATATACATTTTAGAAGTCCTATGTTTAAATACTGAACTACCCAATTGTATACTTAAAGTTGAATGCACATTTTATATATATTTTTTATTAACCATCTATTTTTTATTCCATGTGTCTATATTTTTGTATTTTATTTACTTATTTCAATTTTTTTATTTACTTGTATTGTATGTATACATATGGACTTTTGTCTGACATAAACATTATTATAAAAAAACACTTACCACTGCCACCGCGACGATTTGTCTCATACATCACATGGAAGCCATGATTGGATGATGAGCCGTCAGTGACAAATTTCAGTTTGAGGCTGCCCGTAGCAAGCATGGGGGGTGGTAGGGAGGACCCACACAGTCGCCCCCGGCGAGGTGTCTTGTCCTCTACATCATCTCCAAGCTGGCACACATACAGGGGGCACACATGTTATTCACGGAATCAGACCAGTTTTGTCAATTCCAGTTCTAGTAAATTCCAAAAAATCAATTCCAATTGCACCTTGCAGAAAATCAATTACCATTCCAAATTATCAATTCCAATTAAAGAAATAAAAAAATCTAATTCCAATTTATCTTAAAATGATGCAGTCTGTTCCTAGTTTTTTACTTGTTAATAAATATAATGTTCTTAAGACTAAAATAACTATGTTGAATGTATGCTGAGTTAACCGCAATACCTTTGATGTTCAACAATTTCCCATTTTCCCACATTCAACATAGCAGACTTCCTGTTGTAAATTATTATGCTGGCTAATTCAGGGTAGAGGAACAGACTATCTCCCTCAACACAGTTTTATTTATACTTGAAAACATGCATGCGCAATCATATTTAATTAGATATGATTAAAAGAATTCACTATTGTTCAATGTCGCTTTTACGTTGGGTTCATCGGTTCATCGGTTTATGTCTGCAGCTGGAGACTTGTGTACCTGGATGTAGTTTGTATGACAGGTGTACCTGCATGTAGTTTGTATGACAGGTGTACCTGGATGTAGTTTGTATGACGGGTGTACCTGGATGTAGTTTGTATGACAGGTATACCTGGATGTAGTTTGTATGACAGGTGTACCTGGATGTAGTTTGTATGACAGGTGTACCTGGATGTAGTTTATATGACAGGTGTACATGCAGGTAGTTTGTATGATAGGTGTACCTGAATGTAATTTGCATCATTGCACTCTCCCGTCTGTCCAATGTCAATGGCAATAAAGGAGACAATGATAGGTGTGCCTGCAGGCTGTACAATGTCGTACACACACTCGTGACTGCCAGGGTAGGCTTGGGGGAAGTAGGGGGACTTGATGTCACCAGTGGCCGCCTGCAACATCCCTCCACATGCTGGAAGAAAGGCGACAGGTGTCAATGAGCATGACATTTAGGTAGGGGGTGACATGTCAGCTGTCTGTCAGGTAGTGGTGACATCTGCCAGGTGTCTGTCAAGTAGGGGTGACATATGTAAGGTGACTGTCAGGTAGGGTGATGTATGTCAACTGTCTGTCAAGTAGGGGTGACATCTGTCACGTGTCTATCAAGTAGGGGTTGCATCTGTCAGCTGTCTTTCAAGTAGGGGTGACACCTGTCAGGTGTCTGTCAGGTAGGGTGACATATGTCAGCTGTCTGTCAAATAGGGGTGACATTTGTCAGCTGTCTGTCAGGGTGACATTTGTCAGCTATCTGTAAGGGTGACATCTGGTAGAAGTGACATCTGTCAACTTTGTGTCTGGTGGGGATGACGATTGCCAGTACTGCGGATAATTTTACTACTATCAGAGTACCCGGGTATTATGATACCTGTATTACTACTACAATACATTATTTTAGTACATTACAACAAATAGAAAGCAGTGCCAAACCATACTGCATGGATGATGCCACCACGTGGCCTTGAGGTAGTACATTAGAAAGTTGAATATGTGAATGACGTGGTTAGATGGTCGATCTATAACCTAAGTTTGATAAATAATACAATTTACTAAATATTACTGAAAATGTGTACAAACAGTATTACTGTGACAATGGAAATTCAGCTGATTTGTTCTACCAAATATTGCTAGTATCAACGGTTCAGTGTACTATCAGCAATAATCACCAATCTTTAAATTGAGTATTGATAGTATTAGTAGTTCAGAGTACTATCACTGATGACTATGGTTAAATTTACTATGATAATATTGCATCATCGCACTGAGTATCACAATGCATTAATAGTTTGATGCTTAGTTTGGCAATGTATATTAGTTTTGAACATATTTTAACTATATTTATTTGCTGGCATCAGCTGAAATTGACCACCCTTCTTCTTCTTCCTTTATACAACCAACACCATTTTGTTGATGATTCTGTCGTAGAGTTTTTGAGAATGAGACATCTGCTCAATGAGTCCGCAACATGTTGTTTACCATTTCTCTGCTTGAGATCTTTTATTTCTCCTGACATAGACAATGTCTCTTCCAAATGATACAAGCAATGTAGGGTGAACGAAATTGCCCACATTTTGACATGGCAGCCAAACCAGTGCTGAACCACCACCCAGCCGGCACCGGGATTCGAACCCTGGTCCCTCTGAACTCTCTGACTGCTCAATCACTGCTCTCGCAATGACATAATGATCATGGATGACCATTGGTCCTTCTGTTACACAACAGCAGTTCATAACAACCACTCACCGACTTCCCAGGTCGCCCGGAAACCAGATCCATGATTTGTCGCATCTGTCTTAAACTTGATCCAGAGTGCGTTAGTACTTGATGTGTAGGGTGCTGGTTCCCTGGTGCCGCAGTATCGCCCTACCTCCCTTGCCCTCTCGTTCGGACCGTCTCGCAACTACCAACATATCAGTCATTACCACTATTCACACAAGAAATGTTCACATTAAATGTGTCATAATTCTGTGTATTTAAATTTAAAGCAATTCTTTGAGAATTTTAATCTCTACATAATGTATAGAATTATTCATTAATCCTATTAATATGACTAAGTTGAGTAATTCTATGCATTTAGTTTATTAGACTTATTTTATTAATCAGAAATGACCATGACAATATTTCAATATAATAACTCCAGCATTCACGATCCATGAATACCAGGTACTGTCCATCAGACTTTGGGTACCTCCGGTGAGTTTTATGGGGCAAGAAAAACCTCCAGCTGCTGTTTATGTCAGGGATTCAACAACAAAAAGAAGGAAAAGGGAAAGGAACAATCTGTGGAATAAACGGAGAGTGAATATACAACAGCCCATGTCAGTTGGAATGATTTACAAGTGTGCTTCACTGAGCAAGCATGCAGACGTATAGTCATATACTAATTAATCATCCACATGGCAACAAACTCAAACTGATTCGTCTAAACACAATTATTTATCGGCTATTTTGCACACAGAAGACCACTATTATGCATAAAATGCAAGACATAAGTGGAAGAGAATGTACTTTTGGGAGAATACCATGTTTTGATACATCTCAGACATGTTATAAGCTTACAAAGTATTGCTTTAAACCATTTACTGTGCTATTCAGTAGTCCCCTCTTGATTGGCCCCCCTCGGCCACCCCAAACAGTGGTCAGATTTCCATTGCTTTAACTCTTTTATCATTAAGACAATACCCTTCTCAGGCATGTGTTGATTGTTTTAAACAAATTCACGCTGCCCGCATCCATACAATCCGCAGATAATCTGTCCTATTCTTTTATGGTCCTCTGTGAGATAGACGCCAACACCATAGTCTATCAATCCCTTTTGATAACATCCTGATCAAAGAAAAGTAATATACGTCTATCTACTAATATTACTTTATTAAGGTAGCTGCACCGGGTATCATGTCAGTTGATTTCTTTATTTTCTTCTTCATAGAACATTAGTAGTCAGTATGAACATGTGTACTATTAAAAAAACCAAGGCACTATCACCATATGACACCAATCATTCCTTTAAAAACTAGTATTTTTAGTGTGTCTGTGGAAAGTCCCTTTTCAGATTCTTGGAAACTGACGATGTTTCCATAGTGACGATCACGTGTGCGTCAGCCCAGTTCAAACATAAATCCATTTACCACGAATGCAGATCATATAGTCTGGTTATTCTCATGCAACTATGCTGATGTATTATAATTACCTAAATGCATCACGCTGTCAAATCACCAAATACTGGCGGCAGTTTTGTTTATTCTCTGATAATGCCCGACCTCAGCCGCCATTTGCAATGACACGTGACTGACACCAGCAGGTGTCAATTAATCTTGTCTACCACAGCACGTTCAACACATGGCCCTTCGTAACACAATATAATGAGACAACTTGGCGGGACAACATTGGGGGCAAATCTCAGTAATAGAAGTGTCTGTCAAATTGTGTTGAAATAAGCCAGAAGCCAGTAAAAAGTCACATTTCCAAGCACAAAACAAGCATCTGGTGACACCTTTATAATTGTAACAACCAGGAAGTGTTACTTAATGTAACTTTTTATTAAAAAAAACTGTCTTTCAACATTGTAGCAAAATGTTTATGAAGCTGTATCAAACTTAATATGCATTTGCTTACAAAAAACCCAGTGTGCATGTCAATAACATGTTTGTACTTACAACCATACAAATTTTTCTTTTGGGGAGTTTCTCAAAATGAAATAAAATGCCATTTTAAGGTGATTTTTGACGTCTTTTTAATTGTCTTTAAACACATTTAAATATCTCTAAACATAAAAAACAATTCTTTTGGTCTGGAATATTGTTGAGTATCTGAGGTAAACTCTGAGAAAAAATTGTTAGCTTATCTTCAAAACTTATATTAGAAATGATTAATTCAAAAGAAGCATATAATAGCCAATGCAGCCACCTTAAAGAAATAAGAGGCTCCTCGCAAAATGTCATATTTTAATTAACTGTCATATCTTAAAAACTACTTGTTCAATCTTGACTAAATTTGCAGTGTCTTAAGTCTATATGAAAAGAATGTCAGATATTAAATACAAATCACTTTGCTTAATGGTAACCATGGAAACCAGATAATTTGTGGACATTTTGATGGGGTGGTTTTGTGGATAGTCCCATGGAAAATTGAATTTATATATTTCCATTTTTGTTATTTATTCTAGCAAACTGTATATTTAGTTGTACAATGAAGTAGTTTGGCTGAAAAAAGTAGTAATACTTTTAATAAAAATTAATTTTTAATATTATTGTATGTTTAAAAGAATTATAGACAAATATTTAAAATGTTTACCAAATGTTTTACTCTTTATTCAAACAAACTATTTCATTGCGCAACTTAATATATTAGTTGTAAAAATATGTAACAAAAATGAAGATCTATGAATTAAAATTTCCGTGGGATTATCCACAAAACCACCCCATCAGCATTTCCAAGAATTATCTGGTTACTATGGTTACCATTAAGCAAATTGATTAGTATTAAATATTTGGCATTATTTTCATACAAACTTTATACACTCAAATATGGTCAAGATTGAACAAGTAGGTTTTTAAGATGTGACAGTTAATTAAAATATAACATTTCACAATAAGTTTGTGTCATTAGCCGAGACGTTCTGCCTGACCTCAACATAGTCCCAGGTGCATTCGCGGTGAGTCTCAAGGTCAATGTTCGTGAAGGTCAACGTGATCTTCTCCATTTCCTTCACTATTATTGTCCACACACATTGCGCGTCACGCTGATAGGGATTGGGGTAATTGGGGGATATGACAACCCCCTCCGCTGCTGTGAGTGCTGCGCCGCACCCTACAGCGCCTGTGGGGGGGACATACGTTAGAACTCACATCACAAATTGACAATTAGTTATAGTTGATCCAACTGAAAATACACAAATGTAAGTATATGGAGACGTAGACAGTACAGACTAGATTCTTTAAGAGTTGCTATGGACATCAATGTCATGCCATATTTCACTGCTATTATTTTACAAAATGGAATAGAGGCTACGTAAAATTACCTATGTTGAGATGATCCCTTCACAGCCCTCAATTCCCTGTTACTTTGAAACAACTCCAAGTTCCATTACTTTGACACAACCCATAGATCCCTATTACTTTGAAACAGCCCCTAGTTCCCTGCTACTTTGACACAGCCCTTAGTTCCATGTTATTTTGACACAACCCGTAGCTACATGATATTCTAACACAACCCCTAGTTCCGTTACTCGGCACAACCTCTACTTATGTTACTTTGACACAACCCCTGGTTCTGTTACTTTGAGATAGCCCCTAATTACCTGCTATGGCAGCATAGGTGACATGGAAGCCATGGTCGTTGTTGTTCCTGTCACTGTGGAATGTCACCAGAGCATATGGTCCCGTGGTCCTCAGTGGTGGAGGGTCCTGACTGTCACAGTACATCTGTAGGACCAGATCCTCTTCCAACAGACCATCCTGTATCTATGAAAACAGAAAAAAAGAACTTGGCCAAATACCCTATGAAAGAGAATCTGGGTTCTGTTTCAATAACATTCTTAAGAGCGCACACAGCCGACTTTGCTGCTTAAGGTAGCTGCATCGGGTATTGTGTCAGTTAATTTCTTAATTTTTTTCTTCATAGAACATTAGTAGGTGTCAGTATGAACATGTGTACTATTAAAAAAACCAAGGCACTATCACCATATGACACCAATCAGTCCTTTAAAACCTGGTATTTTTAGTGTGTCTGTGGAAAGTCCCTTTTCAGATTCTTGGAAACTGACGATGTTTCCATAGTGACGATCACGTGTGCGTCAGCCCAGTTCAAACATAAATTCATTCACCATGAATGCAGATCATATAGTCTGGTTATTCTCATGCTACTATGCTGTTGTATTATAATTACCTAAATGCATCACGCTGTCAAATCACCAAATACTGGTGGTAGTTTTGTTTATTCTCCGATAATGCCCGACCTCAGCCGCCATTTGCAATGACACGTGACTGATCCCAGTAGGTTCAATCAATCTTGTCTACCACAACAAGTTCAACACATGGCCCTTTGTAACACAATACCATGAGACAACTTGGCGGGGAAAACCTTGGGGGGAAATCTCAGTAATAGAAGTGTCTGTCAAATTGTGTTGAAATAAGTCACATGCCAGTAAAAGTCACATTTCTAAGCAAAAAAAACAAGCATCTGGTGACACCTTTATAATTGTAACAACCAGGAAGTGTTACTTAATGTAACTTTTTATAAAAACTACAATACTTACAAAGCCATAACTTGACATATGAACTCGACTTGTGTTTACCCAAAATTGCACAGGATGGTTTTATGTTTGGTGAACGGGTCGTGCCAAAAATGCAGTACGGATTTTTGCTGTCTTTCAACATTGTAGCAAAATGTTTATGAAGCTGCATCAAACTTAATATGCATTTGTTTACCAAAAAAAAACGCGTCTGAATAACATGTTTGTACTTACAACCATAAAAAAAATTCTTTTGGGGAGTTTCTCAAAATGAAATAAAACATATTTTAATTGTCTTTAAACACATTTAAATATCTCTAAACAACATAAAAAAATCAATTCTTTTTGGTCTGGAGTATTGTTGAGTATCTGAGGCAAACTTTGAGAAAAAATGGTTAGCCTATCTTCAAAACTTATATTAGATGATTAATTCAAAAGAAGCATATAATAGCCGGTGCAGCCACCTTAAAATCAATTTTGCTCATTAATAATGACCTTTACAGAGAAGACTGTCAACACCAGGGTGCGCCACCAGGACACTTTAGCAGGTGTCACGAAAACCAGTTTTTTGCATTTTGAAAAATCCCCTTAAATATAACAATGGATTCTCTTTAGTGAAAGAGTGTCATTATTATCTCATTATCTTAGTGAGAGTTGCCATATCTGCAATAATTTTGCTGCCTGTTCACTCCTATAAGATGGTCACGTGATGAACTGGTCAAAATGGAAATATTTAACCATTTTTTGTTCCTATGTTTAACAGAAAGATTAGTAAGAAGTCACATGATGTGGACAGGTGACTTGATGAGAATGGGAGCATGCGTGGAAAGTCTCCAATCTATGAATCCCACATTTATACACATTTCACTTCTAATAAGGCATCATTTCAGAACACTGATTCCGTTCATCTGGCTCAGCCCACCCACTCTCCTCAGACAAAGTTTGTAAACACCGATATGATGATGTCAATACATTCACAGTAATTGTCCGAAGCATAAAATATTGCTGTCCAACGCCAGGTGAAACTGCCTCTGACCCTCCTCCCCCAATGAAAGTAATTCCATCTGATATCGTACATCGATGTTCTGGGATGATCCCTAACTGATTCTGATTCAACACGGTGTAAAGTAAATATTGTGAAAACGACTGACCTTCAAGTAGTCGAAGGAACAGTTGGAGTGTGCTTCCATTGCGAGGTGACCAAAGGTGAACAGTATGATGTTGCCAGGTGACACAGTCACAGTCCAGACGCAGTCACGGTTGTGTGGATACACCCCGGGGTAACCAGGACTGGTGATCACTCCATGGTCACGACCCTTAAAATTCTCTCCGCAAACTGAATACATACAAATATTTCATGGTTCCTGCGTTTTCCAACCAATCCGCTGCATAGTCAAGTCAAGTAAATCAGTACCTGATTGTTAATTAACATACCCTCCTCATACAGACAGATTACACTATTGTGGATATTGAAAATTTTCTTTTCAGGTTTGACCAGTCGATTGAATAAGATTGAATAGGAGGGTAACCAAAATAATAGCCTACATTACAAGTGAAAAAGGAAGCCAATGGCGCACCGAGAGTCCAACACGTTGTCGAGTGTAGCCCGGCATTCTGCAACCAGCCATTCTGAGATATTTCTCAATTCTTTTTTAAACACATCCACACATTGAACCAAACAGTTTGATAAACTTCTTGATAAATATTCACACTGCTGTCATTTAAAACACACAGTAGATAATTTGTTCCATTAATTTACAACCCTCTGTAAGGATGAGTACTGTCTGATATCTAATCTATGCCATTCCTTCAATAATGTTACTTTGTGTCCTCTAGTTAAAAAAAATACTTCCATTAATAATTCATAATCGATCAATATCTAAACTTCTATTTGATCTCCTCTTAGGGATCATTTCAGAACGTTGATGTCCGATATCAGACAAAATTACTTTTGTTTGGTGGGGGGGCACAGTGGTTTCATCTGGCATCAGACAGCTATTTTACGCTTCACACCAATACTGTTAATACATTAATATCATCATATCAATGTTGACAAACTTGCGTCTGGGAGGGTGGCGGGGTCTGAGGCCAGATGAAAGTAATTTCATATGATATCAGACATCAACATTCTGAGATGATTCCTTAATCTCCTTGTTTTGTTAAAACACATCCTTTCAAGTGATTCTCGGAATCCACTCACTTGGGTCTACAGCAGTCCAGACAGCCTGGAAACCATCAGAACTGACAGTGGCGTCCGAGTGGAACCAGATGTACAGCTGGTTGTGAGTGCTCGTGTATGTGTCATTTGTCGCCTGGTTGAGTTTACACAATTTAGCAACCATGTGTGATGACGCTTGCGACCCGTCATGTATCTCGACGAAGTCGTACTGACACATGTGACTAGGCTCCAGGCTCAGGCGGGTGAATGAGAGGGAAATCACCTGGAATAAAGAACATTAACTTTTATGTAGCAACAAACCATGCACTGCAGTTATGTTGTTCTCCTGTGTGTCACATTGTTTGTTTCCTCAATCACCATCACATGTGGCCATAGTGAGCGATTTATTCAGGTGCGGTGCTGGCCATGACACAGGTTTACACCAACAGCTTTTTCAACAGAACTAGAAAGAACTGGAATGATCTATCCTGGACAGACACTTCTAAAGTTCCTGCAGTGCTATTGCACACCCCTCATATCAGCGTAATCACCTTAGGGTTTTTGCCAATTAATATAGAGACATAAAGGTGAGACTGGCCTCAATACTGATCCTCAATTTCTGTTTTCGTTTCTTTTTATTCCTGCTCACTGTTCTTGCGTTGCTGTCTCCACCAAAGCCTCCCCTCCCCTCCCCTTCCACACTACAGCACAAGATTCAAACCCGGTTCTCTCGATTGAGTCTGATGCTCTAGCCACTGCCCCACTGTGCTCCACAAGTAAAGGGTGGTTGGGGAATAATCTCAGGGGGATGTACCTTATCTGGGGATGTTGTGATCACCCAGGCACAGTCTCTCCTGTGGGGGTAGCTCTCGCCCTCCTCTTGGGGGTAACGAATCATCCCAGATGATCCCAGCAAAGGCCCACCACACCCTTTAAACAAAAAAGTCACAAACAACTGATCACATTATCTTAGTATTTCTTCAAGACAACAGAACACCATCTAGACCTCTCTAGGAAGTATTCAGTCATGCTACAAATACTGTGTGAAGACTGTTCATATACAAATATCCACCACTGTCTACAGGCAGGTACTCATTTATACAGCTGAATAACTGAAACAATGTGGAGTGAACAAAATCACCCTGCTAATGTTTAGCACACACTATTTATACACATCTACAGCTCTGTCAGTTCTCAGACAAGTTCTGGCAAAGTCTAGCAGCGGTGGTACAACTTTCTCTATAACATAGGAGAACACAATAAAACCTGCAAAGGTGAATGTGTAAGATCAAAGAGACGTCTTACTTTGCTGGGGTTCGTCGCAGGTGTAGCCTGTGAACTGGTCAGTGCATTCGCAGCTGAAGCTCTCTGAGTTGGGGCGACAAGTGCCTCCGTTCTGACAGGGCTGGCTTGCACACATGTCCTCCAGCACACTGCAGTTGTGGCTGGTCCAGCCTGCCTGACACACACAGGTGTAGGTTGTTCCTGATACCTGCAGACACACGGGGTAGGGTACAGTGGGGAAGTGCAGACTGAGGTAAAGTACAAAGGGAAGTTCTTATATAGCGCAGTATCCAGTCCTCAGGACTGCTCAAATGATGGTGTGCACATCTGGCACAGCCGATTTGCATACTGGACTTTGTGCAAGACAACAGCACACGGAGGCCTCCCATTAGAGGAGGCTAATTTATGCAAGGACATGTTAATTACTCCCGTGGGAGAATCAAATCAACCAATCAGCGCGCACTGGCGCGCGTCCCTCAGGAGAATCCTAAGCTGATCCCGCACTCAGTTTGCGAAAGCATAAAGGGGCAGACGTTTGTCTAATTTGATACGAGTTTGTATTGGTTCTTATTTTTTGCACGATCATCTGTTTCTTCTCGTCCGTTGGTTCAGCTACGATTCGTCGCTGCATCGAGGTGATTTGGACGTCTCTCAGCTGGATTGAGCTGAGTATTTTCGTTTTATATTTGATTTGCGTTTAATTATCACGATTCGGGTTCCGCCATTTTGTCATCTTGTAGTTTGAATTCGTCGTCGGCCCTATCATGTCGTCGGCGTGTTCCCCGATTTCTGTTCTGTGTATCGGTCATAGTCATGTTTCATGGCTGCGTACGTTCGTAGAATCGGCAGATCTGTTTGCCGGATTCGAAGTTCAGGGCCGCTCATGCGATGTCCAGTTTCTAGGTCATCGTGGGGCGACCCTGGAGACGTTCCTGGCGCCGGCCATGATGGCGCGGATAGTTTCGTGTCGGGCGGATGTCATCGTGATCCACTTGGGTGGTAATGATCTCGATGGGAGATCTTACCCGAACCCAATCATGGTTGCGATTGACATCCAACGTCTCGCTGTGAGATTGCTCGGTACGGGCGTACGCCGCGTTGTTGTGTCAGGTTTGTCGTCGGCAAAGATGGCGGAACTCGAGTTACGCGGTAGGAGCGGAGCGGGTTGTCCAGATCAATCGGTACCTTGATGCGTTTTGTTCCGACACTGACGGAATTTCTTTCTGGCGGCATAAACGCCTGTGGAACAGTATTCGGCCTGTTTTCCGCAGGGACGGAGTCCATTTCTCAGACATTGGGAATTATAGGTTTTACCGTAGTATGCGGGGTGCCATTATTCACGCAGTGGGAGCAATATTTGGTTAATTTCACGGGGCACGTCATCGAGTAAATATTTTAATGTCCAACATCAAGGATGGCGTGTGCATTGTCATGGCATTCGGATGCACATTTTCGGTTGAGTTTTTACGCAATGAGTACTTATAGATCTGGTATAACCGCGGGGATAAATTATGTTGTTTTTGAGCGATAATATGTCAACATTGAATGCAGTATTGGTGGATTCAGCGTTTTTGTCATATTATTGACTGCGTTTAGCCGCATGTTGGTTTACGTTGTTTAACAGTGGTCGTATTTACACACGTTTCGTGGGAGGGCTACAGACTCCTAGTCTAAATTGCGTAGCCTCTTACAGGCACGGAGGGAATTTTATAGCTATGCCCGGTAGAGTTTATGCTATACGGTTGTCGTGTTTATGCACGTTTTTGTGTGAGGGCCACAGGCAACTATGCTAAATTGTGTGTAGACTCTTACAGGCATTACATGGCAGGACTTTTGTTAGCTGTTCAACTTTATGCTATACAGTTGTCGTGTTTATACACGTTTATGTGGGAGGGCCACAGGCAACTATTCTAAATTTGTGGTTGGCTCTTACAGGCATGACATGGCAGGGATTTTGTTAGCCGGTCAACTTTATGCTATACAGTTGTCGTGTTTAGGCACGTTTTTGTGGAAGGGCCACAGGCAACTATTCTAAATTGTGTGTAGACTCTGACTGACATATCCTGGAAAGATATCTGTTTGTTAGGCCAGTAAACTTTATGCTATACAGTTGTCGTATTTATATACATTTTGGTGGGAGGGCCACCGGCAACTATTCTAAATTGTGTGTAGACTTACATACCAAGAGTGGACGGATTTTTGTTAGTTATGACGGCCACAAGCAACTATTCTACATTGTGTTTAGACTTTTACGGATGAGACATGACAGTTTTGTTGGTTATGCCAGTAGACTTTATGCTATACAGTTGTCGTGTTTATGCACGTTTTTGTGGGAAGGCCACAGGCAACTATTCTAACTTCTATGTAGACTCTTACAGACAAGACATGGACGAGGTTTTGTCAGTTATGCCGGTAAATTTTATGCTAGACAGTTGTCATGTTTATACATGTGGGAGGGCCACAGGCGATTATTATATTGTGTATGAACCATTGTGGCATAATGTTTTCAACAAGTATACCCATCTACTTATGCAGTGTATGTCTACTGGCAGTTTGTCTGACAATTTACATTGGTTGGTGGCACAAGTAACTTCGTGGTATATTGAAAATGCTCCGGTTTGGGGTGGATAGCGTTGTTGCGGACAGTGTTTGTCTACATTAATCAGATTCACTATATCTAACGTTTCTTGTTCTATCTACTGTGAGATTGTCTGCGGTGTTATTTGATTTGTAGAATGCCTCGAGCTCCACGTGGACGTGGTCGACCGGCGCGTCGGGCATCGCTGACTCGGCAGACACGTTCGCGAACGGCTGCCATAGCTGTCCCGTTGGCCGCCCCGCCCCTGTTTCGGGGGGCATGCCGCCACCGCCCGTCTTGCTCGCCTACCCGCCACCACCCGTCGCGTTGGGCCCGCCTCCATTGCAGTGTTCGGTCCAGGAGAACTTCGAGGACGCTGCCGATCTGCAGGCAGTGGTAAATGGCACACTCGGGCCAGTCGGACCACAATCTGCGTGGGAGCGGGACATGGAGCGGCGGATGGCGGCATCGGAAAAGATGCTTCATGAGATACACTCGATGGTGCAGGCTTTGCGTCCGGCCCCAACAGTGCTGCGCCCAGATCCGGCATTGGCGTCTGTGTCAGCCGCCTTTGGCAGCGCCGCCCAGTTGGCAGCCGCTTCCGGCCACGGTCCTATCCCAGAAGTGACACGTCCCTTGGCCGCGAACGAAACTGTGCCACCCCTGTCGGCTTGCCAGGGCAACGCAAGGGCGACCCCATGGCCAAACACTAACACCGTACCAGGTACAGAGTTATTCGAGTTGTTGCCTGGCCCCGCTCGGGCAATGATAGAGTCATGTGCATCCGCCTCCCTTCCTCTGGATGCCCGGATCCCCGATGGGCTCCGGGCAAAGATTTGGGCAGACGAATACATTGACCTGTCAATAATGTTGAAGCCAACACTCCTCCAGCACCAGGAGTATAGCCAGGCTATGTATGGGGGTACTGCACACCCAACTTCTGGTGTGTCCACAAGCCCATCCCCCAACAGGGCTAGCTATGCAATCATTATCTACGAGCGGTGGCTGCAGACATTTACTTTGTATATGTCTGTATACCTCTTGCTCCCAACCAATATGTCGCTCGCAGTTAAAATGCTTAAGTACGCAGAGATAATCCGGGGACTGGCTGAGGAAGGGGGTGACTGGCAGACCTATGATGAAGCATTTAGGTCCCTGCGTTATCTCAGGGGGTGGTCCTGGGACTCCATCAACTGGGAGTTATGGTTGAAAGCGTCCCAGACAGTTAGACGCCCGACAAGTTCTCCCTTTCCAAGCAAGGGTAGGGCCCGGTCCACATATGTCGGTCCCTGCTTTGTCTACAATCGGGGGGAGTGGTGTGACAAAGCCTCTTGCTACTTTGCACACAAGTGCCAGTCGTGTGGCGGCAGTGGCCATCCCGCTGTGCGGTGCTTTCAAACCATGGGGAAACGCCCACAGTCCAGTAGCCCACCGGTTACAAGCCCACCAGCTCGACCAAACCCCTCAGTTAGACCAAACCCCGCAGTTAGACCAGGCCCCACACGTAGACCAGGCCTCCCAGGTAGACCAGGGCCCTCAAGTAACACACTTTTCCCAGGTAGACAACCAGCTGCCAGTGGTTCACCCCCCTGGGTCAGGATGTAAGTTGCCCTCCCCGGTTTCTCCTGCAGTTTTGCATGAAAGGTTGACTGGTTATGACAGCGACCTACGTAAGTATCTTGTACATGGGTTTTCACATGGTTTTAAAATAGGTTGTTTTGACTTGCCAACCCAGTTTGATGTCAATGTATGCAATTTAAAATCTGCTGATGAATATTCACAAGTTATAGATAAGAAGATAGCGAAAGAGCTGTCATTAGGCAGGGTGCTGTGGCTTTATGACGTTCCTCCTTCCTGTCATAACTACAGAATCTCCCCACTAGGTGTTGTCCCTAAGAAGAACCCAGGTGAATTTAG
Organism: Paraescarpia echinospica; assembly: GCA_020002185.1. Classification (NCBI taxonomy): domain Eukaryota; kingdom Metazoa; phylum Annelida; class Polychaeta; order Sabellida; family Siboglinidae; genus Paraescarpia; species Paraescarpia echinospica. The sequence continues at coordinate 71,993,014 of CM034533.1, read as the reverse complement.
AATGATTCACCATTTGTCACACCCAGAAGGTTCATCTGTTAATGATTACATTCCAAAGGATATATCATCTGTCACTTATGCCACAATTCAGGATGCCATTGATGTTATTAAGGATTCGCCAAAACCTGTGTACATGGCTAAAGTAGATGTCGAATCGGCTTTCCATATCATACCAGTCTCGCCAGCAGATAGGCCAATGTTGGGATTTAGGTGGAGGGGACAGTATTTTATGGATGCTGTTTTGCCTATGGGCTGCTCTAGTTCATGCGCCATTTTTGAGTGTTTCAGTACGGCTCTAGAGTGGGTGGCAAAGGTCAAACTGGGTGTGACAGCAATGATTCACGTGATCGATGATTTCCTAATTGTGTCTGATTCAGCAGATAAGTGTAATCAGGATCTGATGGCATTTGTTAACCTTTGCAAGGAAATTGGGGTACCGCTAGCACCTGATAAAACAGTTGGCCCGTCCACCTTGATCCCTTTTCTAGGAATTATTCTAGATACAGTCAACCAAGAGGCTACGCTTCCAGAGGATAAGTTGGATAAAGCCAGGGCATTACTAGTGACTTTTCTTGACAGACAGAAGGTGACACTGAAGGAGTTACAACAGCTACTCGGGTTTTTGGGATTCACATGTTCTGTAATCAAACCTGGCAGACCATTTTTACGCCGTTTAATCGATTTGACAATCGGCGTACGTAAGCCACATTATCATATCCGCTTGACGAGGCAGGCAAAACTTGATCTAGAAGTGTGGCTAGAATTTTTGCAACATTTCAATGGCAAATCTTTCTTCTTGGATGATGACTTCATAACAGGTGACTATCTTCAGCTGTACACTGATGCTGCGGGGGGGGGGGGGAATAGGTTATGGGGCTTTGTGTGGAGTAGAATGGTTTTGGGGCCTGTGGCCAGAGGCATGGCGTTCACTCAATGTCGCTGTTTTAGAATTATATCCAATCATGGCAGCCATACACGTTTGGGGTAATGCTTGGGCAAACAAGAGTGTCTGCTTTTTTACGGATAATGAAGCACTTGTTCCGGTAATTAATAACCAGACGTCACGCGAACCCCACATCATGGCTTTACTTTGCCCACTGGTATTGGCTTGCCTGCATTATAATATCAATTTTGCAGTGCGCCACATTCCAGGGCGATTTAACACTCTCACTGATAAGTTATCCCGTTCACAGGTGGACAGGTTCCGGGAATTGGCGCCATGGGCAGAAGTCAACCCAGTGAGGGTGCCTTACCGGGTGTACCCGGCCGGCTTAGGGACTCTTTGAACCAGCTACTGCAGGCTTCTATAGCGCCGTCGTCACGTGCTCATTATGAATGGTCTTGGAACAAGTTTGTTTTGTTTAATGCTTCGCTTGGTTTATCTTCGCAGCTGCCGGCTTCAGTGTCGACAATGTTACTCTTTATAGCACATCTGCATTCTAGTGGAGCTGCCCCAGCATCCATTGTGTCAATTGTGTCAGCCGTTGCTTATTTTCACAAGATTCATGGTTTTGATGACCCATCTAAGTGTTTTATTGTAGCCAAGGCCTTGGCAGGTGCTCGTAATCTTGGATCTGTCCCTGATGTCCGCCTGCCTGTCACTCTGCCTGTTCTCACTCGTCTTGTGCTTGCATTGCCCACCGTGTTTACATCACGTTATAAATGTCTAATGCTCCGTGCCATGATGGTGCTAGCTTTCAAGGCTTATTTGCGAGTGGGAGAAATGGTACCGCGATCAAGGAGTCAGGTAGGGGGATGTTTGCAGTTGGGTGACGTGTTAGTGTCAGGAGATCTAATATCAATTTCCTTCCGTCGCTTCAAACATAGCACGCGGCAGGGTCCGCAGTCCCTCCAGGTGAGAGGTGAGTGCATCCCTGGTTCACCCATATACCTTGCTTCCTTTATGAGAGAGTTTCAGTTAGGTAGAGGTCAGATACAATCATCTTTATTTGCCTATGCGGATGGCTCCCCAATGCTACGCAGTGAATTTGATGTGTCTTTAAAGCGATTGCTGGGTTTCTGTGGATATCAAACTAGTGCCTTTAAGAGCCACAGCTTCCGCATTGGGGCAGCTACCGCGGTAGCATTGCGGGGTGAATCTGACGCGCAGATAAGAGCGGCAGGCAGATGGACATCAGATGCTTTTAAGAAGTACATCAGAATAGCTTAAAAGGATAATATGGTTTCGGTTAGGCCTGGTTTGTTTATGTGGGGGGGTCACATGTTCGGTGACCTGTGGCGAAATACCCCCACATTTGGTATTAGTATAATTTTAGATTTAGTGTTTTTGGCAGCAGATAGCGTGGTATTCAGAAAGGCACTTTTTAGTTAATCATGTTGGCTTTAAAATTAACTCTACACATAACAAGCTCTGCTGTGATTACATGTCATTCCTTTCAATTGTTCTAGGAATACCGCTGCTGCTTTATATGTTGAAATGTGGGCTCTAACAGCCTGATGTTCAGGAGACTAGTATGGGCTCAGTCACAGGCCTGGCATTGGGTTGTAGAGTCCACATTTCTTTTATTTAAATATTACAGTGTGCCAAAAAGGCTTATACACTGGTTACCCATAATAAACAAACGTCATCCATTTGGCCTTTTTCATATCTATATTTGTCTCCGTGTTGTTGCTTGCATAAATGATGGTGTGCACATCTGGCACAGCCGATTTGCATACTGGACTTTGTGCAAGACAACAGCACACGGAGGCCTCCCATTAGAGGAGGCTAATTTATGCAAGGACATGTTAATTACTCCCGTGGGAGAATCAAATCAACCAATCAGCGCGCACTGGCACGCGTCCCTCAGGAGAATCCTAAGCTGATCCCGCACTCAGTTTGCGAAAGCATAAAGGGGCAGACGTTTGTCTAATTTGACCCACCCGCCTCCCTACTTTTCGTCCAGGAATGTTTGATGTATAGTCATGATTTGTGCATCGTTATTGGAAAGGGGTTGCTGGTCTCGATGCTTTCCCCACATTTATAGTTGATTGTGAGCATAGGGTTTGCACCGGATGTGTTCACGGAGTTTTATTGCAAGAGATGTCGCATGCCTTTTTCCACTTTCGATTTAGGAATAATATGGAGTTGTATATATCGGGGCGAAATACCCCCACATTTGGTATTAGTATAATTTTAGATTTAGTGTTTTTGGCAGCAGATAGCGTGGTATTCAGAAAGGCACTTTTTAGTTAATCATGTTGGCTTAGTTAATCATGTTGGCTTTAAAATTAACTCTACACATAACAAGCTCTGCTGTGATTACATGTCATTCCTTTTAATTGTTCTAGGAATACCGCTGCTGCTTTATATGTTGAAAGGTGGGCTCTAACAGCCTGATGTTCAGGAGACTAGTATGGGCTCAGTCACAGGCCTGGCATTGGGTTGTAGAGTCCACATTTCTTTTATTTAAATATTACAGTGTGCCAAAAAGGCTTATACACTGATTACCCATAATAAACAAACGTCATCCATTTGGCCTTTTTCATATCTATATTTGTCTCTGTGTTGTTGCTTGCATAAAGTGCTTTACACTTTTTACACTACACAAAGTAGGACAATGCACACTGGGGTAGGATACAAAGGGGCAGTAGACTGGGGAAAAGTAGGGCTGCAGTTATACTGGGGTAGTGGTAGTTACAGTGGAGAAGTGTAGTCTACGGCTAAGTAGGACCACACTCTGTGGTAGGGTACAGTGGGGCAGTGTGGACTACGGCTAAGTAGGACCACACACTCTGGGGTAGGGTACAGTGGGGCAGTGTAGTCTATGGCTAAGTAGGACCACACACTATGGGGTAGGGTACAGCGGGGCAGTGTGGACTGTGGCTAAGTAGGACCACACTCTGTGGTAGGGTAGCTTGGGGCAGAGTAGGACTGCAGTTTCACACTGAGGTAGGGCACAGTGGGGCAGTGTAGTTTGGAGGAAAGTAGGGCTGCATAGTCACAAACTGGCATAGGACGCAGTGTAAACTGGGGCAAAATAGGTCCACATGCACCGAGTGGTAGGGCACAGTGTGGCAGTGTAAACTGGGACAAAATAGGACCACATACACTGAGTGGTAGGACACAGCGGGGCAGTCTAAGTTGCGGCTGTATGTAGGACTGCAATCATACATTGGGGTAGGGTAAAATGGGACAATGAGGATGGGGGCAAAGTAGAACCACACATACACATTTGGGAAATGTGACTATTGAAAAGAGAGGAAAGGTGGAACATGGTAGAGGAAAGTAGAGTAATGTATGGAAAAATAAATGTGCATTCCAAATGTTGGGTGGTATACAATCATGTTGTCAACAGCATGGCAAGCTGCCATTTCATTAGAATGCCTGACACACAGGCTATGAAACAATACACACAAAAGAATCAATTATTGTATCTTTCTGTTCAGATCCTTACCTTGCAATTGCCGTGGACACAAGGGTTGTTGGAGCAGGGTCCAGCCATGTGCCCCTGAGCAACACACCCGTTCACACCCTCTCCATTGCCCACATACCCTGGGGGGCAGTTACATGCCCTGCCAATGAATCCTGCAGACAACGGATTAGAAGGGTGCAGATAGCCAACAACTACACATTTGTTTAATGGAGTTCTAGAAAATTTATTTTTATTGCAAACATTTTAGTAGCTGTATTAATCATTATGGCAGTTTCACCATTTTATTGTCAACACCTCTGAAGAGGATTTCTGGATATGAGTGTTAAAATTACAAAATTAAAAGTACATTATTATTATTATTACAATGTTCCATAATTTGAAAATCTCAAATGAGTGCAGGGAAAGGTTCAGTTTTAGTTTTCCCTCTCTAGAATTAGTGAATCCATGACAGGACCCACATTTGTGACTCATCACAGCAACAGGTACTAACTATTACATTGCACGGGTCTACTCTGGACAGCAGCCAAAACAGGTACTAACTATTACATTGCATGGGTCTACTCTGGACAGCAGCCAAAACAGGTATTAACTATTACATTGCACGGGTCTACTCTGGACAGGAGCCAAAACAGGTATTAACTATTACATTGCACGGGTCTACTCTGGACAGCAGCCAAAACAGGTATTAACTATTACATTGCACGGGTCTACTCTGGACAGCAGCCAAAACAGGTACTAACTATTACATTGCACGGGTCTACTCTGGACAGCAGCCAAAACAGGTATTAACTATTACATTGCATGGGTCTACTCTGGACAGCAGCCAAAACAGGTATTAACTATTACATTGCATGGGTCTACTCTGGACAGCAGCCAAAACAGGTATTAACTATTACATTGCACGGGTCTACTCTGGACAGCAGCCAAAACAGGTACTAACTATTACATTGCACGGGTCTACTCTGGACAGCAGCCAAAACAGGTACTAACTATTACATTGCACGGGTCTACTCTGGACAGGAGCCAAAACAGGTATTAACTATTACATTGCACGGGTCTACTCTGGACAGCAGCCAAAACAGGTACTAACTATTACATTGCACGGGTCTACTCTGGACAGGAGCCAAAACAGGTATTAACTATTACATTGCACGGGTCTACTCTGGACAGCAGCCAAAACAGGTACTAACTATTACATTGCACGGGTCTACTCTGGACAGCAGCCAAAACAGGTATTAACTATTACATTGCATGGGTCTACTCTGGACAGGAGCCAAAACAGGTATTAACTATTACATTGCACGGGTCTACTCTGGACAGCAGCCAAAACAGGTACTAACTATTACATTGCACGGGTCTACTCTGGACAGCAGCCAAAACAGGTATTAACTATTACATTGCACGGGTCTACTCTGGACAGGAGCCAAAACAGGTATTAACTATTACATTGCACGGGTCTACTCTGGACAGCAGCCAAAACAGGTACTAACTATTACATTGCACGGGTCTACTCTGGACAGCAGCCAAAACAGGTATTAACTATTACATTGCATGGGTCTACTCTGGACAGCAGCCAAAACAGGTATTAACTATTACATTGCATGGGTCTACTCTGGACAGGAGCCAAAACAGGTATTAACTATTACATTGCACGGGTCTACTCTGGACAGCAGCCAAAACAGGTATTAACTATTACATTGCATGGGTCTACTCTGGACAGCAGCCAAAACAGGTATTAACTATTACATTGCATGGGTCTACTCTGGACAGCAGCAAAACAGATATTAACTATTACATTGCATGGGTCTACTCTGGACAGCAGCCAAAACAGGTACTAACTATTACATTGCACGGGTCTACTCTGGACAGCAGCCAAAACAGGTACTAACTATTACATTGCACGGGTCTACTCTGGACAGCAGCCAAAACAGGTATTAACTATTACATTGCACGGGTCTACTCTGGACAGGAGCCAAAACAGGTACTAACTATTACATTGCACGGGTCTACTCTGGACAGCAGCCAAAACAGGTACTAACTATTACATTGCACGGGTCTACTCTGGACAGCAGCCAAAACAGGTATTAACTATTACATTGCATGGGTCTACTCTGGACAGCAGCCAAAACAGGTATTAACTATTACATTGCATGGGTCTACTCTGGACAGGAGCCAAAACAGGTATTAACTATTACATTGCACGGGTCTACTCTGGACAGGAGCCAAAACAGGTATTAACTATTACATTGCACGGGTCTACTCTGGACAGCAGCCAAAACAGGTACTAACTATTACATTGCACGGGTCTACTCTGGACAGCAGCCAAAACAGGTACTAACTATTACATTGCACGGGTCTACTCTGGACACCAGCCAAAACAGGTATTAACTATTACATTGCACGGGTCTACTCTGGACAGCAGCCAGCATTGCACGGGTCTACTCTGGACACCAAAACAGGTATTAACTATTACATTGCACGGGTCTACTCTGCCAAAACAGGTGGGTCTACTCTGGACAGGAGCCAAAACAGGTATTAACTATTACATTGCACAGGTCTATTCTGGACAGGATCCAAAACAGGTATTAACTATTACATTGCACAGGTCTACTCTGGACAGGGGCCAAAACAGGTACTAACTATTATATTTCATGGGTCTACTCTGGACAGCAGGCAAAACAGGTACTAACTATTACATTGCATGGGTCTACTCTGGACAGCAGACAAAACAGGTACTAACTATTACATTTCACGGGTCTACTCTGGACACGAGCCAAAACAGGTACTAACTATTACATTGCACGGGTCTACTCTGGACACGAGCCAAAACAGGTACTAACTATTACATTGCACATGTCTACTCTGGACACGAGCCAAAACAGGTGTTAACTATTACACTGCACAGGTCTACTCTGGACAGGAGCCAAAACAGGTATTAACTATTACATTGCACGGGTCTACTCTGGACATGAGCCAAAACAGGTATTAATTACATTGCACGGGTCTACTCTGGACAGCAGCCAAAACAGGTACTAACTATTACATTGCACGGGTCTACTCTGGACAGCAGACAAAACATGTACTAACTATAACATTGCACGGGTCTACTCTGGACACGAGCCAAAACAGGTACTAACTATTACATTGCACGGGTCTACTCTGGACACGAGCCAAAACAGGTATTAATTACATTGCACGGGTCTACTCTGGACAGGAGCCAAAACAGGTACTAACTATTACATTGCACGGGTCTACTCTGGACACGAGCCAAAACAGGTATTAATTACACTGCACGGGTCTACTCTGGACAGCAGCCAAAACAGGTACTAACTATTACATTGCACGGGTCTACTCTGGACAGCAGACAAAACAGGTACTAACTATAACATTGCACGGGTCTACTCTGGACACGAGCCAAAACAGGTACTAACTATTACATTGCACGGGTCTACTCTGGACACGAGCCAAAACAGGTATTAATTACATTGCACGGGTCTACTCTGGACAGGAGCCAAAACAGGTACTAACTATTACATTGCACAGGTCTACTCTGGACAGGAGCCAAAACAGGTATTAACTATTACATTGCACGGGTCTACTCTGGACAGCAGCCAAAACAGGTATTAACTATTACATTGCACAGGTCTACTCTGGACAGGATCCAAAACAGGTATTAACTATTACATTGCACGGGTCTACTCTGGACACGAGCCAAAACAGGTATTAACTATTACATTGCACAGGTCTACTCTGGACAGGGGCCAAAACAGGTACTAACTATTATATTTCATGGGTCTACTCTGGACAGCAGGCAAAACAGGTACTAACTATTACATTGCACGGGTCTACTCTGGACAGCAGACAAAACAGGTACTAACTATTACATTTCACGGGTCTACTCTGGACACGAGCCAAAACAGGTATTAACTATTACATTGCACGGGTCTACTATGGACACGAGCCAAAACAGGTATTAATTACATTGCACGGGTCTACTCTGGACAGGAGCCAAAACAGGTACTAACTATTACATTGCATGGGTCTATTCTGGACAGCAGCCAAAACAGGTATTAACTATTACATTGCATGGGTCTACTCTGGACAGCAGCCAAAACAGGTACTAACTATTACATTGCATGGGTCTACTCTGGACAGCAGCCAAAACAGGTATTAATTACATTGCACGGGTCTACTCTGGACAGCAGCCAAAACAGGTACTAACTATTACATTGCACGGGTCTACTCTGGACAGCAGCCAAAACAGGTATTAACTATTACATTGCATGGGTCTACTCTGGACAGGAGCCAAAACAGGTATTAACTATTACATTGCACGGGTCTACTCTGGACAGCAGCCAAAACAGGTACTAACTATTACATTGCACGGGTCTACTCTGGACAGCAGCCAAAACAGGTATTAACTATTACATTGCACGGGTCTACTCTGGACAGCAGCCAAAACAGGTATTAACTATTACATTGCATGGGTCTACTCTGGACAGGAGCCAAAACAGGTATTAACTATTACATTGCACGGGTCTACTCTGGACAGCAGCCAAATCAGGTACTAACTATTACATTGCACGGGTCTACTTTGGACAGCAGCCAAAACAGGTACTAACTATTACATTGCACGGGTCTACTCTGGACACCAGCCAAAACAGGTATTAACTATTACATTGCACGGGTCTACTCTGGACACGAGCCAAAACAGGTATTAACTATTATATTGCATGGGTCTACTCTGGACAGGAGCCAAAACAGGTATTAACTATTACATTGCACAGGTCTATTCTGGACAGGATCCAAAACAGGTATTAACTATTACATTGCACAGGTCTACTCTGGACAGGGGCCAAAACAGGTACTAACTATTATATTTCATGGGTCTACTCTGGACAGCAGGCAAAACAGGTACTAACTATTACATTGCATGGGTCTACTCTGGACAGCAGACAAAACAGGTACTAACTATTACATTTCACGGGTCTACTCTGGACACGAGCCAAAACAGGTACTAACTATTACATTGCACGGGTCTACTCTGGACACGAGCCAAAACAGGTACTAACTATTACATTGCACATGTCTACTCTGGACACGAGCCAAAACAGGTGTTAACTATTACACTGCACAGGTCTACTCTGGACAGGAGCCAAAACAGGTATTAACTATTACATTGCACGGGTCTACTCTGGACATGAGCCAAAACAGGTATTAATTACATTGCACGGGTCTACTCTGGACAGCAGCCAAAACAGGTACTAACTATTACATTGCACGGGTCTACTCTGGACAGCAGACAAAACATGTACTAACTATAACATTGCACGGGTCTACTCTGGACACGAGCCAAAACAGGTACTAACTATTACATTGCACGGGTCTACTCTGGACACGAGCCAAAACAGGTATTAATTACATTGCACGGGTCTACTCTGGACAGGAGCCAAAACAGGTACTAACTATTACATTGCACGGGTCTACTCTGGACACGAGCCAAAACAGGTATTAATTACATTGCACGGGTCTACTCTGGACAGCAGCCAAAACAGGTACTAACTATTACATTGCACGGGTCTACTCTGGACAGCAGACAAAACAGGTACTAACTATAACATTGCACGGGTCTACTCTGGACACGAGCCAAAACAGGTACTAACTATTACATTGCACGGGTCTACTCTGGATACGAGCCAAAACAGGTATTAATTACATTGCACGGGTCTACTCTGGACAGGAGCCAAAACAGGTACTAACTATTACATTGCACAGGTCTACTCTGGACAGGAGCCAAAACAGGTATTAACTATTACATTGCACGGGTCTACTCTGGACAGCAGCCAAAACAGGTATTAACTATTACATTGCACAGGTCTACTCTGGACAGGATCCAAAACAGGTATTAACTATTACATTGCACGGGTCTACTCTGGACACGAGCCAAAACAGGTATTAACTATTACATTGCACAGGTCTACTCTGGACAGGGGCCAAAACAGGTACTAACTATTATATTTCATGGGTCTACTCTGGACAGCAGGCAAAACAGGTACTAACTATTACATTGCACGGGTCTACTCTGGACAGCAGACAAAACAGGTACTAACTATTACATTTCACGGGTCTACTCTGGACACGAGCCAAAACAGGTATTAACTATTACATTGCACGGGTCTACTATGGACACGAGCCAAAACAGGTATTAATTACATTGCACGGGTCTACTCTGGACAGGAGCCAAAACAGGTACTAACTATTACATTGCATGGGTCTATTCTGGACAGCAGCCAAAACAGGTATTAACTATTACATTGCATGGGTCTACTCTGGACAGCAGCCAAAACAGGTACTAACTATTACATTGCATGGGTCTACTTTGGACAGCAGCCAAAACAGGTATTAACTATTACATTGCATGGGTCTACTCTGGACAGGAGCCAAAACAGGTACTAACTATTACATTGCACGGGTCTACTCTGGACACGAGCCAAAACAGGCATTAACTATTACATTGCACGGGTCTACTCTGGACAGCAGCCAAAACAGGTATTAACTATTACATTGCACGGGTCTACTCTGGACAGGAGCCAAAACAGGTATTAACTATTACATTGCACGGGTCTACTCTGGACAGGAGCCAAAACAGGTATTAACTATTACATTGCACGGGTCTACTCTGGACAGCAGCCAAAACAGGTATTAACTATTACATTGCATGGGTCTACTCTGGACAGCAGCCAAAACAGGTATTAACTATTACATTGCATGGGTCTACTCTGGACAGCAGCAAAACAGATATTAACTATTACATTGCATGGGTCTACTCTGGACAGCAGCCAAAACAGGTACTAACTATTACATTGCACGGGTCTACTCTGGACAGCAGCCAAAACAGGTACTAACTATTACATTGCACGGGTCTACTCTGGACACGAGCCAAAACAGGTATTGACTATTACATTGCACGGGTCTTCTCTGGACAGGAGCCAAAACAGGTACTAACTATTATATTGCATGGGTCTACTCTGGACAGGAGCCAAAATAGCTGTCTAGGTCATGTTCCGTCAATGTTCTGATTTTGTCAGAAATATTTACCTATAATCTCATCTTTCAATGTCCAGTTTACTTTCTTTGACAAACAATCCAAACCATTAAAATACATCCATTTACAAACCAATAATAAAAACCAATCTGAATCAAAATGACCTTGTTTCTCAAAACGTTTTTTTTAAGTCTGCTTCAGTATGGGGGTATTACTTCAACTGACATAAACACCAGGAACCAAGAGATTTTAAAGGCCATATCCTGGAATAAAATGTGCTCTGTCCCTTAATAACAAATGGTTGATACCCTTTCAAATGATGATAGTGCCAAAATGTTTAAATATCGTATATGAGCATACGACATAAAAAGAGCCTTTAAATTTGCCATTTTACGGAAACTCCCAAGCGATGCTGGGTTTGCATTTGTTGCTGAAACGTGACATCAGTTGTGGTTCCGCCGTCAGTTAGTGCAGCGGCTTCACGCCTGCAGCCCTGCGCAGTTGTACGGTGTCATGTAAACAACTCGATACAAATGGCGGCTTACTCGAGTAGTTCAGAGAGCAATATCAATTTTGACGCGGATCATGAAACGTTTGATCATATATATTTCGGTGACAGTGAGGATGACATTGCCGAGACTGACAATGTTGATGTTAGTCAGCACGTTGTGGCACCGTATAGACACGAACCAGTGAAGATGCTCCAACAACTGACCGGGCCAACTTGCGCAGATTCGCCGGTAACTGATTCGCCTTTGGCTTCGCCTCTGTTTTGTTATTCAAAGGAACGGCAGATTTCTTTACATCTGAGTTACGCCTGAAACCCATCTTCCATTGTACGAAGCCTTCGAAGTCGTCAGGCGCAACGAAATGCGAACCACAAATAATGCTAGTTGCCATAGAGGCGTCCAGTTGGCCCTGCCGTTTCGAACAAAACGTTCCCATTTCTGCCGAGTAACTGGCTCTTTGGGAAATTTGTGCACAGAATGGCCACTTAGATTCGAACTGTTGCAGTTTCCAACAACACATTTGTTCACCATTTCTATATGTGAACGAATGTATATCAGTTCAAACATCCACCAAAGAAATCCAGCCGCCGAGAACGCTTGCGATCCCGGGAATGTTTTCCACAACTGACGTCACGATTCTGCCCCTCGCGGCATTTCCGGAAAACAGACTTTTCGAAGTCTGCACCAAGACAGGTCCCTTTTAATGTCAATTTTAGAAATGTTTCAGCAAATGTGTGGTTATGGGGTTGTCATTATATTGCAGAACACATATGTACATGCATATTTTTATACTTATTAGCAATTTTTTTTCTCCCAGGATATGGCCTTTAATGTCTCTTCCAAGACAATGGTAAAGTAAGATGAGTGAAACTGTTCAGTCTCAAAGTGACAGCAGATGTATTTGAACCACAGTCATCTCAATTGATGATGAATTTCTGGTTTATAACGGTGGTGGGAATAAAAACTGTGCAGGCTAATGACACTACGTCACTAGTCAGCATTTGTGTTGAATCTGGACCTGTTTGAAGCCCAAATAGTGACCCAGTTTGTGCTACCCTGCACCGCAACGGTCGTGCATTGCCGCAGCGCATGCATAAAATTAGCGATATAGCAGCGTATGCTGATACAAACCGGGGCATTATTTACACCTCAAAAGGTGTTAGACGCAATATTCTTAAATGTAAATATGCCTAGGATAATGTTGAATGATGGAACTAACTCTAGGTGTGCCCAGATTCGATAAAATTGCCCATTAGTTTATTCAACTAATCAGGTTGCATGCCATTTTTAGCAAAATAAGTAATGTGACTCGTAAGATATCTTTGCGCTAAATATATAATACATATTCCGACAAAGTTGTGCAAACAAACTATTGGGAAAGTTGATCTGAGTGAAGTACTTACGATCATAAACCACCGAAGTTATATCTCATAAAAGACGCCTATTGCCCAAAACCGTGTATATTAACGGATTATCAATACCTTGGGCTAGGCAAAGATGTTTTAACAGAATGTGGATATAGTAAACAAGTTACCGTTTTATAAAAAACAATTTGAGAAACGTTCTTGCGATTAATAAAAACATACATTTGTGACATTCCAGAAATGACTGTTTAATTAATTGCATAAAATGCTAGCAACAAATAAAGTATAATCTTTGGAACAGAAGCCACCAACTTAACATCATAATGATATGATAATCATTTAAAGGTGATGATGGGGAAGAGTCTTCAGTTGATACCCCTGTCACTGACTCTGTCAGCATGGTAACAAGGCCTAGGGTTAGGGCAAGAAAAACATCACCACAGCCAAGTACCAGTGGTCAAATGGAAACGAAACCACACCTCAACTGAATACCAGTGGTCAAATGGAAACCACACCTCAACTGAATACCAGTGGTCAAATGGAAACCACACCTCAACACGAAGCAAACATGATTACTACATTTACAAGTGGTGTAGTAAACATGTCTATATGTTATCTTGTTTTATATCTTCCCTCTATATTCAAGAGTATAGGTTAAAACATACCTCAGAATGCACTATACTAAAGCCAGTTTAAAAAATCTCCTAGAACCCCTAGCAATGCATTAGCCCATCCTTACCACCTCGCCCGGCATTTTACCCAGGGGAAACATTGTAATAAAAAGTGTCTCTTTTAGTGCACAAATTGCTCACAAGGCAGCCATTCACATCAATCTCGGCCACTATTGTCCAGTTTAGTTATATGTATAATAAACCAGGGTCATTTGAGCCATTTATTTAATTAATACTAATAATAAATAACTTCTTAAGCACCAATATCCTCAGACAATCCGAGCTCAGTGGCGCACCAAAACCAAAGGATTAAGCATTCTCGTACTCGTGTGCTAGGCGAAATTCGTCAACAAATGGATGGATGTGCTAGGAAGCTAGGGAGGACAGGTGATATTGAAAAGATAGGTTTTGAGGTGACGACGAAATGTAACAATATTTTCTGCTAATTTAACACTAACGGGAAGCGAATTCCATATAGTTGGCGCGGCAACTGAAAAAGCTCGAGTTCCAGCCTTTGTCTTAACTCGAGGAACAGATAGCAACTTCGAACTAGATGACCGAAGTTGTCTGGCTGGTGTGAGCATTGAGTGTAAATAACTAGGTTGTTTGGATGAAAGGGCTTGGTAGATGATTGTGCAGATCTTAAACATAATGCGATATCGCACGGGGAGCCAGTGCAGTGATTTTAGAAGTGGCACTGAGTGGGAGAATCGAGGAGATTGTGCGACTACCCTTGCTAAACAATTTTGGACGCGTTGTAGTTTTGCAATATCCTTGATATCGGTGTAACGTTCGACAGATCCCTAAAATTCCGACAACATATTGGCACCATTGCAAAGAAGGCAAACCAGATGACAGGCCTCATCAAACACATGTTTAAACATCTGGACAGTAGCAGCTTCCGATTATTATATACAGCGCTAGTGAGACCACATCTCGACTATGCTGACTCCATCTGGAACCCGCACTACGCCGTAGACATCAATACCCTTGAAAGAGCACAACGGAGAGCAACCAAGCTGGTCCCAGAAATAAGAAACTTGAACTATGAAGACAGGCTGAAACATCTTAACTTACCAAGTCTGGCATACCGAAGAAGAAGAGGAGACCTGATCCAAGTCTACAGAATTATCAATGGCATCGACGACATCAATCAAGAGGACTTCTTCAAGATCACAACAAACCGCACACGAGGCCACAAAAAAAAATTGTATAAGACACCAAGCAGACTTGATATTAGGAAACACTCCTTCTCACAATGCATCTTCCTAGACTGGAACAACCTTTCTCAGCAAACAGTGAACGCTCAAAACATCCTCTCCTTCAAAACAAAACTCGACAAAGAATTGAAGATGGACAGGTTTAAATTTTAATAAAAGCACAAAATAACAAGACAAGCCACGTTCTCAATACCCAAATACGATGCATAAAGGCGGGTGTACACAAGGCTGTTGTGCCTTACTTTAAAACCCGAAGATCCAGGCAAGTTGATAGCAATATTATGAAGGAGGGAATTGCAATAATCTAATCTGCTGCTAACAAGAGCTGTTGCGATAGTCTTAGCGACAGAAAGCGACATATGTCGGCGAATGCGGCGAAGATCACGGATATGATAAAAACAGCAACGGCACGTTTGGGATATGTGTTGTCTGAAATTGAAGTCGCAATCAAAGGTCACTCCTAGATTCCGTACTGATGCTGCTGGTGTGATAGTTTGACTCAGGATGCATGTTGGAAAAAAGTCATTTAGTTTACCTCGCTGCATTGGAGTACCAATGATGAGGAATTCAGTTTTGTCTGCATTTAACTTTAATTTACTATCGATCATCCATGAGAAAACATCTTGGAGACAATCGTTGAGTCGGTTTAGAGAATGACTTGTATCGGGCGTGGCCAAGGAAATGTAGATCTGTGTGTCATCTGCATAAAGGTGATGATCCAAGTTATGACTTTGGATTACAGAGCTGAGTGGCATAGTGTAGAGAGTGAAAAGCAAAGGCCCAAGAACGGAACCCTGGGGAATGCCACATGAAGTGGGGAGTGAGGTTGAAAAGTAATTATCTATCTTTATACATTGATGTCTATTGGTTAGATATGAAGAAAACCAGGTCAGAGCTGTGCCAGATATGCCATACCACAATGATAAACGTTTGACAAGAGTGTTGTGATCAATGGTATCAAAGGCGGCAGACAGATCAAGCAAGGTAAGTGCAGTTACTTTGCCTTTATCAATGTTTAACATAACATCATTGTGTATTTTTAGGAGAGCAGTCGCAGTAGAATGAAGTTGTCTGTATGCTGATTGGAGCACACTGGATAAACAAGTTGAGCTAATATGACGCCTTAGACGGCTTGCTACGACTTTCTCAAGTATCTTAGAAATAAAGCTAAGATTAGAAATTGGCCTATAATTTTTGAATTCATCTTTTGGCAGAGAAGTTTTCATGAGAACAGGATTTACATGTGCGTGTTTAAAATCATCTGGGAATTTACCCGAACTTAGTGATAAATTTATGATATTCGTTATTGTACCAAGTAAAGAGTCAAGACATGCTTTTAGTAGTATGGTTGGTAATGGATCGAGATCGCATGACTTATTTGGGGAGGACATTATTATTTTCCTCACTTCATCAACTGTGGCTGGCTCAAACAATACAAGTGGAGAATTTACTTGTGGGGAGTCCACATTTACAGTACTTAAAGTGTGACATGGAAAAGCAGAACGTATAAGACTTATTTTATCTTTGAAATGACTAGAAAACGAGTCACACAGAGATTTGACTGACACATGACTAGGTAGAGATGGAGGCGGCCGTCTATGTAAAATATGATTTATGCAGTTCCATAGCTGATGTGGGTTATCAGAGTTACTCGAGTCCATGTTTGTGTAATAATTTGATTTAACTTTGGCCATTTGTCTGTTGCAGTAGTGACACTGTTTAGAATATCGTGATCTGTCCAAAGGCGAGCGTGATTTGCGCCATACACGTTCAAGATAGCGCCGGCGCTTTTTAGATTGTAGAATTTCAGGAGTCATCCATGGAGCATGTGGCTTTTGGGACAAATATTTAGATCTCAGGGGTTCATGTTTATTAAGTAAATCTTTGAGTACTTGACAGTACTGTCGACACAGATCTGACAGATGTTCTTTGGGTTTACTGATGAGGTCGAATTTAAGGATGTCTGTCATTAATGCAGCAATGTCAATCTTATGGATCGGTCGGTAAAACACTTTGTTTTTGGACTCTACGGGAATTCTAGGAACTTTGAGATCAGCAATGACAGTGTGGTGGTCTGATAAACCATCTGAAGCAGTAGGTGTCTGAATATTGTTACAATCTGAGCGGGTGATTAAGAGATCGAGCCAGTGGCCATGTATGTGTGTTGAGAAGGTAACATGTTGTTTCATGTCATAGGATGCCAGAATGTCATTAAATGTACTTGTTGTTGATGAAGGTGTGTCCAGATGAAGATTAAAATCACCGAGTATATAAAATTCTGAATAAATAGTTGCCAGATTTTCAAGTAGATCCTGGAATTCTTCAGGGTGTCCTGGAGGGCGATAAATGCACACAAAATAAGCAGAGAAAGATGAATCGGAAATTTCGGCACAGATGGCCTCAAAGCTGGAGTAATCAGGGTTTGAATGCAAATTAACTTTGAACTGTTTTGAGACGAGAAATCCAACACCACCACCTCGTCCAACTAAACATTGGCGATGATGGAAGGTGAAACTGGAAGGAGAAATGTCAGCAATGCATGCAGCTGTGTCAGCCAGGTCTCAGTGACTGCAAGGATGTCTATTGTCTTGAAGTTAATAAATCGGTAAGCGAGGCTGTTTTTTCTCGAATAGATCGAACGTTAGTGGTGGCTACTCGAATATTGCTCCTGATAGCAGGTCCAGGATTAAGACTTACATATCCTGCTAGTAGTAAAATAATTGCCAATTTAAACGTTGGCTTAGAGCGGGGGATTGGCAGTAACTTTCTATTAAAGCAAAGATTAAGACATGGCAAACTGTGAAGATGTGACAAGGAGTGTTGTGTTCTCATGTACTGAGAAACTGTTAAAATGACAGCCAACCGTTGGGGACTAAGTGGCTTGCACAGCGTAAAATCGTGACCTCTCGAAGCAGCAGTACAGGATAAAAATTAAACACACAATAAAAATGCTGGTGACATTGTCTTTCCTCCTCCTACTGATACATTTGATTTGTTTCACTACCAATGATAGTGTTTAATGTGGGCCTCTATACTTGGAATTATTAGTTATCTAGTGGCCAGCTGGCCCCACTAAATTCCACCAGTCTTATCAGTTGTAAATATCTGTCTTGGTCAGTCATCCGCCAGTCTTGAAGTTGGGCAGACAGGTCTCTGGCTTAGCCCCTGACTATGCCCCATATAATTTAAACCATGCTATAAATGTTGATATCATGAATAAAAAATAGGATTGTGTCAATAAGATTTAATTACTTTTTAAAACAATTTAGAAACAACCAAACCAATGTTTTATTTAGCTACCCAGTAACATTGCAGCTAAATATGAGAAGTTGGCACCCACCTGGGGATTCACTGCATGACGCAAGGGGGTGGCAACCACCATTGTCAACATGACACACGCCCACATACCGACATGTCACCCCGTCACCTTGGTAACCTGCAGGGCGAAATTGGGAAACCACAATCATCAATAGCAAAAACGTTGTGAGTAAATATCCACTAAACTAGAAATTTTAAAAGTATATCCTATACTTGTGGATATGTGACAATAAATACTGGCTTTGATTATTTAATATACATCTATTATTTCATGAATGTTGCTCTCCTCCTTGTTCCCTGGTGTACAGGGGTGAGGGTCAGGTACAGTAAAGCTGAACCACTCTCTGTGTCTCCTCCTTGTTACCTGCTGTACAGGGGTGAGGGTCAGGTACAGTAAAGCTGAACCACTCTCTGTGTCTCCTCCTTGTTCCCTGCTGTACGGGGGTGAGGGTCAGTTACAGTCAAGCTGAACCACTCTCTGTGTCTCCTCCTTGTTCCCTGGTGTACAGGGGTGAGGGTCAGGTACAGTAAAGCTGAACCACTCACTGTGTCTTTTCCTTACGTAGTTTTTTGTCCATCACTCCATCTTTCATCCTCCCCCGATCTTCTCATATCCCCCCTCACACAGTCCTCCCATCTCAGCTGTGGTCTTTTCCTGTATCCTTTATGTTGTTCTTCCTCTGCTCTTTGCGCTATTTTTCCAGCATCCAACGTTGTCAAGTGGCCTGCCCATCTCATCCAGCTTCTCAATAATCATCCTGTTACATTGCATTCCACCTCTTTTCTCAGGTCATTCGTCCTTCTTCTGTCTACCCTCTTTGTTCTTGTTATTCTTCTAACCCAGTTGTTCTCACAAACTTGCAACTTCTGTTGTTGTTGTTCTGTCAGTGCCACTGTCTCCAGACCATACAGGCATGCCGGTGTAACACACTCTCAGGACTTTCCCTTTCAGCTTTTTCAAGATTGTTCTGTCCATCGAGACTCCCTCTACCTTTCTCCAAGCATTCACTCCAGCTTGTATTCGGCATCACACCTCCACATCTGAATGCCCATCCGCCGTAACCATTCCTACAAGGTACACAAAGCCGTCCACTTGCTTAATTTCCTTTCCATCCAACCTGATGTCCTATTCCTCTCTCTGTTGTCCAACTCACATCAATTCTAGACAGAAGTGAGCTCATTCTCAGTCCGTGTTTCCTGAACACCCTGTTCCATTCCTCCAACATGTTTTGTAGCTCTTGTTTGCTTTCTGCTACTATGGCCAGATTGTCCATGTATATAATCTTTCTGAGAACATCCTTCAAGCTGATCTTCCTACTGATTAGTTCCATCACTGTGATGAACAGTAATGGGCTTAGGGCACTTCCTTGCCTCAATCCGATGTTAAATGGAAACTCTTCCGACATCCCAGATCCAGCCACAACTCTTCCTGTTGTTGTTTCATACATTGCTCCCACCATCCTGGCTTCTGCTTCTGGCACCCCCATCCATCTCACTGTTGCCATCACCATCTCTCTTCGGATTGTGTCATAGGCCTTCTCCAGGAACACAAATTAATGTTAGCAGCCTTTTTAGCAACCCAAAATAAATTAACCAGGAATAATAGTAGAAACATATAATATACTTTCAGCCAAAATGGAATAGATTCATGGCATGCCAGTTATCAACACTAATCAATTTACATAGTACATTTCAAATAATGTGTCTATATTAGGACTGCATCAAAATCCACCTTTAAAAATCTGAAAGATCATCCTCACCTGCAGGACAAGCCCCACACTGACGCGATCCAGGGGTGTTGGTGCACGTCACATAGGGGGCGCTACTGCAACCCCCGTTATTGGTGAGACACTCGTTGATGTCACGACACATGTGGCCATTGCCCGAGTACCCTGTGTAACCAATACAGTCACAGTCAGTCAGGTTACCCTGTGTAACCAATACAGTCACAGTCAGTCAGGTTACCCTGTGTAACCAATACAGTCACAGTCAGTCAGGTTACCCTGTGTAACCAATACAGTCACAGTCAGTCAGGTTACCCTGTGTAACCAATACAGTCACAGTCAGTCAGGTTACCCTGTGTAACCAATACAGTCACAGTCAGTCAGGTTACCCTGTGTAACCAATACAGTCACAGTCAGTCAGGTTACCCTGTGTAACCAATACAGTCACAGTCAGTCAGGTTACCCTGTGTCACAGTCAGTCAGGTTACCCTGTGTAACCAATACAGTCACAGTCAGTCAGGTTACCCTGTGTAACCAATACAGTCACAGTCAGTCAGGTTACCCTGTGTAACCAATACAGTCACAGTCAGTCAGGTTACCCTGTGTAACCAATACAGTCACAGTCAGTCAGGTTACCCTGTGTAACCAATACAGTCACAGTCAGTCAGGTTACCCTGTGTAACCAATACAGTCACAATCAGTCAGGTTACACTGTATGTGCATCATAACCCACACAGTGAGTTCCAAGCAACGATACAGTTCTTCTTACATTAAATGCCCACAATCATTAAGTTGATTATTCTCACATTGGACGTTTAGCAATGAGATCCCAGCTCAGCGAGTCAATGACAGGTTGTTTCCATTTCCCTGCATGGGATCTTTTACTTCCCATTGGGTACAGAGTGGCGTACCAACAGGGCATTGTGTATAGAGTGCCATACCGGGAGGGAATTGGGTATAGTGTGACATACCAGGAGGGCATTGGGTATAGAGTGTGACATACCAGGAGGGCATTGGGTATAGAGTGTGACATACCAGGAGGGCATTGGGTATAGAGAGTGACATACCAGGAGGGCACTGGGTATAGTGTGACATACCAGGAGGGAATTGGGTATAGAGTGTGACATACCAGGAGGGCATTGGGTATAGTGTGTGACATACCAGGAGGGAATTAGTTATAGTGACATACCAGGAGGACATTGGGTATAGTTTGACATACCAGGAGGGCATTGGGTATAGTGACATACAAGGAGGGCATGGTGTATACAGTGTGACATACCTGGAGGGCATTGGGTAGAGTGACATACCAGGAGGGCATAAGGTTTAGTGTGTGACATACCAGGAGGGCATTGGAAATAGTGTATGACATACCAGGAGGGCATTGGATATAGTGTGTGACATACCAGGAGGGAATTGCGTATAGTGTGACATGCCAGGAGGGCATTGGTTATATAGTGACATACCAGGAGGGCATTGGGCATAGAGTGACATACCAGGAGGGCATTGGATATAGTGTGTGACATACCAGGAGGGAATTGCATATAGTGTGACATGCCAGGAGGGCATTGGTTATATAGTGACATACCAGGAGGGCACTGGGTATAGAGTGACATACCAGGAGGGCATTGGGTATAGTGTGTGACATACCAGGAGGGAATTGGGTATAGTACGTGTGACATACCAGGAGGGCATTGGGTAGTGACATACCAGGAGGGCATTGGGTATAGAGTGAGACATACCAAGAGGAAATTGGGTATAGTGTGACATACCAGAAGGACATTGGGTATAGAGTGTGACATACCAGGAGGGCATTGGGTATGCTGTGACATACCAGGAGGGCATTGGGTATACTGTGACATACCAGGAGGGTATTGGGTATAGAGTGAGACATACCAAGAGGAAATTGGGTATAGTGTGTGACATACCAGAAGGACATTGGGTATACTGTGACATACCAGGAGGGCATTGGGTATAGTGTGTGACATACCAGGAGGGAATTGGGTATAGTACGTGTGACATACCAGGAGGGCATTGGGTAGTGACATACCAGGAGGGCATTGGTATAATATAATAATAATTTATTACTTTGCAATCATGGGATTGAAAAAAAGTACCTATTCATTTCCTAAAACTAGTTAATTTTGTTAGAAAATACATACAATTTAACACATTAAAACCTACCAGGTGGGCACTGAGCACAGTAGAAGGTGCCGGGGACATTGATGCACTCTACAAAGGGGTTGACAGAACAAGGGTGCTGGCGCCCACTGCACTCATCCACATCCACAGTGCAGGCGGGACTTGACCCCTCCGCTGTCCACCCCTCATTACACACACACCTGTACTTGGTCTGCAACAGGTAAACATAAAGTTAATTAAACAAAACTATTAATTAAAACAGGTTTTGTAGACACTTTTTTAAACTTGCTAATTAACAACCCGTTCTCATTCTTATGATTGAGAATATTTGAATAAGAAACACACTAGAAAATCAGTAAATACATGGAAGAATGTGTTTATGTTTCTTGTACAGGGTATGCTATGATTTTATTTATTTATATTTATTTATGTATTTTTAAAATTATTATTTTGTATTAATTTGTTTTTAAATTTTAGTCACTTTGTACATATGCTAATATGTCTTATATAGTGTGATATTCACGATTTTCCACAGCAGGTATTCATTCACACAGCTGAGTTCGCTGAAGCAATGCACAGTGAACAAACTTGCCCAACTTATTGCATATACAGCCAGGAATTGTAGCTTCACAAACACTGTACTATTCATGGCAACTTGTCCTGTGTGGAGTACTTGTGACAAACTCAATACTGTTGACATTATGATATGTTAACTATGGAGCACTGTAAGCCAATCTCCTCCCAGCTGCTCATATCTACTTACCTCTGTTTACAGGCATACATTTCATTGGACCACTTGCTTCTAATCTATCAACTGGCAATGTATTTGAAAAGCACAAAGGTAGTTATATATTTTTTCGGTGGACAAACTGAGTTGTCAGTCATTGCCCAGGTGTGCCAAAGTGGGGTTTTTCTGAAATTATTATCTGCTGCATGCATTGATTGGCAACAACAGTAATAAAGCAAAAAATTGTGAGAATCCCCACCTGGCCAGCTGTCACACGGGGCAGGTTGACACATGTTCCATGGCCACACAGAGCCTCATTGGATGCCCCGGTACAGTCGTCATGTGATTCAGTACAGCGTATCCCATGCCAGTTGGCATTGCATTGACACCTGACATAACACACATCACTCAACGTCACATTGGGTACTCTCATTACACACAAGATGGCTCTGCATGTCTAGTACAGCATGCATACAATGTGCTGTGTATGTGTGCGTGCGTGCGTGCGTGTGTGCGTGCGCTTGCGTGCGTGCGTACACATTAAATATACAGTTTATCAACATAGCTTGCACACATACT
The DNA here is from genome assembly GCA_020002185.1 of Paraescarpia echinospica. Classification (NCBI taxonomy): domain Eukaryota; kingdom Metazoa; phylum Annelida; class Polychaeta; order Sabellida; family Siboglinidae; genus Paraescarpia; species Paraescarpia echinospica. Next base: position 71,969,342 of record CM034533.1, on the reverse strand, counting down.
AAAGCAAATCTGTCAACCCATACAGTTTGGTATGTGTACTATAGAGTTCCTCTTCCTTCCAGAGAGATCTGGAGGGATTGGGAGAGGAGTGGAGAATGAGAGCAAAAGATAGAGGAGGGGAGAATGAGAGCAAAATATAGAGGAGGGAAGAATGAGAGCAAAAGATAGAGGAGGGAAGAATGAGTACAAATGACAGAGGAGAGGAGAATGAGAGCAAAAGACAGAGAGGAGTGGAGAATGAGAGTAAAAGAGAGGAGTGGAGAATGAGAGCAAAAGACAGAGAGGGTGGAGAATGAGAGCAAAAGATAGAGGAGTGGAGAATGAGAGCAAAAGACAGATAGGGGTGGAGAATGAGAGCAAAAGGCAGAGGAGTGGAGAATGAGAGCAAAAGATAGACGAGTGGAGAATGAGAGCAAAAGACAGAGAGAGGTGGAGAATGAGACCAAAAGACAGAGGGGTGGAGAATGAGAGCAAAAGATAGAGGAGTGGAGAATGAGAGCAATAGACAGAGGGGTGGAGAATTAGAGCAAAAGATAGAGAGGAGTGGAGAATGAGAGTAAAAGACAGAGAGAGGTGGAGAATGAGAACAAAAGTTAGAGGAGTGGAGAATTAGAGCAAAAGATAGAGGGGAGAATGAGAGCAAAAGACAGAGAGGGGTGGAGAATGAGAGTAAAAGATACAGGAGTGGAGAATGAGATTAAAAGATAGAGGGGAGTGGAGCATGAGAACTAAAGATAGAGAGGAGTGGAGAATGAGAGCTAAAGATAGAGAGGAGTGGAGAATGAGACCAAAATATAGAGAGGGGTGGAGAATGAGAACAAAAGATAGAGAGGAGTGGAGAATTAGAGCAAAAGATAGAGAGGAGTGGAGAATGAGAACTAAAGATAGAGAGGAGTGGAGAATGAGAGCAAAAGATAGAGAGGGGTGGAGAATGAGAGCAAAAGACAGAGGGGTGGAGAATGAGAACTAAACATAGAGGGGTGGAGAATGAGAACAAAAGATAGAGGAGTGGAGAATGAGAACAAAAGATAGAGAGGGGTGGAGAATGAGAGCAAAAGACAGAGAGGAGTGGAGAATGAGAGCAAAAAATAGAGAGGGGTGGAGAATGAGAACAAAAGATAGAGAGGGGTGGAGAATGAGAACAAAATATAGAGAGGGGTGGACACAGTTAGTAGAGAGAACAGTGCAAAATCTGTGATGGACTAAAAAGGAAACAGAAATTGAGGGTCAGAATCGAGGTCAGCCTCACCCCTGACAGACAGGAAAATGAGATGAGAACAACTATGGTTTTCTATGGTGAGTGAAGATGTCATGCCATATTTAAGCATCTATAATTATTTAGATGCTAATGTATACTTGTGATTAAGTAAGTTTTTTGGATAATTCTCTTAAGGTGGCTCTGGTGGCAAAGACAATCTTTGTTTGAATTAATCATTTCTAATAACAGTTTTGAAGACTAAAAATTTTTTATCAGACTGCCTACTACTCTGCCTAAGACATCAAGCAATACTCTCGTCCAAAAAGAATTAAGTTTCTAGGTTGTTTAGTGTCATTTCTATGCTTTTAAAGACTATTAAAAATATGTAAAAAATCATCTCAAAATTGTATTTTATTTCATTTTGAGAAATACCCTGAAAGAAAATTGTGCATGTTTGTATGCACAAATACATTATTGACATTCAGACGGGTTTGTTTTGTGAACAAATGCATATTAGGCATGTTACAGCTTCATAAAAATGTTACAACAATGTTGAAAGACAGCCAAAATTTGAAGTGTATTTTTGGCACAAACCCTTCACCGATCGTAAATAAATCCCATGTAATTTGGCAGACATGTAAGGCCATGTGTAGCTTCGTAACTATTGCAGTTTAAAAAAATACATTAATGCTTCCTGTCTGTCATTTATAACAGACATGTCACCAGTTAGGCAGGTTTTGCATAAAATGTGATGTTTTTTCACTGGCAAGCAGTTTTAATATAAACTGACGGAGACACCTGTTTTTGAGATATCCCCATGTTTTCCTGCCAACTATGCCCTGCAATCTGTATTTGTAACAACTAAATGTCAAACGATTTTGTGTTTCCCACTGACCTACGGCCCCACGTGCTAGTCTGTGTTTTGATGGCACCTGATTGGTCAGGGGTCAACCCCGGGTTACTGACAAATGGCAGCGTTGTCGAGCATGGAATGGCATTCGATCGCAGTAAAAGAAGACTACCGCCAGGTCAGCATTAGTTATTTAACATCGCGATACAATTATGTAATCTTCATAAGACAAGATACTGGTATCAGAATAACCAGACTATATGATATGCATTCATGGCGAGCGAATTTATACTCGCTGGCGTGAAACTAACGTCTTTGTTTCTGCGGTAACGTTGCTATAGTTTCCAAGAATTTAAAGGGGAATTCCACTGAGAAATACGAAGTAGTAGTTTTTAAAGGACGGACTGGTGACATATGGCATTAACGTCATGTTTTCTTTTGTAGTAGATATGTTCATATCAACACCTACTAATGTTCTATGAAGAAAAAGTAAAGAAATCAACTGACACGATAGGCACCCGAGCGACCTTAAGCTTAGTATATCATGAAAGTCAACCAGAAGCTACAGGACGTCTTCCTCATTGAACTATTGCGGCGAGATAGAACCACAGACAACCAGTGGTGCCACATGGTGGACTAAGAACCAACAACAGTGGTTCAGTGCAGAACTACAATGAATAAACATATGCTGCTGACATTCACAGTCAAAATGTTTGCAAAGTGGGCTTTTGTTCTAAATGTAAAGAGGGTAGCGCTGGTCGCACGGTAGAGTGCCGGACTGTCGATCGAGGAGACTGTTGATTTCACCTGCTGTCATTTCGAAACTTAGGCAGTTTCGTTCACCTCACATTGCCTGTGTCTTTCGGGAGAGACACTAAAAGCCGTTGGTCCCTTCTATATGGTGTCCATGCTGGGGGAAGTAAAAGATCCCATACAGGGGTAAATGGACTCACAGAGTGGTGGTCTCTATCTCTAACCCACTGGATCTAGCTCCCAGTGGCTGCAGTTGCTTACAGGTCGGGCGTGTGAGAGACACCAAGCAGGCAGTGTTACATTGTATCATTGGACACACAAGGTCCTATATTGTATACAACAAATGTGATATTACTAAATAACGAGAAGCATTATGTTATAGAAAGTATGGAGTTTGCCGACTTACCTGAAGCTGCCCTGAGTGTTGACGCAGACTGCTGCGTTCTGACATCCGAGGTCAGTGCCAGCGTAGAGGGAGCATTCATTGACATCTGTCTCACACGTTTCTCCCTGCCACACATACATCACATGGACACTTTTAGATGCCATGATATTTCAACGAAATACATTCCGATTCACATTAGTCATACCCAAACGATCGGACCAGACTGAATGACCAGATGTAATGACCAGACGGAATGACCGGATGGAATGACTGGACAGAATGACCAGATGGAATGAATGGATGGAATGACCGGATGGAATGAATGGACGGAATGACCAAACGGAATGACCAGACTGAACTGACCAGGCCGAATGGACTGGACTGACCAGATGGAATGACTGACTGACAGACTCTTACCTGCCAAGTAGATGGACAGCGACAGAAGAATCCATTGAACTGGTCGATGCAAGTGCCGCCATTCCTGCACGGAGAACTGCTGCACTCATTGCTTGTCAACAACTGTCCAACAGATGGCAGCACTGTCAATGTTTGATGTTATGCACGTACAACAGGTGGCAGCACTAACACTGTAAATGGCTAATGTCATGAACGGTTGATATTAATTGCTGCCTTTCACTTATAACATCATAGGTTTCAAACATTTGCCACACATATCTATGATTTCAGCATATTGCATTTTGGTACTTTTGCACTTATGTACTTATATTTGCTTGTTTTAAAATAAATCCAAGTAGAAAGTCTTTTGTCTTAGAAATCAATAAAATCTTTTAAGATAAATACATTGCCCTAGTCAATATGAAGAGTAGATGAAGAGCCACAACATATACAACATATACAACATATACTACATATACTACATATACAACATATACTACATATACAACATATACTACATATACAACGTATACAACGTATACTACATATACAACATATACTACATATACAACATATACTACATATACAACATATACAACATATACTACATATACAACATATACAACATATACTACATATACAACATATACAACATATACTACATATACAACATATACTACATATACAACATATACTACATATACAACATATACAACATATACTACATATACAACATATACAACATATACTACATATACAACATATACTACATATACAACATATACTACATATACAACATATACTACATATACAACATATACTACATATACAACATATACTACATATACAACATATACAACATATACAACATCATCTGTATCCAGGTAACTGTTAAACAAACAAAATGCATGTCAATCGTGTTAGGAGTTTGTGTACTGTTGCACTAGGCTCTACTAAAGTGAAGGCAAGTTATAGGGGTTTTACTTGTACTCACTGACGTCAAACGTTGCACTTGACTTTGCACAGATCGCACCTAGGAGGCAAGAACAAATTGTATACAGTAAAAATGGTATGTTCTTATATAGCACAATATCCAGATCTTAGGACTGCTCAAAGCATTTTACACATTACTCCCTGGCAGACCTGTTCAATCTAACACTATCTCTACTTCTCTGGAAAGCATACAGCCACACTGCAATTAATGTGCGAAGACTACTCATACAAAATATCCTCCACTGTCTATAGCCAAGTACTCATTCACACAGCTGAGTGAACTGGAGCAACATAGAGTGAATGACCTTGCCCAAGGTTCGTCATGGCAGCACAGGATTTATTAAAACTTCTAATGCAGACAAAGTGGCAATATATTTTGTATAGGTTGTGAAACTTCTGTCAGTACACCAGTTAGCATCAGTGCATGAAGATGTTACATATTGGAGGGGAGGCTGATGCCAAGAGAAAAACCTAGAACTTTGAGGAGGTTCACCAGAAACTTCCACCTGCACCCTTCAGGCTCACACTAACCAATAATGTCTAACTGCAACTCCTAAAGGCTCACCAGAAACTTCCATTTGCACCCCTCAGGCTCACACTAACCAATAATGTCTAACTGCAACTCCTAAAGACTCACCAGAAACTTCCACCTGCACCCCTCAGGCTCACACTAACCAATAATGTCTAACTGCAACTCCTAAAGGCTCACCAGAAACTTCCACCTGCACCCCTCAGGCTCACACTAACCAATAATGTCTAACTGCAACTCCTAAAGGCTCACCAGAAACTTCCACCTGCACCCCTCAGGCTCACACTAACCAATAATGTCTAACTGCACCTCCCTCCTAGAGATTCACCAGAAACTTCCACCTGCACCCCTCAGGCTCACACTAACCAATAATGTCTAACTGCACCTCCCTCCTAAAGACTCACCAGAAACTTCCACCTGCACCCGTCAGGCTCACGCTAACCAATAATGTATAACTGCACCTCCTAAAGGCTCACCAGAAACTTCGACCTGCACGCCTCAGGCTCACACTAACCAATAATGTCTAACTGCACCTCCTAAAGGCTCACCAGAAACTTCCACCTGCACCCCTCAGGCTCACACTAACCAATAATTTCTAACTGCAACTCCTAAAGACTCACCAGAAACTTCCACCTGCACCCCTCAGGCTCACGCTAACCAATAATGTCTAACTGCACCTCCTAAAGACTCACCAGAAACTTCCACCTGCACCCCTCAGGCTCACACTAACCAATAATGTCTAACTGCAACTCCTAAAGACTCACCAGAAACTTCCAACTGCATTCTCATTAGGCTCACCAAAATCCTCCATCCACACCCTGTTCAGGCTCACCAAAAACCTCCAACAATTTTTGGTGAGCCTATGCCAGTTAGCAGGTTTTGCTAGAGAGGTCTTTGCCTTATATCCCAGCTATCAATGGACCAAGTCTAAATCTAGGTCCTTTAAGCCAGCTACCATGGACCATGTCTAGATCTAGGTCCTTTAAGCCAGCTACCAATGGACCATGTCTAGATATAGGTCCTTTAAGCCAGCTACCAATGGACCAAGTCTAGATCTAGGTCCTTTAAGCCAGCTACCAATGGACCAAGTCTAGATCTAGGTTCTTTAAGCCAGCTACCATGGACCATGTCTAGATCTAGGTCCTTTAAGCCAGCTACCAATGGACCAAGTCTAGATCTAGGTTCTTTAAGCCAGCTACCATGGACCATGTCTAGATCTAGGTCCTTTAAGCCAGCTACCAATGGATTAAGTCTAGATCTAGGTCCTTTAAGCCAGCTACTATGGACCAAGTCTAGATATAGGTCCTTTAAGCCAGCTACCAATGGACCAAGTCTAGATCTAGGTCCTTTAAGCCAGTTACCAATGGACCAAGTCCAGATCTAGGTCCTTTAAGCCAGCTACCAATGGACCAAGTCTAGATCTAGGTCCTTTAAGCCAGCTATCAATGGACCAGGTCTAGATCTAGGTCCTTTAAGCCAGCTACCAATGGACCAGGTCTAGGTCCTTTAAGCCAGCTACCATGGACCAAGTCTAGATCTAGGTCCTTTAAGCCAGCTACTGTCTTTGTTTGGAGAGTTCAGGGCCCAATGGTCCTTGTTTTTGCACAGAAATAGGCCACTTCCTTAGCTGTGAATAAGTGTTTAAGATAAACTCACTTGTCTCTGTAGGTTTCTCCACCGTCTGTCATTATACCTGCTGTTTGAACTTGTGGGGGTTGGTCTCGTAGGCGGTGGGGGGGTCTCGGGTGTTTCCAATACTTGGATCTGCAGATAAAATGAACAACAAATTTTAGACATGCCATTTTGTTCCTTACCCTCAGTGAAACAATTCTGATTGATTCAATGTGTCCCTGTCTAGTGCTTGCTGTATGGGAACACTCACACTTGTACAAAGAAATATTAAGTATGCAACAACAGGCCAACCATGTATTCTGACTTCTAAAACTGAAGTGTTGACGTTTTGATTTTGAAACATTTCATCCAAGGAGTATTGTATCTTTAATATTACTGGTATGAGTAAATAAATATTTGTCAAATGTAAACATTTTATTACAGAGCTTTATCCCTCCTCTAAAAGTCAATCATTTTGCAGTAGAGAAATTCCCTTGAATACGTGGGTAGTTTGTTTAAATTAAACGTATTTCTTATGTATCCTGAATCTTCCCAATGCTGAGAAAATGAATTAATACCATTAATTGTGTCAGGATACACACGGATAGTTGCGATACATCTTCACAACTTCAGTATAATCACGTGTAAGTTTCAAGACAATGATTATGCGATATTCCATGGAAACAAGTTTCTACTGTTTTCTCTCATATAAATTAAGTTTACGCGCCTCTGAATGAATTTATCCAGATTTACAATGCTATGTTCTTATTATTCAACATGAATACTGCTTATCAATTTTGAGACTGACCAACAGTTTTGACTTGATGCACCTCTGAGTTTGGTTTCCAAGGATTTAGGTGCAAAAGAAATAACCTTATGATTATAATCATTATTATTACAAACTGCCCCACTCCTGTGTTCCCCGCCCCCCCCCCCCCCCCCGCTCTGATGTCATGACACTGACCCTGGTGGTGAGTGAAGTCAATGTAGTGGTCAGCTGGTCCAGTCTTGTGGTCAGTGTTGTCTCCTGGTTGTCCAGTCTCTCCTCTATGCGGCGCAAGCGGTCAGCCAGACTGCCCTCTTCCTGTAAGGCACACCAGTCTCATTGGCAGACTTACACACGCAGTCTTTATTGTAATTTAAAGGGACGTAGCCTGTTCATCTACTCGGAATTAGTGGGCGTAGTAATTTCTAACTGGAAGTCTGCTGTGTTGACCATGGTAAATTGAGCATCATTGAACTTCAAAGGTTATAGCAGTTAATTCAGCCTGACTTGGGCATATTGTCAATAAAGCTTGTTTTGAATTTATGTTTTGTTTACTATTTGAACATGCACCCATAGTTGTACGTTCAAATTGTGACCGTTGTTACGGGCTTACTAACACAATTTGGCAGGCAGTATGCATTCAACATAGTTATTGTAGTCTTAAAGACATTATATTAATTAATACGTGAAAAACTAGGAACAGACTACGTCCTTTTAATAGATAGGATGTATACAGTATTATTATGATGAAAATATGGACATTTTTACAACTTATGCTATATAGATAGGGTATATATACAGCTATATAGACAGGGTGTATATATACAGCTATAAAGACAGGGTGTATATATACAGCTATAAAGACAGGGTGTATATATACAGCTGTACAGATAGGGTGTACATATACAGCTGTACAGACAGGGTGTATATATACAGCTGTATAGACAGGGTGTATATATATACAGCTGTACAGACAGGATGTATATATATACAGCTGTACAGACAGGGTGTATATATACAGCTGTACAGACATGTCTATATATACAGCTGTACAGACAGGGTGTATATATACAGCTGTACAGACAGGGTATATATATACAGCTGTACAGACATGTCTATATATACAGCTGTACAGACAGGGTATATATACAGCTGTACAGACAGGGTGTATATATATATACAGCTGTACAGACAGGGTGAATATATACAGATGTACAGACATGTCTATATATACAGCTGTACAGACAGGGTGTATATATACAGCTGTACAGACAGGGTGTATATATATATACAGCTGTACAGACAGGGTGTATATATACAGCTGTACAGCGATAGAAATAAGCCAGAATATTTACTTGTCCGCTGGACAAGTAAGTTTTGAAATCTACTTGTCCGCCAAAATTTTAACTTGTCCGAGTGGTTGTGAAGGGGAATCGAAACTTCGAAAACAACGTAAGAAGTCTGTCTTATTTTTTATGAAAACAACACAATGTTCCTACTGTTTTGTTGCATGTACATCTGAGTGACTTGTGATCAAAGACACAATTTGATTTAATCTTCAAATTTTGAAATTGCAAAATTATATTTGCAACTATTTTCCGGTCCATTATTATTCATCATGAATATTAAAAGTAGACATGTTACATGTATACCAATATTTTAATGATGCTGATATGAACACTTTTATTAATAACAAATAATTATTACGATGATAGGAATGAGACAATTGTTTCCTTGCTATTTGTTTTATAATGTTGCAAAAACTGTTTATGCTTAATATGGTATATATATATAAATATATAACACTGCTGTAACATTTTTGTATCAGTTTGTCATTGAAGAAGCCACTCAACCATCAGGAACACGACCAATGCAAAGCCAGGAAATATTGTCACAAAAATCATAATAAACTATATAATCTAATAATATTTTGTTAAACCTTCAATATTAACGAAGTTCTGTATTTTACAAATGAAGATAATATTCAATTGATCATCAGCAAACAAACGCATATTTTTTCCTAAATGTTATATTACCATTTCAATGATGATAAAACAGTTTTTAACGGTGCCTGAATTACATTTACCAGGCGGAAAATAATTTATAGATTTAGTTACGTCGTAACGTTGCTGCCACACGCAGACCGCCGTAGTTGGTGGAAGATGATATGTCAACAGCGATTGGCGCCCCGTCCGCGGCCGCGCATCTTGCATAATTCGGTTTCGAAAACTCGCAATTTATGGTTAAAATAAATGTTACATAGATACAACAGCACTTCTGAAATGTCATTAATATTCCATTTATCAACCAGCACCATAGATTTACCGGAGAGCCAGTTACAAGTTTTGAAAATTGTCACCGATCTGGATCGGCTAACGACGTTCGATGACTTGAAAGTTGGAAGACTGCCGAGTCCGCGTGGGTTAGGCGTAATAATGGTTAACTGTATAATTATTCAAATAACAAGTAGCGATACAAAGTCCACTATTTCCAAAGTTCATCAAATATGATCCGTGAGCGGAAGCAAGTTGTACGTCGGCCAAACTGAACGATTTACGATTGTGTGAAATACAGCCTTGATCAACGATGGCTGATGCGGAGTCTGTCCTACGCGTATGACAGAGCTAGGTCGGTGCACTCAGCGTATGACTCTGTTAACGCAGACACTAAACTTGGTCGTACACTGGCAGCGGAACGACAAGACGCTGACACACTAACAGAATTGGAACGCGCGCGATTGCTAGCGAACGAAAAGTTTGCAATGTTGCACGTGTCACTATTTAATGTAAATTTTCACTTGTCCACCAGATAACCATGTAGAGTCATATTACTTGTCCGGGCCAAAAATCACTTGTCCCGGACAAACGGACAAGTGCTATTTCGAACGCTTGTGTATATATACAGCTGTACAGATAGGGTGTACATATACAGCTGTATAGACAGGGTGTATATATACAGCTGTATAGACAGGGTGTATATATACAGCTGTATAGACAGGGTGTATATATACAGCTATATAGACAGGGTGTATATAACTATATATACAGCTGTATAGACAGGGTGTATATATACAGCTATATAGACAGGGTGTATATATACAGCTATATAGACAGGGTGTATATATACAGCTGTACAGACAGGGTGTATATATACAGCTGTATAGACAGGGTGCATTATATACATCTATATAGACAGGGTGTATATATATATATATATAGACAGGGAGTATATATATAGACAGGGTGTATATATATAGACAGGGGGTATATATACAGCTATATAAATATTTTAAATTGTTCTTGGTATAAAACAGCATTCTTAAAATAATTCCAATACAAAGGCAAGAGGCCAGGTTGATACAGCTTGAGTTACATTGTGGGGCACCTGTAGTCTAAATGTAGGCATCGACAGTCCAGATTACACCTAGGACTGTCCAGAGTCAACCAGTTTGGAAATGTCAAATTACACTTTAACAGTGATCTTCTGCATACAGTGCATCCAATCTACATGGTAAACATGTCCATGTTCATTGATTAATGATCAGCAAGTGAATTATTTCAAAGTATCTGGATGTGCTTCATGAATACATCACTGAAACAAGACACATGACTCTGCAAAGGTGACATCTTAATACATGTCACATTTACTTGTGTGCAACATGTGTGACATTGTGAACAGATAGATTATACTTGGGGCAAAGTCCTCATTTCAGGAACAGTATGTACACAATGAAACACAACAATATTTTCCAAGCAATGGTTACTCCATAAACAGTGGGTAATGAGATTCCTTTCATGTAATTCAGATTATTTAAACGAGATTGCATTTAGATTCCTCTGACCTTTTCTGCTCTGATGTTATATCAATGGTATTCCTAGAGCAAGCCATCGGGGCAGCACATTAAAAAAAGATTTTAGCAAGATTCAACAAGTTTAAAACAAGATTGCCATCCAAAGCCAAAACCAGATGACAAGTAGACAAGGAAGGCTTATACTTATAGACCGTCCAACAAGGTTGCATTGTTAGAAAATCTGGGATCATTTATTTTTTATCTCATACAAACAATGTAATTTGTACAGAATCTAGGTACATATTAAGTTTATAATATAATAGAAATATACCTGATATATTCTTTAACAGTAAAATGAAAATAAACACTAAACAAAACTCTAAATAATACAAATATGCAGTAGAAAATTAACACTTAATGTCAACTGTTTACATGGGCCTGGACTCTTGTTATTGCAGACATTGAATGAAATAAACAGTGTTGGTCTACTCACTGTGGCTGGTCTCAATGTTTCCAGGAACTGCTTGTTTTGTCTCACCTGAAACAATGACCACAATGAGGTAGAGTGCAGACAATCATATATTATTTGTCTGAAATAAACATATACTTTTTACTACATAAAAGGTGACAGTTAGATAAGTGGCTTGTTGTATCTCTGGTTATGTAAGTGACTGGTGCTGCCTGCCAGCAAAGTGCCCGGCAGACAGAGAATTTCAACCAGGTAGATTAGAAAGACAAATCTAGTATGATTTATAAACATGACACCTTCAGCATTAGTGATGATGACCACGGGCGTACCCATGGGTTTTTTTCTTGTTGCCCAGAAACCCCCCAAGAAATCCCATACTATAAGGCAATGTACAGTGAATGATGACAGGCAACATCCAGCCTTACAGTGATACCCATTTGGAAACCCCCAACATATCAATCCTGGGTCGCCTCTGGATACACCCCAGAGATGTCACCAGACTCAGGACAAAGTACTGTGGATACACCATAGAGATGTCACCAGACTCAGGACAAAGTACTGTTGATACACCATAGAGATGTCACCAGACTCAGGACAAAGTATTACAAAACATAAAACAGCCACAAACGAAACATTAAACAATCACAAACCATAAGACAATTGGTCTGATATAATAAAAATATAATTCAATGATTCATATAGGATGGGGATTAGTTTTAATACTAATGATGTCTTCGTACAGTCTTCATACATTATAAAGAATGCCTAACAACAAGACATGTCACTTAGCTACGTTATCGAGATGATAATTACTGCAGAACCAAACCTGCAACTCGACCTAAAGCCTTTTCTATGTCCTCATTAGTTGGTAGAAAGTGTGTCTTTTTATGGCAACATAATTTAGCTAATGTGATTGCCCAGCTGACTAAAAATAAACCTAAATTAGGAAGAAGTATACTTGTTGTGGAGTTAGGAATTACACAACACTAGTTACTCTGACTGCCATCCCTGTAATTGATAGTGCATTGTATGTAAACGTCATCACAACAAGTGAGGTGAATGACTTGTAGTAGACAGCTCAAATTACCAGAAGGCAGCAGCACTGCCAACTCTCTCTTTCTCTCTCTCCTCTCTCTCTCTCTCCTCTCTCCTCTCTCTCCTATCTCTCCACTCTTTCCTCTCTCCTCTCTCTCTCTCTCTATTTCTCTCTCTCTGCTGAGTTAATAGATGCAAGAAATACGTCATCAACATGTGTGTATACGGATTAGCCACCAGCATGCGAATGAGTCGTGACCAATAAAATTATAAAAATGAAATGTGGACCAGCTACTATTTATATCTCAGATTCAGCAAAGAAAAGAAGGAAAATATATGGAATAAACGGAGAATGAACATAGCGACAGTTCATGACAGACGGATTGATTTAAAAGAAAAACACCACCTCTCCATGCACAAAGCCGCCGATGTCATATTGAATGATTGGCATTGTTTTTGTTGGAATATAAAAACTATGGTACTATCATGTTCCTTTTTCATTAGGTACATCTGGCTATACATTTTGAAGTGAAGTTTTAATGAAAAATTTAGATAACAAAAACTTATTGAAGCCGAGAAACATTCAATAATAAAACCAGTAGCAGAGAAAGTACTTATGGGAAATTAATATGTTTTGATACGGTACACCTCGAATGTATATTAGCTTATAAAGAATCCCTTTAAAGGCATTCTTCAATTCTATTTGTCACTTGTCATTTTGTGAAACATGAAACCTGCCGAATGTCCACAATATCAATGTTTTACAAATTTTTATTTAGATTCGGTCAACTCATCAGACAAACTATTATAATATTGTTTTAATGGTTCCCATAAAAATCAAAGGGAAAATGGCGAAAGTTACTATATTCTTTAAGGTTATTTACACTATTACTGGTGACCTGATCTAATGATTAAGGCTAATTCTTTCTGTCATCTGATACTGCCTTGGATAGAACAGTGCTTCATTTAGTAATGAGATAGTGAGATGATGTGTAGGGTTCTACATTGGCCCTGGGAGCTAGAATGTACCTTTTGCTAGTGAACACCCCAGGGGTATGGCTGCCCTGCCTGCCTTAGGGATAACTTATGTTCTTTGTGTCAGGAGCAAGATAACTGTGGACAGCACTAAGTACAGTCATAACATGCTGACAACAACATACACTTGACCCCAATACATCACCCCAGGGTAGGGTGGCTGATATCAGAATGAAAACCAGGGTAGATTCTTATAAGTGCATATACTCTGGATCGCAGTTTTGTAGCAGTTAGACCATCAAACTCTCAATCTAACAGATTCCAGATTCAAATTCTTCTGCTGCCGCTTCAAACCTTGGTCACGTTGCTCCAGTTCTCTCAGCTGTATGAATGAGTACCTGGCTATAGACAGCGGTGGATATTTGGATACCAATAGTCTTTGTGCAGTAATTGCAGCTTGGCTGAAAATTTCCCAGCAAAGTCAAGATAGTGTTTGATTGACAGGTCTGCCAGGAAGTAGTGTAAACTGTATTTAAAGCACTTTGAGCAGTCCTATGGATAGGATACCACACGATACAATTTTGCCTTTTTTAGCTTCGAGAATATTTCTACAGGTGGACGCTTTCACTACCATTGACGTGGTATCTTTATTTGTTGGTTGCTGATATTAAGGTAATAAAGGAGGGAGGGCAGTCTGGCAGGATCATACACTACTGAGGTAAGTAAGGTAATAAAGGAGGGAGGGCTCATAGTCTGGCAGGATCATACTCTACTGAGGTAAGAGGGTAATAAAGGAGGGAGGGCAGTCTGGCAGGATCATACACTACTGAGGTAAGTAAGGTAATAAAGGAGGGAGGGCAGTCTGGCAGGATCATACACTACTGAGGTAAGTAAGGTATTAAAGGAGGGAGGGCAGTCTGGCAGGATCATACACTACTGAGGTAAGTAAGGTAATAAAGGAGGGATGGCTCATAGTCTGACAGGATCATACACTACTGAGGGAAGTAAGGTAATAAAGGAGGGAGGGCTCATAGTCTGGCAGGATCATACACTACTGAGGTAAGTACGGTAATAAAGGGGAGGGCAGTCTGGCAGGATCATACACTACTGAGGTAAATAAGGTAATAAAGGAGGGAGGGCTCATAGTCTGGCAGGATCATACACTACTGAGGTAAGTAAGGTAATAAAGGAGGGAAGGGCTCATAGTCTGGCAGGATCATACACTACTCAGGTAAGTAAGGTAATAAAGGAGGGAGGGCAATCTGGCAGGATCATACACTCACGAGGTAAATAAGGTAATAAAGGAGAGAGGGCTCATAGTCTGGCAGGATCATGCACTACTGAGGTAAGTAAGGTAATAAAGGAGGGAGGGCTCATAGTCTGACAGGATCATACACTACTGAGGTAAGTAAGGTAATAAAGGAGGGAGGGCTCATAGTCTGAAAGGATCATACACTACTGAGGTAAGTAAGGTAATAAAGGAGGGAGGGCTCATAGTCTGACAGGATCATACACTAATGAGGCAATAATAATGGAGGGAGGGCTCAGTCTGAAAGGATCATACACTACTGAGGTAAGTAAGGTAATAAAGGAGGGAGGGCACATAGTCTGGCAGGATCATACATGACTAAGGTAAGTAAGGTAATAAAGGCGGGAGGGCTCCTAGTCTGGCAGGATCATACACTACTGAGGTGTTGGATCATTGAAATGGGGGTGACTGGGCGAGGATTTGTAGACTTTCACCTAATCCTAATGTTGAAATCACTGTTACTCAGTGAAATTAATGACACACACCCACCCCTCCATACACCCACGTGTGCTTGTGTACCTGTACACTACACATGATGACACCTCAAATGTAACCAATTATGATTATCAAGTGCTAATGAAATGAATAAGTATGATTACTTAGAAAATGAGTGTAATCAAATGCGATTACATTTTACAATTTTCAGAGTGACCATGATTACAACCATGATTACATTAGCGACTTAGCAATTATTGTATGTCCGTTATTTACACCCCAATTGTTATCAGATTTAACAAGATTTAACAAGATTGCCACCCAGAGAATTAACTCTACGTGGCAGGTGGACAAGGAAGCCCTTTGGCTTATCGAGAGTCCGACCCTTTTATCTATGTGTATCCCGCCCATCTGAGGTATGTGTCGATTTTATTTTTAAACATATTCACGCTACTAGCACCCACACAATCAGCAGATAATCTGTTCCATTCATTTACAGTCCTTTGTGAAAATGAGAACTTTCTTATATCTAATAGATATAGGATAACATCCCAACAGCTGGAACTGAGGCAAACAAATGTGATGTTTTAATGGCATTTATTCATATATATGAGTGCTTGGATTACAGTTAAGACCAGGGCAAAATAAATATGATCAAGGGTGAATCTGCTCAAGAAAATGGCTATCCTTGTTGTAATCATGATACAATTACTTTGGTGGCAATGTTGTAGAGTATTATCAACCAAATAAACAGCTAAAACATGTTTATTAAAACACCAGCTTCCCAACAATGTTTAATTGTACATGTATCTGTCTAGTCTCACTCTTGATAGTCAGTTGGACTATAGACTACAGCATGGTGCTTGGCTTCAACAGAAGTCTAATAATTGATTGACAGGCGTGACAGTTGATGAGTGAGTGTGTGGCTTTGTTTATCTGTTGTTGTTATATTTTTATCCATGGAATGAAGAGGTGATAAGAGCTACACAAAAACGATACAATATTAAGATAGGACTTATAATGTAATGATACAATGTCTATAAAGTACTGATAATGAAATGATACATTACTGACTGATAATTTAAAGATGTTCAGACATGATTTATAATGTAATGATACATTGTTCATAATGGACTGATCATTTTCAAGATACAATGCTCAGACAGGACTGAAAATTTATTCATTCACACACTGTTCTAAAAAGCACTGATAATACCACTATGTTAAAAACAATACTGATTATTTTAACATAATATTATAAAGAAAGTCAAAGTTAACAACATAATCCATCATAATTTCTGCAGTCATTCAACATATCTGGTGTAGACTAATATTACAGACAACAATGACACAATCTTTTAGTTTACCAAAAATAACCTATTTTTATGATCCTAGGATCTTTAGTACCCTCATAAGATGTTTATCTCGCATCTGGCTAATGTCCATACATAGACCCTCAATCGCACCAACTCATTCTCTAACCCTTCATCACTCCTTATGTCTTCTTCTTTGGGATTATGTGGACGTCACAACTTCCAGGTGCCAGTAATATCCCACAGATTTGTCATTTTAGTCACACATGATGCAAACTTATCATGTGTGAAATATGAATAAAAACCATGTATATTTGTAGATTAAAAATATTTAAAACATCAATGTCTTTATATGTGATGTGGGATTAAATCTTTGCTGCCCAGTTGCTGTTTGAATGCTACCAGTGAGGTGGTATCTGGTGCGGCTAGTAGCATCGTTTTCCAGAGATGTCCAGCTGATGGGAAGAATGAATTACCCCTCCAATATTCTCATTATGTTGTAGTATTAAGAAACTAAGCCCAGTAATGACTGAGCCACTCTGTCTACTGCGCCATCTGCCTTCCACATTAGAGAGATGTTGTTTGTGTCTCTTTGACAGGTTTTGTAAACACCCCAGTAGAACTGTGTTCTAATGTCTGTCAGACCAGACCACAGAGCACTTCTGTTGCTACACTTCTGTTATGGTTACTTTTGTAAATAATTAAATATTGTGCTGAGCCAAACTTCTGGTTATGACCACGCCCTCAGCCAGAAATTATTTTTCGCCAGTCTTGAATTAATCAAAATGTGCCTTTTAGTGCACGAACGGCTTGCTTAGAAGCCATTCATGTCACAGCCACTACTGGCCAGTTTCTAATAAATAATAAATAAATTACTTCTTAAGTGCCAATATCCTCAGACAATCCAAGCTCGGTTGCGCAACAAAACCAAAGGATTAGGCATTCTCGTACTTGTGTGCTCGGCAAAAGTCGTCAACAGAAGGATGGATGTGCTAACAAGCTAGGGAGGATAGGCAATATTAAAAAGTTACGTTTTCAGGTGTTGGCGAAATGTAACAATATTTTCTGCAGATTTAACACTGACGGGAAGCGAATTCCATATAGTCGGCACAGCAACTGAGTTCTAGTTAAGTTTCTTTCAATAACAAACCAACGTCATTTGAGCCATTTAGTTAATTAATTCTGATTTTATTAGTGTGTACTTTCATTTTTGCAACAAAACCATAGTTATATGCTAGCATGTATTACTATTTCTTTTCTATTCCAGCTTGTAGGTAAAACTCACCAGAATGCACAATTTTTAAGCAAGTATTGAAATTCTAAATTATAGGGGGCACGTGCCACAGATGAACTTCACACTGAAGGTACTTGATGTTTCCAAAACACCACCTACCACATAATTTTACCCAGGGGAAACACTGACATTGTGAACTATCAACTGTGTACATCTGCTTTTGACTAGTGCACTCAGCTAACACACATACATACAGCCAAAATATGTGAGAATTACATATTGCATTCTTACGCTCACATATATAATTTTTTTCACATTAACCCTACAGCTCCGTAGTTCTAACAGTCAAGGCGAGTAGAGCCCGCATGGTGCCATCTTTGGCCTGCTCAGCTGAACACTCCACTTGATCAGTTTGAACAGTACTGGGAAGAGGTAAGAGGGAATCAGAGTAAACATCATCCAAGATAAACAACGCCATAAACAAAGCTAACAGGACATTGTGACATAACAATCCCCAAGACACCTCAAAGTTCAACCTCCTAGGAAGACAAGGGCATGGAACACAGAAGTCACTGCAGCAATGCACATGTAAGAGTAGACATTACAACACAGGAACAACACTACAGACTTTATAACACTACAAATCTGACTACTCAAATGCACTTATGTCAGAGCAAGTGAATTTTGTAAACAAATCATTTCTCAAAAATAAATTGCACTTTTTCATAACCAAGCAGGAAGTCCAACTGTGTCCTGACCCCTTTAGACATTACAACACAGGATCAACACTATAGACATTACAACACAGGAACAACACTATAGACATTACAACACAGGAACAACACTACAGACATGACAACACAGGAACGACACTACAGACATTACAACACAGGTACAACACTACATACATTACAACACAGGAACAACACTACATACATTACAACACAGGAACAACACTACAGACATTACAACACAGGAACAACACTACATACATTACAACACAGGAACAACACTACATACATTACAACACAGGAACAACACTACAGACATTACAACACAGGAACAACACTACAGACATTACAACACAGGAACAACACTACAGAAATTACAACACAGGAACAACACTACAGAAATTACAACACAGGAACAACACTACAGAAATTACAACACAGGAACAACACTACATACATTACAACACAGGGACAACACTACATACATTACAACACAGGAACAACACTACAGACATTACAACACAGGAACAACACTACAGACATTACAACACAGGAACAACACTACATACATTACAACACAGGAACAACACTACAGACATTACAACACAGGAACAACACTACATACATTACAACACAGGAACAACACTACAGACATTACAACACAGGAACAACACTACATACATTACAACACAGGAACACCACTACAGACATTACAACACAGGAACAACACTACAGACATTACAACACAGGAACAACACTACATACATTACAACACAGGAACAACACTACAGACATTACAACACAAGAACAACACTACAGACATTACAACACTGGAACAACACTACAGACATTACAACACAGGAACAACACTACAGACATTACAACACAGGAACAACACTACAGACATTACTGTTTTATGACTGGTTTTTCTTTCCCCAATCACCATGGGCATGGGTCAGGGGAAAATGTCAAAATGCCAATGTATTCCCGCCGAACGGACATATGCGTAGCAGCGTGTTTGTAGACATTCTTCTTATTGACACATTTACTATATTTTGTTATTAATTAACTCATACACGTTTCAATATTTTAAACATCTTAGGAATAACATGCAGCGAAATGATAACAAACAGCCGAAACTGCACTCAGTGAGGACACTCTAGGGAAATTCGCAAAACTTTCAACTTTTATGTGACGGCAACCTCAAAAATCAAATACACACTAGGCGTACTTTTGTGAAATGGTGTAATTTTTACTAAAAGCATGACTGCCACACAAATGCTTGTGTTTACATGCGACTGGCGGTGGCTGCCAAAGCCATGCTAAGCATTGATACTCAGGGAAAAATGTCAAAGCTTTTTAGTGAGGCGCTGCCTCAAATAAAATGTAATCTTCATAAAACAACATCTATTGTATTGCAAATTTAATTCCAAATTGATTGGTACTGCACACTAGGCATACTTTTGTGAAATGGTGAAGTCTTTAATAAAAACTAAAAACATGACCGCCATACAAAGGCTTTGTGTTTACATGCATGTTTACAGGCAATATTTATTCATTCAGATTAGTGTGTATCTACAATTTATAGAGCAATTATTTCTTTTCATAATAAACTTTATTCTGGTTGAACCGGACAAAAATTTACACGATGCAAGGTCTGTGAAGATAGCATAGTTTTAGCAAAATGTCTCGATCTGTTCAGACCGTGTAGCATTACGCCTGGCACCAGCGTAACAACATAGCATCTCAAAACAGGCAGCATGTCACCACGGCCAGTTAATTGTGGTTTCATACATTTCTTTGAAAGCTTGGTGAACGCATAATTTTGAAGTTATCAGAAAGAATTTTGAGAAATGAACAGACCACACAATGACGTTTGTCGAGAAGTAAATTTTATTCCAATACATGTTTTACCAATGTCTGGAGGATAGTTAGAACTACGGTCAATTTCAGTGAAAAATCCCAGCCCAAGCCTAACTAGAAGTCCTCCTGTATATGGCCCGGGGTGGCCATTCCAGAGGAGGATTACTGTAGTTGCATCCCCAATACAAGGAATAATGCCCCCTTGGCAAGTACCCTGTAGCCAAAGTAGGGTCAGTTTTACTAATCATCAACTACACACTTAGACTACAAGAATTGGTCAACCAATGATCTACAGGATTTGAAACTCGACCTTATTTTTTTTTGAACTACCATTTAGTCAATAAAACCAAACAGTGACACTATTTGGATGCCAATTTGATAACATGACTGACTAATCCAACTTTTTTTATAAGTTGTATGCAAAACCATAACTATTCATCATAATGAATACAAATAACAATTAGCTTAACTCGGAACAAAATAACAGATAAATGCTAATCCGTACAGGAACGAGCACATCTAACTCACAAAGAAAAAACACTTTGTGCAACTGAATATTAGCACATTATTGGTTTCTTAAATTAAAGTATAGGTAAGTTTTTACATAGCGCAGTATCCAGTCTTGAGGACTGCTCAAAGCATTTACACTTTATTCCCCGATCGACCTGTTCAATCGAACACCATGTCGACTTCTCTGGGAAGCATTCATCCATGCTGCAATTAATGTGCAAAGACCATTCATACACAATGAGCCAGGTACTCATTCATTATGTTGAGTGAACTGGAGCAATGTGGAGTGAACGAACTTGTCCAAGGTTTGGCACGGGTTATCCCCCTCCCCCTCCCCCTCCCCCTCTCTCTCTCTCCCCCT
The DNA here is from genome assembly GCA_020002185.1 of Paraescarpia echinospica. NCBI lineage: Eukaryota > Metazoa > Annelida > Polychaeta > Sabellida > Siboglinidae > Paraescarpia > Paraescarpia echinospica. The sequence goes on along the minus strand of CM034533.1, from coordinate 71,947,836 downwards.
CTCTCTCACTGTGCCGCTGCACTTTTCAAATGACAAAAATAATTAAATGTGTTTCTTTCATGTGATGTGGCCATTCAGTGAGAGTAGATGTAACCTCTTGTTGATATCAAAGTCTGTTTGCGCCTCTAGTGATAAAGTGGCCCTGTCTTCTGTCACCCTTGGTTGTTAGTAGAATGAAAACAATGCCTAACAACGTATGTGCTACTGTTGGCTCCCAGTACTGTCAGATTCATGCTCGGTAAATTGTCAATGAATAGTAGCTATTTTGTCAAGAAACTTCCACCCAAAGATTGATATTGTAAATTGTGTATGTTTTTCAGCATCATGTTTAAATGTACTCATATGTGACCATTTAAAGAGCAGATATTAAATTGGAAGCAAGTACATGTACTTATTAGTTTGAATACAGGTATTCTTGTATAAATAGATTTATCTGTGTACATGTCAAAGTGGATTTATTATGGGCTTAGAAAAACTGTTGTTAGACGTGAGTTCATTGTTGACATTTGATCTAAATTACACTCATTGGCATTGATTAACAGCAATGGTGGGAAAAACTGGCTGATTCATTGGATACAAGTTACAAGTTGTAATTGGAAACAGGTTCACAACTTGTAGCTGGCATAGCTGTTACTCTACAGAGATTCATTAATTAACAACATGACAGTACATTATTAATTAACTTGTGTAATATTATCATTGGCAAACTATATTATATTTAAACATCTCCTGTCTCTCCCTCTCTCCCTCTCTCTCTCTCTCCCTCTCTCCCTCTCTCCCTCTCTCCCTCTCTCCCTCTCTCTCTCCTATGACTTATATGAATGGTACATCAGTTTTGATAATTATTTTGTATATTAAACATGACGCATGGATGTCTTGATGCAAAGTATGAACGTGTTAAATTTACACTGACATTGAGTAGTGCTATTACATTATCTTAGTCACTATCACAAAATTACATAATGGAAGAAGAAATGGTGCAGAACGATTACAAAACAAGACTTGTAAAAACTACTTTGTAAAGCAAAGTTGAATGTGGATGTAAATGTATGTAAACTGGTACTTACAGTTTCAGCAACGGCTTTAATATTCTCGCCATCCAGCATAATGTAGCCACCCTCATTGGCCTTGAAAGTGATGTTACGATAAGTTCCTGTTTCAAACACCAGGTGTCCATCTTGTGTAATGATGCGTGGCCTGGAAATAGTGTGACAATGGTGTATTGAAGAAAATCTCTCCTTTTTTTCAAATCATCAGAACTACCAATAGACAGTGAGAAATACACTTACTTTGGAGCAATCTTTGAACAACACATTTCATATCAGAACTACTACACTGATTTAACGGAAACAGAGAACTTTCTTAAGTGGTTAACTGTTCATGTGAATAACCCCTTTGACTGTCGCTAACATCTCCATCAGCATAAAACATAAAAAAAAACATACCCTTCATTTACTATTTGACAACATTTTGATGGGAAAGTATATGAATGAATTGTGTATGGCCTAAATAAATTAGTAGTATTTGGATTGGAAATTTATTAATTTAGCACAACCTGTTATTTTATTTTATTAAAATCACAATTCCAACTGTCAATACCACATATACATTCAATTACTTCATTCAAAACATATTTGTAAGATCCTTTATTTTTTAATGGAGTGAAATTACAAAGAACATCAACAACAATGCAACACAATGTAGACTGAACTCTGGAGTCACTACAAACCACAGAGGGTGCTTACATGTGACCTTTGACCTTAAGTCAGACTGCATACACCTATTAACAAGGGCAGATAACAAACTTTACCCTCTAAGATTAGCACGACTGCCTTTTTCTCCAGGACAGAAGGTATATTTATTTTGTGGAAAAATGTTATTCATTTCTCTTATCAAAAATCTATAATATTATGTCCTAACTGTTATAGTTATTTCCACATTTTACTAGACTCATTAAATATTTTTTATTTTATATGTTGTGAAATTAGATTTTAAATCCCAAACAGAAATGATGATAATAATTATATAATCATATCTTTATTGTGCACTTTATCTTAGCCAATATTGTCATTATGGTCAAACCCAGAAATGTTAATAACAAGTATCGGAGACTGACCCCAAATATTTTGGGTGGTGGGGTTGGAAATAACAGTTCAGCAGAGGGTAGTTAGAAATTTCTGGTGAGCCTCAAAAGGGGGTACAGTTGGGAGTTTTTGGCAAGCTTATTGGGGGTGCATTTGGTCTTGGAGAGTTTTCTTGAGCCACCATCAGATGCCTATGACTAGGTAATGATATGACATTCCACTGAAGGATGTCACAAAATATAGTATCATTCTCAGTGATAACAATGCTCATCTTTAGACAAAATCACCCAAAGTGTTTTCAGAGTCCAGCAATCCAATGTGACAATTCAAGTTTTGGGCTACGTATGTTTTGTTGTAGGAGTTTCCCAGTATGGACATTCGACACCGTACACAAGACGTGATAACAGCGTTTTCTCTGCTAGACCCACTCGTATATTCCGGGATCAACCCCCTCCCGTGGCGCGAACTCGTCTGTATGCGATTTGCCAGGCTACACCGGTCGGGTTACGTGTCACAAATAATTATAATTAGCGGGGTATTTTATTTACGAGTTTCACTGTGCCGTTTTCTTCGGTTAATCATCTACATTGTAAGAAAAAAATTGAATGTTCATCTCGCTAATCTATGCTTAATTCCACGAAGTCGGTGTTACTAAAAACTTCTGTACTGAAACGGATGATCATGCCTTGGCACTGCCAGTTGCAATAGAGCCTGTAATAAGGCTATATTATATTTAAAAAATTATGTTATTTGGATTTAGTCCGACGATTGACATGTCCATGTCCCCACATTATCACACATTCAGTCATATTTGCAAACTATCTTATTTATTACTTGTTTGAATCACATGTTGACGTTCACAAACCACCGGCATTGAATGGATGAAACTGAATGCTATGGGGCATGAAAGTATGTTGCAAGAAGACGCTAGTTGACACCGACACCCCCAGAAGTGATTGCCCGTGACCCGTGTAACAGCTCGCGTTACAAGTTGCTCAACAACGTGTTCAAGAGAAGAGGGGGGTGGGCGCCGATGCTGTCTGTTATTCTTGCGAAATTACCCGACATCGTCGCGAAAAACGAGAACAAATTGAAAGAGACTCACTGCAATGTAGATACGGCTCGCTTCTCTCGCGTGTCCTGCGACGTGCGCGGGATTAAAATGCACGAAACAAGAAGAACAGTGAAAACGCGCACACACTCCATGTCCGCCACCACTATCACCGCCGCTACGTCGGTGTCGCCTGCGCCATCTGGGGTATATATAACGGTAGGACGCTGCGAGATGCCAACTGCGCACGCCCACCTCGGGGTCATGACCCGTGTCACTGTCACTGATGAGCCGCTTTTGCAACGGCATTTCTACATCTGAGCGTGTTCTCGCATGATCGTTTCCTAGCTACGTCACCTCCATCTCTCCGTCCCTTCTATCCTCTATGGTACTGGCTCTGGTTCTTCTTTGCATCTGTCTTTTGCTGTCTCTCTCTCTCCGTCTCAGCCCCTACCTCTGTCTCTGTTTACGACTCTGCCTCTGCCTCTGTCTCTGCCTCTGCCTCTGCCTCTGCCTCTGCCTCTGCCTCTGCCTCTGCCTCTGCCTCTGCCTCTGCCTCTGCCTCTGCCTCTGCCTCTGCCTCTGCCTCTGCCTATATTTCTGCCACAGTCTCTGTCAGTCGATGTCTGTCTGTCTGTCTGTCTGTCTCTGTCTGTCTCTCTCTCTCTCTCTCTCTCTCTCTCTCTCTCTCTCTCTCTCTCTCTCTCTCTCTCATGCATTGTAGAAACAATTATAACTGAAACTTTCTGCGTCCTGTGCGAGCGTGATGCTTTATAAACATCAGCAGTGGTGGATTTGTTGTTTCATGCACAACAGCATCACGTGCCTGAACATGTTAAATGAATCATTAACTAAAAAGCTAAAGACATTTAAAATAAGCGTAACGTAATTATTAATAAACACACACACGCACTCGCGCGCTCGCACGCACGCGCGCGCGCACACACATACACGTCATGTACACACACACACACACACACACACACACACACACACACACACACACACACACACACACACACACACACACACACACACACACACACACACACAAACTACACACATGGCTATACGCATACACGTGTTGTTTTAGAGAAATAATTATGAATTTCCTAAGCCAATGAATAGTGCCTTTTAAAAACAACTGGGTGACTTGCTTGACTTTGAAATGGACAATTTTCCTACACAGAGGGACAAATGTCGTTTCTTTGTGAAAGTAGACATGTAATGCTGTAAATGGTGTGCACAAAATTCATATCTACATAATTATTTCTAGGGTCATAACTTGGTTGGAGGAGGACAACCGTGTGAACAAGCTGCTGGGAAAAAAACGTATCACGGGCAACATCACATCAAGACGGCTGTGATTGCGACAAACTGATCAATAACTTGATCGAAGTTTATCCGTTGTATTGTCTCCTTTCCTATGCAGATAAAAGCAGGTGGTGTCGTTCGTTGTGTGTTATACGAAGCATTTTTCAGTCGCAGATCTCTGCATATTATGTAGATCGGTTCCGTCTAAATCGGTGTGAAAGACTGCAGGTACAAGAACCTTACAGTTCTGTTAGAGTCGAACCCTGATGTCAGTGACGCGGGAACGAAATTCATATGGGGGGGGCTAACGGAGCTTTAGCACCACTGAAAAATTGTCGTTGTCGCATCTTCACATCTTCACATCTTCACATCTTCCTCCACCCTGTGGGTTTTTTGACAGTGCTGTTAATTATTTATTCATATTTCCAAATCAGCAAAACAAACTCGTATTTTGCTATGACACCTCTCTGGTCGTAAATAATGTGTATATTAATTAGTGTTGTGCATGCTGTGGCCAATGTCTCACTTTGCACTAGGCACCCTTTTCATTTCTTAAATGTTGATTTTAAGTGTGCTAAGTTAAATTTAGTAAGACAAGTGGCAGATAACGTAGGACAAATTGCAAAAATTTGCTAAAATTATTATAGTTTGAATGGATATTGCAGTAACCCACCGTTAGATTGGATGAGAAGAACGTTTGTTGGGGAGGGGGGTGCTTTCGAAAAACATTTCGCCACCACGCCACCTATTACTAGGGGGGGGGGGGCAGAAAACAATATGTCTATCCTCCAATTGCACTCACCTTTCACAGTCAACAAAAATACACATTAATCGTCTCATAAAATTTACATTCATTGACGCTCGCCACAAAAACAAACATTCACGTTCACATTTAATGGGGGGGGCAGAACCATATGTCTGCCCCCCCCCCCGAGAAATTCCAGGGCGCCCTGCCCCCCTGTTCCCGCGTCTGTTCCCGTGATGTTCAAATCAGTCGATGGTTAGTCGAACCATGGTAGTCAAAGCTGTCGAATCATGGTGCTCAAATGTCGTGAAATGTAGGCCTACTGTGTCCAGCAGAAAGCCGAGTTTGGCATTCACTTCCTTGCGAAGAGAGTACCATTACCTGCTGAAGCCAGTCCAGAGTGTGTTTATGACACTGTATGCTTCCCTGTACAGCCGAGAGGCCACAATCTCGTGCTAGTTCTCAGGTAGTTATTCTCTGAACCTACTCACCAATTCCACACATCGTTCCTTGCATTTTTCACGGATCTTTTTGGACAAATCGTCGCGAATTTTGGAAGGGCACCAATATTGCAGGAGGCTTCTTGGACATTCATGATATGACCCTGTGGTGTCTCTTAGATACTTATATCTGCCAAGTCTCCCGTGAAATACGGGAGTCTCCCGGATTTTGGGTGTATCTCCGGGTTTCCCAGAATACAAGCAAATATCTCGTCTTCGAGACAGCGCAACACCACGGGAAATGTGCTGAGACGTGCTGAACCGCTGAATTTCTGGCAACAAATCTCCAACAGCACCCTTTCCCGTCTTCCGATGTCAAGATCCGAGACAGCGCGACACCGGAAGCGTGCTGAACCGCTGATGAATTTCCCGCATTTCAACAAAAGAAGTTGTCAGGCATAGATACGGATAGTATTTGCTAAGAGGTTTCGCACCAGACTCGTGCACCTATTCTCGGTCGCGTTTTGTTTTACCAAAACACTGAATACTAAAATACAAGTCAACATTAATTGTTAATTCCCTCTTTACAATGTATCTGTCAGGAGCGGAATTATGGATTGCCCAATGGGGGGGGGGCAGCCACCCATCACCCCTTTGATGTTCACCAAAAACCTCCAACTGCACTCCTTTCACGGCTCACTGAAAACATCCAATTGCATCCCAGTCATAGGCGCGGGAACGGGGGGGGAGGGGGCAGGGGGCAGCTGCCCCAGGAATTTCGTTGGGAGAATCTAATATTGGACGTCAACAATGCTGCTGCAGCTCTGCTTTCGTCACACTACAAGACTTCATTTCAACGCGACGTATTTGAGCGGCGTGGTCACGATGAATTTCCAAGGGACAATAAAGTATTGCGATTGTGATTGATTTGATTGATTGGTTGGTTGTAATTTATTGCTATTACTTAATTTTCTTCCTATTACATGCTAAACTTGATATATTACTATTACTATTACATTTTTCATCGGAGCTATTTATAGCATAATGCATAAATATGTACCACACAATATAACTATCACATTTAGTATTATTTACTAATTACACTGTTTACGGATAGAACATATTTTTCGTTTTGCATTTCAGTATCATACAGGAATGAAAAACAAAAGCAATGTCGATATCACATAACTTATTTAACTACACTTAACTTGTTGAATTATAATCAGTGTAACTAAACTATACTTCACTACTGCTGCTCTGTGGACAGTTGATTATTGGAACAAGTACAAATACATCAGGACGTTTTTTACATCTCTCTGAGCGCTGAGAAAGTTTAAAGAAAACGTCCTTCCAGCACAGGATAGGTAATAATGGTCGCCTATGTAACATCTAATGTGGTCTTACCCCGTATAACGGGCCGAATGTAGTCCCGTGCCAGGAAAAAAAAAAAAAAAAAAGTGCAGTATATTTTTGAGAAATGACTTTTTACAATATTCACTTGCTCTGACATAAGTGCATTTGAGTAGTCAGATTTCTAGATTTGATTGTAGAAGCTGTTGACAGTAAAATGGTGTCTTTTTAGCTGATTTTACTAAGCGGAAGGGTATCTGGCAGCAATTTGGCTAGTTGACACTTTAGCCGGATTACTGCCTGCATCCATTTGTAAATATTGATGGGTGTCATACATACAGGCATTTTGCAAGAGCTAGAGATATTAGAGTTTGACTAAACTCGACCAGCATGTCAATGAGATGATAATAACAGCAGGTGAGAAGTTTAAGAAACTTTATAGGTCACGTTTTCTTATAATCACACAAAACATTAACATGGTCGCCAATGGGAAAACTGACAGTGTGCTGACCCCTGTCGTACCAGATGTGTGTTTGCATGTTTGTGTTATTTTATTGTGTTTTTCCTGCAAATAATTGCACAAGTTACATTTATGTCTATGATGTGTATTTTAACAATTAAAATATTAAATTGCAAGGTTGGCAACCACAAATCGTCATGAAATCATCGCCTAGGCTCATGTCACGGTTCTAGAGCCTAGAGGTCCCCTACTTCTGCCACGTGACTACTCTCGGCCCCTTTACATCAGTCAAACTAGACATTTCGTGACAAAAATTGTGTTATACCCGTATTGTTTTATTCTCACATGACATAGTTTGCAACAGTTGTAGGCATCAGTTGTACGTCCGTCCTTACGTGCGTACGTGCGTGCGTGCGTGCGTGCATGCGTGCGTGTGTGTGTGCGTGTCCGTTTGTGTGTACGTTTGCGTGTGCGTGTGTGCAATCATGCCAACGATTAGACGGTCAATGCAGTAGCTGACGACACCAGAGCTTCCAAGTTGAATGAACCCAAAATAGGGAGATCTCCCTATATTATCAAAACACAATAGGGAGATTTTACCGGTAATTTTTAAAAAGGGAACGCTTATCGAAAGCCACCTAAACTGAAACACACACATACCAGCAAAACCTACAACATTAAAAAATGTAGATGTATAGGGCAAAACATTAAAAAAATTAGACAAACAAAAGACTGTGATCGCCATGCAATCGTCACTTTATTTTTACTTTATTTACTTCTGCAACATAGCGTTGTAAAGGTGAGTCGCCTTTCCAACCGACTCCAGCAAACCTGGCGACATCTGCAACTGGCAGTATGCAGTGGAAACATTGGCTTTGCAAGCCAGCAAGGCACTCATGGGCTGCAGTGCAGTTTATAAAGTTTTCGAATACAATCGGGAGATTTGTATTCTAATTCAGGAGATCGGGAGATAAGCGTATAAGATGTTGCCCTACTGCGGCAGCATTCCTGTGAGTTCAAGATGACATTTCTGGTGCGTTCGGCAAGAACCGTGCAAAGTCATGATTGATTTATTGTAAGCATTTGACATCGTCGATTGTGTCACACGCTGCAACTGCTCCATGGTGGATATGTTGGTCGCAAAACGGCAAGACCATGGTTCCATACGGATGATCGCGCCCACCGCGTCCAGATCGACTCAATGACATCCGACTACATTCCTCTGCAGTGTGACGTACCACAGAGCTCGGTCTTTCTGTCAGTTATTGTTTTAATATACACCACTCCAATGCTGCCCATATTCAGAAGACGTGGCATATGCATGCCTACATTACCAAGATACGCCGACGACAGGGAGGGGACTCACTAAACATCGAGGAAGTCAGACGATGGATGACGCTGAGCATGCTGAAGCTGAAAGATTACAACACTGATGATCACTTTTACATCAAAACATCATCTCAACTCGTACGGAGTTTGCCCTGTTACTACTGGAAATAATAATAATGAACTTTATTTAGACACAGGTATCCAGAGTAAGACCTTGTTCAATAGTGTTTACAGAGTCTACAATAAAAACTGGCTACAGTAAAACGATGCATATATACCTGCGTAAGATTTAGTGATGTAAACGTAAATTCAATATAAAAGAACTTTTATATAAAGTCGATTAAAATAAATATTATAGCTGTAACTCTTGTATAATAATAAAAATGAAACTAGGTATTTATAAAAAAGAGTCTAAGATAGAATAAAAAAATTGTAAACCAAATTAAATTAAATCGGACTAATATATGCAGTAAATATTAATGAATCAATATTATAAAATAATATACTAGTATAATAGTAGACAATCAAAATAATAGCAATAATAAATATCATATGATGATGGGGATTGAGGATCATATAAAACTAGACATTAAAAGCAAGTTGAAAATAATGAGTCTTAAGACGCGATTTAAATGTGTTCATGCACTCGGTCAGACGCAGGTCTTCAGGTAGCGCGCTCCACAAAGTCGGCCCCGCGCGAGAGAACGAACGGAGGCCGTATCGCGCTCAAGATTGTGGCGCGGAACGGTGAATAGCGCGCGACCGGCAGATCGTTGGGCGCGGTGCGGAAAGTACGGCGTGATGAGCGAGACGAGATACGCAGGCATCCGGTCGAGAAGGGCGCGAAATACCAGGACGAGTAATTTCTACTCAGTGCTCCACTTCACCGGCAACCAGTGAAGTTCTTTCAGTTCTTTCAGTGCTGCCGTTATGCTTCGCGGTCTAATACATATCGTTCTAATGTTTTCGACACAGGACTTACGTTGAAATATACAAAATTGGGCGTTCATATGTATTAGGCTTTGGCTCCCGTAGGCAAGGAACGTTAATTTATAGCAACATTTATAACTTCTCACATGTCTTAACAATAAGAATAATGATGTGGCCACTTTTTCTGTTGACCTTCAATCACCTTCAGTGGAGCGCAGTAGCGCAGCAATAAGAGGTCCGGACTATCGACTGAGAGAACACGGATTTGAATCCTGTGCGGTGGTGTCGAACCTTGGGCAAGTTCGTTTACTCTACATTGCTTCAGTTCACTCAGTTGTATGAATGAGTAGCTGGCTATAGACAGTGGTGGATATTTGTATACGAATAATATTCGCGCATTAATTGTAGCCTGGTTTAATGCTTCCTAGAGAAGTCGAGATGATGTTCGATTGAACAGGTCTGCCAGGGTGTAAAGTGTAAAGCACTTTGAGCAGTCCTGAGGACTGGATTCTGCGCTATGTAAGAACGTACATATACTTTTTAGATTGAACAAAGGATAGCTGCAATTTATTTTCTAAAATCCCCCTACCAGAGAGTGATTACGATCGTTTGAAGTCTTCAATTCTTGTAACGTACAGAGGTATTATTACTGGCTACTTTAAAACATTTCACATCTTTGGTATCTTTGGGTTTATTTTCTGGCCAAAACACTGCACCAACCTGTAAGGTCACAAGTGCCCATTCTGTCAAACAAGCACCCATTAAGGTAACAGTGCTACCCTTGTTTTTATTTGTTACAATTTAACACCAACTAGCAGTATATATGGTCATCTGAAACCATTTGACAGCTCTCGTTGAGAGCAATCTTTTATACCTGGTCAATAAGAAAAAAAAGTGACCGTAGAGAAGGAGGGAGGGAAGATGGGAAGGGAGAGGAGAGAGGAAAACGAGATGGGACGAACGAAGAAGGGACGAAAGGAAGTGAGAGAAAATGTGATAGAAGAGAATTCAATAAAAGGGAAGGTGACAAGAGAAAAAGTGACAGGAAAGAATGGATCGGAAGAGAATGTGACAGGAGAGAAGACGACAGGGGGGAAAGACAACAAGCAGACAGATGCAAACCGAAGAAGGAGCTATTCTAAGGCAGTGATAGAGGGGGCAATGAGGAAAGAGAGGGTGTTTATGGGCGACTCCATTATGAGAAAGACGGACAAGGCACTGAGCGAGGGGAAGGACATCGTTGTTTGTTTACCGGGGGCTAGGATTGAACATGTGACTGACAGGGTAGAGAAGGTTATTCTGTCAGGAATTTTGCCAGTAATGGGAGGAAGGGGGGCAACGTATAGAAACTGTAAGAGGATGGCGATCAACGTACTAGTTGAGCAGATGTGTGACGAAGAGGGGGTGGGATTCACAGATTTATGGGGATACTTTGTTGGGAGGGAAGATATGTACATGAGAGATGGCCTCCATCTTAGTGGAAAGGGGGCAGCAGTTTTCTCAGAGAACCTGCTGCGATCTGCTGACAGTGGGACAGGTTGCATCTATTTAAACTAGATTCGCAGGGGGGACTCACAGAAAAGCCTGAAAATGGAGGCATAGATAAAGACAGCACAAATAAATCAGCAAATAACAGTGTGGAAAACTCTTCTGAAGCTGGATATAAATGTGTTTGTTTAAATGCAAGGAGTATAGTAAACAAAAAAAATGAACTAAACATTATGGTAGAAGATATTGACCCTCATATAATAGGTATAACCGAATCCTGGACCACCACCGATATATCAGATGCTGAATTGGGACTGACAGGATATGTAATGTTTAGAAAAAGATAGAATAGGAAGAAAGGGAGGTGGAGTTATTTTATATATTAAATAATCTATTCAGGCTTATGAAATAAAATTAAAAAAAGAAGCAGATTGCGAAGAAGCTGTTTGGTGTAACATAGTTACAGGAAACTCAACGTTAACAGTTGGGTTAGTTTATCGAAGTACAAACATAAGCATAGAAGAGAATGAAAAAATACAAAACGCTATAAGGGAAGTAAGCAAACGGGACTGTATTATTATGGGGATTTTAACCACGGGCATATACAATGGAAATCTCTACAGAGTACGGGGAGTGAGGACCACAAGTTTTTAGTTTTAGTTCAAGATACATTCCTTTCTCAACATGTGCTAGAACCAACCAGGTGTGAGAATGTGTTAGACATAGTTTTGTCCTCACAGAATGAATTAGTTGACAATGTCAAGATATGTGAGCCACTGGGGAGTAGCGATCACAACCAGATACATTTTATCATCAAAGTAAAATCAGAAAGGAATAGTAAAAAGCAGTATAGGAGAAATTTCCACAAAGGAAGGTATAAGGACATGAGGAATATTTAGCAAAGATAGACTGGAATAACACACTGAAAAATAAGACGGCAACAGAATGCTGGAATGTATTAAAGAGTGAAATTAAGTGCATAGTCGATAAATTTGTACCCTTCAAAAAACAAGGAAAACGGTCCAAAAAGAAACACTTATCGAAAGAAGCCATTAGAAAAATTAAGTACAAACAAATGATGTGGAAGTCATATAGATGTACTGGAAATGATGAAGACTACAACAGTTATAAAGAAGCACTTAACCAAGCTACAGCTGAAATTAGAAATTCAAAGAGAAGCTATGAACAACAATTAGCTAGTAATATAAAACATGACAGCAAGAGTTTTTATGCGTATGTTCGAAGCAAACAGAAAGTTCAAGATAAAGTCGGTCCTCTAGAAGATAGTGCTGGAAATATAATATCAGAGGGATTCTTAATGGCAGAAGACCTGAATGAGTACTTTAGTTCAGTGTTTACCAGGGAAGATATTAGTTCACTGCCAGTACCAGAGGCTAAGTTCAAGGGGGCAGATTCAGACTATTTAGGACAATTAATTGTAACCCCGGAAATGGTAGGTAAGAAAATAAGGGCTATGAAAGATAATAAATCACCTGGAGTGGATGGTATTCCACCCAAACTACTATTGGAAATTGTAGAACAAATTAGCATACCGCTTGCAACAGTTTTCAATTTGTCATTAGAAGAGGGAGTGGTTCCTTTAGAATGGAAAGAAGCAAACATTATACCGTTATTCAAAAAAGGTTCGAGAAACAAGTCAGAGAACTATAGACCAGTGAGTTTAACATCAGTGATTTGTAAATTGTTAGAAAGACTAATTAAAGATCACATGGTGGATTTTCTTGTTAAACAAAACTTGATAAACCCATCTCAACATGGTTTTTTTAAAGCGAGGTCATGCTTAACAAATATGTTATGTTTTTTGGAAGACATCACTAAGTGGGTAGATGAGGGATCACCAGTAGATATCGTCTATTTAGATTTTCAAAAAGCTTTCGACAAAGTACCACATCAAAGATTACTGCTTAAACTAAAGGCCCATGGCATAGGAAATGGTATAATAAACTGGATAGAACAATGGTTGATTGACAGAAGACAACGTGTAGTAGTTGATGGGGAGGCTTCAAACTGGAAATCAGTATTGAGTGGGGTACCACAGGGATCAGTATTAGGTCCTATATTATTCTTAATATATATCAACGACTTGGATGATGAAATAACAAGCAAGGTGTTGAAATTTGCGGATGATACAAAAGTGTTTAGAAGGATTAAAAGTGATGGAGATAGACAGCATTTACAAGATGATCTTGACAGGTTGATCAAATGGTCTGAAAAGTGGCAAATGCTGTTCAATTTTGGGAAATGTAAATGCCTCCACACAGGACATGGGAACGAAGAAGTAGAATATACAATAGGGGGTACTGTACTAAGTACTACTGTAAAAGAAAAGGACTTAGGGTTAACCATTAGTGCTGATATGAAGGTTTCAGAGCAGTGCGGAATTGCAGCTTCAAAGGGAAATCAAATCCTTGGATTAATTAGGCGAAACATAACGTATAAGGAAAAAGAGCTAATAATACCGCTGTACAAAACAATAGTTAGGCCTCATTTAGAATATTGTATTCAAGCGTGGAGGCCATATCGCAGGAAGGACATAGATATGCTAGAAAGAGTGCAGAGGAGAGCAACTAAAATGATACCAAAACTGAGGGATCTTAGTTACGAAATACGCCTAAAAAAATGCGGTTTAACAACACTAGAGACCAGGAGATTGAGAGGAGATCAGATAGAAGTGTTTAAAATATTGAAGGGTTATGAAAATATTGATATAAATATTTTTTTCTCATTTAAGAAAGATAGAAGGACTAGAGGACATGAACTTACATTGGCAAAGGAGCAGAGTAGATTGGATATAAGAAAGTTTTCATTTTCACAAAGGACTGTAAATGAATGGAACAGATTACCTGCTGATTGTGTGGGTGCTAGTAGCGTGAATATGTTTAAAAATAAAATCGACACATACCTCAGACGGGCGGGATACACATAGATAAAAGGGTCGGACTCTCGATAAGCCAAAGGGCTTCCTTGTCCACCTGCCACCTAGAGTTAATTCTCTAGGTGGCAATCTTGTTAAATCTTGTTAAATAAAACTCCTCCACCCTGTAATGTCACGAGTGCCTTTTTGTCAAAGGTATGGTAAGTTAATATAGACTTAAAGAACTACAGACCGATATGTATGTTATCAAACATCTACAAATTACTCATAAAGATACTAACGAATAGGCTAGAGAAGACACTCGACGAAAACCAACCACGAGATCAAGCAGGATTCAGAAGCAGGTACTCAACGACAGACCACATACACGTCGTAAACCAACTGAAAGAGAAGTGCCGAGAATATAATATCCCGCTCTGCATCGCTTTCGTCGACTACGAGAAGGCTTTCGACTCAGTGCAAACTCAAGCAATATTGACCTCCCTTCAAGAACGGGGGATAGAAGACGTGTACATTGAACTCCTGAAAGACACTAACAGCTCGGTGACAGTCCACCTACACAAAAGGGCAACAGGATCAACATCAAGAGAGGTGTACGACAGGGTGACAACATATCGCCCAAGCTGTTTACGGCAACACTCGAAAGCATATTCCGAAGACTGACCTGGGAAACCAGAGGCTTGAGGATAGACGGAGAATATATCAGCCATTTTCGCTTCGCCGACGACATACTCATATGCGCTACTACACCGCAAAATTACAAAACATGCTGCAGGAGCTAGTTGATGAAAAATGAAAAAACAAGGTCTGAAGATGAACATCTCGAATAAAAAAGTGGTGTTAGAAAATTACACACCAATATATACCAACACCACGCAGATAGCGAGCGTTGAAAGCTACGTCTATCTGGGAGAGCGATACAGTATCAGAAACAAAAAACCAAGACAAGGAGATTCAAAGAAGAATCACCGCCGGCTGGACAGCATTCGCCAAACACCGCGACATCTTCAAGGGTAACTGTGGAACCTGCTTGAAGAGACAAGTCTTCAACTCATGCGTACTTCCAGCGATGACATACGGCGCGGAAACATGGCCACTCACCATCCAGGTAAAGAACAATTAAGCTAGCAGCCGCACAAACAAAGATGGAAAGAAGTATATTAAACGTCACATATCGGGAGAGAAAAACAAACATCTGGGTAAGACAGAAGACAAATGTCATAGACGTGATAGAACAAATAAGAAGGCAGAAGTGGACCTGGGCAGGGCACATCAGCAGACTACGAGATAACCGATGGACATCATGTATCACAACCTGGTGACCTTACGAAGGGAAACGATCTAGAGCAAGATCGGCGAGACGATGGAGAGACGAACTAGACGAGAACTGGAAGGGCACCATCTGGCAGAGGATAGCGCAACACAGGCAGATTTGGAAACGACATGCTGAGGCCCAACCACGGGACACTACGGCTGCACAATGTTGATGATGATCATAGTATGTTCTAGTTCAGGAAACCAACACATGCAACCCACAGAAATATAAGAATAGCTCAAAATGATAGGGAGTACTGTTCATGGATGACACAATAACACAAACGAATTTATCGTGCAAAAAGGGCTACAACTGTATATATTTTATTACTGAATATTTATTTAACAAAATAGGGACTCGCAATTGACCCTACAATACGTGCGAGGTACATATTTGGCCGGAAAGTAAAATCTTGCATATAGAGAAACGTACAAAATAGCTCCATATGACCAGGAGTAATGCACGTTATGTGTCACAATAGCAACGTAACATTGTAGTTGGGTTCGCTACCGACAGCCAACGCAATCCCTTTAGCACAGCGCCATTAGGTGATCAAATGCACACTTCGAGTCACACAAACAAACACTAGTAGGTATGCGTAACTAGAACAGTGTTTTAATAAGAGAACACAAAACTGCAACTCACAACAGGAAGTATCCAAACATGCGAGGCCGTGACCCGGAAACTAGGGGTCACGACAATATTACCATTGAACAACAATCATGGAATAGTAACTAATAGCCATTGGCGTGACTTCTTTCTTCTCATAATTATGTATGCTACTATGAGATAGCTATCATATAGACATACAATAATGATTATAGAGATAAAGGTTCATGAGATGAAGTCTTTCAGATACTCAGGAGGCTTCCGAGTTCTTGTAGAGCGTCTCGGAGGTTCCTCGGGCGGACAGCTATGTTGATCTGGCTCGTATGACATTGTCGATTCGTTGTTGACTGTCGCCGTTTCTTGTCGATGAGACTCGGCTGTTGATGGTTCTACGGGCTGAGCTGCTGTGACTGGAGGGTACGAGAGTTGAACTGGTACGTCTGGAGGTTTCTCTGGAGGAGCTGGGTCATCTGCGGGTGTTAGTTCGTCATACTGGTACGACACTGGAAGATCGTGGGTAGCTTCAGCTGCCACCTTGTAGCACTCTGTTCGCTTCACTCTGTATGACGTGGCACGCAACTGGTTACCGGCGAACTTGCTGATGTTGATCCATTCTCCTTCTGTGCTCACTACGAGATACCGACACCTGGAGCGTAGTTTACTCTTGTCTGAGTACAAGTACACGATGTCGCCAATGTCGATATGTTGGGGTCTGGGTACTGAACCGCGAGGAGACTTCGATATTTGACTGTGTTCGTGGTTAGCGTTGCGCGAGGCATGCTGTTGTTGAATGATGCTATAGTCGTTCAGTGGTAATTGTTCGTTGGTGAATTGGTCACGCTGGGTCCACAGCTCACGAGCTGACATTCCTCTGTTTCGTACTCGGGCGTTGAGGTTGGCAATAGCGACAGACAGTAGCACCTGCGTGATGGCGCCGCCTGTTGGTTGTTGGTGTAAAATTTCACCCTCGAGTTCCCGAATGGCTTTTTCGGCCACAGGGTTTTTGTTGATGTTTTTGACCCGTCCTAGTTCGATGGTGAGTCGATACTTGTTCAACAGTGCGTCGTTGACGAGAGCTGCGAATCCAGGAGCTGGGTCTGTGCGTATTACGGCAGGAGGTCCATCAAGCGGTCGGAGGCCGATGCAGAGTTGAATGATGGAGTCCCGTAACGTGTCGCGTCGTTCGTCGTTGACGAAGCATGTTACCGTGTATGATGTTACACACTCGCGTAGCACCAATATCAGTTGTCTTTCTCGTTTGATGATGTCGGCTGCATATGAGATACCCACTACTTCTGGGGGATCGTTGGTAGATTGCGCGATAGTTAGGTTTGGGGTGTTCCGTAACGACGTACAGTGATGACAGCTGCGCGAGGTGGACTCGACAGACTTGTCGAGGTCGAGAGCGAATACATAGCGATGCATGACTTGCTTTAGCTGGTACGAAGACGGGTGATCCAGTTGGATGTGCAGGGCCGTTACTAGTCCGTCTAGGACTTTTCGCGGTACGATGATGCACTCTCGTGTAGGACTCAGTGGGTCGTTACGTTGTACGACCAGTAGACCGTCACGAGCGATTGATGCGACGTTAAGGTATCTTTTGACGTCTTTCGCGTTTGTCACCTTTTTGGATGGTTGTGTTCCTTGTGTAAGGTGTGAATGAGTCCTTCGCAAGTCTTGGCAGTCTGCTTGAATGCCGAGCCACGCTGAACGATTGGTGAACGGAAGTCGAGCTTTCCCAGATGTTATGTCGTCTGTTGTAACGCGTTGCATCACGACTGACTCTTCAGTCTGTCGTATATAGGAGCACACTTGGCACTGTTGTTCCCGGCATGTGGGTGCGTTGCGACTCGCGAAGTCTGATGGAACATTAGCTGAACCGGCGAGATGGCGAGTAGTTGCCTGGTACCGACTGACGACTGATAGGAATGTCGATACGCGCGGGCTGACGGAGAATTCACCGCGACAAAGCTTCTCGTGGGCTTGTACGCAAGGCTTGCTGTCTGTGAGTATCGCTGTGTTGTGCGCTGACTGTACGATATACGGGCTGAAATGTCTGATAGCGGCTGCGATGGATAGTGCTTCTACTTCGCATGGCAACCAGGAGATCTGTCGTCCGCGGAGTTTTGCGCTGAAGAATCCGGCCAGCATCAATTTGCCATTGCGCATCACGTACAAGGTGGCTCCTAGACCGCACTGTTTGACAGCGCCGTCCGTCACTAGCCATAGTTCGTCACTTGGCCGAGGTAATGTGATAGCCTTGTTAGTCTGAAGACTGGTTTGTGCGTGTTTGAAGGCTTCTCTTAATGCATCGGTCCATGTGACGCGATCACTTGACTGTTTGCCACCCGTTACTTCGTCGAACGGGGCAAGCAAGGCGGAGCATCCTGGTATGACGCGTGCTAGCATTTTGTAGGCTCCGACGAATGCTCGCATCGCTTTGACTGTGAGTGGAGCGTCGCAGCTGGCTAGGGTGGCGATGCGATGTTGGCTTGCATGGATGGAGCCGAGGTTCCACACCCAGCCAAGTATCGTGGTCGTAGTAGGGCACATCGTTGTTTTGGCAGCGGACAGGCGCAACCCGCTGTTGGCGAAGCTTTGGAGCAATCGTCTTACGTTCTGTTGGAGTTCGGCGATGGTGTTTCCTCCACAATATATATCGTCTGCCAGTTTGGCGACGACACCTTCTTCGAGTAGATCTCCCAGTACGCGGCACAACAGCTCTTCGAGTGCGGTTTCGGACCCGGGCATGCCCATCGCTGAGCAAGCGTATACGCGTACACCGCGGAACGGAGTGACTACTCCGCAGTACTTCATTGATTCACGCGATAGAGGGATTTGGTAGAACGCATTGGACATATCGGTAGTCGCTATGTACCTCCATTGTGCGATTTTTGGTAGGGTGTTGTCGACATCAGGCATCAATGAAGGCTGCGGCTTGCTATAGCGGCCTACGTCAGTGAAGGCAGTGACGAGTCGGTGTCCTCCGCTTTGCTTCTTTATCAGGAATGACGGGTTGAGGTACTCGACGTTGACCGGTACATCCTCAGGCCGGACGAACACGCCCATCATCTCGAGTTCATCGAACTTGTTTTGGAGTTCTACGAGCTGGTTTCGTGCGTATTGGGGTAGGCGTCCTTTACGTTGGGGCGGTTGTACTGGGCCCATGTTGACAACAGCTTTGAATGGTCCCACGTGACCATTGTATCCACTGTAGCTTGGGTCGAATACGTCGTCATACTCTTCCACGATCGATCGGAATGCCGCTCGTTCGTCGGGGGAGAGCGCGTGATCAGGATCGATGGTGACCGCTGTTGAGTGTTTGATGGCAGTAGCATTCGAGCTGCGTGTGCGTATGCTTACGGCTACGCTGGTGCATTGACTGTCTGGTATGGATGTTGCCTTGTCGGGTACGAACACTTCTCTGATTTGGCAAAAGTGTTCGTTTCTTTTCAGTGTGCGAGTGGAGTTCGTGAGATTTGGTATGCGCAATACACCTTCTACGCTGGTGATTAGTGAAGGTTGTGGCCACACATCGTTCTCGTGTACTCCTTTGTTGCCGGTGGTATCGTGACGTGGTTCCAGAGCGAATGTGGCGTCTGCGATATACGCGTCTGAAGGCAGGTCGACTTCCACGAAGTCGCCTGGCCACACAGTGATGTTGGTTGGTGGTGCTCGCAGTATGTGGGCACGGCGGACTGCATGCCTGTTGAGGGCCCTCTGTGTTGTACCATATGTGTACGTGGTGCCATCTGCGAGGGTGATGGTTCGTTTGGCGGGACGGATGGTAATGTCGTTGACTTCCATAAATGGTGTCCCGGCCAGCATCTCGACATCCAGATTCTGTACCACTAGTCCACAGAACTGGAATGATTTATTTTTGCGGGCGAGTGATATGGTAATTTCGCCAACTATGGTTAGAGGCGATGATCCGTCAGCTTGGTGAGCCGATTGGGAAGAGTTCTTGATAGTACACCCCAATCTCACTGCCGTGTCATGACGGATCATATTGCCCGTTGCACCGCTATCGATCGTCACTCGAACGGCGTGATGGTCGTGGAACGCGTCGAGGTAAGGCGATTGTCGTACATCGATACGTTGCACGGTAGTGGTGTTTACGGGGCGTTCGTCATAAACTTCGTAGGTATCGTCGTCGCCTTCATCGACTCCGTCGATGATATCACTGACTTGTCGTACCTTAGCCATGTAGCGGCGATCTTGTTCCGGAAGGTACGAGCACTCGCTGAGGAAGTGGTGTACATCACTGCGGCCTACTTGTTTGCAAAGAGGGCAAGTCTTCACGCTCGTGGGACGCCTAGGGTTGTTAGATGGTGCCGGTTGTCGTCTTGAGAACGCTGGTCTTTGTCCGCGTAGGTTAGGCCTAGTCTCGGTGCGCATAACCTTTGCGGTGTCAGCAGACGCAATCTCGTCTAGTAGTGATTCGAGTGCCTGTGATATTTCTGGCTTGATCGATGCTAGTGTTCTTGACCTCAGCTCTGTGCCATATCGTTGCTTTATGAGCTTAGGCAGTGCGGGGTTGATAAGTCGTAACCAGGTCAGTACTACCATGTTCTCTAGGGAAGGAGACATTTCTTCGTCAACGTGTATGACGTCACCGTGGTGCAGAATGACACTTCCCTCTTGTAGCATGTTGTCTTCAACGAAGGCCACTAGGCGCTGATACAAGTCTTCGGGGCGTTCGTCAGCTTGTAGGTGGATATCAGCAAAGTCCAGGAAATGGGCCCCTGTAGACTGGAACCCATAGTGCAGTCGGATAGTTTGCCAGATACCGGATAAACTGGTTGAGTTTTTGGCGATCGTGTTGCGCGATATGACTGGGCAATAGTTCGCTATTTGGCCTAACATTAGATCGAGCATGTAGGCTTGCTGAATGGCTGTATGATCATTCTCGTCGGTGAAGCCGCGGTTTGGATGTGCTGCACATCGCTTCTCCCATTTAGCGTCAGTGGCGATAAACTGGGCGAAGTTTGGGTCGAGTGAGAGGGTGTAGACGAGGTTCTGGCGCCAGTTCTCAAATGTGTTGACCGTTTCCGTTTTTGTGAGGCACCACTGTCTCGGTGCGCGTTGCATGTTGTTAGCCATGTTGTTACCACACCTGCTAGTGATACAGAGCCGTTTCGGCTAGCTGTTTGCGCCGTGAGGTCGGCGGACTGTCAATGTGTATCTGCTTTTATTGCGCCCGTTTTGGTGAGCGGGTTCGTTGTGAGCGCTGCCACCACGCCATTAGGTGATCAAATGCACACTTCGAGTCACACAAACAAACACTAGTACGTATGCGTAACTAGAACAGTGTTTTAATAAGAGAACACAAAACTGCAACTCACAACAGGAAGTATCCAAACATGCGAGGCCGTGACCCGGAAACTAGGGGTCACGACAATATTACCATTGAACAACAATCATGGAATAGTAACTAATAGCCATTGGCGCAGTGTGCTGCCGTCTACTGCTGAGTGTCGCTAGTCTGGCGGCATTGTTCAGTAAACCCGCTGTCTATGATGACGGTAGATTGAAGAAGAGTGAGTTATAGCACTTTTCGCAGCTTGTGTTGTCTCCAATGTTCAAAGTCCGTGCAGCTTGAGGTGATGTTTCGATGTTAATATTTTATCTATGATATAACAACTATTGTTTTTTATTCAAATGCATTATTTTTAATATACATTTGTATATTGTTGTAAAGCGCTGTGAACAATATTGGATGTGGCGCTTAACAACATAAAATATTATTATTATTAATATGATCATCTCAGTTTTTTCATCATTCAGCTTTGAACAGACTGCGCAGCGCCATCCACCGTCTGACTTCCTCAAAGCAGTATGTGAGTCGTCTCGCTGTTTCCACTTGGTCGCCCGGAACAGTTGGATTGTAGGACGCGTAATCAATACAAGCACATAGAAATAAATGTCCCAAATGACCAGGATAAATGTCTACTGGTGTCACAGTAGTAAAATACAAGTTTTATTTGATGAAAGCTTAAAGGGAATAAAAACATATATTGCTTGAATTCATGTTATACTGCATCCTGCTATCTGTTTCCACGTCCACCAAGCAAAAACAATTCAATGAATTAGAAATTCCACATTTTATGCTGTACATCCGGACATTTTCGAATATGCATATTTTTGGCGCGCTTTTCGGGATGCCGAGATGTGACGTCACTTATGACTCAAACTCGCATCAGGCCGACCCTTTCCATGCATTCAGAGCATGTTTACAAGTATAGTTTTTGGGTTGAAACGAGCGTCAGAACGAGTTATTGTGTAATTTTCCGACATAATACAAACACTAGTCATCATAGAGGAACAAGCAGTTATCTTACGGTTCCACATGAATCCAATTTTAGTCAAAACAACGTATGCAAATGGGCCTACAAGTCGACTAGGTTTCGCCGGGCTTGGGCTCGTTTTCCGAATAATTATATCGAATGCAACCAACGGGAGATAATCTACATCAATAAACATACATAGCAAACATATATTGTATCCTACGGTGGCTAGGAGAGGACATAGCAAAATTTTATTTTTGGGGAGAGGATATAGCAAAATTTTATTTTTTGGAAGAGAATATAGCAAAATTTTATTTTTTGTCTTTGAAAAATATTTTTTACGGTGCCTGGGAGAGGACATAGCAAAATTTTATTTTTGGGGAGAGGATATAGCAAAAGTTAATTTTTTGGAAGAGGATATAGCAACATTTTATTTTTTTGTTCGAAAAATATTGTTTATCGAGATCTCGACGTTTTATCTCGAGATCTCGAATTGTAAATGCTAGGCTGATCAAAGGACGAAAGCCTACGGTGGCTGGGAGAGGACATAGCAAAATTTTATTTTTGGGGAGAGGATATAGCAAAATTTTATTTTTTGGAAGAGGATATAGCAAAATTTTACTTTTTGTCTTTGAAAAATATTTTTTACGGTGCCTGGGAGAGGACATAGCAAAATTTAATTTTGGGGGAGAGGATATAGCAAAATTTTATTTTTTTGTTCGAAAAATATTGTTTATCTCGAGATCTCGACGTTTTATCTCGAGATCTCGAATTCTAAATGCTAGGCTGATCAAAGGACGAAAGCCAGCATGGATGCTACCGTGAAAAGTATTTTTGATCTTGGACTAAGTCAGCATGAAATACGGTGTGTTCTATCAAGAAGATTCAGCTGCAGTATAAGTGTAAGACAGTTGAGGCGTGTCCTCGCCAGGTTGCAGTTATATAGGCGGAAATATTTTACTGATTTTGACGAAGTAGTTGACTTTATCCGGAATCAGCTTGCAACCTCAGGGCAATTACACGGATATAGGTTCATGCATTTGAAGTGCATTACCAATGGACTTGTGGTCAGTAAAGAGACGGTCAGAATTCTTCTTGGTATTCTTGATCCGGAAGGCGTGGAACTACGAAGAGCGAGGAGGCTAATTCGCCGTCGGTACAGTGTCAAAGGGCCGAATTACGTGTGGCACATGGATTCATATGACAAACTTAAGCCGTTTGGAATCTGCATCAACGGTTGCATAGACGGCTTTTCAAGGTACATTTTGTGGCTGGAAGCATACAGAACAAGGCAGTTATTGGCGGATATTACATCAGAGCTGTTCTGAACTATAGCTGTTGTCCAAAGATTGTACGTGCAGATCGTGGTACGGAAAATGGACACGTTGAACAAATACAAACATTTCTTAGAGAGAATGACGAAGGCAATGAGGAGCGATCTTTCCAATACGGTCGTAGCACTGCCAACCAAAGAATTGAATCATGGTGGGGAATACTGCGAAAGGAGAATTCCGAGTATTGGATGGCACTATTCCATAAGGATTTGATACAAGTAAGTGAATTTAAATCATGGGTTTCAATTCTTATATATGTAGACCCCCTATATAGGCCACTCTTTCTTGTCATATTGTAATTCTGTCACACCGTAATCACCCTCACCTCAATGATGAAGATGCAAATGTACATGCAGCCAATGGTACAGTTTGTATATATATATATATTGTATACTTCCAAAATTACCTTTAGTAATATCCTTGGGATACCAAGTATGCCCCAAAATTCAACCATTGTTGTTTGCATAAAAATTAGGTATATATACAACTGTATATATATATATACCCCAAAATTCAACCATTGTTGTTTGCATAAAAATTAGGTATATATACAGCTGTATATATATATACAGTTGTATATATACTTAATTAGGTATATATACAGCTGTATATATATACAGTTGTATATATACCTAATTTTTATGCAAACAACAATGGTTGAATTTTGGGGCATACTTAGTACCCCAAGGATATTACTAAAGGTAATTTTGGAAGTATACAAACTGTTCAGTATTGCGTCCCAAAATGCACGATCATATTCAAAGAAATCCATATCCGACTATGATGGCTGTGTTTTTTAAATTATTTACATTTCTATACTATTAATCGGGTCATAAAACAAATAATCTTGTCTCTATTTCAGGATGAATTGTGTGAAGTATCTCATCTTTGGAACGTTCACAAGATCAGGAAATACAACAATATGAACCTTAATCACGGACGGCCGTTTATGATGTACAACATACCCGAGTTGTTTGAAGCTGACGATTATCTTCGTCCAGTGGACCATACCAAGATCAGGATCTGCCAGGAGCATTGTAGATTTAAATCTGACTATCCATGCGATGAGGATATGTTTGAGCTATGCTGTATCTTGATAGAGGAGAATGGACTTGTTTTCCCAAGCAATCCACACGAGGCTATCGATTTGTACAAAACTCTTAGAGACATCGTGAATGTAGCTCTAGCCTAAAATTACACATTTTGGTGATGACGGTATGTAGAATTACTTCGGATATAAACCGGAGGTATTGAGTGAATTGTACAACATACACAGTACAGTGCCCAGGTAACAGACAGACTTTGGACTAATGTGGTTAAATTTTGCGTTAGCCCAATGTTGGCACCACGACGGTCCAACGGGTGGTTGACCCAACGATGGCCCCAGTTGTTATACAAGAATATATAAATGTCTAATTACGTGTATTTGGTCAGTCGTTGAACCAACGTTGGACTAGTGTTGGAACGTTAAGCTCGTTTGACTTGAACATTGTTTTGATTACACAACGTTGGCCCAACAATTATCACCCAACGTCAACGGTACAATGGCTGTCCCAAAACGGTCTTGCTATTTGGATGTATACCATGAAATACGCATTATACTGTGCTACCAGAACTGGTACATTTTTCGCTCTTTGTAATTTTTTTATCAATAAATTGATAACTGTTATTAACTGAAGTGTACTGATGTTAGACTAGCAGCTAGCTATATCACAGCCTCACACACGTTTACCTATTTATTCTGGGTAAAGCAAAATTCAGTTGATGAATCTGTATGACTTTTAATCAAGAAGAGACCTGTCTAAATTCTTTAGTATGACATTTTGATGAAACGCTGATGTTGTCTCAGTTATGGAATATTCAAGACTTTCTGAAATCCAAGATTTATATAATGGTGTGTGTGTACGTGTAATTTTTCCGTATCAAAATGCTTTATCAATTTAACATAATGAAATTGTGCTTTGATTACTGATTAATTTTAGTGTGACACCCCTAGTATAAATTGAATGAATAAGGAAAAAGCAAACAATCAATATTTATCGATTAACTGCTTTATTAATTAGTGTTCAATTATGTATACGTAACACACATTAAACAAACCCTAAATTACCAATTAATAATGCTTTAACTGAAACTTCGGATTACGTTGGTAAGCTAATTAACATTTTACCACACACCCGGAAGACTTTCATGTTTGGTTATGTTCAACTGCGCATGCTGTTCATTGTAAAACGCGAACGTAATTAAACGAAACGGTTCCTGGGAGAGGACATAGCAAAAACAGCGCATGCCGTCCATTGTAACATGCGAACGTAATTAAACGAAACACTTATTGCCAGGCAGCAAGTCCATATATGGTACGTGGGCCCATATTATGAGGGCTGGCCTGTAGGATTCTACACTCGGGATCCACATGAGACCCATATGCCTATGTGTCAACTGCATGTCTCGTTGCCGTGTTAAACACGCTGATGACGGTGTGCAGTAGCCCACATTTCGGTTCTATTAATTGATATCCATCACCCAAACATTAGACTCGAGAATGCGATCAAAATCAGCACGGAAGTCTGGGTAGTTTTCGTAGTTGGTTGGCACCTCCAACACATTTCCACATGTATGACCAATGGGCCGTTTCTCGAATTCTGACATGGTCACAAAGATGACTTGAATCCGTGAGCAAGAAAGTAAGTCACTTCCGGTGCAGAATCGCAGGAAGTCGCCGAGTTTCTTTTCTGAAAGTCCTCTGACATACATCTGCAAACATTTGGACACCGTCTTCTCTGATTCGGAAACCTCCGGGGGAAAATCAATGCACTTCACAACCTTCCTGTTCGTCAGAACTAATCCTTCGTACAGACGGTTTAGTTCTTCGAATTGAAGATGCCCCATCCTTGGCTGCAATACACTCCTCCAGCACTCGATCACATACATCGGCGTTTGCACGAGTTCCTTATGGGCCATCTCGTCTATAATCATGGCAAAATTTGCTGTGGTTGCAGCCCGCTTGCAATTGTGGTTTTCAAGAAAGTCAAGCTCTATTTCGTCAGCCTTCTTGAAGTTATCCAGTGCAACTCGAATAATATCTCGTTCGACAGTGTCCACGTAGTGGAGGAATTGTTCTCTAAGGTCAGAGAACGCCTTCCCGTACAGAGCATGCTCAATAAGCGTTCGGGCCAGTGCGATCGGGATGTAGCCAAATTCTTTCCAGCCATACAAGATTATTCGCGCTACAGCTTTCCATTTGGACTCGTGAACATCGTGGCGCAAGTAAGGTACTTTCACGTCATTACCAAGAGTGTATCGGCTGTAGAACTCCTCCCAGAACTCAGACAAACAGTCCTTTGCTACACCTTCTCCAACGCCGGCTTCTAGTTCACCATTTGTGCCCTTGCGCCTTATCGATATATTGTCATTCAGAATGTCTGGATCAGAGAAAGCTTCGGTCAGTTCATTGAGGCTATTTCCACGACTAATCACGAGGTGACGCAAATTTCATGGTGTTGAATGGTCAGCAGGTTCGTAGGGAATAGTGACACTGGGGTTCCAAAATTCTCCAGCTTCGACTGGCCCGAATCGTATCTCGGAGTCTAATGAGGCATCGTGTGAAAAACTTACTTCCTCAATAAGGTCATCAACCGCTTGGCGTACATCAAGAGGAGGTGCGGTCTGACACTCTGCAGTGCTGCTACAGGTAGTGGTGTTTACAAAACGTGCAATGTTTCCAACAACGTCGGCAACCGAGGAGGACGATGCACTTTCGGCAGATTTACCATGGCAAGATAACCATGGAAGTGTAGGCAGAGGCGAGTCGATTTCCTCCTCCGATTCACGAGGAGTAGTTCGAAGATAAAACCTTAGGAGTCTGATATTTGTATCTTCATATAGCTGACCGACTGTATTTTCTGCATCGATTTCACATTCTTTGAAGTCAACTAGATCGAAATCGAATTTCGACCTAGATCCTTTACTGGATTCTCCTCCTGGGAAAAACAAATCTATTGCAATGGTAAGAAGGTCCTTTTTCTTTGCAGATTTTTCTACTCGCCTTGACCTGGTTCCTCCTCCTTTCTTCATTCGTACTGGCCTGTACGCATCGACATTATCATCAAAATGTAACCAGCCAATTTCGATTAGCCGATACTTCTTTGCGGCATTCGGACTGCTGGCCTCCTCGCTAGCACCCTCTGTTGATGCTTTAAATTTTTTCCGGAGCTTTTGTAGAAGTGTCGACTTCCTGGTTGGCTGGTTGTCTCCAACATGTCCAGCCAGTTTTCGTTTACAATAGTTGACCAATGCCACTCGATCTCCCACACAGAGGTATTGGCCAAGCATCTCGTCACTCATCAGAGTTATAGCGAATTCATCAATCTGAAATGATAAAGAAATAAACAAAATCAAAATGGCGGCCGTTTTGCAAATGGCTGTGATTTATTTTGATTATTTTTAGTGGCCAATGGGGTTCTCTTTTGGGCACTGTTCAACATTCAACTTACAACATGACAAAGCTGATCCCAATACACACACGCGCACGCACGCACACACACACACACATAAAATGAAACACTTGCATACAAATTAAGAGTGAAAAATGTTCTTTCCTATTAGGCCTTGAGCCAAGACCAAAAATTTGGGCAACCGGTACATTTTTAGGGACGAATGCTCATAGTGATTTTTGGCTAGGCCTACATCCCTAGAGATGGAAAATAGGTGATAGCATTGCAGCACCCCCAGCTTTCTTTGAGAAATCACTCTTGACTAGCAACAAAGAATCACAGGACTCATTCAGGATGCTGGGCCAGGAATGGGATCTCTCTCTCCAGATCTCATGGACAAACTAGAGGCATTTACATGCTGTCTTTACGCTCCAAAATCTTCTGCTGTGAATGTCAATGATCTGAGATACCACTTGTTCTGTGCAAAGAAAGGTGAGATAGAGTCACCAACTGCCACCATGCACTGACTGTTTGTTGAAACATGCACAATGCGTAAACTACCAGGCTGCAATATGGAGAAGATGTTTGGAGCAGGACCCAAGGACTCAGACCCCAGTTGGCAGAGGCTGGAAGTTGGAAAGAGAAGATGGGACTGAGCAACTGGTTGTACACTGGATGGAAGGTCAGCCAGCACCCGGTGCCATGTTGGATCTACTAGCATGCAGTTGTCCCAGGAAGTGTGAACTGCCAAAGTGTGTCTGCTTGTCAAATGGACACAGATGTACTGATATGTACAGACTACAAGACTGTGACAATCAGATGTCTAGTACTGACAATGATGAAAGTGTAGCTGAGGAGGAACTGGATGATGGCTGTGATTACTAAACACTGTCTCCAACCTCAACTAAGGACATAATTAATTATGCATGTGAAATGTTCAATACTGTGTACCTGTATAATTTGAATGTCTATAAGTCCATAGTATGTTAGTTAGTGTTACAGTCAGAACTTTAGGTGGCTAACATAAGAAAATGTAATTTTATTTCAATGACAACAACTGCAAATTTAAATGTCATGATAATACATATAACTGCAATAAAATGTACAGGCTGTGTCTACATAATAAAACCTGAACTCCAGTGACCATTCTGTTGCAACAAGAACCTTGAATGTGGATATATGAGGTTACTAGCCAGACATTTAAGTGATTTATTTTGTTGAATGCCTGAATGGCGTGGATTGCATGTTGAGACGCGGTAGATAAAATGCCATAAATTCCACATTTCTCAAGGTATTAAAACCATTTTCACATGTATATGACACATGACACTTCAGCCGTATTACGTACAATTATCATACCCATAAGATATAATATGGTATAATAACTATTGTATAATGATTTGTGCGTGACCACGCCTTCAGCAGTTTCCATAGAAAAATAGTTTTCGCAGAAATGAGCAAAGGATTAAAAAGAGTGATTTCACACAAAAGAATGTATGTACTGCAATGCAGTCACATATATTTTTCATATCTAGGGATGTAATCCAACATTCTGGTGCAATAAGAACCTCGAATGAGGATACATGTGGTTATTAGCCAGAATTTTAAGTAATTTTTTTTAAAACCTGAATGCTGTGGATTACATTTTGAGATGTGGTAGATCAATTACCACAACATCCACAATTCTCAAGGAATGAAAATAAGTTTGATATGTTTGGAAAGCATGCCATTGAAACCACACGTTGTCCAATTTTCATTCTACTGAGATGTATAGTAAATATTCCATAGTAGTTTGTGTATAGGCCCCCATTAGCAATTTCATAGAAAACTTGTTGTCGCGGATATGGGGATAGCGGATATGCGGATATGGGAGTGCTGCAATGCTATCACCTTTTTTCCATCTCTAGGGATGTAGGCCTAGCCAAAAATCACATTCGTCCCTAAAAATGGACCAACAAACCCTCTGGCTCATGGCCTATATGTATTGTTCTAGTATAGGGTTGAAAGTGTACCAGGGTGATAAGTAAAAGATAACATGTTTGTTCAATTTTTTGGGGGGTATCAACTGAGGAAGGGTTTTGTGACAGAAAGTAGTTTTATAATTGTTCATTTAGCTATATTCTTTATTTTTTGATTGATTTAGGAACAACTATTGACTTTTGAAAAAACATTGTCAGGTTCTCACCTCAATACCTCAGCAATGGGTTTGAATGAATATAGTATAAAAATACATTAGAAATAATAAGCAAAATTTGTCCAAGGGCTAAAATGTGTACCTTTTCATCCTTCATTTTTGCCAATATGTTGGCTGCCACATTTCTTTTTGCAAGGTATTCGTACATGCCACTGCCAGACTCCATCACGTCAATTTCCATCATTAAGGTTTCCTTAAATTAAAAATACAATGCAAATTATAGATAAATCAGGAAAGATGAATGTTGGCCCTACCCAGACAACAACGGAGCAAAGACAACAGTGACCGTGTTCTGCACAAAACAATGTGACCACGCTGTCATTTCTAGGGACGTTTTTAGGAGGTTTCTTTTAGCATTGATCAAGGTTTATAAACCATCAATGAAAAATTATTTATAGGCATCCCAGAAATGCTCAGCCACATACACAAAATTTTGCTACAAAATGGTCTTCATTGGAGAAGTACCGTGGAATTTATTAGACGACCAATATATACATGCCTTTCTAGAGTGAGATCACTAATCCCTAACCTCAAACATTGGGTTACACAAATCCCTGAAGACAATGTAGTTCTCACATCAAGATTTCTGAACTGAAGTACCAGATACACACAGTTCACTATGTTGCGCTCAGGAAATGTGCATGGGCCCTTTCTAGTTTCAACCCTATTTAAACTGTGACAGTCTTATGGTTAAATTGTATGTGGAGTAGCCACAGTGCACATATCACATGAAATGATGTGTGTATGAGCTAAAATTGACTTAAGTCAGTCGATTTATAATTACTGTCAGTGGGCTAATGGATATTGTTGATCCTATCACCTCCGCCAGGAGTAGATGGAGTGAGATACGCGAGCGGAACGTTCACCGACACTGGCAATTGAATGAGGTGGACCACTTCCCATGTCCAAGAACCACGTGCTAGTTCAGAGGCGTCCGCAAACAAATGCTGATGCTACTACCGCTGCTCAAAGGGGATAATACAAGCTTGTATTAATTTGCTTTGCGTTTTGCAGTTGCCAAAATAGGAACAAGTTTTGACATTTTCCTCTTCTTCCAGTGTTGTCTGCTGGAGAACTGTTAAATGCTGCCATCTAGCGTATGCAGCGCAAACCTCGTAGCAAGGCGAATGTCATGTGACGTTTTTGACAATAATTTTAATATCTGGCGTTGATCGAATGGCATGACGTCAGCTTATATTAATAAGTCGACACCGTATATATGTATAAGTTATGTATGGTCCTAAGCCACAACTATACCAAATTTGGTTAGTTGGCCCAGCTATCGTCTATCGATCACCTAGTAAGGCTAAGCCTAAGGCTAAGCCTAAGGTCCTAACTCCTAACTTAAACCGTGTCCGTGGCGTAACTTGCAGTAAGGCTACGACTCCACCTACACACTCACGAACTATCATAATGTACATAATGGTGTGCCTTACGAATTATACCAATCTAAATGATTTCAGCTAATAAACTTATCAATCAAACGACTTTTCCGCATTCATGACCATGAATCACGACGTTCTTCTCACTCGCCTCGCTTTCATAACTCGAGATCTCGAGATAAAACATCGAGATCTCGAGATAAAAATAACTAAAAATATTTTTTTTTTATATCCTCTCCCCGCCACCGTAAAAAATATTTTTCGAAGACAAAAAATAAAATTTTGCTATATCCTCTTCCAAAAAATATAATTTTGCTATATCCTCTCCCCAAAAATAAATTTTTGCTATGTCCTCTCCCAGGCACCGTAAAAAATATTTTTCGAAGACAAAAAATAAAATTTTGCTATATCCTCTTCCAAAAAATAAAATTTTGCTATATCCTCTCCCCAAAAATAAAATTTTGCTATGTCCTCTCTCAGCCACCGTAGTATCCAGCTACATAAAGTAAGGTGTATAATCTCATAATATCACTAGAATATCGATACATGAAGGAGTTGTACAATTTACCATAACAACTTAAATCAGTTAGGGAGTTTCCGTTGGTTCCGATAGCTCAGTGGGTAGACGCGTTGGTTACTTGTCGTTTATTTTACAATCGGGCGACGCCGGTTCAATCCTGACAGCATGCAAACTGTTGATTTTCTTTACACTTTTTTTGTTTATGTTTTCACGAAGTAATATAAACCAAATCATTTAGTATATAGTATGATGCACTGTTTGTAAATAATTTATATTTTTGTAGTAATTATTTATTCGCCACAAAAATGAAAATATGGTCATTATATAACGATGTTTCGAAATTTTATTTACCAAAACAAATATAATGTAATGGATATATAATTTATTAATTGTAAATATATTGTACAGTAATATATTGTAATTATATATGTGAAAAAGATTGTGATCTGTCTGGATAAATACAATTTAGAAACATCGTTATATATAATGACCATATTTTCATTTTTGTGGCGAATAAATAATTACTACAAAAATATAAATTTACAAACAGTGCATCATAGTATACTAAATGATTTGGTTTATATTACTTCGTGAAAACATAAACAAAAAAGTGTAAAGAAAATCAATAGTTTGCATGCTGTCAGGATTGAACCGGCGTCGCCCGATTGTAAAACGAATGCCAAGGTACCAACGCGTTTATCAAGAGAGCTATCAGGGCCGGCAGAAATTCGCTGACTGATTTCAGTTGTTATGATAAATTATACAACTCCTCCTTCATACATCGATATTCTAGTGATATTATGAGATTTTACACGTTACTTTCTGTAGCTGGATACGATATATGTTTGCTATGTATGTATATTGGTGTACATTATCTCCCGTTGGTTGCATTCGATATAATTATTCTGCAAACGAGCCCAAGCTCGGCGAAACCTAGTCGACTTGTACTACAAGTTGTAGGCTCATTCGCATTCATTGTTTTGAATAAAATTTAATTCATGTGGAACCGTAAGATAACTGCTTGTTCCTCTATGATGACTAGTGTTTGTATTACATCGGATTATTGCATAACAACTCATTCTGACGCTCG
This sequence comes from Paraescarpia echinospica, assembly GCA_020002185.1. Lineage (NCBI taxonomy): Eukaryota > Metazoa > Annelida > Polychaeta > Sabellida > Siboglinidae > Paraescarpia > Paraescarpia echinospica. The sequence goes on along the minus strand of CM034533.1, from coordinate 71,914,585 downwards.
TTTCGACCCCAACATTATCCATGTAAACATGCTCTGAATGCATAGAAAGGGTCGGCCTGCTGCGAGTGAGAGTCATGTGTGACGTTAAGATACCACGTGATCGCCTAGCTCATTAAATTTTTATTTTCCGCGGGAATCGCTACACAGACGGGTTTAAAATCGAATTTATGCTACAAATGTATTTTTCTGTATTTTTTTTATGTTCTCGAATGTTACATGCAATATTAAATTTTCTGTACACATGGAAAACGGATTTTAGCTAATGCCTTGTTTTTATTTCCTTTAACACCGATGTTTTAATGTGTATTGTGGGGACAACAAATGCATTTGCTACTTTACGGGATGGAAGCCTGTATTGACTATAAATCCAATGCTTGTACCCACTGGAATGACTCAATGTGACCAAGAGTAATATATCGAAAAGTGTCGCATTAGCAGACACTATTTAATGTGGCTGAAGGTTTGCACTTGTGTCTTAATAGGTGGTTTAAGGACAAAAAAGAACTTGTGACCGTATCGTGTGATGACATGTTTTTGTCAGGAAATCTCTATATGCACACATAAAGAAGCCCAAAATGACCAGCAGTAATGTCAGTGTGTTTAACAATAACATAAACCAATGTGTTTAACAATAACATAAACCAATGTGTTTCACAATAACATAAACCAAATTCATTTCGACAGTGGATTACAATATAACGTGATACATGTTATTGTGTACACATTTAAGAAAATAGGCACGGTAACCTTAAAGAGTGGGGATAATGTTTTGGCCAGAAAATCAACCCATGCACCAACATAAAGATGCCAAATGTCTCAAAATGACCACGAATAATGCCTCTGCGTGTGTCCCAATGACTGAATGCTGCAAACAATAATGTTCACACTCTAGCAGGGAGATTTTAGGGGAGAAAACACACGTGACCTTTGTTCAACGTCACTAAAAAGTCAAGAGAAAAACTGATAACATCAGTTTTTGTATTGCTAAGTCATTTGAGAATGCATTTATAAAGGTTGTCATAAATTATCATTCAATGCCTACGGGAAAACATTGCCCCTGCCCACTAAAGGACCAGCATCTGTCAACGACACTCGGAGATAATCTGGAGAACAGTAGGTGGACAAGTACGAAGGATCAAGCTGGCGTTGCGACACCAGTAGACTCGTTCCTAAAGTCTTCGAGGAGACACGCGCTTGTCACGTCACAACTATTTATCTGTATGGACTATAGCAGAAAGCAGCAGCAGAGGAAGAGGGGGAGACACTGATATATATGGCAAACGGGAGTGTCAACATATCTCGCAGCTTCAGAGTAGAATGATGATCTATGTGAAAGCAATTCTAGATACGTATTTCCTTCTCTACATGGATGCACTGACCAATGTGGTTCCGTGGTTCTCTCCCTTAGATCAGTGAAACTGCTAGGTGAATTCATGTGCATCTACTTGACATGGCCACCCTCGAAGTTAAACATCATGATCTGATGTATGATCTGGAGTTTATCAATTGATAGTGAGAGAAACAACACGAGAGGTCTCGTTGGTGGCAAAACAACGGAGAGAGGTTATTGGTTCTGTCAGAGAATTGTTACGCCAATTTTAATTTGTGCTTACAAATTAACTACATTTGATAAATAAGTGTGGCTACTTTTTCCACATTTCTTCCATGTTGTGTCAACAGTTCTCAACCAGTAGAAATACCACATATTTACACTAGCCTAAGATTCTACCATCGCATTTTAATCAGATTTGTCATTTAAATAACAATTCCTATGAAGAAAAACATCAAACAATGTTAAGCTTTTAAGCACATATAGCGCGTGCGTGTGTGCATTAATCAGTATGAATAATTTCACTTTCTTTTTGACAAATCTACACGTAGTAAGTGTGAGAACAAATATTGTGTTTCTTTTTCATATTATTGTTCGTGAGGGTCTCTTCTTGAGGACCTCTTCGTGAGGATCTCTTCGTGAGGACTTCCTCTTGTCCCTCCACGTCGTCTCACCTTCGTCGATACTCGCAACACTTGCCTGAAAAAGACAATCTATTAGCGTCAATTAGCTTCATAACCAACGTCAATGACAACAGTCTGGTGCTACTCAGAGTCTAAATGGATGTACAGATTAGGCTACAACGCTTGCATGGTGCACAACTTGCTGTATATATATATATAATATATATATATATTATATATATACAGCAACTTGCTGTATATATATATTATATATATATATAGCAACTTGCTGTATATATATATAATATATATATATACACTATAATATATATGTGTGTGTGTGTGTCGTGACCACGTACATCCTAGCGTTTCTATTTGCACCGACAGTTGCCGATATGGGTGCTTATGACGCGCGCTCATGCATGACGAATATTAATAAATGATAACTATTGTCACAGTAAGTGTCGATACGAAGCGGCATACCTTTCCACAGGCTGTGGCACTTGCACGCGGCCGCACACCCGGGCTTCTTCGCGCACACGCCGTGGTTGTTGCAGCGCTGGCAGGGCGAGCAGTCGGACTGGTCGCAACGAGGTCCCCGTCTGCCCCTCGAGCAGGTGGGTGCCCTGCCGCACACCTCGGGACACTTGCAGCGGCAGTCCTTCCACGTCGCCACGCCACCCTCCTTGCAGCGCGGGCACACGTCGCCGCGACACACGCACCCCCACCGTCTTATTGTCGACTCGTCGCAGTTCTTGCACGTGCATTTGCACGGGCACGACCCGTCGGCGGCCAACGTGTCCCGCGTGACACGGTCCTTGCACAGGCAGCTGCAGTCGCACGATCCGTCAGGCTGCATCTCCCGCTCGACGCCGTCGGCACATTTACACGGGCACTTCACGGCCGCTGCCCACCTCTGTAGCGAACCGTCCGGACACTTGGCGCACTTACATGGCCCGTTTTTCGGCTACAAACAGGAGGGGACGTTTGAAGAATATAAATGGGAACATCAATAAAACCTAAAATACAAGTCATCATAATCTTTATAGACTCGAAATACATGTTAGTAGGTCTATTTAAACTGAGTGCATATAAAATATGTTTCCTATCAGACATGTTATAAAGAGTAAGTTCTTTTATAGCATGGTAGCCGGTCGTTATAACCGATCAAAACGATTTACAGTTAACTCCCTGGCAGACCTGTTCAACCGAACAGTCTCTCGACTTCCTTGAGAATCACTCAGCCACGTTGCAATTACTGCACGAAGATTATTCGCACATAAATATCCACACTGCCTTACCCTATAGCCATGTACTCGTTCACACAGCTGAAGGAGCTGGACTACGGTGGAGTGACCGAACTTGCTCAAGATTTGAGATGGCGACACGATGATTCGAACTCGGAATCTGTCTCGAACACTACGTTAACGCGCTCTATATTACAAAATATATAACTAGTGTTTCCTTTTGTAGGGGATAAGTCTTTTGATGTGTTCCTATCATCGGCAACGCGATGTTCTGTCCGTGCTGTGAGACAACACGCACTACAAATAATAGTGTACACAACTCACTATCGTTGACTACACCTAGTGGCGGAGCAGCCATGTACATAAAATGTACACTCGGGTAATGATGATGATTATGATGACGATAGCACCTACCTTCACGCTGACTACGGTGTTGTAGGGCCAGTCGCAGAAACATTTACACAGACATTTTTTTGTGTTCGGGTCGCGTTTTCCAGGCATTCCTGTTTCCTCGCACACACAGCATGGGGACCGGTTAGTTTTGCACACACTGTGAACATAATGCTATGCCAAATTGGATTTCATAGTTCGTAGAAGAATATAGTTTGCAGACATACACAATTACACCTGTAATTTACGATTCTTCTTGCACTAAATCCATGCCATGACTCATAAGGTCTGCAGTGGTAGAGCGAACAAATATGTAACAAACCAGCTACGTTTTATAGGTCAGTCACAAAGAGTTGTGCAATTGTAAAGATGTATCGATAACACGAGCTATCATATATTATATATAATTATGTTTGTAATAACTGTATAAAATAAAACCGTGCAAGCCTACACACAACAGTCTTATTAAAAGCATGCTTCATGTCACATTAAAGGGGCCAGTCTGTTCCTCTACCCAGAATTAGCCAAGGTAGTAATTTTGTAAAAGAAACTCTGCCGTGTTGAACGTGGGAAAATTGGAAATTGTTGAACATCAGAGGCAGCGCGGTTAACTCATCCCGGTTCGACTATATATTGCCAGTGAAGCTTGTCTTGAAACTGTATGTTTTATTTACCATTAGAACAAGCTCCAGGAGCGTATTTTCTAAATTTCGAACGTTGTTACTGGCTTACTAAACAAGTACCTTCACCATAGTTACTGCAGTCTTAAGAACATTTATTTTATTATTACTAAATGAAAAAACCAGGAACAGACTATTTCCTTTTAAATGAAAAGACTCGATGTCTACGGTAGCCCACTCACCCCTGTCGCACTGTCGCGCCTTTCACGGTTACGGACTTCTCGAACTTCCACTTGAACACGATCAGATCGAGATTGATCTGATCCAACCCAGCAGTGATACCTGCACAGTACACACGCAACCTTGTTACCTGTTACCGGATGATAGGAATTCAAATAAATACGGTATGTCTGCGTGCGTGCGTGCGCGCGCGTGTGTGTTTGTGCGTGTGTGTCGAGTGTGTGTGTGTGTGTGTGTGTGTTTGTGCGTGCGTGCGTGTGTATGTATGTGTGTGTGAGTGCGTGTGTGTCGTGTGAGTGCGTGTGTGCGTATGTGCGCGCACTCGAGCGCGGCGTGTGCGTGTGCGAGCGCTTGCGTGTTGTGTGTATGTAAGTGAGTACATAATGTGAGCGCGCTCGTGTTTATGAGCACGCGTGTGTGTGTCCACGTGCATGTGTGCGTGTATGCGTGCGGGTGTAAGCGACTGTGTATCTGCTGCTGTACATGTGTACATGTGTATATTCAAGATCAATATGTAGACTTGATTCGATACCACGTTAGCTATCTGTTTCTATTGATTCACTACACACATTGTGCATGTGTTTAAGCACACTAATACTGTTGACATAGAACCCCATTTCACGTACTGAATTCGGTGTGTCGATCAGGATTAACACAGGCACACGCCTCGCCGGCAATCTGCACATATATCGGGAAACCCACGCTCAGTTGCAGGTTTGTGATGTCATTATTCTCTCCTGCAATCGCACCTTACGTAAACACAAGAAAACAAACAGCTGGTTGTATGATGGACTCCATTTGTCTAAACATCTAATCCACAAGACGCACACATTTCCATAAAATATAATAACAATTGTTATTAACGTGTTAACCGAAATGCGCTATTACATTAATAAGTCAAGCCGTATATGTTGGTACACAACTTAATTATTATATTCTTGGGCTGTGTGTGTGCGTGTGCGTGCGTACGTACGTGTGTGTGCGTGCGTATGTATGCATTGCGATACAATGCATGTACATGCGATTTACGGCTGAATCCTTCACCCCACTGCTGCGCAGATTGCAGGGCCCGTCTTACCATCATATTGTGCCTACCTTTCTGGTGTCCTTTTTTTTTCTTGGGCTTGGGCACGACGGGCCACTGGGCACTGATAGACGGGGTCGCTGTCACACTGATGGACGCCTTGGACACCAGCTCTCCGTTGTACGTCTGTCCACTCGTTGACGTGATCTGAACGGTAGTACTGGCGCACATTACACCCTCGCCCTATCGCTGCTCCATCTACACGTCTACCCCTGGATACCCGGGACAACGCGACAGCCACCCTCGCCCTATCGCTGCTCCATCTACACGTCTACCCCTGGATACCCCGGACAACACGACAGCCACCCTTGCCCTATCACAGCTCTCTCTATACGTCTACCCCTGGATACCCCGAACAATGCGACAGCCACCCTCGCCCTATCGCTGCTCCATCTACACGTCTACCCCTGGATACCCCGGACAACACGACAGCCACCCTCGCCCTATCACAGCTCTCTGTATACGTCTACCCCTGGATACCCCGGACAACACGACAGCCACCCTCGCCCTATCACAGCTCTCTGTATACGTCTACCCCTGCATACCCCGGACAACACGACAGCCACCCTCGTCCTATCACAGCTCTCTGTATACGTCTACCCCTGGATACCCCGGACAATGCGACAGCCACCCTCGCCCTATCGCTGCTCCATCTACACGTCTACCCCTGGATACCCCGGACAACACGACAGCCACCCTCGCCCTATCACAGCTCTCTGTATACATCTACCCCTGGATACACCGGACAACACGACAGCCACCCTCGTCCTATCACAGCTCTCCGTATACGTCTACCCCTGGATACCCCGGACAACACGACATCCACCCTCGCTCTATCTCAGCTCTCTGTATACGTCTACCCCGGACAACATGACGACCATCCTAGCCCGAACAATGTTCTCTGTATACATCTACCCCCGGACAACATGACAATCACCCTAACCGTAACACTGCGCTCGGTATACGTCTACCCCGGACAACATGACAGACACCCTCGCCCTAACACAGCTCTCTGTATACGTCTACCCTCGACAACACGACAGCCACCATCGCCATAACACATCTCTCTGTATATGTCTACCCCGGACAACACGACAGCCACCCTCACCATAACACAGCTCTCTGTATACGTCTACCCTCAACAACACGACAGCCACCCTCGTCATAACACAGCTCTCAGTATATGTCTACCCCGGACAACACGACACACACCCTCGCCATAACACAGCTATCTGTATATGTCTACCCTCGACAACACGACAGTCACCCTCGCCATAACACAGCTCTCTGTATATGTCTACCCCGGACAACATGACAGACACCCTCGCCCTAACACAGCTCTCTGTATACGTCTACCCTCGACAACACGACAGCCACCATCGCCATAACACATCTCTCTGTATATGTCTACCCCGGACAACACGACAGCCACCCTCACCATAACACAGCTCTCTGTATACGTCTACCCTCAACAACACGACAGCCACCCTCGTCATAACACAGCTCTCAGTATATGTCTACCCCGGACAACACGACAGACACCCTCGCCATAACACAGCTCTCTGTATATGTCTAGCCTGGACAACACGACAGCCACCCTCGCCATAACACAGCTCTCTGTATACGTCTACCTTCGACAACACGACAGCCACCTTCGCCCTAACACAGCCCTCTGTATACGTCTACCCTGGACAACACGACAGCCATATACAGCTTTACGTATTGAGAAGACTTACACGCAGAGGTTGTTTGGTAGTTCCGGTTGCCTTGGTCCACGTCATGCCGACTGTGAAGGACACCTCCGTCTTGTAGGTCGTCGATAACGATGCCGACCCCTGTATCCACAAGCCCACTTCAACAGTTGAGGGCAATAATAGCGTGCTCCAATGTATAGAGTGATAGCGGCACACAACATGGCACCAACTAACGTAGTAGCAATTGTTTGTATTGTGTGAAGCCAAGCGAGCATAGACCGACTCAGTATGATTATATAGAGAAAAATATTGTCTTGTTAACGAGAAAACATGCCGAACTTGTAAAGGCAATCACTGGCAATTAAGAGCGAATGCGGGTGTTGATGTATCGGGAAACAAAACAACGAGGATATACTTTAGTAAATGTTTTGTTATGGATGAGCGCATTATCATAGATGTTGTTTTCTTTGCCTCACCTCGTATCCAGCTGCCCACCCCAACTTGAAGGTGAGAGCCATTCCTCCGGGGATTGGAATCCCGTACAACGGGATGAAAAACCGGCCGACGTCCTGGGAAACGAACAAAGCAAATAGGACAATACGACTACAGAATGCTTTCATCCAAGGCGTAAAACGACGTCCTTGAAAGAAGACTTTGCTATCAGAAAGTACGTACTACAATGGCCGTCATTATTAAGGTCATCCATGGGACTGGGCATAAGTGACCTGAATAGCGAGTTGACCGCATTAGCGGGATTAATTTCCTATATTGTGTTGTTACAAAAATAATTTAGAATTATACAAGGCTGCATTACAGAGGTGACCTTAATTGTGAGGTGGCTGTTTTACAGAGGTGACATTAATTGTGAGATGGCTGTATTACAGAGGTGACCTTAATTGTGAGGTGGCTATATTACATATGTGACCTTAATTGTGAGGTGGCTGTATTACAGAGGTGACCTTAATTTGAGGTGGCTGTATTACAGAGGTGACCTTAATTATGAGGTGGCTGTATTACAGAGGTGACCTTAATTGTGAGGTGGTTGTATTTCAGAGGTGAACTTAATTGTGATGTGGCTGTATTACAGAGGTGCCCTTAATTGTGAGGTGGCTGTATTACAGAGGTGACCATAAACCGAGGTTCAACTATAAATAGGTAGAAATAAACTGTTGTGTGATATTCAGAATATGCGGAGATCGTCAATAGTGTGTTCGAACTGTTGCTGAGCTACACCTCACCAGTGCTGGTAAAGTGAGCGTATCTGAAGGTCACTTGATTTAACAAACTACCCTGCTAAGTGTTTGGTTAGCTATTTAGTAAACGTATAATAACTTGTTTGATTTATTCTAGCTACTAAAACATATCGTTTATGTCGGCTGTCACATGCTGTTATTCTATAACACAGATGGTTACGGTGGTAATCTAGCAAAAACTAATATTTCATCATTCATAGAAAACTATAATTAGTATGTTGAAATCATGCGTGTTGCATACTGTAATTAGTTTCTTCTAATTATATTTATGGTAATTTGGCATGTGTTATAAGTGAAACTCTTCTTCTTGCCCTTTTCAACTTCCAAACTGTCGTTTAAACTGTTATGTTTGTTGTGTTGAAATAAACTGAATGCTAGAACGCACCTTGGAGTAATTTTTCCACGTGCCGTCACGCCCGGCCGACCGCGAGTGAGACAGCTTGGCAGTGGCAGAGCAGGAGAGGGAGCCGGAGAAGGTGAGGCCGGCCCGGACCACCTCAGTGTCCAGCCAGTCCCATTCGATCTTCACGTTGACACGCACACGGATCGAATAGGCGAAGGTCGCCGACACGGACGCAGCCTGGGGAACAGTAAATACACAAATATTATAGTAATCAGTTAACCACACGCAGTATGTACACACAGTAGGCCTATACATCATCGCGCGCCAGGGGTCGCTGTTGCTGATTACGTCAGTGCCAGCCAGCAGTAGCCCTGGCTGATCGCTTTGCGAAACTCTGAATTTAAGCTCAGCCTATCAAATCGCTCTCAAATCAGTAGATCTACTCAGGTCAGGTGGTCATAATAAAACTAATTGCAACCAACCGTGGCTCGTGTTACATGCAATGTTTAGGAAGTAGAAGCAATTATTCGAATACACAATGTCGCTAAGCTGCTCGTGCTAATGGGCGAACGGGTCATTATATATTGGGATTCCCAGAAGTCGTTTATCCGTCTTCAAATTGGGGCGGGTATTTGCGCTGTTCTCACGGGTGATGCAGTCGCGACTGGCGAAGTCAATTACTAGTTTGACTCGGCTAACTTCTGCGCTTAGCGTAGGGGATCAGCCAGGGCTAGTTTTGCATGAAAAACAGCCCTGGCTTGCGAGGATGGGCCTACAGCCCAGCTGTGCTTCACGGGTAGAATAACGTGCACAAAAGGATACGCCTGTTACCAGGAGTATGCCGATGGGAAGTATCAACGTATCAGTGGAACATGACATTTAGTCGTTTTTATATTTATAATCCGAATAAGAATGTATTCAATGTGCGCGCGTGTAGTACCGTCAGAGGGCATGCCCCCATGCACCCAGTGGATTTCTAAATGAAACAGATTTTTTTTTGCAACCCTGAAGGTGTCTAGTAAACATATTTGGATGTTCCCATTTCCGAATAATGTCCGAAGGGGTCCGTTTGGCGGCCATCTGGGATTTTCTCACGCGCGACTTGTGAAATCAATGATACACATAACTTTTGAACCATTCATCGTACAAAGACACATTTATTCGCCACAAAAATGAAAATATGGTCATTATATGACGATGTTTCGAAATTTTATTTATCCAAACAAATATAATGTAATGGATATATAATTTATTAATTTTAAATATATTGTACGGCAATATATTGTAATTATATATGTGAAAACAGATTGTGATCTGTCTGAACAAATAACATTTAGAAACATCGTTATATAAAATGACCATATTTTCATTTTTGTGGCGAATAAATATTTACTATCAAAAAAAAAATATATTTACAAACAGTGCATCATAGTATACTAAATGATTTGGTTTATATTACTTCGTGAAAACATAAACAAAAAAAGTGTAAAGAAAATCAATCGTTTGCATGCTGTCAGGATTGAACCGGCGTCGCCCGATTGTAAAATAGATGGCAAAAAACCAACGCGTCTACCAACTAAGCTAGCGACACCAACATAAATTCACTGACTGATTTAAGTTGTTATGATAAATTGTACAACTCCGGCTTCATATGTCGATATTCTAGTGATATTATGTGATTATACACGTTACTTTCTGTAGCTGGATACAATATCTGTTTGCTATGTATGTTTATTGGTGTAGATTATCTCCCGTTGGTTGCATTCGATATAATTATTCTGAAAACGAGCCCAAGCTCGGCGAAATCAAGATTTAACAAGATTTAACAAGATTGCCATCCAGAGAATTAACTCTAGATGGCAGGTGGACAAGGAAGCCCTTTGGCTTATCGAGAGTCCAACCCTTTTATCTACATATATCCAGCCCTTCTGAGGTATGTGTCGATTTTATTTTTAAACATATTCACACTACTAGCACCCACACAATCATCAGATAATCTGTTCCATTCATTTACAGTCCTTTGTGAAAATGAGAACTTTCTCACGTCTAATCTACACTGCTCCTTTACTAATGTAACTTTATGTCCTCTAGTCTTTCTATCTTTCTTAACTGAAAAAAACATATTTCTATCAATATTTTCATAACCATTCAATATTTTAAACACTTCTATCTGATCTCCTCTCAATCTCCTGGTCTCTAGTGTTGTTAAACCACATTCTTTTAGGCGTTTTTCATAACTAAGATCCCTCAGTTTTGGTATCATTTTAGTCGCTCTCCTCTGTACTCTTTCTAGCATATCTATGTCCTTCTTGCGGTATGGCCTCCATGCTTGTATACAATATTCTAAATGAGGCCTAACTATTGTTTTGTACAGTGGTATTATTAGTTCTTTTTCTTTATATGCTATATTTCGCCTAATCAATCCAAGGATTTGATTTCTCTTTGAAGCTGCAATTCCACACTGCTCTGAAACCTTCATGTCAGCACTAATTGTCAGCCCTAAGTCTTTTCTTTTACAGTAGTACTTAGTACAGTTCCCCCCATTGTATATTCTACATATTCGTTCCCATGTCCTGTGTGGAGGCATTTACATTTCCCAAAATTGAACAACATTTGCCACTTTTCAGACCATTTGATCAACCTGTCAAGATCATCTTGTAAATGCTGTCTATCACCATCACTTTCAATCCTTCTAAACACTTTTGTATCATCTGCAAATTTCAACACCTTGCTAGCTATATCATCGTCCAAATCGTTTATATATATTAAGAATAATATAGGTCCCAGTACTGATCCCTGTGGAACCCCACTCAAGACTGATTTCCAGTTTGAAGCCTCCCCATCAACAACTACCCGTTGTCTTCTGTCAATCAGCCATTTTTCTATCCAGTTAATTATACCATTTCCTATGCCATGGGCTTTAGTTTAAGCAGTAATCTCTGATGTGGCACTTTGTCGAAAGCTTTTTGAAAATCTAAGTAGATGATATCTACTGGTGATCCATCATCTACCCACTTAGTGATATCTTCCAAAAAACATAACATATTTGTTAAGCATGACCTCGCTTTTAGAAACCCATGTTGATGGGTTTATCAAGTTATGTTTAACAAGAAAATCCACCATGTGATCTTTAATTAGTCTTTCTAATAATTTACAAATCACTGATGTTAAACTCACTGGTCTATAGTTCTCTGACTTGTTTCTCGAACCTTTTTTAATAACGGTATAATGTTTGCTTCTTTCCATTCTAAAGGAACCACTCCCTCTTCTAATGACAAGTTGAAAACTGTTGCAAGCGGTATGCTAATTTGTTCTACAATTTCCACTAGTAGTTTGGGTGGAATACCATCCACTCCAGGTGATTTATTTTCCTTCATAGCCCTAATTTTCTTAGCTACCATTTCTGGGGTTACAATTAACTGTCTTAAATATTCTGATTCTGCCCCCTTGAACTTAGCCTCTGGTACTGGCAGTGAACTAGTGTCTTCTCTGGTAAACACTGAACTAAAATACTCATTTAGGTCTTCAGCCATTAAGAATCCTTCTGATATTATATTTCCAGCACTATCTTCTAGAGGACCGACCTTATCCTGAACTTTCTGTTTGCTTCGAACATACGCATAAAAACTCTTGCTGTCATGTTTTATATTACAAGCTAATTTATGTTCATAGCTTCTCTTTGAATTTCTAATTTCAGCTATAGCTTGGTTTAGTGCTTCTTTATAAAGGTTGTAGTCTTCGTCATTGCCAGTACGTCTATAAGACTTCCACATCATTTGTTTATACTTAATTTTTCTAATGGCTTCTTTCGATAAGTATTTCTTTCTGGTCCGTTTCCCTTGTTTTTTGAAGGTAACAAATTTATCTACGATGCACTCGATTCATGTGGAACCGTAAGATAACTACTTGTTCCTCTATGGTGACTAGTGTTTGTATTACGTCGGAATATTGCACAACAATTCATTCTGACGCTCGTTTCGACCCAAAAGCTATCCTTGTAAACATGCTCTGAGGCCTGATGCGAGTGTGTGTCATAAGTGACGTCACGATACCACGTGATCGCCTAGCTCATTAAAATTTAATTTTCCGCGGGAATCGCTTCACAGACGGGCTTAAAATCGAATTTATGCTACAAATGTATTTTTCTATATTTGTTTAATGTTGTCAAATGTTACATACAATATTAAACTTTGTGTACACATGGAAAAAGGATTTTAGCTAATGCGTTATTTTTATTTCCTTTAAGGATATGTGATTGCGCATAAGCACTGACTCTTCATTATATGCCACTACTAGGCAGAAAATGGGCTAATTATGAGTCCAAGAAGAAAGGAAACTACACGAAAATTACCCACTACGATCAGTATCTACATATACTCAAGTACTATCTACCCGTAACTTACCCTCGGCACTACACACTAATCATCATCATCGCCAGGTAGCAGCACATCATAGTCGAACTCTTGATCATCTTCCTCTTCCCCCTCCTCCTCACCAGCTTTCACATTTTCTGATCTATTTCCTCAACATTGCTATGTCTGGAGAGGCATAATTTGGAGAGAAGTGCGTCTATTTGCCAAGACCTCTGTCGTGCGTTGACGAAGGGTGAGTGGAAGCTGCCGAAATACATCCTCCTTTGCTGCACAGTCCGGCACCTGTACCGCAGCAAGGAGCTGACCAACATCCTTAACAGACTCGGCCACTCTGAGTCCTACGACTTCGGCCTGGAACTCGAGACGGCCATGGTTAGGGCCATCAATGAGGTGTCGATCTATCTGACTCCTCAGATTATCACTGGAGAAGATAACGACGTGTTCCATCTCGAATTGGATAACTTAAACAAAATCACTACCAATGTCCATGGCCCCAATGTCGTGAATAGTGCAGGCGGCATCATGATTCAGGAGGTGGAACCTGGCTTCGATAGCATGCTGGAGCGGGGCTTGCCGCTCTATGACCTAGAGTATACCCCCGAAACCCTCCCCTTCTGCATATTTTCAACCGAGTAGGACCCAAATTCCCAGATGGAGCCGTGCTTTTGGTGGATTCACCTGCGTTTGGTGGATTCATCTTCGCCACTGGAATGAAGCCCACCAGGAAGTCGACCATTGATTACTTTTCACCGAGTACTCCGTCATCCAGGAGCTACTGAGACGGTCTGAAGAAGCCACCTCCGAGGTCGGGCAGAAGTACGTCCTCAACACATTCGACCTCGGTGGGTGCATGAAGGCCCTTCCCTTCATATGGAAATTTCAGAGAAGTACAAGTCGCATGTAGTCACCCCAGGACAGTTCCACATTGTGATGAATTACATGGGTATGGTGACTTGGCAACACGTTCAGGGACTGGGGCTACGCTGAGATTATCCTTGAGGCTGACCTCGTCACCAGCGGCTGCCTTAACAGTGTCCTCAGTGGGAAGGGTTATGGCAAGCGCTATTCTGTCTGAAGACTGTCTGTAAGGCGATGGAGCGACTATTGGTGGAGAAGTTTGAACAGGAAGAAAAAGTCCATGTAGACAACCATGTGGCCCTCCTCAATCTGGTCAAGTCCTGCAGCCGAGAGAACCTCGACCTCGCTCTCCGGGATCCCTCAACGCTCACCATCATCAACAAGTACGCGGAGTTTGAGGACAAAGTGCGTGTCGGTCACCTGGGCAAGATCTGTCTCACCCTGGCGCGAAGGAGCCTCTCGAGAAGGGCGGCCACTCATCCCCGGTGCACTCAGCACAGTCGACAAAACCATGGAGGACACGTTCACAAAGCCAAGTCGGCAGGAGGTCTAGTAGGACGGTTCTCAATGTTCAGTGCCTATCAGCGTTGGTGCAGCACCACATCCGCTCATGCCCAGTATTTTGAGAGCATGCTCGAGATGTGTGGACTTGTCAATGACCCCGAGTGTCCAAAGGCAGGGAAGCATCGCGAGCTCGAGGCTGCTGAGATCAATAAGAGCGAGCAAGCTGTGCAGCGAACACTCACAGCTACCCAGAACTTCACCGATCCCTTCGCCATCCCTGACAAAGACCGGCTCTCCAACGTCGCATCCATTGTTAATGTTTTCCCGGAGGTCGAGATCAATGTCCTTCGAGCTGACACAGTTCGCAAGGAAGCCAAGAAAATCTTCATTAGTGATTGTTTCCAGAATGGGTCATCTGAGGAGACCTTCTTTGAACTCATCAAGAAACAGAAGCTGAAGACGATGGAGGCCTTCAACAAGACGCTCAAGCTCACCTCCTCACAGGAAAGCTAATCCAGTACCGTGAGCAGAGCAACCTGGCCTCTATGCTTCTTATCAAGTCGCAGCTCCTGGATGAACCTCTCGACCTTGATGAGTTGATGCGGTATTTCCTTACCCCTGTTCCTCCCACCCTCGGCACCCCGACGGATTCTTCGCCAAAACGAACAAAGCCTCCATGCTACACTTCTTGCTAAATGACACCCCCAAGGAGCTACCCTACCCAAAAGACGCGATCCACATCCAGGATGGTATAGCGCTCTGGCATGTGCTCACAGATCTGCCCCATGCAGCGTGCGGTGGCATTTGCCTCCAGGGGCTAGACCAGATGGCTGCCAAAAAGAACTTTGTGTTCTCCACTGACTGCTATTATGCAGACTCTATCAAGGCACAGGAGAGATTGCGCCGTGGCTTCTCACAGAAGTACATCATCGATGGCCCGGCCACCAGGAAGCCCGCCGACTTCAAGCTGTTCCTGGCCAATGAATAAAACAAGCAACAGCTCTGCCAGCTGCTGCTCCGGTCTGGAGCAGCAAGGCGGCGGCCTCGCGACTCGAGGAGTGCAGGGCAGCGGTTGTCATCGTGGAGGGAAAGGCACACCAGCTTGACTCATCCAATGGTGAAATGACTACGCGCGAGATCTATGAGTTGTCCTCTGACCAGAAGGAAACGGACACCCGGGTCGTTCTCTACCTCCACTATGCCGCCAAGCAGGGGTACAAGTCGGGTGTAGTGAGAACTCCTGATAGTGACATATTCTTCATCCTGCTCCACCACTCGCACCCCACCAGCCTCACCCCTCACTCCCTCCCTCACCCCTCACTGCCTCCCATACCCCTTACTGCCTCCCACAACCCTCACTCCCTCCCTCACCCCTCACCCCTCACTCCCTCCCACACCCCTCACTGCCTCCCACACCCCTCACTCCCCCCTCACCCCTCACTCCTTCCCACACCCCTCACTGCCTCCCACACTCCTCACTCCCTCCTTCACCAATCACTCCCTCCCTCAGCCCTCACTGTCTCCCACACCCCTCACCCCTCACTCCCTCCCACACCCCTCACTGCCTCCCACACCACTTACTCCCTCCCTCACCCCTCACTCCCTCCCACACCCCTCACTCCTTCCCACACTCCTCACTGCCTCCTACACCCCTCAATCCCTCCCTCACCCCTCACTGCCTCCCACACCCCTCACTGCCTCCCTCACCCCTCACTCGCTCCCAAACTCCTCACTCCCTCCCTCACCCCTCACACATGTACGGGCAAGCACCGCCAGATCGTCAATGTGACGGAGCTGGCCAAGTCACTGGAGGACGAGTACTGCACGACGCTGCTCGGGTTCTACGTGTTCTCATGCGAGGACTGCATCAGCGCCTTCAAGGGCAAAGGCAATATGGCGCCCCTGAAGAAGCTCCAGAAGAACCCCAATATCACAACTTGTTCAGGCAACTTGGTGATGACTGGACCGTGAAGCCGGAGGTGATGGCAGATTCGGAGGCCTTCACCTGCTTCATGTACGGTCAGGCTCGCGAGACATCAGTGGATGCTGTGCGAGGGAAGATGCTCATGAAGGTGGTGGGAGAAAATGAGAAGCTCACCACCAAGTCCAAGGTTGACCTGGCTCTCCTTCCACCCTGCAAGAATAATCTAATTCCCCATGTTGGCCGAGTCATCTATCGACTAGCTCAAACTCAAGCGGGCCAACCAGCGTTGCTTCTGGCGAACCAAGCCCTACGATCGATGATGGGCAGGGATGGGTGAAGACTGGGGAGGGTGTCCTGGAGCCAGTGTGGTTGTGTGGACCCATCTTGCCTCCCCCACTCATTGACTTGCTCGAGAAAGCTGCTGAGGACGAGGAGGGGGAAGAGGAAGATGATCAGGAGTTTGACTATGATGAGCTGCTTCTTGACGATGATTAGTGTGTAGTGTCGAGGGTAAGTTACGAGTACGTAGTATTTGAGTAGATGTAGTTACTGATCGTAGTGGGTAGTTTTCTTGTAGTTTCCTTTTTTCTTGGACACACAATTAGCCCATTTTCTGCCTAGTAGTGGCAAATAATGTTGAGTCAGTGTTTATGCGCAATCACCTATCTTAACTCTTAGTATTTGACTAGATTTCAGGCATGCAAATATGGTATTATGTGCATTTTGAGACAATAAATCTCATCGAATCGTCGAAGTAACCATCTCTCAATATACAAAAAAGTGGGTTCATTTGTCTTTGAACGATGGATGGTTCAAAAGTTATTGATATCCCTGATTTTACCAGTCGCGCGTAATAAAATCCAACATGGACGCCAAACGGAACCCTTCTGACATTACTTGGAAATGGGAACATCCAAATATGTTTACTAGACACCTTCAGGGTTGCAAAAAAGTAAGTTTCATTTAGAAATCCACTGGGTGCATGGGGGCATACCTTCTGACTGTACTAGTGTGTGTGTTGTGCTTGCGTGCGTGCGTGCGTGCATGCATGCGTGTGTGTGTGTGTGAGCATGCTTGCGTGCGCATGTATGTCTACGTGTGTGTCTATGTGTGTTTCTGTGTGCATATGCGTGCATGTGTACATGCGAGCTCTTACCCCAGAACTCAGCGTTCTTGTGTCGCTGCCAGAAATACTTAAGCTGATGTCCCGTCTGCGCCTGGTCATTTGGCCACGGTGGACGTGCTCCGCTCTCACTCGTGTCACCGCCGTGCCGTTCTCCACCCGCTCCACATTCGCCACCTCCAGCATGACGACGCCGCCACTCACTCGCACGGCCAGCACCTTCGCGAGTATCTCTGCCGACTCACGACCTGGCACGACATCGCCGACGTCCAAGTGAACCTGAGGGTTCTTGTCAAACACCAATAACCCGGGATTGTTGTCTCCACCAACGCAAGACGCCTTTTTCAATGGCAACAACAACTTCAGCTTTGACGTGTCCAGATTGTTGCATACGGTTAATGTTGTGTTAGCGATACTACCCACATTTGTTGGCCATGTGCCGAGAACCGTCTCCAAGAAACCAGAACTCTTGTAGCTGGTTAGAACGTCACCGACTTTGTACAGATCCTTATTCTGCGAATCAACCTTCATGACCAGGTTGAATGTTGAACCTGTATTAGAATCACTCGTCAAATAGGTTTTCCCCAAACACTTGTAAGCTGCAACTGCATCTAACGCGTGAACAACCGTCCTGGAATCCAGTTTACTGTTGCCGGAAGTGACGTCATCCAAGAGAGAAATAGAGGGCTTCTCTTCGAGCGTCTCGACGTCGTCTATCTGGTACATCTGCATGTCGGCATCGAAGTCGGCATAGCGAATTGCATCCCGCAATGAGGCCATTTCAGCCCGAATCATAGTCAGATGCAACACGTGAGTGACCCCGAAGAGCTTGTGGAAGATACTACCCGCCTGAGCGCTCGCCAGTATGCTCCCCGCCTGGACATCCAGTCGACCAGCCGCCACCAACAGTTGAGTGTCTTTCGTGGGGTTGTCGTCGTATTCAGTACAGTGGTACATGATCGTGTCCCGTGGCTTGATGAGACGCAATTTGTCGCTGAAGACAACCTTGTCGGTCCGTGTCGGGTCATCATAATCGGGCCGCACCACGCCGTTAGGACAACGTGTCTCGTTCCATGTGCTACACATCGAACTGTCGCTGTAGCAATACTCGATATCCTTGCACTGGTGACAGAGTGCCTTTTTGGCAGTCTGGTGGCAATATCGCCCGTTGCAGTCGAGACGCGAGATCTGCGGCGAGCATTTGGCGTTGGTTCCTGCAGTGACGCATTCGTGGAAGAACCAGGCAGGGCAGGAGCCGAGGCTGGAATTGCTCGCGTTGCCCGGCAGACACGTCTGGTAGGTGTCACACCAGCCGCATCCTGTCTCCGCCATGCACGAGTGACAACTCCCCAGTCGCTCGCACGACGTCGTCGCGCATGCCCGACCGTACCAGCCGGGCGAACATTGGCACTGATTGGCTCCCACGCAAGTCCCGCGACCGGAACATCCGTCGACATCATCGCAGTGGTACTGTGAACAGTCATTTCCGCTCCAACCCCTGCAAGTTACGATTTATTGCGCTGATTGCAACGTTGCATGTATGTGCCTATATATTAGTGCGCTAACATTTGAGTATTGTATATGTCTCTCCTCCGAGGCGACGAGATCCACTCGCCTCTTTCTGTGTTCCTTGGTCCACTGACCTCTGATCTGCCAATTGGCGATGTATAAAACATACAAAGCTAATCATTCAGAATTACTTACCTTTTAAATGGACACATTGGTTGATCAGTCATTCAACGGGGACGCCACCTTAAAGTTATGTTCGATTATTGTGAAATTATTATCTGCTGCATGCAATGCCGAAATTGGCAACATCAGAAATTAAAATGTCAATAGTAAACTGGAAAGAGTGTAAGATCAAAACACTGTAATTCTGCCATTGGTGTGTTGCTCCGTGCGTGGGAATAATAAACATAAAACGTCAATTATATATGTTGTACTGTACATCTTTCTATGGTGTATGTCTGTGGAACTTACAAAACAAACATCTTGATATGTTTTATACTACGTGGCGCAAATATATCAGAAAACTGTTTAATCTACCAGTTTGCACGCATTGTAATATGGTGCCACTTTTAGCAGGCTGTTTACCGATTCAAATTCAAATTATGAATCGAATGGTACGATTTATGCAGAGTTGCTTGAAATGCAGTAACTCCAGTTTGAAAATGCTCTCTCATCTAGCCCTTCAAGGTAGTGGGTCATACATGTCTAAAGGTTTTAATTATAACATGTCCAAATACAAACTTGATGCCATGACATTCTTTCGAATGAAGTCTAATCAGTTTTATGGTATGATTCAAGACCACTACCAAGAGGGGCTGGATGATGAACTAGTATGTAGTCTCATTTGCAAAAGATGTATTACATAATATAGATAATGCGGGTAGCTCTTCTTTTTTAGCCATTGACGAGCTCCGCTCATTGCCTACTGTTTTATATACACAGTAACTTATATACATTGATTTAGTAGAATTGTACATTTTTTTAGTACGAATAAATGTATTATTAGTATTATAAGCTAATGTGTATTATAAGCTAATGTGTATTATAAGCTAATGTGTATTATAAGCTAATGTGTATTATAAGCTAATGTGTATTATAAGCTAATGTGTATTATAAGCTAATGTGTAAGCTTAAATATATTATCAAACTAAACGAAAACAGCTTATTGCCGAGTAGCTGACACACTTATACAATACTTTAGGCAAATCAGTGTATATGTGTATAAATGTGAAAATTGGAAAGTAAACAAAAATGACAACAGAAAACAATATACATTTAACTGCAAATAGCTGAGAAGGATTCTCAAAAATAGATGGTCGATAGTAATCCCCAAGAGACATTCAGAAAATACAACGGAAGAGAGAATACGTGTACATGTACAAAGAGGAAGAAGGACATTGATCGGGCACGTACTGAGGCAGAATGACAACAACCTGACAGCACTGACTGACAGCACTGACTGACAGCACTGACTGACAGCACTGACTGAAGCCTGAAGGAAAGAGAAGAGGGGGTCGCACAAAACAAAAAAGGCGAACCACTGTGGAAACAGAACGAGACCAACTGGGGTGGACAACATGGAGCGAAGCAAGACGTGTAGCCATTGACAGAGCGAGATGGAAGAATTACACAGCAGCCGTATGAACCACAAGGCCCGAAGAAGGAGAAGAGGAAGAACAAATTCTAATAAAACTATAATACATGAATGTGAAATTATAATTTTAAATAGTCCAAGTTATGGACAGTAGACTTATGATATACATGGTGTATAATAGTAAAACATATGAATCAGGAGACTCCTCTAAGACTTTGATAGTCGCTCTCGAAGAGGTACCTAATAAACCAACTTTAAACTAAATCAGTAGCTCAAAAATTAAATTGCTTTCTTGAAAAAATAAAAATAAAACATCCACGGCGAAGAGGACAGGTGAGGTGAGTGGACACATACCTGTTGCAGACACAGGTGGAGCCGACGCACGAGCCCGTATTGGAGCAGGAGTTCCTGCAGCGATCTGCCGACGGTCGTGTACAGACGAACGAATGCCGCTCGCTGCACGTCGAACCTCTGGCTCTGGAGGCGTTCCTTGGGTACACCGGACACGACCCCTCGTCGTCGGCACCCTTACTCAGCCAGATGGTCGAGCGCCTCTCTGTGCCGTCGAGGTCTTCGTAGGCAATGAGGTCGCCGATCATTGATTGCACGTCTCCAAGCAGGAGAGTGGAGAGGACGGTTGCTCCCTCCGTCTCGCACACCCTCGCTGTCTCCTCGTAGCTAACGGCACTAACGTGGTAGAAGAAACATCTCGACTGTTGATATGTCCAACCCAGTGGACATACTTCTGAAAGATTGAATACCTCTTCAGATATTTCATATGTTCATGCAAGAATAAAACAGATAGCATGTTCTTGCATGTAAGGCACGTGTGTTGAAATAACAATTGTTGTTATTATGGTTGCTTCTTTAAAATTAGAAGTTATCCAGCCGAAGAGTACATTGCGATCGATGTGTTTGGTTTCTGTGTGTATTGTATATATGATCGTGCGTCGTTTCAAGAACAACCGGACACACACAACAACGACAGCGACAACGACAACGATAACGATAACGACGACAACAACGACAGCAACGACAACAACGACTGCGATAACGACAACGGCAGCGACAGCGACAGCGACAGCGACAACGACAACGACAACAACAACAACGACAAAAACAACAAAACTAGCAATAAGAATAACAAAAACAACAACAACTTCAGTAGTAATGGTAATAATGATTACAACAATTATAACAATAGCAACAACAACAACAACCACAATAACAACAATAAAAACAACTATTACAATAACAACAAGTATAACAATAACAACAATTATAACAATAAGAACAATAATAACAATAACAAAAATAACAACAATTATAACAATTATAACAATTATAACAATAACAATAATTACAAAAACAACAATAACAAAAACAACAACAATTATAACATTAACAACTATAACAACAATTCTAACAATAACAAGAATTATAACAATAACAACAATTAACAATAACAACGATATCAAAGATAACAACATCAACAATAGGGCCTTTAAACCTCTACTGTCAGCGATTCGGAGTAGTTTCAGATTTAGCTCAATATTAAGTGATAAGCTAAGAATGCCAACAACAAATGGTCTTCAAAATGTTGAAGTTGGTTAGTAACCTGGAAGAAGATGAAGAAGAAAAAGAAGAATGTGTTAAACGGAACCGACGAAACACTGCCACCTACTCGGTTGCCCCTCCCAGTTGGGCACAAGTGACATCAACGCAAGAGTGGCTTACGTTGCGAAACGACGGAGAATCAGAACTTGAGAGAGACTTGAAATATCTCGTTGTAAAAGTATAATTCTATGTAAGTTACTAAGTACACTTTGAAGACGTGGAATGGAAGTAAGTACTGTACATCAAACAATGGCAGTTGTATTGCCAAGATATCATAGGACGACGTTGACGTAAATCATATAAATCAATTGAACACAGCGACGTTAAGACAAACAATGTAACCATGAAAGGTATATCTGCTTACACATGTCGAATATTCAAATATTTAGCGTAGAAGACTCGGCGTACATACTCGAGAAGTGCATCCCTTCGGGTGAGGAGGTTTCGAACGGGGACGAGACGACGATGGGGAGACCTTCAACTGTGCGCCCGTCCCTGATCCTGTTTGTGATGACCTGTGGGAACGCAGAGCCCCACCAGTTGTGAGCACAGTTGACACTCGCCTCTGCCCAGTCAATGACACCAATTTCCATGACTGACACTTCATACTCGTTTGCCGGGTTGTTGAATATGTTTGTCCTGAATGTAACGTCAGAAGCGTTGAGTGACACCATGCATGTCAAGGTGCCCTTCAGCGCGGTGTTGGACCAGAATATATTGCGGTCGGCCATCACCGGAAGTCGGTTGCACTGCTCGTCGCTGCCGATCTCCAGCAGGTGGCGCCCGCTGTTGTTGTAGAACAAGTTGTCTGCCATGGCGACGGTCATGTTCATTAACTGTACCACATTGCCGGTGTCGTCGACCGAGTTATGAAGCAGGTTGTTCTTCGTCATTGTCAGTGTCGTGGTCGTCTCTCCTGTGTTGTTCACGGAGATCACTCCGCCTCCTGTGCAGGAGACGAACGAGTTTTGAATTAACTTCACCGTCGACGCTGGCGATGTCGCCTCAGAGTCAAACCGTAGCGAGGCCACGGCCGAGTTCAGAGCCGTGGCGTGGCTGAAGAGACAGTTGCGGATGAGTAGGTCGGCGCTCTTCAGCCGCATGTCGAGGACTGGGCCTGGTGAGATGCTGTAGCCGGTGTTGTTGAGGGAGAGTCGCTCTAGCCGGAGGACGGTGTGTTTGCCAGGGTGTGTGTTCCACACGCGAACCGCCACTCCCGGCACGTTCTCAACTCGCACGTCCGTCAGCACGAAGGAGCTGACAGGCTTCTCTGGTAGACAAAACACGCGTAATGTGCCAAACGGGAGCAGTATATATATGTGGTGTAAACTAACTTTTCACACACGCACGCAGGCACGCATCATTTGCAAAGAGGCAGGCACGCACATGCACGCGTGAATACACAAACACACACACACACACACACACACACACACACACACACACACACACACACACACACACACACACACACACACACACACACACACACACACACACACACACACACACACACACACACTGACGCACGCACGCACGCACACACACACACGCACGCATGTACGCACGCATACATACACGGCCTACATACACACCCAATAATCACTATTATTATTTTATCATGGAATACATTAACTAGAACTACAAATTCATCTAGCCCAAGGTCTATTCCAAGCTCTTTACGTCAGATGACTTACTCGCTGCTCCAGTGACAATGTCCTGTCCCGACAGTTGATTGCCGTTGACACTGACAGTGGTGCCAGGTGGCGATGACTCGACGTTCGTCAGTTCAATGCCATTCTGCGCTGACTGCGACACAAGGACGTTGCTGAAACAACGACAACTGGACTATTCTACTATCGTCAGTTATGTTATGACATCCATATAGTAATTAAACAGGAAATGACGAGCGCTCTGTGCCCCAGTGAAACATAACACACGTGGTGGCAGCAAATGGAGGCATGACTGGTAGACTAAACCCACTTCTCTGCGTACTTTCGAAACAGGACCACCTACTCACACGGAACGCCTGACTCAAGCTGAATAGCAAGCATGCAATGGTGAGTGGGTCTGTGTAATGCCAGCACGTACAACAGGTGCAGGGCAACACACACCAAACGACGTCATCAGCGTCTACACACACGAAGGCCGAGCAAAGTGAGAATTTGACGTTGCAAAACTAGATTTGGCAATCTTCGAGTCGCTACAGAATGACATACTGGATACAGAGGCTGTTGACAACTGAAATACGGGAGAAAAAAATACAATGGAAACCCTAAAAACATCCATATTCTAAAATGCTTCGCTCACGTCACTAAAGTTCTTTCTTCAAATGTTTTCGCATATTCATACTGGAAGATTTATAAAAAGAAAGAACAACCTGCTTCGTTATTAAACGACTGTGCATGCTTTAATTATCGCGCAGTATAGACTTGAACACCAATAAACGTGATTTGCGATAGGCTAACCGAGTCTAATATTGGTCCAGTTCATATACACATGCCACTGCCACGTGACGGAGTCTTTTGGGGAAACTGGAGCACCGTGATCAATAAGGCCAATGGACAAAGTAAATTCAATGCTGACCTTAGAGTGAGAAAGTCTGACATGAAATAAAGGGAACTGTTCCTCCCTTCTCGACGAGTGTCGCTTCCTTCCCGACCTCCGCACGAGATGTCGACATGGTTGAGTCGGTGAGGTCTGGATGAGTTGTGTAGAGCGATGACGCCCCAGTGAGGCAGACCGAAACATTCGCCCGCAGTGCCTGAAGACGAACATGGGGTATATAGATAAATAGATGCACGGATACATCGATCGACATATAGATACATATATATACACATATATATATATATACATATATATATATATTAGTAAAGGATCCCTGCTAAGTTGTTGGACAAATGCACTCTATATTGTAATATGTATAATATATATATATATATATACATATACATACATACGTACATTCGTACATGTGTACATGCGTACATGCTTGCATATGTCATACGTACATAGTACATACATACAGGCACATATGTTTACATTACATGCACACTTGCGTTCATGTAACCAGCCATTACACACACACACACACACACACACACACACACACACACACACACACACACACACACACACACACACACACACACACACACACACACACACACACACACACACACACACACACACACACACACACACACACACACACACACACCACACACCACACACCACAAACACACACACACCACACACCACAAACCACACACCACACACCACACACCACACACCACACACCACACACACCACACACACCACACACACACACACACACACACACACACACACACACACACACACACACACACACACACACACAGACGCACACTTACTCATTCACTCACACTACACACACACACACGCGCGCGCGCGCGCGCAGCCATTACGTGTTGTGTGTGTGTGTGTAATGGCTGTGTGTGTGTGTGCACGCATCGAACGCGCGCACATATACAAGCGCGTGCACAGATACACGCAAGCACGCACACACGTTATATATATATATATATTCGATGCTTCCACGCGCGAATGTATAGGTTGGCTTACCTTGTGTAATATTTCTCGAATCCAACAGCGTGAACAGGACGTGTTGCGTGGACGTCCCCTGTGCCACCAATTGACCATAGACTATGAGACTGACGCCAGACGCCAGCATGACGGTCACGCCTGGCCGCACAGTCAGAGACCCGGTCTCCTGCACGTGGACCGTCTCCTTCACAAGCCACGGACTTCTGGCCGTCGTCAATGTCACATGACCGTTGATGTGACGTCGCAGCTCGCTGGCTGTAGCGACACTCAGCAGAAGCAAGGACACCAGACAGTGCACTTCTCGCCCTGCCGACATCTTGCACTGCTCTGTAGGAATCAGGAACTGTTGTTATGTAGAGACACTGAAACTGAGACATTTATGTAAAGATTTCACAATTATATTGAGTCATACGCCTTCAGTTTCGTCTGGTAAAGTTACCATAACTCAAAGACAATGGCCGATATACTTTCACGACCGCGACATTATTGTGATTAAAAACGTGTAATCGGGTGGATGACTAAGGCAGTGATGTTTAAATGGAGTTTTGTGCTGATCATCGTTGTTTATTATTTTTCACGAAGAAGCTATAGTTGTCACATAATTTTTCAACGAGAATCCTTAACTGTCTTCTTACTATATTTCTTGTTGAGCTAAATTGCATGCCAATCTCTTTCCTCACGTAATTCGTCCTCTTTGCTTAAGTGCGTCTCCGGATGTTGCTGTGCAGCCAATGCTGTTTCTGTTCTCTCAATGCCACATACTTTAAATCATATAAACATGCCAACGTAATTACCCACCTTGTGACTTCTTCTTTCAAAGGTATGCCCTCCGCTAGGGCATACTTATACAAGCGCACGACATCGTTAGCCACCATTCCACGGAAGTACAAGTAGCCATCCGCACGCTTGATCATATTTACCTCCAATATGATGTCCATCCCCTTTTCTTGTGTTCAACCGTGCCATTTCTGTCTTGTTCAGACTTATCTTCAACCCATGCTTCTCAAACACTCCCATTCTTCCAGCACTGCTTGTCATGGGTGTCGGGATGGGAGGGCTTTGGGGCTTAGCCTCCATTATTGAGTGGGGGCCTGAAACCCCAGTATTTATTATAGTGGTTGATATTTTAGTGAGCGTCATTCGAATTGCTTCATCCTCCGAGCGGACTCGGCATCATCTCTTGGTTGATCACTGAAAACCACCAACTGCAACCACTGCCCATCGGTGTTTCGATGTGAAGTCTGAGAGCGTCCAAGTGGCAAGGCCCCGACATTCACCACGTTGCGACGGCTGCTTATTATTCCACTTTGATCTCCTCTAATTATTAGTGGTACATTTTCATCATATACATACCGGGTGTATATAAATGGTAACTATAATGACATAACATTTATTGTTTAAAGTCAAGTGTCTTTTGCTGCCGCTTTTGCAGATTACATTCTACGGTTCTAAAAGACAAAGATAATAAAGTACGGAATACGTTTCTTGCGATCCATCGTGTACAGAAAAAAACATTAAAAAAATATATCTCTTCATAAGTTTAAATATTAGTTGTTCATCTGCATGTTACTGGGGAATATACACAGGATGATCGTATATACATATTGATTTATGAATGCAAATAATGTTCAGTATAATTATGATATATATATATAATATATATATATATGTATATATATATACACACACATATATATATATATATATATATATATATTATATTAGCAATAGTTATTCCGGACGGTTAGTTTGTTCGCATTCCTTTTACAATCCTTTGCAGCATGACTAAATTGTCATATTAACCCCATTAACACATTATATTAATAAAAACAAATAAATGGAACCTGAATTCAAAGTGTGTTGTTGTAAAATCTATAACACACTGCCCTAGATGGCTTCACTTCGATCGGCGACTTTATAGCTGACGTTGCATAGATCTCCACTCGTGACTTACCAGCGCTGACCCGCCACAAACTTTCCCGTAACTGGAATTGTTCGTAGTTTGGTAAGTTGACGGTACAGCTCAACGAGACGAAGATCGACAGGTTATCCAGACGACATCAAATCGAAGTGAAGCCATCTAGCCGCAGTGTGTTATAGTAATAACCAGGGACTGACGCACATCGCTGTGCAAATATAGCAAACATAGGCTTATATTTCTGCAGCAAAGACAATATCAATTACACGATTAACTAGTAAATGGCCAGGTAAATATGATATCATGTTTAATGGTTTTACGGGGACTAGATTCGCCCCTTGACTGCACCGTTTAAACAAACTCCGCTACGTTTTCTGCAAGTAGATGAATACTCATGGATGTTCAAGAAATTGTTTTGAGACGGATGAATACTCATGGATGTTCAAGAAATTGTTTTGAGACACTGCCTTTTACCGTCTGTAAGTATCTTTGCAACATTTGCATTCTATTGAACCATTTGTAATATAGCCACACGTGTATAACCGATACACAATACATAACTTTGTTCTGAAGAAATATATTGAAATTACAAAAGAAACGCTCTTTTTAAATTTGCCATTTAATATCCCACAGTTCTCTTCTCTGCATTCTAAGGGAACACACGATCTCTTCTTCTACGTGCCGTGTCTGCCTCATGAGTTGGCAATCATGGCCCTCCAAACTGCTCAGTTGATTCTATTTTGTAGCAGTTCCTTTACGCCCCTTCCAAACCATATTGACGGACTATCTATTATTCTATTCATTGACGTTCTCTGCATATTTCCTCTAAATGTGTCCTGTTGTTATTTGATGTTCTAACTTTCTCTTTCTCCTTATACGGCCCATGAATGTTGCTCGTTGTTTTCTAATTGTGTTCATGATCTTTATTTTTGATTTGGCTGTTCTAATTTTGTTGCGATATTGTTAAAGTGATAGTATTTATTGTGATTGTAATTGTAGAAAGATGGAACATGAAAATGATAAAACCACGTGAACTGCGCTATCGTTATATGACCTCCGTTGTCATTATACGAAATGATACGTTTGACGGCCCTAGCGAAAATTACATACCTCTAATTCGCCTAATCGTACCACAAGCTCCAATCGTCAATATTGACAGTTGCTGCAAGGTCTTAATACACACGTCTCTCTTATGGGACAATCGCTTCTAACATACAAATACCCTTTCAACCACGCAACAAAATACCTACAAAAAACAGCGAATCAACTAAACAAGTTGGCTTCATTTCCACATAGGCAAAACGCAGTCATGGTCGTTTTGGCGACAGTTAGTCACTGCATTACCTGAACCGACTAGCGGCATAACTGTGTGAAGCTGCGATATGATATTTGAGGTATTGACAGTTGAAGGCCGTCCCTTTGTTGATTCCGGGTTAGACACAAAGCTTTGAAACCCTATACTGTTACATCTATTGTAGAGATGAATACCGCAGGAGCCAGTTACAAGGTGGATTGTGCTGATCATCCGTTATCTCCAGAGAAAGACAATACCCCAAATCTTAAAAAAATGCACACAATGTGTGTGTGTGTGTGTGTGTGTGTGTGTGTGTGTGTGTGTGTGTGTGTGTGTGTGTGTGTGTGTGTGTGTGTGTGTGTGTGTGTGTGTGTGTGTGTGTGTGTGTGTGTGTGTGTGTGTGTGTGTGTGTGTGTGTGTGTGTGTGTGTGTGTGTGTGTGTGTGTGTGTGTGTGTGTGTGTGTGTGTGTGTGTGTGTGTGTGTGTGTGTGTGTGGGCGATCGTGTGTGTGGTGTATTTGGTTTGTGTGTGTTGTATGTAGCTATGCTAACAGCGGTTCGTTATCGTCGATATGCTGTTAGCGTGTTAATACAATACACACACCTGCATTTGCAATGCATTATGACATTAGCTTACGCATATAGGGTAATACATATTACCCGATTATACAATAGTAATAGGTCAGAACTAGATGATCGAAACTGGATAGGTTTTCTTACAGGAGAAAGCAGTGATTGCAACTACGATGGTTGCTTACTGGACAGTGCCTGGTATGTAATGGTACGGATCTTAAATATTATACGATATTTAACAAGATTTAACAGGATTGCCACCCAGAGAATTAACTCTAGGTGGCAGGTGGACAAGGAAGCCTTTGGCTTATCGAGAGTCCAACCCTTTTATCTATGTGTATCCCGCCCTTCTGAAGTATGTGTCGATTTTATTTTAAAACATATTCACGCTACTAGCACCCACACAATCAGCAGATAATCTGTTCCATTCATTTACAGTCCTTTGTGAGAATGAGAACTTTCTTATATATAATCTACACTGCTCCTTTGCTAATGTAACTTCATGTCCTCTAGTCCTTCCATCTTTCTTAACTGGTAAAAAATATTTATATCAATATTTTAATAACTATTTATTATTTTAAACACTTCTATCTGATCTCCTTTCAATCTCCTGGTCTCTAGTGTTGTTAAACCACATTCTTTTAGGCGAATTTCATAACTAAGATCCCTCAGTTTTTGTATAATTTTAGTCGCTCTCCTTTGTACTAATATAGCACAGGAAGCCAATGCAAAGACTTCAAAATTGGTACAGAGCGAAAAAACGAGGAGATTTACATTAATTATAATAATAAAATATGAGCACAATTACCATTATTATAAAACACAAGACGCAATGACTGATTTTTATATTTAATATTACAAACCTGTTATCCAAGTTAACCTCCAGGGCAGCAGTATAATGCTTCACCAGGTCTTTGAGGTACGTAAACTGCAGACTGTCATCCTTGTGTTGAAGCTGTAGGTCAGCATATGGACCGTTGGGACCTGTCTGTAACTTAAGGTCTTCGACCACATCATAGTTGTTACTGACTTCTCTGATCCTCTCCTTTGTGGCTTCCACAGAAGTTTGATGGAACTGTAACATGCGTGCCCACAAATTTGATGTTGTTCATCCGGGTAAGAAGGCCGGCTGCTGTAGCGTCAGTGTCTTTGCAGACTCTGAATGTTTGAAGTAGTGGAACCAGATTCCGCGCAACATTGGCCGCAGAGGTACCTGTAGAAAGCCACCAGGTACGGCATGCCTTCTGCACCTATGGTGCCAGTTTTTTGGCCGTCACAAGCAGACCTGCCAACCTGGTATAACTTA
>CM034533.1:71728578-71878578 GCA_020002185.1 Paraescarpia echinospica | reverse complement strand
GTCAGTGCACAGTAGACTCATTGATGTGAAATGCACCGAGTGAACTCGGGCCTACAACCAGGCGAGTCGGTGTGACGTTTGGTGTTTAGAGTTCGTCGTAACAACACCAGGAGCGTTTCTAATTGCCGACAACAAATTGTGGTTCAAACATCGTCTTTAAAATTGGGTGTTTGAAATAGTTCAGTGTGACGAGTCTGCCTAAGCAGTTAGGACGACCAACTGTGACCAGTTACCTACCCGCGAGAACGCCCGAAGGAGAACATAGGCGAAGGTACAAATTGCGTTTTCTCTAGGGCGACATCGTGACGTCAGGTATTGTGTTCAATGAAACACCACCGATGTCTGGTTGATGAATACCCGGATGTGAGACAACAGGAAGATCCCGCGGTGTTAAAGTCATCCTGCCTATCCAGCTGAACGTTGGTTATATGAAAAGAGCGCAATTGGTCGCACTGAAACGAACGGGCCGTCGGCACTAGCGATGAGGTGTCGTCTGCTTTTCGTCCTGGTCGTCTTGGCGGTATTCGGACAGCGAGTGTCCAGTTTCGAGTACACGGAGTACTGCGAGAAGATGTGTATGTGGGGGCGCGGTGGCAACTTGTGCAAGTGTAACGCTGTCCACTTCGCCGGCAAGCGAGCTGTTTTGCGACCCAAGTCCCGCTCGGCAGTGCTCGCTCGATACGCGGGCTGGCGTCAGTCGAGGATGACGCAGCCTCCAGCCACGTTTAATGCACGGACGCTTTCTCTTCTCAGACGGCTCGTCGTAACTCGCCCTGTCACGTACAGGCCCGCCGTACGGTACACACAGCGACACGGGGTGAGACAGCGAGCCACGAGGTGGCTGGCAGGCTCGGGCAGACGTCTTACTCCTAGGGGCCCTCGACGACGGCTAACAGGACTCCTCGTACATCCCCACCGACAAGAACCGAAGCTCTACCGAAACTCGAGGATCTCAATCGCCAACAGGTTAATACTATAATACTACATTCATAGTATCAATGTTCACAAATTGACGCTCTATGTATACAAATTCAATGTCACCGATATTCTTTAAATAACGATTGCTACCATCTACTGACCACGAGCTTCTGCTATTCTAAAATTGGGTTTGCTAAATGCTACTGAACTGGCAAACAGATAGTGTTTACGTCATAACCATGTGTGGAGACGATTATTATATTGATTAAATTTATCGTCATTCGATGATGCGATAATTATTTTTGTTTCCGTTGTTTAGCCATTTGTTGTCACAATTACACCTATCGGTTGTTTATGAATTAGTCAATGAGTGACAATAAATCGCTGTCACGATATCCGTTGTATCGGCCATTCCAACCACGCACGCACCCACCCACCCACCCCTCCACACACCCATTCACCCACACACATCTACACATACGCACGCACCCACGCACGCACCCACCCACCAACCCACCCATCCACCCACCATCTACCCACCTACCCCACTTCCTTGTTCAACAGCCGAAGCGACCGCGTTGGTTAGCATTCACACAAAAATAACAAATGTAGGTGTAAGCATATAAAGTACGGTGCAGATTTTGACATTTCGACATTTGTGTAGCAAGTTGAAGCAATGGTAGCTTTGGCATTTACACATTTCGTCTCTGTTCGTGCTATTTGCAACACAGGTGTCAAAATTCTAGAAAATCAACACGGACATTGTGTGATGATGATCATGACGCTTTGCGCAAAGACACACCCGAACAGTTGAATGGAAGTCTGAGTGACGTGCGATGGTACAACTGGGGACGTGTTTTTTGTTTAGAACAGTTGGATGGAAGTTTAAATGACCTGCGATGGTACAATTGGGGACGTGTCTTTGTTTAGAACAGTTGGATGGAAGTCTGAGTGACGTGCGATGGCACAACTGGGGACGTGTTTTTTGTTTAAAACAGTTGGATGGAAGTCTAAATGACGTGCGATGGTACAATTGGGGACGTGTCTTTGTTTAGAACAGTTGGATGGAAGTCTGAGTGACGTGCGATGGTACAACTGGGAACGTGTCTTTGTTTAGAACAGTTGAATGGAAGTCTGAGTCACGTGCGATGGTACAACTGGGGACGTGTCTTTGTTTAGAACAGTTGAATGGAAGTCTGAGTCACGTGCGATGGTACAACTGGGGACGTGTCTTTGTTTAGAACAGTTGAATGGAAGTCTGAGTCACGTGCGATGGTACAATTGGGGACGTGTCGTTGTTTAGAATAGGCCGATCGAGCACGTCTGTCCATGTCACGATGTCCTCTCACAGTGTCCTATTCCGGTGCCCTGTCAATGTGTTTTGTTACAGTGTCCTTAAAATGGCCAAACGACTTCTTTTAAACATCTATTAGAGGTTGATTTGGTCATGCAGATGACGTCTCAGAATGACGAAAATCGAAGTCTATTATACGCCTTTTGGACGTCTATTTTTAATCACTTAAGTACATCTCAATCAAGATTTCTGTATAAATTGAGACGTAATTTAGACGTTCATTGACAGCCAACATTTGACCAAAAACGCCATTTAGACGTAGAATACCACTTCTGTCAGCAGGGCTGTCATGATGAAACCATGGCTTCTTCTTTATACAGTATTTGCTACACAGGGATAAACCGATGTTATTACAATCTTTTCTTTAATTAATCACATAACATATGAACCATTTAAGGTTTATTTTTAGTTCAATGGCAGTAGTATTATTTGTTTTAAATAGTCTCAGTTGTGCCTATAACCAAATAGTAATATAATGTTTTCTTCGAAGGCGTTTTTCTTAAGGAAGTAGTGTAACAGATTTTGCGTTTTCAGATGATATAGCTCTATTAAGTGATCCATAGATCAGCGGTTCTTAACCCCTGGGTCGCGACCCACAACTGGGTCGCCAGGCCAATTTGAGTGGGTCGCCAAGAGTCTCCAGTGACTTCGAATTGTCCCATATTGTTCCGCACGAATTTGACATGCTTTGTCACTAATATATTGAATGTCACACACAATTTTAACTTCACACAACATTTGGCGCAAATTGAAAATTTCTCATCTTTCTGGTGTGGACAATTCATATTCTGTCTGCTGTCGGCGAAAATACGTACCGGAAAGGTTTACACCAGATATCGCGGGCAAGCGGGACAAAAAAGGAAAATTCGGAGTCATATCGATGTTTTCAAATACAGTTTTACAGACAACTACTGCGTTAGTAAGCAATTCCAGGAACATCATATTTTCTATCTGATTGTCAGCGTCTTATCATAACCAACATGAAGTAAGTTAGTATAATATTCTTCAAACGAAACCTTACAACCTTCCCGAATCCATCCACTATCTTTGCTTTAGTTTCCAAATGTGTTAAGTGATACTGTACAAAAGCAGTAGATCTGCCGCTTTTCGTGATGTGAATGCGTTAGATGAAGATCTCGTGCTGCAGTCATGAGGGGGTACTGCGAAATAACCGCTCCATGAGCGGGTCATTTTTCAATGTTAGGGTAGGTCTTCTTTTTATTTTCTGTGGCAATTTTTGTTGGCTTGAAAATGAGCAAATCCTTTTTAAACCATGCAATATCTGTAGGCGGCAAATTTCAGCTTTAAAGTGGTATATCGTGAAATTATCCAACAAATGAATAAAAAAACTTGACACCTCTCAATAATTTGTAAAGGGCGTTCTCTTTCTACGTCAATAATGAATGGCGTTGATTTGTTGATTCCTATATGTTCTGCAAGCAACTTTAGTACATTTTCTCGTTTGTAATATATTTATGTTATGTGTATTTATTTTTTAATTATTTATTTTATCAAGTCAACTGTTCGAAGGCATGGGTCGCCAAGCATGTCCCGCAACGAGAATTTGAGTCACAGTAAAAAAAGCGTAAGAACCGCCGACATAGATTATTGGAAAATGTCGAGAAAGGTGCAGTTCTGTGAACAAAACCAAGACTACCACCATCAATACAAAGCATGCATATAAAGTAATAAAGACGGCTGGTGGTGAAGTAGTTGAAGACGTACACGACTGACTTCCGGTCTCGAGGTTCCTGGATGTGCAGTTCAAGCAAAGAAGTCCACAAGCGTATTTCTCCAGCCTGGTAAGCATGTGACAAGTTAGACTGTATGGAAGTAAAACACAAGAAGATCTCTAAAATTGTCAATCTTCAGTGCCACCGTCGAAAGTATATTGCTGTATGGAGCTGATGCGTGGATCCTCAAAAAGAACTGGAAATAAAGTTCTACTGGAGTTACACCAGAATGCTAAGAAAGTAGCAAAATTTCAGCTGGAATAATAGGCTGACAAACAAAGAACTATATGGGGTGTGGTGTGTAGACAAACGAACAAACAACATTCGCTTGGGACGCCTCAACTTAGTTGAACACTGCTATTGCCTAAAAAGAACCAGTATCAAAATTCATCATGTGGACACACATTCATGGCAAATAAGACACAAGGAAACAGAGAAAATACACTAAGCTAGTCTACACAAACATTTATTGTTGAAATGGCTAACCTTCCATCCCCAACGAACAACCGACCCGTATGGTAATTGTTTAACCATTCTCCGGCCCCGACCGACCAATGAATATGCTAAAACTGAAAACATAGTTAATTACTGCCTATGAATTAGCCTTCTCCGTGCACTGGCCCTGTCATAAGACGGACGAAAGTTCGGACTTCAGCTGTTAGTTTTAGCACGTTGCTGCCCGATCGAGGCCCGCTAAAGTGGCGACGTCTTAAGGCAGCCAGCTGATTACAACACATCCGTGAGCGCCAGGCCAAGCTACATTCGATAAGCTGACGTACGCTTGACCTACAGGCTGTAGTTGTCTGGACACGATATTTCACCGTGTTGAGGCGCCTTTACCCGAGACGTTGACCTCTTGTGCGCCAGTGAAGAAGCGACGTTACTAGGAGCATTCGCACTAGACGCATGACAGTGGCTATACTTAATGGACATATTAGTTTAACATGTCAATCTCACGGCACGGGATTACACTGTACTTATGCTACATGTACACACTCGTATACGATATTATCATATTACATACACAACCTAATTATTACATAGGATCGGGCAAGCATTGTGTTATAAAAATGCCATTTTTGACCTAATACAACTTTGTAATTAATACTTTGAATCTCATAGTATCACACCTGTCCAAGGAGTACAAAATACGCAATTAATACGCAAAATAGAAGATGGGTTAGAATTATAGTTTTTCGAGATATCATATTTTTTAAATGAGGAAATGTGTTGTTTTTGGCAGTTTAGCACCTAGCAGGAGACAAGCACAAAATTTAAAAATATAACTCAGGCAAAAAAAATATGAACACCTGGAAGATACATTTGATATGTGGACATTAAAACAAGTTTCATTGAGTTATGTCATGTTATTTGGTTTTTATTTGACTTTTGTGAATGGGTTTCCTTTCCCTGATCACCTTGAGTCAGGGAAAATTGTCAAAACTAAAACTGTTCTGGACCTGAAACCAGAACAACCATTACATCATAATAAAGTAATTACATGAAGAAATAAAGGGATTTATCTAATGTACTTTAATTAGAGAGTTAAGTTCTGTAAGAAATATAGCTTACTTTGTATAAATATAACAGTTGCTGTTTTATTTATTAAATAATATTAAGCTAAAACTATCTATAATCGCATATTTATCGCAAACACTGTTTCTTTGTAATTTTGTAAATTTGAATATTCGTTTTAAAATGTATTAGTGTACATTTCAAAATTATTTGGTAACATAGCAAAAGGGACAACCAGCATACGTTCTTATCAAAGTTATTGTCGTCGATCTCGGCCCGCCGTGCATTCCACCATCGACACTACTTTATTATATGATATTATCTTTGCTTTAATTTGACATATAACGTATATATGTACATTATTATATTATTAAAGTAACTAGATATTATATAATAAATACGATTTACCATGCGTATCCGTAGATCGTAAACGCAACTTGAAAGTCGGCCTAAATAGCAACGACACGCCAACATATTTTCGGCGGTCGGACATGTGCGTAGCAGCGCTGTTTGCCGACATTCCTGTTATTTATTATATTTCGTAATTCACTAATCGTTTTTAACATAACACATACAGGTGTACATGTTACAATATACATAAAACATATTCGGTCATGTAAAATGGGATAACAATCAGCGAAAATAGCACAAAGAATGTTTAGCAAAACGTCAGTTAACGACGGGCATCGCGCGCCCCTCACATCAAAGATCGACTTGTACTAGTGTCCATTGCTAAGGTTGTGTGGATCAGTCTATTTTATCGCCTTAAACAAATATTCAAATTATTCGCAAGTTATCAATACAATATTATTTGTTGTGTAGATCATATTGGTTTGCAGTTAGGAACCACAATATGCCGAAGTATGTTGCATACGCATCAAATAAAATATTAGAAACTTACCTAAAGGCACGAGTAGCGGCAAGCGAGCTACCGAAGCCGCGCTAAGGCTTCGGGTAAAAATCACAAATCTTTCACCTTTTAAATGTCGGCGCGGCAACTAATTAAAGGTAATTTTAATAAAACAACATTTATTTGATTCCAAATTCAATGCTGAATCGATTGGTTATAAGCACTGGTCAATCTGATGTGAAATAGTGAAGTTATTAGCAAAAGATGACAGCTACGCATATGCTTATATTACATTCGCATGTTGCCGGCACATTTTCTTCGTTCGGACGAGTGCTAATCACTCTTCGGTCGAACTACCATTCCTCATCAATATATTCTGACTAAATATGACTGAAATTGAAGCGGTCTGTGAAGAAGCATGATTTATGCTTAATTTTTTTACTTGACCGGAGAGCAGGGTTACGCTCAGCGCCAGCTTAACAATATAGCGTCTTAGCATAGGCAGCATGTCGCCATGGCCTGTAGATCGTTTATTCATGGGTTGTTCTGGAGGCTTACTGAACTCGTAGTTTTTGAGTTATCATAACACAATTACACGTATGAACAGATAACATATTGACATTTTTAGTTGTGCAAATTATATTTCAATACACACAATCGCAAGGGCTGTGGAGTACAAATTAAAATAGGCCAATTTCACAGAAAAAATCCTTGTACAAGCCTATATTATAAATAACACTAACGCTGTTCTAAGCTGTTCTAAACAAGTCGAGACAACAAAGTAACTGACTGGCTGAAAAACCATGTATCTGTCTAACATTCCGTTGTTGTAGCTTGTGGTGTATATGGTACAGGTAGGAACAATGCAACTATTGCCAATTTACCTATACATAACATGACCGGTTGCTTAGCAAAAGCTTCGTGAAGCCATCAACAAAAAGATGCCGAACACGTCGAGCGTTTGTACATGTTTCATCGTACATTTTGTTGAAAATATGGCCCCAATGTTTTTTTATTAATATAAAAACATCAGGCAAAGTTTTGTGACAACTGTATGTTTTGTGACAACTGTATGTTTTGTGACAACTGTATGTTTTGTGGCAACTGTATGTGGTAATGGTTGGTTTATGATATGTGGTAATGGTTGGTTTATGATATGTGGTAATGGTTGGTTTATGATATGTCATGCAACAATAATAATGCCATTCACATATGTAACCTAGAAGCCAATATTTAGACAGGAGGCGTCACTGAGCGAGATCATGGCAGTCTACAGTGAGAGTTTGTGTCCGCCATTTGGGAAGCTAGCACGCGTTAGTTCATATATATATATATATACATACGTATATATATATTTATATATATATATATATATGTAGAGAGAGGGAAAGAGAGAGAGAGAGAGAGAGAGAGAGAGAGAGAGAGAGAGAGAGAGAGAGAGAGAGAGAGAGAGAAAGAGAGAGAGAAAAAAATCGAAGTGATGACGTCACGCCGCTTAGCAACCGGCCCAGCT
The DNA here is from genome assembly GCA_020002185.1 of Paraescarpia echinospica. Classification (NCBI taxonomy): domain Eukaryota; kingdom Metazoa; phylum Annelida; class Polychaeta; order Sabellida; family Siboglinidae; genus Paraescarpia; species Paraescarpia echinospica. Next base: position 71,870,695 of record CM034533.1, on the reverse strand, counting down.
GGTTCCAACAAATGTTTACAGCCGTATCTGTTAACATGGTGTTACGTTTTGTTCTACACTGTACTCAATATTCTGAAAGTCATACGTGTAGTTCTATATGGTTCCCATAAGTTGAAAGTGAGAAGCAAACATGGGTGAAACAAATTTGGTATTTGTAATATTTTTGAACGAGAAAATAATTTTGCAACGCAAGCTATTTTATCGCATTAACAATATCGGTCGCCGTGCAACACAGTTTTTTTGTTGGGCATCACGCTATTTTCACTACAAAATGCGAAAGGAGAACCTGTCAATACTATTTAATTCATGTACGAAATTGCCAATATCGAAGGATTTTATAATATCATGAAATAAGGAACAAAATAAGTTTCAGGCTGAGAAGTTAGGGAACAGTCTTTATTTAAGTTGGAGTTTTTTGGTCACCGTCAAGGATGATGCAGTCGGAGGGTTTTGGGGAACCTTATGTGGGGTTACAGTTAGGGATTTTAGTGAGCCTCAACAGGGGGATGCAGTTGCACACGGTCTCTGCGCATAAACATATACTACCGTGCCATAACTCATAACAACGGTGTGCTATATGTTTGTTTAAATACTGCAAGGTATCTCATTAAATGAAAGGTACCCACTTAATATAAACAAAGTACTTCACATACGAAAGGTATGCAAGCAATACTAGGTAACGGTACGCATGACTTACTGAAACCGTGTCTAAGCCATATTAGTGTATACCCTAGAATAACTATGTGTGCTAAGTTGATCTAAACACTGCTTATAAAAAAATAATAAGTAAACGGTAACATCTCATGTAAACCAATATAACAGGCATATAATCCATAATTAAACCATATTGAAAAGACATATACCATACGATACCAATTCCTGGACCACTGGGTGTACAAAGTTTGTCTAAACATTGTAAATAATTTAAATAAGCATATTTTATTTTAACTAAGTTAGCAAACTATACGTGTCAAACTGACATCGAACAATGTATTTATCTGTTCAATTTCATTTTGGTGAATAGAAATTAAAGAAAAACATAATAAAATATGATAAAACTTTATTAAAGATAGCATAATTACAATCAATCATACCATACTAAAAACTTTTCAATTATTAGTAGGTACCCTAAAATAACCGGTTAATCAATGTTACTTTAAACACTGTGTGGCAAAAAAGCAAAACAAAACTTAATAAGTGAAACGTAGCATCATTAAGTAGGACAAAAATGAAAACATAACATCTATCATAAAAAATAATAGAAAAACATGACTTGATCATATGATGCATTCCTAAATCACTGGTAGTAGTGGTGGTGTACAATGTCTGTCTAAACATTGCAAAAGACAACCAAATAATGTGACAACGCTAAATTCCGTAGTCTCAGTTTGGTACAGTCTACACTTGTTGGAGAGGTCTTTGAGACTACCCCGGCCATTAATAGACAAAGTTTCTACAGCGCTCATTGCAGCTAATGTAGGAGCAAACACGTGTATGTCGCGGTTATGCGTGGCCATCGAATAGCGGGTATGAATCGATCGGAGGCATGGGTGTGTGTGTGTGTGTGTGTGTGTGTGTGTGTGTGTGTGTGTGTGTGTGTGTGTGTGTGTGTGTGTGTGTGTGTGTGTGTGAGTTTGTGTGGGTTTGTGTGTGTGCTCTTGCGGGCGGCAGGCGAGCGTGCGTGCGAGTGTGCATTATGTGCAGTGCGTGTGTACACGGATGCACGTACATGCACGCTGATCTAAATAAGTAATACAGTGTATACATATTTAATTAGAGATGAAATGTCAACGTCTTAATTGTGATATTCTTGTTTCCAACGTTGTTTATATTGTCTATGTTCGCAACTGATGTGTCGAAATGCACCAAGCTTTTCAACAACATTGTCAGGCACCTTATGAAAAATGATCCTGCTTAATTACTCTACTGTTCATTTCTCCAAAATATAACATGGAGTATCTATCTTGGCTTGCAATGATGTACATTACAAGGCTTTTTATTTGTTTTGCTCAGGTACAGTAACCTCTAAATCACACTGTCGCTGAAAAGGGAAATGATAAAGAAACGAAATGATTAATGCAAGACACTGTCACATTGACTAATCCTTAATGCATTGCAAGGTCTTCGCTAATTCTAATTAATAGAAAAATAAGCAATATAGGTATGTAACCATGTAAAAAACAAAACAACTCATCATTCATTGCAATGTGGCCGCTTGCGTATTTTATGCAAGTGATATTGAGTTTTGTTCTCTAATATATAACAATATATAACAATATATATATATATATATATACATATATATATGTACATACATACATATATATATACATGTATGCATGTATACATATATATATATATATATATATACACATATATATATATATACATATATATATATATATGTATGTATATATATATATATACATATATATATATATGTATATATATATATATACATATATATATATATGTGTATATATCAGTAAAAAACCGTACCTGTATATTACTGTGATTCTCAGCTATGCCAAGAGGGCCGTTGGCTTAAATTTAGATTTTGACCGGTATTGACCGGTTTTAACCAGTTATGACCAATTTAAACCTGGTTTAACCGCTTTCAGGTAAACATAGGTATTGAAAGGCTCAAGGTCAACCGTAAAATATACGCAATTTTGTCCTGTCCGACCTCCAGCCGCCGAGTTACACGTACGCAACATGTGAATATATTAAGTGGTTGTAGAAAATACATGTTGCCCTAAATTGCTGCGGTGTTTACAAAAAATAATAACGAATGTTTCGCAATAAATAATTGTGTATATGAGAGACAATCAAATAGAAAGCATCTGCCAAAGTTACTGACTACACTAACTACAATTGATAATCTCACCGTCCGACGGTCATTAACGTACAGTAATGCTTTAGCGAAGCTCGCTACAAACGCATCATGGGAGTTGTTTATGGAATACGTACGACACAGTTTACACATATATCCAGATAAACATGTAATTGAGTCCAGTGTCTCCACTACACCACACACCCATCACCCACACCACACACCCATTACCCACACCACACACCCATCACCCACACCACACACCCATCACCCACACCACACACCCATACCACACACCCATCACCCACACCAGACACCCATCACCCACACCACACACCCATTACCCACACCGCACACCCATCACCCACACCACGCACACCCATCACCTACACCACACACCCATCACCCACACCACACACCCATCACCCACACCACACACCCATACCACACACCCATCACCCACACCACACACCCATTACCCACACCGCACACCCATCACCCACACCACGCACACCCATCACCTACACCACACACCCATCACCCACACCACACACCCATCACCCACACCACACACCCATCACCCACACCACACACCCATTACCCACACCACACACCCATCACCCACACCACACACACCCATCACCTACACCACACACCCATCACCCACACCACACACCCATCACCCACACCACACACCCACCACCCACACCACACATCCATCACCCACATCACACACCCATCACCCACACCCACCACCCACACCACACACCCATCACCCACACCACACGCCCATCACCCACACCCATCACCCATCACCCACACCACACACCCATCACCCACACCACACCATCACCATCACCCACACCACACACCCATCATCCACACCACACACCCACCACCCACACCACACACCCATCACCCACACCACACACACCCATTACCCACACCACACACCCATCACCCACACCACATACCCACACCAAACACCCATCACCCACACCACACACCCACTACACACGCACTATACACGCACTACACACGCGCGCGCTCGTACGCACGCTCGTACACACAATGCAAATGCACACACACCCTTAATACAATTGTCGAGATGGTTAAAGTGCCGTGTTTACAAAAATGAGTTCATGACACGTCAGTAAACAGTTGTTTACTGACGTGTGGCGCTCCCTGCTGGTGCCAGCCGTCTTGCCTGTGTTGCGACAAATTATATTCGCCATAAAATGGTGAGAACAGCCCAACAGAGACTTACGGAAACTAGGACATCACCGCTTAAATCGATGACCACTTCACTTAGCGCGACCGTACTGAATTAAATGCAATAACGAAAGTAAAACGAAGTGTAAAACTAACCACAGCGTTTATAACGCGACGACACTCGCCTGTTATGTCGCAACGCCATCACTGGCGACTAGCCTTAATTAATTGCTCAGTTTCCGTGAGGACTTTTATTACACACCTACATTTCTCTACATCATCGATAATAATAAGATGCAATTGTCTGAACGCCTTTATAGCTGCTGATTGTAGCGTTTTAAATTATTAATGTCAACATTTATCAGTCCCGCAGACATCGTTACAACGTGTGCGACATTATTAGCATTGCACACATAGGTCCCTGTCCCTGCCGCTCTGTTTAACAGCACGGTCGTTACCTTACAAACACTATGTAATCAGAGGATGTGAGTTTGCCGTAACATGTGTGCTATTTCGGGTTTGTCTGAAGTGCGATAAAAGCGTACTGCAAACATTTGAATCACATTATTACGAGGACATTTGTTCCTGCCTACATTAGACGACACACACGCACGCACGCACACACACGCACGCACGCACACACATTGACAATATAATCACTGACATCACTTATTTCCAACTATGAACTGTTTTAACTATCATAATATGTTATCACCCGTGTGTGCTGCTGTTGGTAGGTTGCCGGTCAGCACACAGCGCCAGCTCAGTCGGCAGTGGATGCCACCGATCGGCTTCATGCTCTACCTGCACTCCCCCAACACCGAGTGAACGCAGCACGCCCCCAACACTGAGTGAACATACAACACTCCCCCAACACCGAGTGAACACAGCACGACCCCAACACTAAGTGACCACACAACACTCCCCCAACACCGAGGGAATACACAACCCGTCCCCAATACCGAATGAACACAGAGGACACACTGTTCACCGACCACATTGCAGACTAGGACGGGTGCCGACAACAATACGACTTGACTTTCAGTCCGCATCATTTCGGGAAGGTGACTAGCTACAACAGTTAAATAATTATATTGGAAACATCTTGATAGGCGATACTCCACATAAACCACGGCGCTTGAGAGGGATACTGCTGGCTAGCCGAACGATTACGCACTGAACCATCGCGCATACCGATCCAATCTAGTGTCTAAATATTGCTAGTAAATGTTCGTATTAACAAAGACATCACCGACGCATCCACTCTAACGAGCAAGAGTTTCAGAACTGAACAGTGCTTGCAGCAAAACACAGCAACATTATGTAGGAATGCTCCTGACGTGATTGTGTTGTCAGAGAAGAGCGGTTATTAAAATAGGAACTAAGTATAGTGGACAATGGAATAAAACAAATACTATCCCTCAATAGAGTATTTTAAAGTGAGGAAGTATGTTCCTCTGTCCTAAATTAGCCAGGTTAGTAATCTGTAACAGAAAGTATGCCGTATTGAACGTGGGAAAATGGGAAATTGTTGAACATTAAAGGGTTACTATATTGCGGTTAACTCAGCCGGCCTCGGTATTATTGTCAATAAAGCTTCATTTTTGAAACTGAATGTTTTGTTTACGATTTGAATATGCCTTCCAAATTGCGAATGGTGTTACAGGCCTACTAAACACAATTTCGCGGGCGATATACATTCAACAAAGTTATTATTGTCTTATGAACATTATAGTAATTAATAAGTTAAAAACTAAAAACAGACTGCCTTCTTTTAAACCAGACACGCCAATGTTCAGTTAATTTACAGTAGTACAGCAGCTAAGGGATACGACTGTGCACGTTTTGCAAAAAAACATGAAAATTGGCACATATGTAGTTTATGATATGTAGAATCATATAAAGCTAGGTACCCATCGCTACTGACATGGTACCTAGCCGCCATCTTGATTTTTGAAATGGCCGCCACGTAAACCCGTTATCCAGATATCTCAGCTTCTAAGCAACATAAAAAACATGTTCTTGGTGTCTAACCCAACATTTCCAGGGTCAAGGAATCCATATCTGTCTTATACAGTATCCAAGGATGAGGGCCATATTGAAATTCAAGATGGCCGCCACTGAAATCCATTATCCAGGTATCTCAGCTTCTAAGCAATATAAAAGACATATTCTTTATGTCTAGACCAAATTTGTCAGGGTCAACGAATCCATTTCTGCCATACGATATATCCTCAGATGAAGGCCATATTGAAATTCAAGATGGCTGCCCTGCGTATTCGTTTTCCGAACATGATGTTAGTGCCTCTTGAGGTTGAGGAATCTGTATGTGGTTCGTTTTTACATTTCGGTAATCTTACAAAAACCTCACCGGTTGATCCACGCCGGGTTGGTCCAACTGACCTAGTTTCCGGTTACCGTCTCCAGGCGTATGTACGCCAACTAGGGTGAAAAGAATACACCGAAGCTGTATACAGTCAGACACCACCAATAAGGTAATCATAGTTTATTGCGGACACTTATATATATATATATATATATATATATATATGTGTGTGTGTGAGCCATAGAGAAACCGTCAATAGAACATGGCGGACACATTCAACCCGAGGCTTATCCTCAGCTAGTCCCTCTGACCGCTAGGCGGCGTAGCTGTCTAGTTATAAACATAACCATGTTGGCGTGATTTATTTTCTCCGTGTCCGTTTGTTCATTTTCTATGTAATGTAGTCGCTTAAATATTTGGGAGCCGTCGCTGTCTAGTAGATCGTCGGGGTTGAACACCATCGTTCACTGGTGTGTTGGGTATTTCAGGAGGTTCATCTACATTGGGGAGTACATCGATCTGTGACTGAGTCTCAGGTGCGGACAACTGTACTGGTACGCTTGGCGGTGGCGTAGGGTCCGGTACTTCGTCTGGGTCTTGAACCGACTCGTGTCTGTCGAACCTCAGCGACACGAGCGTTTTTTTCGATAGGAACGCGGTAACACCCAGTCCGCTTCATCCTGTATGACGTAACTCTTAGTTGATTCCCGATTAATTTACGGATTTCAATCCAAATACCGTCAACACTTACAACCAAGTATCTGTTTCGAGCGTGTGTTTTGTTTCGGTCGGCATGTATATAAACCACATCTTCGATCGCAATGGGTTCAGAGTTTGGAATTTACCGCTTGCGATTGGCGTCGTGTAGCTTTTGTTGTTCCAGAATGAGGTTGTGATCAGACACTGGCATCTGTTCGCTGGTGTACCGGTCACGCTGAGTCAACATCTCACGACCATGCAGATAAACCCCGATTGCGGACACGGGAATTGAGAGTTGCGGTTGCGACGGCCAGTGCACGTGACGTGTGTAACGGCTCCGCCATTCGGTAGTTGCTGGAGAATTTCACCCTCGAGTTCGAGGATGACTTTCTCTGCCACTGGGTTTTATTCGTGTTCTTCACGCGTCCCAGCTCGACTGTCATGCGATATCGGGAGAGAAGTTCGTCGTTGACGAGTGAAGCGAATCCTGGCGCTGGGTCGGTTCGTATGACTGTGGGAGGGCCATCGAACGGTCTCATTCCTACACAGAGCATTATCAACGCGTCTCGTAGAGTATCGCGGCGTTAATTTTCGATGATGCATGTCACGGTATACGAAGTTACGCATTCTCGCAATACCAAGATTAACTGTCGTTCACGCTTGATGACATCAGCAGCGTAGGAAATTCCTACGACTTCTGGGGGATCATTCGTTGTGTGAGGGACATTACGCAGTGATGTGCAGTGGTGACAATTGCGTGTGACTGTCTCGATCGTCAATGTCGAGTGCGTGTAGGTATCGATGCGTCACTTGTTTCAGTTGATAGGAGGAAGGGTGATCTAACTGGATGTGTAATGCAGTGATCAAACCATCGAGAACTTATCGGGGACCAAGATGATGCAGTCACGTGCCCGACTGAACGGATCGTTACGGCATACGACTAAGAGGCCATCTCGAGCAACAGTTGCGACATTGAGGTAGCGTTTGACATCTTTGACGTTTGTTATTTTCTTTGACGGTCGCATCCCTTGTGTGAGATGTGAATGTGTACGGCAAAAGTCCGGACGTTCGCTTTGAATACCGAGCCACGCCGATCTGCTAGTGAACGGAAGTGCAGCTTTGCCGGATGTTACATCTTGAGCAGTTATACGCTGCACGACAGAGTCTTCCATTCGCCTGACGAATGTGCACATTTGACAGTGTTGGTCGGTACACGCGGGTGCGTTGCTACTCGCGAAGTCGGATGGAATGTTAGCTGATCCAGCTTGGTGCCGAATAGATGCCTGACATCTGCTGACAACTGACAAGAATGTAGATACACGCGGACTGACTGAGAATTCTCCGCGACAGTGTTTCTCGTGTGCTTGTACGCATGGCTTGCTGTCGGTAAGGACAGATGTCTTGTGATTTGACTGTATTATGTAGGGGCTGACATGCTTGACGACGGCGGCGATCGACAGTGCTTCTATCTCACATGGTAACCATGTGACCTGCCGTCCGCGTAATGTGGCGCTGAAGAAGCCTGCAAGTTTCAGTTTGCATTTCTGCATGACATACATTGTGGCTCCTATGCCGCACTCTTTCATTGATGCATCGGTTACGAACCATAACTCATTTTTCGGTGGCAAAGTTATCGTTTTGGTTGTTCGTAACTTGTCCTGTGCGCGTTTGAACGCTTCGTGTAGCGTGTCTATCTACTCAATGCGGTCGTTCGACTGGCGTCCGGCTGTCACGCTATCGAGAGGAGCAAGAAGTGTCGGACATCCGGAGAAGACTCGTGCCAACATATTGTATGTTCTGACGAATGAGCTCATGGCTTTCAATGACACGCACGTGTCGCAACTGGCTAGTGTGGTGATGCTGTGTGGGCTGGCCTGGATGGTGCCTAGATGCCACACCCAACCGAGTCTTACTGTGGTTGTTGGGTCTTTGTGGCGGATAAACGGAGCCCGCTGTTGGCGAAGCACTGTAGTAATCTTTTGAAGTTTCGTTGGAGTTCTGTGATGGTATTTTCCCCGCAGTAAATGCAGTGTGCAAGTTTTGCAATCACGCCTTCTTCGAGAAGATCTCCTAATACTCGACACAGGAGTTCCTCTAGTGCGGTTTCGGAACCAGGGATTCCCAGTACGGATCGAGCGTACACGCGTACCCCGCGGAATGGGGCGACATCGCCGCAATACTTCATGGAGTCTCGCGACAGTGGGATTTGGTAGAATGCGTTGGATAGGTCGGTGTGGTCGCTATGTATTTTCACCGCGCGATTTTCCGTAGGGTGCTGTCTACGTCAGGCATGAAAGCGGGTTGTGGCATGCCGTAGCGACCAACGTCTGTGAATGCCGTTACCAGTCTGTAGCCTCCGTTATGTTCCTTGATTATAAATGATGGGTTGAAATACTCGACTGTGATGGGGATGTCTTCCGGACGGACGAACACACCCATTGCTTCTAGTTCGTCAAACTGTTGTTGGAGTTCAACGAGTTTTGCACACGCATACTGTGGAAAGCGTCCTTTGCGCTGTGGTGCTTATACAGGGTCCATGTTCACAACTGCCTCGAACGGCCCAACATTGTCGTTGTAGCCGCGGTAGTTCGGATCGAACACATCGTCGTACTCTTCAACGAGAGTGCGAAATGCAGACCTCTCATTGGCTGACAGCATTTTGTCTGGGTCGATTTGGATCGTGGCAGAGTGTTTAGTCGACTTGGCACCGATGGAGCGAGATCGTACATTCTCAACGACGGCGGTTTTGGTGGAAAGTGTATCTGTGGCCACGTCTGGTACAGATACCTACTTCGCGAATTTTACAGAAATGTTCGTTTCGTCTGAGGATGCGTACGGTATTTGTTAGGTTGGCGATGCGGTTGCTGGCGACGATGGTTGGTTGTGGACTTGTGGTCATACGTCGGATTCACATGTGTGTCTACTGATGGGCGCGTCAATGGATGGTTCGGGTGCGAATGTAGCATCGGAGAAACACACGTCTTTAGGTAGAGTCACTTGAACAAACTCGCCGGGCAGGACTGTGGTATAGTTGGGCGGTGCTCGTAACACATGAGCGCGTCTAACGGCGTGTCTGTGTCAGCGACGGCTGTGTTTATCCGTACGTGTAGGTGGTGCCGCTGGACAATGTGATGAGGTGTTTAGCGGGGCGTATTGTTATGTCATTCGCCTCCGTGAAGGGTGTGCCAGCAAGGATTTCGACGTCTAGGTTCTCAATGACTAGGCCGTTGAACGTGAATGTGTTGTTGTCGTGAGAGTAGCTTCGCCTACTATGACCATAGTTATATAGTGATGATCCGTCGGCTTGGTGAGCTGATTGTGATGATTTCTGAATCACGCAACCCAGTTTATGTGCTGTTGCAAGGCGAATGATGTTCCCAGTAGCTCCACTGTCAATGGTTATACGGGCTGTGTGATGACCGTAGAACACTTCTAAGTACGGTGACTGTCGAACCTCGGTTCTTTGCGCTGTTGGGATTGCATAATCGATTATTTCGGTGTTGGTCTCCTCAGGTTCTATGGAGTTGTGTTCGTCTTCATCGTCAAATATGTCGATAACCTGTCGTACTTTGACCATATAGCGACGGTTTTCTTCTGGTAAGTGTGTGCATTCGCTCAGGAAAAAAACGAAAGTTGCTACGTCAAGCTTGTTTACATAGTGGGCACACTCTGGTGTGTGTGTCGAACGTCGGGGATAAGCATGTAGCCTGGCGTACGTCTTGGCTTGGCACTGAGAGTCTGACTTGTGAATGAATTGTTGATGTTCGCATAACTCTGGCGTCTTCTGAAGATCTAATTTCGTCTAGCAAAGATGTTAACGCCTGTGAAATTTCAGGCTTGATGGATGCTAATGTGTACGTAATTCGGTGCCATATCTTTGTTTGGCGAGTTTCAGCAAATTTGAATGAATGAGCTGCAACCAGGTCAGGACTACGACATTTTCCATTATTGGTGTTATCTCTTCATCTCCTGTGATGTGTTCATTATGGTGTAAGATGTTGCTTTCGGATCTGAGCAGGCGACCAAACGTTTGTATAAGTCCTCTGATCTCTCGCCAGGCTCGAGGCGTATGTCAGTGAAATCGATGAAGTCTGCGCCTGTGGATTGGAAACCGTAATGTAGTCCCATGGCTTGGCAGATTGTTACGAGTGGTGTGGAACTTTTGACTATTGTGTTTCTTGAGATGATGGGGCAATAAGTTGCAGTGTGGCGAAGCATGAGTTCTAACATCTGCGCTTGTTGTCGAGCAGTACGGGAGGCTCCGCCTGGTGTGTCAGCTGCGTCATCGGTTAGTTCCCGGTTTGGGTTGGCTGGTGTCTTCTTCTCCCATCTGGCGTCATCCGCTAAGAATCCAGTGAAGTTGGTGTCCAGTGACAGAACATGTAGCAGGTTTTGTCGCTAGTTTTCAAAAGTATTCACGGTTTCTCGTTTGGTGAAGCACCATTATTTTTGTGCACGCGAACTTGCCATACCTTATGCGCTTGGTGGCTTCACCGTGAAGTCTGCAGACTGACTGTGATTCAAAGCTTTCAGCTGACCAAAGTTTACCCCGAGTTTGTGTTGTACGTGAGTTTTGTTTAGACCGCTGCCACCACACCAACTAGGGTGAAAGGAACATACGGTAGCTCTATATAAGCAGACACCTCCGATAAGGTAATAATGGTTTATTGCGGATATGAGCCATAGACAAACCGTCAATAGAACATGGCGGACACCATCATTCCGAGTCTTATCCTCGGCTAGTCCCTCTGACCGCTAAGCGACGTAGCTGTCTAGTCATACACATAGCCGTGTTGGCGCTAATCGCATCGATATAACTACAATCTCGATAGTTACGATCTCGACAATTGCGATATCGATACATCTCCCCTTCTAAGGCGAATACATATACAAAGAATATGTTGGAACCAAAACACACATGAATGGTTAGTCAAACTGTTCAACGTAATTGCCTCTCATCAGATTACGAATCTATAACTGCCTGTAACGAACTGGAGTCACAACTACACGTCTCGATCGAGTCATGCGTAGAGTGTCGCGAGTGTTAGTGTTCGTTGTAGTTACACTAGATTGTCACAGTCATATGTCGGTGCATATGTTCGTTTAGCAAGTTGTCGATCTGGTGTAGCCGGCGAGTCGACTGATGGTGGTGTCCGGCCCGTCTAACCAGTTGCATCATTCGTAACACTAGTGCCCGACGTGATGTTCGGAATGGGCATTATGTGTTGTCGGTTACGTCGATATTGTCCATGGGGCGTTTGCACATAATACGATCTAGATTCATCTGCTTTGGAGATAATCACACCTTGCGATCTCCATCCATTCTCGTTGGGCTGTCGTTTCTAATGAACTCGCTGTCCCGGTGATAAGTCGCTGAGAGGCCATGCACCCTTTCGTTTGTCGTAGTTAGGCTTGTTCACCGCCTTGGAATGGACATCTCTTTCACGAAGAGTGGCATCATTTGGCCACTTTGGAGACAGGTTGTTGGGCATCGTGGGCAGTCTAGTTTGAATCTGTCTACCTATGAGCAGCTGCGCTTGAATCACACCTATCATTGTCGTCATGCAAGGCAAGCACTGGATCGGCTTGTCTGAATGTGGATTTGGCGGTTCTCACAGCACGCTCTGCTTCCCCATTTGTTTGTGGAAATGGGGACTTGTCATGATGTGCTTGACATGACAAGTCCCACATGCGAACATGTTGAACTCGTATGAGCTGAACTATGTTCCGTTATAACTGGTCAACTCATCTGGTGTGCCAAACCGTGCGAATGCCATCTTCAGTTTGCCGATCACCATCGCACTGGTGATACTTGTGAATGGTATGATCTCAAGATAGCGCGAGTAATAATCAACGATGATTAGATAACTCTTTCCATCTAGATCACACAGGTCGCAGGCTACCTTTGGTCATGGCCGCAATGGTAGATGAGTTGGCATGAGAGGCTCGTGCTTTTGCTTAGGCTTGTTCTCCTGGCAGTATTCGCAATTGGTGATCATTTGCTGTTGTTGTTGTTGCAGACGTGCAGAGAACGTACAAAGTTGGCAGTGTGATGTGAGCCAACTTTGCACGTTCTCTGCACGTCTGCAACCCTAGGTGCTCTTACACAGTTTCGTTAGGGTGTCTTCCCGTAACGAACGCGGCATCACGATACGATTCTCGAACACGATCAGTCCAGCATGAACACTTAATTGTTCTTTCGCGATAGCATATGATGCAACGTTGTCAGGGATGCTAGATGGCCAATCGTCTCGGATGTATTTCAGTACCTGTTGGAGCTCTGCATCTTCTTCAGTAGCTCTCCGTATGTCCTCCAGTTTGCGATTTGTAGCAGGCCAGCTACTCTCGACGGAATCCACATATTCCGTGACATCTGCTTGTAAGCTTGCAACTTCTGGCCCGTGTTTGTTGACTGGAGCCCGTGAAAGAGCGTCTGCCACAATGAGCGTCTTTCCGGCCCTGTGTTCGGCTGTCACATTGTACTTCATTAGCAGCATCAGCAATCGCTGGCATCTGAGTGAGCTTCTTTCAAGATCCTTTTTGTTGATGATCGGTATCAGTGGTTTGTGGTCAGTCAACAGTACCACTTTTGGTAGTCCACGTAGATAGCACACTGTTGAAATAGATGAACGTTTTGGCATTGAAATCCACGTTTGTCCCATTGCAACCCATGCCATGTATTGTGAAATCGGAAACATTAATGCTACGTTATGTCCTGAGCTGGTGTGGCATAGTCTCCAGTTTCCTAGGTCGAGGGAAGAAGTCGGCATGATTAGCGCGGGCTCCAATCGCCGCTGTTACATGTATCGTCCTCGCCCTGTCATCACAATCATAAGAAGTCGACTCTTGTACACTAAATGAGATAGAGACGTTCATTACCGAAATTGTCATTAAGATTTTTACATTTATCAGGGTGGATGAAGCAAGGAAACAGCTGTTTGCCCAGGGATAAGGTACGACTTGGAATACCCCACTAACAAAACAATCATTGCACCAACATGTGAGGAGGGCTGCTTGTCAAATTGGTTATGTCATGTCACAAGGTTTTGTGCTAAATCGCCATCTAATGTGCCTGGTCCTGGACACTGTGGTTGGAATGCAACTGATTCAATATGGAACCATGCTGAATTTGAACTCCCATGCCATGACCTAGTGCACTGTGGTTGCAAATCTAAGTGTAGTCCAATTTATATATTATTTGTCATGACTATGTATGTTGTGAGGTATATCATGGTTGAGAATATAATTGAGTAACATTTTGCAACAGCCTGAAAGGTTATAATCGTGAAGACGCGTGCCATAAACCAGGTGTGGATTCGTAAATCCAACACACGTTCAGATCATGTTCCTAGAACGTATATCTTCATGGCAGCCACCTTTATATTCTGTGTGACCATCATTTGATAGTTGTAACCTATTTATTTTCATTTACACGCGTACTACCGGATTAATCACAAAGAGTGTGTTTTTGTGTTGCACGGAAGCTGATTTAAACCAAAATATAATAATTTATTATGAATATATCTTGGATTTCAATATGTTTGTCTGTCATCTGCGGAAGAAATGGATTAATTATCTCTGAATATGTTGGTATAGACACCAATGTCATGATTATATGTTGTGTGGAAGCTGAGATGTTCGGACAGATTATTTTCATGGCAGACGTTTTGTTTTTTAATATGGCTGACATCTGAGAATAATCCAAATCACTACATCCTTGAATTTCGTCTTACCTCTGCGCGCGCAATACAAGTAACATCCTTCCCGTAGAGGCAACTTCCTTCCGGTAGATACAACTTCCTTCCGGTTGGAAGGGCATATTACCCGTGCGCACGCACACTTGAGAACTTCCTTCTGATAATAATGCCTTCATGTTAGCGCCCACATTTTCAAATTTAGAATTTATTTGAATTAACGAAGTTATTTAATAAAACTGGGGATATACATCCACGGTTCATCTACCTGTTTATTATACACTATCATTTGTAGTCTCTATTTGCTGAATTACATCGTACGCTTCATTAATGTAATCTATTGGGACTTTGTTAGCTTCGTTAATCTAGCGACAATTCTTGACGTTGGGTACCGAACCAAAGTGTCCTGATTCGCTATATGAGAATTATCGTTATGCCTGCATTATTGCTATACCTGCATATTAGAATGGCACTCACACACAGGTTTTCTCATTGTAGTCATATACAGTATATTTATTAAAACACAACAATGTACATGTATAACCATTTTATTTTATTGAGCATTCATATGATGGTAGCAAACTCTTGAGGCTCTGAAAAGAGCCGTTTATTTGTTATGTTCGATCTAGAAAAAGGCAGCCATATCCATATTTCTTCTTTTGAGTGCAGCTGTAGTGTGAGAGTATTCTGTTGTAAAGTGTAAAACAGTCAAAACTACATTAAATATTCACATTTCTTCTTTTGAAGTTAGCTGTAGTGTGAGAGTCTCCTTTTGTAAATTATAAAACAGTCAAAACTACATTAAATATTCACATTTCTTCCTTTGAAGTGCAGCTGTTTTGTGAGAGTTTTCTGTTGTACAGTCTAAAACAGTCAAAACTACATTAAGATAAACTATAAATGGTTTATTAACTGGCTCTGGTTCTTACTAAACTACCTCATGGACTAACTATGGTACTAACTAAACTACTTCTTAGTCTAAGAGAATTCAATGTCAATATAATTGCAAGAGGAGATGCAATGTTCCGGTCAATAAGCCCATGCCAGGGGTAATTTTGTACAAAGTGCAATACCAGTTGGGATCGAACTAAAAACTAAAACCGACACATCAGAATCTACCATTAATTACAAACAAAAAATTATGTTTATAAAGTTAATCAATTTCTCCAAAAGGCAAGCTGATTCTCTTTAAACGACTGTATGGTAACTTCTCTCTTGACCTAGGCATTGCTCGGTGTGGTCAAACAGCATTAGTGACTGATACCAGATGCAAAAATAATGTGGAAACTAATTAACAAGTGTTTTGAGCACTAATTCCAACAGACATTGAAACAGTGAAATATCAGTTAGTAAAATCTAAACATTCTGAGTGAGTGAGAGAAATGTCAAGTGAAAGAGTAACTAAATCCTTAAAAAGTAGTACCTGTAGCTCCACCTATCAAGCTATCCAAACTATCTACATATGTAGTACCTGTGCCTGTCATGATATATGAACTACTTAAAAAAAGGTGAGTTCTTATATAGCACAGTATCCAGTCCTCAGGACTGCTCAAAGCGCTTTACACTTTACTCCCTGGCAGACCTGTTCAATCGAACACAATCTCGACTTCGCTGGGAAACATTCAGCCATGCTGCAATTAATGCGCGAAGACTATTCATATACAAATATCCACCACTGTCTGTAGTCAGGTACTCATTAATACAGCTGAGTGAACATTGTAGAGTAAACGAACTTGCCCAAGGTTCGACACCGCCGCACAGGATTCGAACTCGCATTCTCTCAGTCGAGAGTCCGGAGCTCTTACCGCTGTGCTATTATGCTCCACCTACTTACGCTTAGAGGACTTTCACCTCCACATACCACTGTGACATCCGCCATGTCAGACGAGTCGTCATCGCTAGTCGTCTCAGCACCTCTGCACAAGTCGTGATGCTCAGTCAGAACGTGCTCCAGTAACATGTATTCGATGATGTCCACTACGGACAGGTTTTACTGTATTTCCTATTTTAAGTAACACTAAGAATGCGATAATTCCTAAAAGTTGGTGAATTTATATAGAAAACATAGTGTTATGTTAGTTTCAGCTCTAGAAAGAAAACAATTCTTAGTTGTACTTACTTGTGCTGGCCTCGTCTGTCAGTTGACAACATCTGTTGAATGCGGCTGGCTGTCATTGTGTGCAACAGGGCGTTGCCCACCAGTCAACGCTGAAGTGCCTGGGTTGGGTAAGGGTGCAATCCCAATCCCAGAAACACACGCCATGGATCTGGGCAGTCACCTGGTGCAGCCGCTCGTTCAACAGAAGGCCAGTCTCATACAGGTCATCACTGAGCAAATGAAGATAAAAGAGCATCTATATTTGAGTGGCACTAAACAACTTAGATAAGGAATTTTAATTATGATGGCAATATCAATAAATTAAATAAAAAAAATATATTTTTAAATAATATATATAAAAAAGTAACATACAACAATAAAATATTAACAATGAGAAAATATTGTCCTAAACTTGGGTAATACATATGGTATATTTTTTACATATTTATTTCTTAGTTAGCATTTTATTTTTTTAATGTATAATACTATTATATACGTGTGCATGTATGTAAAGCGCCCGAGGGCAATTTTAATTGATTGGGCGCTATATAAGTACTTTTATTTATTTATTTATTTATTTATTAAGACGTAACATAAAGACGATCCATGAACCACCAATAAAAAAGGTCTTCACCTGTAACCATATTTTAATGGCACTCATACTTGTTAATAGTAATGAAGTAAATGATATTATTTAGACAACTGTAAAAAATCAATCGAATACAGTAATATAGACTTTTTTAATACGAATAGGTTGTTAGATTTCTATATCAATGGTACTCACTCATCATAACGGGGAGTACTGCAGGTACAACATGAGGTACTCCCGGGTACATCTCCTGTGTGCCTACAATCAGTCGGCGGTGTTGATCGAGTGTCTTGTCCAGTTGGCGGATGCCGTTGCAGACGGTGTGTAGGTGGTTCGTACCGACATGCAGAAGTACGTACTGCGTCAATACCCAGAGGGTCTGTCTCAGCAAGTACTGAAAGTATACGTTAAGTCAGCTATTTATTATAATTGCTCCATGTTACGAGAAGGACATTTATTGTGACTTTATTATACAATTATATACATTCACTGTACTGCTTCTCAGTCTTCTTTATTTACAATCACATTTAGGTCTCTTGTGCAGTATGGACACAAGGCTATGAGAAAAAGAATCAATCATAAAGTAAATATATAATTATATATATACATATATACATATATATATATATATATATATATATATATATGAGCTAGACAGCATAGAAAAACGGCGAGGCGGCCCTCCTCGCTTGTCATATACCAGGGAAAACACTGGAAAATGTCATAATCTAATCTCAATCGTTGAAAAACATAACACGCCACCAAATGGCGCTGTTTCAAACTATAGGCTACGTTGCGGGTTTTTTGTTTTCATGTCGGGTGGCGCTGCGATCACTGGCCATGTCCATAAAAAGCGGAAGATTTTCAAAACAATGCGGGAAAGCGTAATATTTTCTAAAAAAGCGGAAAAAGCGGAAGATCTTCCGATAAAGCGGAAGACTTGGAAGGTCTGATTAATATATATATATATATATATATATATAATATAATGATATGCGTTCATTGAAAATTCCTCAACTGTTAAACTGAACAATCAGATCTAAGCAGAAACAAATCTTACCTTTGCGAATGTTGTTGACACGACCACCATGTCTGCAGTGCAGATCGAAGTCAACATCACAGACTCTCTGTGGCAGGTACTTGAAGATCGAGTCTGAGTAGACTGCCACAACGTAGGCCGTGTTGAGAATCTGCAAGTATAGTAGATGCACAATATAGTTAACTACCTACACAATAGTTCTAGTTCTAGTTGTTTTCAGCGCTCGGGAACATTCTATTAACTGACTAGTCTGTATTATTGTGGTTACTGTATAATAGTATGGTCTTATGAGGTCTCATTACAATAGTCAGCCTTTTTCAGAACATTATCGCCAAATCAATCTTTCTATGCTGGCACTGAGGGTGGTCATTGCCAGGGTGCTTGTCGTCTTCAGTTGTTCTTTCACGTCCCAAATTGAAACGGGATCAACAATAACGTGATGTCTGAGGCAGGTTTTTAAACCAAATATCATGCCTGCCCGGTCCGGGTTTCGAATTCAGAGTCTTGCATGCCAGGCGGATGTGTTAACCACTACACTAGTAACCAAATAAAATAGTCACAATAAGTCAGACTCACTAATAGTAACTATAACAACCAAATAAAATAGTCACAATAAGTCAGACTCACTAATAGTAACTATAACAACCAAATAAAATAGTCACAATAAGTCAGACTCACTAATAGTAACTATAACAACCAAATAAAATACTCATAATAAGTCAGACGATCTAGTCGAGTTGTCAAGGTAATCTAAATATTCAACAGCGAGCAAGCCAAACACATGTGTCTCATTCCGAAGAATAAAGAGATATGTGACAGACCCCTTATAAACACAGATTTATATACTGTAGACAATGAGAACCAGAAAGTTAGTCGACACCCATTTCATGGGAGAACCAATGGATGGCCTTGTAGCAAGATTATCACTTAAACTTTCCCCAGCAGAACCAATCAGTTGCAATGACATATCCACTTACATATGTGCTTGATCCATGCTGTACTCAAAAGCGACACTACCCCAATCCACTTAGTCTTATCCTCAGGAGTGAATCTAAACTCACATGAAAACAAACGAACAACAATAACACAACTTTCAGTGTTTTGATTGTGCTTTCCTTAATTGGCCTGATCCGTGCCGTACAGAAAGACGATACTGCCCTCGGGTATGAATCTAAAATCGCAGGAACACAAACAACAAGATTATTGCATATGTTTTAACAGCAAACCAAGTTGAAACTTGTTTTGAAGTTCGAAATCGTCTAGGTTTACCGAACACATAAACAACATTTACAAAGTCGTTAAGAAAGACCGCGACGTCTAGCCTAAAATTATATCTACATACTGTAGCAATAGGACAGTATCTACATAGATACAACTAGCCTCATTTACAAAGGAATTGTGGTCAAATTATCTGGCTTTGCTTTGCTTATTGTAAACTCAAAATCTCAGTCAAGTTTAGTCCACTAGAATTCACTCCAATGCTTACACTTCCAAAAACAAATATGATTTGTTATAATTCACTGTCATTAGTGTCAACATGTGGCGAAACCATTTATTGATTGCTTGTATAAAGAGATAGTGAAAAGGAATATGACAGAAATGAATTCCTTGACCCTGAAAATGTTGGTTTAGACACAAAGAACGTATTTATATGTTGCTTAGAAGCTGATATATTTGGGTAATGAATTTCCATGGCGGCCATCTTGAATTTCAATATGGCCTCATATTGGATATTGCACATGATAGGAGTGGATTCCTTGACTCTTGAATTATTGGTTTAGACACCAAGATCTTATTTATATGTTGTTTAGAAGCTGATATATTTGCCTAATGGATTTCTGTGTCGGTCATTTTAAGAATCAATATGGCGGCTAGGTACCATGTCGATAGCGATGAGTACCTAGCTTTATGTGATTCTACATATCATAAATTACATTTGTGCCAATTTCATGCTTTTGTCAAAAAATGCACAATTCGTCAAAGTTCTGGCTCTTAGCCGCTGTACTACAGTACGTGTACACATTTTTGAAATATAATTTTACGTGTCGGTTTGTGTGCGTCGTTTGCCTTACGTGATTGTCACAATTATTGACAAATGTCATCTGTGTGACTTTAAGTGTCACAACTTTACGACAAATGTTTCAACTGGTTGTCTTAGTAGTTTGTTTCCAACACCCGGCAACATTCTAGTAAATACGATCGTCTTACGACGCCTCATTCGTCTTCTTCTTCGTTGTTCGCTCTGACAGTAACTCCGGTCTGTCGTATGTAGGTCGCTGTACGCCGAACGTCTTCCAGAGGGCCAAAGTGGGTTTCGTTCACAGTGGGTCATGTTGTGTTCCTCTCAGGCCTCATTCACCTAGTCAGTCTTATTCAGAACCTTATCGCCAAGCCAACCTTCTTATGCTAGTACTGACGGTGGTGTTTCTCGTTCTCGTCGGTTTTTTTACGTTCACAATGAAAGAGACAGGACATAATCACGGGTGACAAACATTACAGTACCCCGTGTTGAAAGCCACCTAGGTCCAGGATAGTCGTAAAGCAAGAACGAGGACATGATACTGCCAACTGGGATTGTGACGAGGACTGGCCAACGATGTCGAAATAGCAAACAACATAATTATCAGTATCAGGATGACAACATCACAAATGGCATGGTGAAATAGACTGAATAACTGTCACCGAAACATAACGACAGCATCATTACGGTTACTTCGTTCATATCCCCACGCGGACATGTTTTTTGAAATTTACCATTGATGTGATGTGATGTGATGTGATGTGATGCATGTTTTGTGACATTTGTCATGTACATGTGTCATATTTCTCGACGGCAAAGTTGTAATATGTATAGACAATGTTGTGATATTTGTCGAAGATTATGGTATTTGTTAAACAAGTCTCTATTGTGAATGTTCTGTTGCATATTTATAGTACAAATGTATTCATCTTCGGGTCACCGGCTATTTTTATCTACGTCAACACTGGCAGTTGCAGGCTTATCTAATGCCATGGGTCAGTTTGTCCCCCAACATGCCGACCGAGAACAATACAATGGAACATTAGGTTCTTGTCAGGTAAATTACTGTTCGCCAGTATGCACTTGCTACAGCCAGATAAAACTTGCATTGGTATGGCACAATCTATTATTAATAACAAATAAGAAATGTGTTGTGCATTATCGGTTATAAAAATGGAGTGAACTGTAAACTAGCCGATAAATAACGTGCCCGGGTGTATCCGGGAAAATTCTTAGCAATGATACGGCAACTCAGACACAGTTCAATTCCAATTTTTTAATCACGAACATCTACAAGGAGTGATGACGCTGCCACTGTCTGTTCACCAGGATGTAGTAAGCCATGTACACTGTTTTGGGCATGGTCAACGGTAATAAATAAACACACGCAGTACACACCGACGCCACTTGTGCTGCGGTGTGCTTTCTCACTGACGGACGTTGCATTTTTTTGTTGCATTGTTAGCATAGCGGACAACATAGGGGCCCGCTTTGGGCGCACACCACAGCCTCGGGTTGATAATCAATTTGAATACAAACTCTCCACGTTTTTAAAATCTAATACATTTGCATCATAGCAGTTACGTTTGGCTTTATGCATACCACAGTTTTCGTTTTCTTCAACGCGCACAAAACAGAAATATTTAATAGTGCTAACATTTTAAGAAAAGTGTGAAAAACAATCTGTTTGAGCTCACCTCTTTGAATGTGCGTTTCGCATTTCCGACCAATGTAGAGCCCATTCATGAGTTACTTAGCAGTGCCACCACACATTTAGCTGTATGAAGTACAATAACGCCAAACGGCTGGGGCCCGTTTTGGGCAGGGGGCCCGTTTTGGGCAGGGGGCCCGTTTTGCACGTCGTTCACTTACGTATCGTGAATTAAAGTGCCTATCACAAGATTGTTGCTATTTTTGCCATTATTCTAAATGAAAAACCTAAACCCAATTCATTAGGTGTTTTTTGGTGAATAAAATGTGTGAATAGTTATATTTTAAAGAAGTTTGACTTTACCGCTAGGAAACGAGACTTTCCTTTCGAGTAGGAGGTTAACCGGAAATGACGTGAACGGGGGAAGCGTATGTCCACTGAGCCATTGTTTGCGTTGTCTCGTCATTTTTCGAATGGTTGTTCGTCTTTTTCTTCTTGGTTAATTTTAAATATGCCTAAGCGTTGTGTCGCAGCTAATTGTTCCAATACATCAAAAGACAACGTTAGTTTATTAAAATTTCCAAAAGACAGCCTTTTACGCCGTAAGTGGACAGGTGAAACGCACCCGTGCCTGTTGCCTGTTGGAATGGGCCGGCGTTAGATAACCAGAACTGTGTGTTGTGTTCGAGTCATTTTACCGATGGTTGTTTTGACCCAACTCCTGCTCTTAAACTTTCCATTGGACCTGGTTGCAAAGTTCAGCATCAACGTGCACTGTTGGAGAATGCAGTCCCGACTATTTTTCAAAGATCGAAAAATGAAGCAGTGTCGTCCCCTACACCAACTAGTCGACACAGTCACAGACACAGTTTTCCGACTAAAACCAGGTCTGTGATAAAAAAAAGATACAGGTATGTATTTCAGTGATAATGGTGTAATACATCGAACTGTAATTAAGATAATTTAACAATAACATGGATTGGACCCCGACATTACAATGGTCGGTGAAATTGAGGCAGTTCAGCGTAGATAGTATGCACGCTCTTGGGCAGTAGGTCTTTTACGAGATTTGGATTTCGTCGGTGTATATCAGTAACTACGTCATTCAAAACAACTTAGCTAACAGTTTGTTGCACAAATTGGACCGAACACGTTTTATTGTTAAATAAATTAACATCTAGCGACTAAGTGTTATATTTGTACAGTAGACACTAGGCTCTATCCTCGAGTGTGGTATGCACATTCGTGCTTGGCGTGTATCAATTAGTTTCTAAATCTAATTTTTTATAGAGTTTTCGACACTGGCTGAGCTTGAAGTCGTGATATTTGTTTGTCCTGCTTATTGCTGGAAGTCCACGGAGAAGACAAGGACACTGTTTAGTTCCGCAGTCCTGAAATGACGCATCACGAGTCACAATCATTACACCACTACACTCAAGTAAATGAAATCAAACGAATCGACACGAATCTCTTACAGACCATGGTTAGATTCGACGTTTAAACAGAACGATGCCAACACTGTCAACTTGCCAGAAACATCACATGAAAACAAAGACAATGCATGCTCCATAATTGCTATATCCGGCTGTAGCGGACGGATCAAAACAAAAGTTGTTTCCCCGCTGAACGCAGACCGCGTATACCTTATTGCTCGATGACCCGTCTGCCCAACCGCAATGCCTTCGATGACGTCATTTTCTCCACTAGCGTCATCTTCAAAGGTCATTGTCTCGAGTGGCGTTGGCATAGCGTCTTCGCGCTGTGGCCCTTCGTGTATATCGGCGGCCATCCAACGCCACTTTACCAAATTACACAAGTTCCAAAACGAGCTCAGCCCGCGTATATAAATAAGACATTTTTGCAAAGAACGCAACTGTTTCTAATTTTTGTTGCCGCGACTCGCGTTACCTCAAAAACAAATGTTTCTATGTACACATTCCTATGGAGGTATAAAATTGCTCACATTCAAATCCCCTGTCGGATAACACACGAATGGCCGTTGTGATAAAACTACGAATGATCCATCACCGGAAGTGCGTCACGTGTCCCATCAACAATAGCATGATCTCATTCACCATCTCGTCATCTTTGGTGAACCCTACCTCGCAGCAGAAATGGAAAAACATTGCACAATATGTGTGTGTGTGTGTGTGTGTGTGTGTGTGTGTGTGTGTGTGTGTGTGTGTGTGTGCGTGCGTGCGTGCGTGGGTCTGTGCCTATGCGTGTGTCTGTGTGGGTCTCGTCCCTTATGTACAATAATTGTCTTATAGATATATTTATTATTATGCCTCTAGACTAGGCTACTATGATACGTAGCACACCCCGCCTGTCTCAGCAGATGACACTTAATTTCATTGAAGCACTGTCCCCATGAAACGATGCAACATGAAAACCAATTTGGCTATGTTCGATGTCCGCAAAGACAACATGTCTGGTCAGTTTAATCAATATAAGTTTTAACACACTTCACTGTTTTATAAACGACATTCAGCTGGGCAAAGACTATGAAATAGCTAGCTAAATATAATAGTATAAATAGTAATAGTATTTAATTCATGCGAACGATAATGTGAAGCAAAGCGCACTGCTTAAGTGAGTCACATCGAACTGGTTGCAATACAGAAGCTCGATGTCTCGCATCTCAATGAGGGGTGAAGTTTGGAGGTTTTCTGTGAGCTTCAAGGAGGTGCAGTTGGAAGTCTTAAAATCAACCACGCTTAAGTCCTGATTTTCCATATTTGTTTATAATAAGCTGTGCCACTAAATACATCACACGTTGATATGAAACTGAACAAACACATCACCAAGGAATCTAACAGGCTCGATTCTTGTAGCCATGACGTTATTACAGGTACTTTGAAACCGAGATCACGACAAATTATTATCACTAGTGTAGTTGGACGCGTGTTCAAAAGTAAAATAGCAACAACTAAACACTGCATACATTCTGAACGTTAAAACTTTGTACGATAAATCCACAAACCAAATTTGCAAAATTCGAATTCAATATATGGAATAAATTTATTTTGTAGGCATGTGCTTGAAAACGATTGCATGACTTGGTGTTTAACGTGCTCTACATTGCGGCAACAAGCAGGTTCATGCACTAGCTATACGGTCTATGCTATGCAATTGCAACTACTGTCTTTGTGACGTGTCGTTGTTCAAAAAGTGTCCGAAGTTCTTGCCTGGCCACCGTTCAGTCCAGCCGCCTACGCACTCTCTGTCCTTGTGTGGTCGGGGCACGGGCTGCAAGAATCAGAATCTGCCTGTCAGTTGCGCGGGTGTTGCAATGTCTGGGTGATTTAGACCTAGGAGCTGGCCCGTTCGCTGCTGCTGTTGTTGCCGTTTGTTCGTGATGTTGATTTGTGCTGCGTGATGTTCGTGGCCGTATTATTCTTGAACATGAGTGCTTCAACGAGATTTTTGTATTTTTTTAGACAGTGTGCCTGTCTGACCTCTATTTTCGCTCAGCCTCGCATTGGACACATCGGGCCAGACGCAATTATATAACATTTAAGATCACACTGCTCGTTCCGTTCCGCATCAGTGCCAAGACATGTCGTCCGAAGCCATTTACGCTATCATTCAGTCGTGCAGCGAAGAATCTGAAACCGCGTGGCAAGTCGACTTCTGATTGTCCAATGGTGATTAAGACGATGTCCTCACGACTACCCTTCGGCAAGATTTCGGTAATCTTCAGGCAGTCGTCACCGCAAAAGACGAGCGTATCCGCTGCTTGGAGCAGAAGGTCGACGCCCTTGAAGCGGAAGCGGACAGGTCCGAACAGTATTCCCGGCGTTCCAACCTCCGTATCCAGGAAATCCCTGAAGCGGACAGGGAGAACATCAACGATCTGGTTGAGGGAGGGAGCGCGGCTAAAGTAGTGGTTAGCAAATCCGCCCAGCATGCCAGCGCTCTGAGTTCGAAACCCGGAGCAGGCAGGCATGATATATGGTGTAAAAACCTGGCTCTCAACATTGGGGACTGTGTATCCCTCGTGACTCGGAGATCACGTTAATGTCGATTCCGTCTCAATTTGGGACGTAAAAGAACCACTGAGGACGACAAGCACCCTGGCAGTGACCATCCTCAGTGCCAGCATATAATCGTCGGTTTGGCGATAATGTTCTGAAAAAGACTGACCAGTTGAATGAGACCTCATAAGACCATTACATTATAACCACAGTAATACAGACTAGTCAGTTAATGGAACGTTGCCGAGCGCTGGAAACAACTAAAACTAGAACTGGTGCTCGCAGTGATGAAAGAGAAGATGGGTCTGACAAAAGGATTTGGAACGAAGCCACCCGATTGGGCCCAAACAGGGTCGCCCAAGAAAACGTGCGATCATCATTCGATTCAGGAGCGAGGTGATCCGTGGTGAAGTGTTCCGCGCCAGCAGCACAACAGGCAACACTCTGACGAACCAATATACGTCAATAACGACCTAATGGCGAAGCGAGCTGCACTGGCCTTTCAGACGCGAACTCTGAAACGTCAGACAACGACAGTGGACTGCTGGACGTAGGCGGCACGAGTCCTCGTGAAAACCAATGCCGGTTTGATTAAACAGATCTACTCCGTGAAACACCGTAACCGGTTAGCGCAACCGAAGACGGGGCTGATGCCGCCACCCCCTGACACTCGTCATCATCAACAACAGACACTGTCCTGTCAAATATGTTGAATATTAATGCAAATTATATTCAGTATTTTGTTCTTCTTGTATTGTAATTATGTTATACTATTCACAAAGTGAAAAGTTCAGTTATTTTTGTACGATGCCATCAGATATATTATTTTTCATTTTTCCTAATTGTTTTCTGCATACTAGATAGCCGGCTAGCAGAAGTCTATTATTTTAGAAAAAATATTCATGACATTTTCGACATATGTGATCGATGTTCATTTATTCAAAGTTTTTCTTATTTTTATTTATTCCTTTCTTGTTAACAATAATTCTCACACCGATAACCATATGCATAATTATGTTGGACTTAAAATGTATCATAATTGCATACAACTTGTACTTAAATGTAAGTACCGGTGTATATATATATATATATATTAGTTCAGTTGTTATTGTTATAAAGAAACACTTATTTATTAAAACTACTTTGCAATGCCAATTTGATGCATTTAACTTATTTTATAAGAGCTGTCTTTAACATTTTTGGCTGCGACTCAAATTCGACTCGCGGGACTAACCTTGGAACTCATGCCTTCAATCAATTAACTTGTTATAAAATAAATAAATAAAAAGGCATAACATAAATAAATTATAAATCAACTACAAAAACATTGCTTCATATTACATCACACGGCGTTTCCAATACATGCAACATCTACTTATCTTTTTAATATTGCATATACTTCTTAGCAATTCCATCCATCTGTTGGACTGTTGCTCACCGGGCAGGTGCTCACCAAGGAAATGAAAAAGCGGACTTGCTCACCCTTTCAAAAAAGCGGACAGTTGCTCACCCTGTTTACAAAAAAACCAACAAGAAGGAACTGTGGAGACAGGGTTTATTGAGGGAACACTTACAATTCCATGAAAACGTATTTCCACTTACAATGTGTTCTAATTGCAACATTTACAAACACACATGGATTAAATAAAACTTGTGTATAGAGTACATGAGTCGGTTGACATTATTTTTAATAATAATAAAATAACTTATATTGCGCCTAAATCCTTGGAAACCAAGCTCAGAGGCATATCACGACAATAGGATTGGTCAATCACAAAATCCATAAGCAGTATTACAATTGTCAACAGATGGATCAAGGCCCTAGAGGGCTATGGTGGATAAGCAAGGTTGTAAAGATAAGTTTTTAAATGACGACGAAATTTTGCAATATTTTCAACTGATCTAACACTAAGAGGGAGCATATTCCAAAGAGTTGGTGCAGCAACAGAAAAAGCCCTAGTTCCAATGTTAGTGTTGACTCTAGGAACAAAAAGTAGGTCAGAACTAGATGATCGAAGCTGGATAGGTTTTCTTACAGGAGTAAGCAGTGAATACAAATGAGATGGTTGCTTACTGGACAGTGTCTGGTACGGACACGTTGAAGTTTTGTAATATCCTTGCTAGCGATATTATAAAGATGGGAATTGCAATAGTCGAGTATGTTGTTAATAAGCGCTGTTGCAATAGTTTTAACAACAGAAAATGACATATATACCGGCGAATACGGCGAAGATCACTAATATTATAAAAACAGCAGCGACACGTTGGAGATATGTGTTGTCAGAAATTGAAGTTACCATCAAAGACCAC
Source organism: Paraescarpia echinospica (assembly GCA_020002185.1). NCBI lineage: Eukaryota > Metazoa > Annelida > Polychaeta > Sabellida > Siboglinidae > Paraescarpia > Paraescarpia echinospica. The sequence goes on along the minus strand of CM034533.1, from coordinate 71,842,247 downwards.
TCCCAGATTCCGCACCGAGGTTGCTGGCGTGATGTGCCGATTCAAAATACGCGTAGGGAAAAAACATCAAGTTTACTACGCTGCATTGGAGTACCAATGATTATAAATTCAGTTTTATTTGCATTTAATTTCAATTTACTGTCAGTCATCCAGTTGAAGATATCTTGGAGGCAATCACTAAGTTTGTTAAGGGAGCGATGTGTAGCTAACGAAATGTAGATCTGAGTATCATCAGCATAAAGATGATGATCCAATTAAAGTTTTTGTATGACAGAGCTTTGTGGCGTGGTGTAAAACGCAAAGGCCCAAGAACATAACCCCCGGGGAACGCCAAATAAAATTGGCAGTACAGCCGAAAAACAGTTCCCAATATTTACGGTTTGGTACATATCAGTTAGGTATGAAGAAATCTAGCTTAGAGCTGTGCCAGATATGCCGTACCACTTTAAAAAGCGTTCAATGAAAATGTTGTGATCAATCGTGTCAAAAACGGCAGAAACATCTAGCAAGGTCAGTGCAGTCACGTTACCATTATTAATGTTTAAGTTAATGTCATTGTAAACCCTTAAGAGCGCAGTCTCTGTTGAATGAAACTGCCTATATGCTGATTGTGACACATTAGTTAAGACATTTGTGCCAATGTTAGACCTTAGACGACTTGCTACAACCTTTTCTAGTATTTTGGAAGTAAAGCTGAGGTTATAAATAGGTATATAACTGCTTAGGTTTTGTTTAGGCAGAGATGACTTCTTCAGAAGTGGTGTGACATAGGCGTATTTGAAATCAACAGTAAAACAGCCAGAGCAAAGTGATGCATCTGATTTTTAATAATTGTTATAGGTCCAATTAATGTATCAAGACAAGCTTTTAGCAGTATTGTTGAAAATGGGTCAAGTTCACAAGACGTATTTGTGGGGGACTATAATTATTTTCCTAACTTCATCAACTGTTGCAGGTTCAAATGATACAAGTAGAGAATTTACTTGTGGAAAGTCCACACTGACATTACTTAAAGTATGGCCTGTGAAAGCAGAACAAATAATTATTATTTTATTCTTAACGTGACTAAAGAACAAGTCACATAATTAATACACGATCAAGTAGCGATGGAGCATGCCGTCAGCAGTTCCATAACTGACGCGGATTATCAGAATTATTTATAACCATATTTGTATAATAATCTGATTTAGCCATGACCATTTTGTCTGTTATAGAGGTGACATTGCTTAGACTAGCGCGACCTGTCTAAAGGCGAGCGTGATTTGCGCCATACACGCTCTAAATAATGACGATGCCTTTTAGATAATATAATTTCGGAAGTCATCCATGGAGCCGATGGTCTTTCTGACACACATTTGGATTTCATAGGTGCATGTTTGTTTAGTAATGCATTGAGTATTGACAGTACAGTTTACATAAGTCAGATATATGTTCTTTTGGATCTGTGATAAGTTAAGGTTTAAGGATATCAGCCATTAAAGCTGTAATGTCAATCATGTGAATGGCTCTGTAAGACACATTGTGTTTCGACTCTAATAGAGTTATAGAAACGTTAACATTATCAATGACAGTATGGTGGTCTGATAACCCATCTGAAACTGTATTATTACAAGTTGAACGGGTTATCAAGAGGTCAAGCCAATGGCCTTGTATGTGTCGAAAAGGTAACATGTTGTTTCAAATCAAAGGAATCCAGTATAATTTATTTTTTTATCATCAAACGTAGTGAATGGTTGCCAGATTTTCCAACAGATCCAGAGTCTCCAAAAGAAGTTGTTGGGTGTCCTGGAGGGCGATAGACACAAAGTATGTGGAGAAAGAAGAATCTGAAAGTTCAGCACAGATGGACTCAAAACTGGAGTATTCAGGGTTGGAATGTAATTTAACTTTGAACTGTTAGCTATAGTAGCAATCCAACACCACCACCACGTTCGACTAAACATGATCGATGGTGAAAGGTATAACCAGGGAGAGACACGTCAGCAATGCATGCAGATGTATTATGTGGTCTAAAGACAGGTCTCAGTTACAGCAAGTATGTCTATTCTCTTTGAAATTAATAAATCACAAAGTGAGGCGGTCTTATCTCGAACAGATCGAACGTTTGTAGTGACCACCCGAATGCTTCGTCTAACAGCTGGCCCAGGATTCAGACTTACGTATCTTACTAGTAATAGAATTACTGCTAATTCCAATGTTGGCGTAGAGCGGGTGATCAGCAATAACTTTATATTATAATAAAGACATGGCAAGCTATGCAAAATTGAAATAGAATTATGCATCCTAGTGTGATTAGGAAAAAGCACATTAAAATGAATAGACGTAAACTGTTTGCATAAAACAAAATATGTATCCCTTACGGCAACATAGCAGGATAAACAGAAAACACCCCAAATGAATAATGGTGACATAATTATGTCTGGTTATTATCATATTCAGTAGACAAAATTATATTAATTTAAACGGATTGCATTTTGTTTTACAAGATTCGCAAGTTTACGGTCGGCAATAATGGAGAACCACAACCGGAAGAGCCCAGCGACTGTAGTTGTAATCCGTGTTCTTGAGAATTAACTGAAGCTCACTCGATTTTTTTTTCATTGGTTGATTTCAGGGAAAGAGAGACTTAATACGCCTGAACCATCCTATTATTAACTATAACTTGGCCAAAATGCACTTAATGTACACAACATAAATTTACACAAAGTTACGACGCGACAGTAATAGGCAAGCCAAATTGAAATGAATTTTTGTAAGGGTGAGTCACCATCCACTTTTCCATTTTCTTGGTGAGCAACTATCCGTAATTCATCTAGACCAGGTGACCAATACCTAACGTCGTTGGACATCAATGTTATGGACTGAAATTCAGACAGAAGAACTATTGGTCTTATTGAGTAGTAGACAGCAAAGCCCTGATGCAAATGAAATAAGCACATCTGCTTATTTAATATTTATTACAAAAATGTACAAACACCAAGCAGGCGAGACTACAGACGTCATAACAAAGTGAAAGGTGTCAATGGGCACCCTAACAGACACACTTGTCAATTTCATCGATTACATATGGCTATGGAGTAAACAGCTCTGCTTTAACACGACGACATCACACGGCAGTGGCGGGCGCTGTCTAGATCCGGTCCGTTGGCATGCGAACGTCATCGATCTTGAGGATCATGCGCACGACTTGCGTGGCCAACATTATCTGCTGCTTCTTCGACAGCAGCGTCTCGATGACGTGTTGCTCCTTCATGTCTGAAACCACACATGTCAAACACTTTACGTTGCTGCATGTAGACACGTAAAACATGTTAACAAAAAGCTATACCAACACACTCGCTGAAGGGATCATCTCAGAACGTCGATGTCCGATAACAGACAGAATTACTTTCATTTGAGGGGGGTTTCAGAGGCAGTTTCATCTGGCGTCAGACATCAGTATTTTATGTTTCGGATCGATGCTGTTAATATATTGATAATGTTTAATGTTCCACTTTTAGAATAGTACAGACGACAGATTCAGCCTGACCAAGCCTTCCCAGCGGAGTTTTATTTTGCACAACGCTACAATTGTCAAAGCACAAATATCAGCTGTGACAAGGGTCTGATGTCATGCGTCACACTGCAATTATCTAAATTCAAATACAAAATTGCACCCTGTCTCTGGTCAACAAATATCAAGACACCAAGGTGATAGGATTATACGGCTACATACTCTGTCATTTAGCAAGAATCTTGTAGTCAGTCATAAATATACAGTAGTTCATACAATTTGGGAAAATTTACTAACAAGGAGTTGGGAACAAATGACAAGAGTTTAATGTTCCACTTTTAGAATAGTACAGACAACAGATTCAGTCTGACCAAGCCTTCCCAGCAGAGTTTTATTTTGCACAATGCTACAATTGTCAAAGCACAAATATCAGCTGTGACAAGGGTCTGATGTCATGCGACTGTCACACTGCAATTATCTAAATTCAAATACAAAATTGCACCATGTCTCTGGTCAACAGAAGTCAAGACACCAAGGTGATAGGATTATACGGCTACATACACTGTCATTTAGCAAGAATCTGGTAGTGTCATAAATATACAGTAGTTCATACGATTTGGGAAAATTTACTAACAAGGAGTTGGGAACAAATGACAAGTTTTTAATGTTCCACTTTTAGAATAGTACAGACGACAGATTCAGTCTGACCAAGCCTTCCCAGCAGAGTTTTATTTTGCACAACGCTACAATTGTCAAAGCACAAATATCAGCTGTGACAAGGGTCTGATGTCATGCGTCTGTCACAAAGCAATTATCTAAATTCAAATACAAAATTGCACCCTGTCCCTGGTCAACAGGTTAGATATCACGACACCAAGGTGATAGGATTACACGGCTACATACACTGTCATTTAGCAAGAATCTGGCAGTCAGTCATAGATATACAGTAGTTCATACGATTTGGGAGTTTACTAGGCAAGAGCAATTTCTTTTTAGGTAATGTTTAATCATGGAGATAAGATGTAAATTTACAAATCTAACAAGGAGTTGGGAACAAATGACAATTTTTTAATGTTCCACTTTTAGAATAGTACAGACGACAGATTCAGTCTGACCAAGCCTTCCCAGCGGAGTTTTATTTTGCACAACGCTACAATTGTCAAAGCACAAATATCAGCTGTGACAAGGGTCTGATGTCATGCGTCTGTCATACTGCAATTATCTAAATTCAAATAAAAAATTGCACCCTGTCCCTGGTCAACAGGTTAGATATCAAGACACCAAGGTGATAGGATTATACGGCTACATACACTGTCATTTAGCAAGAATCTGGCAGTCAGTCATAGATATACAGTAGTTCATACGATTTGGGAAAATTTACTAACAAGGAGTTGGGAACAAATGACAAGAGTTTAATGTTCCACTTTTAGAATAGTACAGACGACAGATTCAGTCTGACCAAGCCTTCCCAGCGGAGTTTTATTTTGCACAACGCTACAATTGTCAAAGCACAAATATCAGCTGTGACAAGGGTCTGATGTCATGCATCTGTCATACTGCAATTATCTAAATTCAAATAAAAAATTGCACCCTGTCCCTGGTCAACAGGTTAGATATCAAGACACCAAGGTGATAGGATTATACGGCTACATACACTGTCATTTAGCAAGAATCTGGCAGTCAGTCATAGATATACAGTAGTTCATACGATTTGGGAAAATTTACTAACAAGGAGTTGGGAACAAATGACAAGAGTTTAATGTTCCACTTTTAGAATAGTACAGACGACAGATTCAGTCTGACCAAGCCTTCCCAACGAAGTTTTATTTTGCACAACGCTACAATTGTCAAAGCACAAATATCAGCTGTGACAAGGGTCTGATGTCATGCATCTGTCACACTGCAATTATCTAAATAAATTGCATCCTGTCTCTGGTCAACAAATATCAAGACACCAAGGTGATAGGATTACACGGCTATATACACTGTAATTTAGCAAGAATCTGGCAGTCAGTCATAGATATACAGTAGTTCATACGATTTGGGAAAATTTACTAACAAGGAGTTGGGAACAAATGACAAGAGTTTAATGTTCCACTTTTAGAATAGTACAGACGACAGATTCAGTCTGACCAAGCCTTCCCAGCGGAGTTTTATTTTGCACAACGCTACAATTGTCAAAGCACAAATATCAGCTGTGACAAGGGTCTGATGTCATGCGTCTGTCATACTGCAATTATCTAAATTCAAATAAAAAATTGCACCCTGTCCCTGGTCAACAGGTTAGATATCAAGACACCAAGGTGATAGGATTATACGGCTACATACACTGTCATTTAGCAAGAATCTGGCAGTCAGTCATAGATATACAGTAGTTCATACGATTTGGGAAAATTTACTAACAAGGAGTTGGGAACAAATGACAAGAGTTTAATGTTCCACTTTTAGAATAGTACAGACGACAGATTCAGTCTGACCAAGCCTGCCCAGCAAAGTTTTATTTTGCACAACGCTACAATTGTCAAAGCACAAATATCAGCTGTGACAAGGGTCTGATGTCATGCATCTGTCACACTGCAATTTTCTAAATAAATTGCATCCTGTCTCTGGTCAACAAATATCAAGACACCAAGGTGATAGGATTACACGGCTATATACACTGTAATTTAGCAAGAATCTGGCAGTCAGTCATAGATATACAGTAGTTCATACGATTTGGGAAAATTTACTAACAAGGAGTTGGGAACAAATGACAAGAGTTTAATGTTCCACTTTTAGAATAGTACAGACGACAGATTCAGTCTGACCAAGCCTTCCCAGCGGAGTTTTATTTTGCACAACGCTACAATTGTCAAAGCACAAATATCAGCTGTGACAAGGGTCTGATGTCATGCATCTGTCATACTGCAATTATCTAAATTCAAATAAAAAATTGCACCCTGTCCCTGGTCAACAGGTTAGATATCAAGACACCAAGGTGATAGGATTATACGGCTACATACACTGTCATTTAGCAAGAATCTGGCAGTCAGTCATAGATATACAGTAGTTCATACGATTTGGGAAAATTTACTAACAAGGAGTTGGGAACAAATGACAAGAGTTTAATGTTCCACTTTTAGAATAGTACAGACGACAGATTCAGTCTGACCAAGCCTTCCCAACGAAGTTTTATTTTGCACAACGCTACAATTGTCAAAGCACAAATATCAGCTGTGACAAGGGTCTGATGTCATGCATCTGTCACACTGCAATTATCTAAATAAATTGCATCCTGTCTCTGGTCAACAAATATCAAGACACCAAGGTGATAGGATTACACGGCTATATACACTGTAATTTAGCAAGAATCTGGCAGTCAGTCATAGATATACAGTAGTTCATACGATTTGGGAAAATTTACTAACAAGGAGTTGGGAACAAATGACAAGAGTTTAATGTTCCACTTTTAGAATAGTACAGACGACAGATTCAGTCTGACCAAGCCTTCCCAGCGGAGTTTTATTTTGCACAACGCTACAATTGTCAAAGCACAAATATCAGCTGTGACAAGGGTCTGATGTCATGCGTCTGTCATACTGCAATTATCTAAATTCAAATAAAAAATTGCACCCTGTCCCTGGTCAACAGGTTAGATATCAAGACACCAAGGTGATAGGATTATACGGCTACATACACTGTCATTTAGCAAGAATCTGGCAGTCAGTCATAGATATACAGTAGTTCATACGATTTGGGAACATTTACTAACAAGGAGTTGGGAACAAATGACAAGAGTTTAATGTTCCACTTTTAGAATAGTACAGACGACAGATTCAGTCTGACCAAGCCTTCCCAGCGAAGTTTTATTTTGCACAACGCTACAATTGTCAAAGCACAAATATCAGCTGTGACAAGGGTCTGATGTCATGCATCTGTCACACTGCAATTTTCTAAATAAATTGCATCCTGTCTCTGGTCAACAAATATCAAGACACCAAGGTGATAGGATTACACGGCTATATACACTGTAATTTAGCAAGAATCTGGCAGTCAGTCATAGATATACAGTAGTTCATACGATTTGGGAAAATTTACTAACAAGGAGTTGGGAACAAATGACAAGAGTTTAATGTTCCACTTTTAGAATAGTACAGACGACAGATTCAGTCTGACCAAGCCTTCCCAGCGGAGTTTTATTTTGCACAACGCTACAATTGTCAAAGCACAAATATCAGCTGTGACAAGGGTCTGATGTCATGCGTCTGTCATACTGCAATTATCTAAATTCAAATAAAAAATTGCACCCTGTCCCTGGTCAACAGGTTAGATATCAAGACACCAAGGTGATAGGATTATACGGCTACATACACTGTCATTTAGCAAGAATCTGGCAGTCAGTCATAGATATACAGTAGTTCATACGATTTGGGAAAATTTACTAACAAGGAGTTGGGAACAAATGACAAGAGTTTAATGTTCCACTTTTAGAATAGTACAGACGACAGATTCAGTCTGACCAAGCCTTCCCAGCGAAGTTTTATTTTGCACAACGCTACAATTGTCAAAGCACAAATATCAGCTGTGACAAGGGTCTGATGTCATGCATCTGTCACACTGCAATTATCTAAATAAATTGCATCCTGTCTCTGGTCAACAAATATCAAGACACCAAGGTGATAGGATTACACGGCTATATACACTGTAATTTAGCAAGAATCTGGCAGTCAGTCATAGATATACAGTAGTTCATACGATTTGGGAAAATTTACTAACAAGGAGTTGGGAACAAATGACAAGAGTTTAATGTTCCACTTTTAGAATAGTACAGACGACAGATTCAGTCTGACCAAGCCTTCCCAGCGGAGTTTTATTTTGCACAACGCTACAATTGTCAAAGCACAAATATCAGCTGTGACAAGGGTCTGATGTCATGCGTCTGTCATACTGCAATTATCTAAATTCAAATAAAAAATTGCACCCTGTCCCTGGTCAACAGGTTAGATATCAAGACACCAAGGTGATAGGATTATACGGCTACATACACTGTCATTTAGCAAGAATCTGGCAGTCAGTCATAGATATACAGTAGTTCATACGATTTGGGAAAATTTACTAACAAGGAGTTGGGAACAAATGACAAGAGTTTAATGTTCCACTTTTAGAATAGTACAGACGACAGATTCAGTCTGACCAAGCCTTCCCAGCGAAGTTTTATTTTGCACAACGCTACAATTGTCAAAGCACAAATATCAGCTGTGACAAGGGTCTGATGTCATGCATCTGTCACACTGCAATTATCTAAATAAATTGCATCCTGTCTCTGGTCAACAAATATCAAGACACCAAGGTGATAGGATTACACGGCTATATACACTGTAATTTAGCAAGAATCTGGCAGTCAGTCATAGATATACAGTAGTTCATACGATTTGTGAAAATTTACTAGGCAAGAGCATTTTCTTTTTAGGCAATGTTTAATCATGGAAATAAGATGTAACTTTACAAATCTAACAAGGAGTTGGGAACAAATGACAAGAGTTTAATGTTCCACTTTTAGAATAGTACAGATGACAGATTCAGTCTGACCAAGCCTTCCCGGCAGAGTTATTTTGCACGACTCTACAATTGTCAAAACAGAAAATATAAGCTCTGACAAGGGTCTGATGTCATGCTATTAATGCTGTCATGATTAAATACAATGAACTATTGAAGTACAAGCCTAGCTAGATCATAACAAACATGTCAGTGTGAGAGTATGATGTCACATAGGTAACTAACTATAAAAAAGACAGACAGCCACCACGCCAACGGCTTAGCCAGAGAAGACTGGCAGATGACTGGCCAAGACAGGTAATTGCAACTGATAGACAGGTGGAATTTAGCTGACCACTAGATTAAATAATCGTTCCAAGTTTACATCCCACATTAATGACTGTTATTAGCACAACCGGCAGTGAAACCAATCAAATGGATCAGTATTAATTAAATAAATGGTTCATATGATACTAGTGTCATTGAAAAACTAGAGGCAAAAAATGGCTGCGATTAACATAAATGGCCTTGGAAGCCATTCACGTGCTAAAAGGAACATTTTGTTTAATTCAAGACTGGACAAAAAAATTTTCTGGCTAAGGGCCTGACACAGGGTAGTGATAAAACTGATCCATCGGCTGCTGGTTTAGTTTCATTCAATATTCTATGTAACATCTGCTTGGAACACACAACCACAACTGCCACGTAGAGCAAATAAACATCACTGACCACTTCCCCTTCAGATATCGGTGTCAATGTCCACATATGGCAGTCGACTGGTAGACCCATACATTCATCAAATATTAACCAGCATATTAATAACACGGAACAATGATTTATAGGCCCGGTGCAACAACTACAAAAATAACCACATCTTATCACACTTCCATTACGAAATTAATATAAATAATTAATGAAAACTGCAGATGTTCACGGGTTGCGAACAGCTGAAGTCAAAACAGGACTCTGATTTATGTGCAGCCGACTCGACTCGAAGTTGGGTCAACCCTAAGTTACCTTGGCACACAGCTGGAGTAAATTTACCAGACCGTCTGAAATATAACCTCAGTAGAGCCACTGAGTGTCGACATATGGGTAGGCCCAGCAGACTGCTTGACACAAAACCGGGATCCGAGTTTATATCACTCCTACTCACAATAGTACTCTGTTCTAATTATCACTTCATATAAACCGTGCTTTATTACAGTGTTAAAAAGCTTTCTACTGGGTGCACTGTATATCTGAACACAGATGATTCTTTAGTGTTTCACTGTCCGAATAGTGCATGGCTCAAGAATGGTGGCCAGACTAAGCATACACAATGGGTTTTAATCTCGCATGATCCTACAGTTGTCAAAGCACAAATAGAAGCAGTGACAATGGTCTGTTGTCAGGCGTCTGTCAACAAACGTCTAATGTATACTGTAACTGTTGTACCTACCACCCTCCTGCTCTCAGCCATAGTCAAAGCACTGCAATATTCCTGCATGTCAATGTCATTTTGGTTACATTAATCTGCACGACAGTCAGACATTGTGTCAACTACAGTATAACCGAGACTGAAATGCCAATTCAAAGTGGAGAAAATGTAACTGGGTTTCAAAAATATAGTAGAAGATTACGTTCAAAATCATAACTTTAAAAAGCTGCTCTAAAATATACTATTTTTATCATTAAATATGTCTACATTCAGTTATTTTGATGTAGAATTGATAATTAATATTCAGTAATTTAAGAACTGACATAATATAACTGACCCTAAATCTGTTGAGTTATAATCATAAATCGCCTGGTAGCTTCAATCAACCGAAGCCAACAGGTAAATGCCAGAATCTCACCGTTTGTGCCATTTGCCATGCAGTCGATGCCTAGATGTGCATTCTCTTCCTTCAGCTGGCGAGATTTCACCTCGGCCACGGTCTGAGTGGGAGCCATGCCGGCATTCTCAGCCAGAGCCATCGGTATGCTCTCGAGGGCATCACCAAATGCCCGGACTGCATACTGCTCCAGGGTTGAAATCTGTCCAGGGAAAGACAACATTGCAGACAAAACACACCAACAATTGCGACGTATAAAACAGACTACACATTGTCCCGTAAGAAACACACATTTTCAAATGTTTGGCATAATTAAATACAGAAACTTTGCATGTGATGAAAAAAAATTCTGTAGTGAATGTCAGACATTTGAAAATGTCACTTATGACCTAGTATTTCTCAATGGACGACACTGTCACATCTGGCTGTTCTGGAAACTAGGGAACTTATATGTGTGTGTGTAATTAATTCAACAGACATTTTACCGAGTTACATATGTAGGCACATACAATATGTTCTCAACTTATTGCAGAATTGTTGCACGACCATGACAAACAAACACAAACAACAATTTCAGACACCTGGGAATCTAAACATAGAAATTTTTATAATTACAGACAGTGCAAATTAAATATCTCGCATTGGATTTTAGTGAGACTGAGCACAGGAATTATTATAATCATGGACAGTGTGAAAATGAATATCTCACATTGGATGTTAGCGAGACTGAAGGACAAACCTTGTCTGCACGCTTGCTGACAGCGAGGGCACAGGCTATCTCAGAGGCACCTCCCCCGTAAACGATGCGCGAGTCCTTGACAAGGTTGCGCACCACACACAGGGCATCGTGGAGACTGCGCTTAGCCTCGTCAACAATCTACAACACAGCACAGATGAACTACGGCGTCACCTCGAGTGAAACAAAGTAACGGTAAAGTTAAGTTCTTATACAGTACAGTATACTCCCTGGCACACCTGTTCGATCGAACACCATTTCGATTTCTGTGGGATACATTCAGCCACGCTGCAATTAATGCACAAAGACTATTCGTACACAACTATCCACCACTGTCTATGGCCAGGTACTCATTCATACAGTTGTGTGCACTGGAGCAATGTAGAGTGATCGAACTTGCCCAAGGTTCGACAGAGCAGCACAGGATTCGAACCCGGGTTCTCTCAGTTGAGAGTCCGAAGCTCTAGTCACTGTACTCCACAACATCATCATCTCATTCACTTATCATGTTTATTAACTCTGCAGGTGACCAATGGTAAACTTCTTCTGTCAATTTGGAGCTATTTGTAGGGGTGCTTTAAAAAAATCACAACTTCGCTAATACGTATCGCAAAAATATGATTGAGCTATCATTTTGTTGACAAAAAGACCCTTTATTATTATGCAGTGATGACATTTGCATAACATCAAATAATCATGAAAATATAACTGTTTAAAGTTTATATAAAATAAATGCAAAACAATATTTTTTTCGCCCTACTACTAGCTAATTTCCGAGTGGTTGTATGTGTCAATGTCCAATTAGAGAAATGTAGCCATGTATATAAGCTAATGAGTACAAACAAATTAATCAAATATAAGTAAATAAGTTTTTATATGAATTTTTTTAGGTAGACCCATGTAAAATTTAGACTATTCATCATGAACGTCAGTAGGAGGGTAAAGTAGAAACCCGTTTGCCCAGTGACAAAATAATTATTGTGCGATTGTATGTTCATGCAGGCAGTGTGACAAATGTAGCTGTACATTTCAGCTGCGTGATAATGAAAACTAGACTCAAATATATTCAGAACTTTTAATTTTATTGTATTTTTCGTACCACGTTCAAATACAACCAATACGTCAATAGGCCTCGTAGGCCTACCGTTGCGCGCCGTGGCGCACCTGTCCGATAACATGACGTCTCTATTATCAATTTCCTTACATATCAATAAAGTAAGTAATACCTACAGTTCCTAATTACACACATATATATGTCATCAGGTTAAAGGACATGTTGTATTTGAAGTCTGAATGCATCATATCCTGCGGCGACGGACCGAGTAGGCCGGCCGAATTGGCCCATGTCCGGGTGCAAGACAGCGATGTCCGGCTCGCCAGCAATTTGCATAATATCCACTTCAAAACAGCCCCCAAAGTCTGTAACTGTCTGAACTAGTATAATAACTTGATCCACAAATACTGTCTTGTATTTTGCTGATATATTGCTGTGGATATTTGAAATAATTCAACTTATATAATCAAAGCGAGACAAAAACATGGCGGACTTTCGTCGTGATGGAATGAAACCAGCGTCAACAAGACGTTTTAGAACCATGCGCCGATTGGTTGACCGTTGACGTAAATTTATTTATCCTGACGCAGAGCATAGTAAAATTTGCCATATTTGGGCATCTACTACTACAACATTTTAAAGCTTGGTTGTGATTTGCTATTACTGAATCATGACGCGATACAACTCATTGATAAAAATGCCACAGGAAGAATAATAATTAAGCTTTCCAATGATACCTCACGTTCCCCTGTCAGTTGCTAGTGACGGAAACAATTTTTTTTTGAAAAGAGTGATACTGAATTGGGCCGAAAATCGGCCGGAAGCAGTTTTGCACTGAACGCACGGGCCGAATGGCCACCTGTAGGGTTAATGGGTCAACACAGTGCACTCAGGATAATTCAAACATATGGGAACCGTGGCAATATTTCTAATTATTGGAAGTTCCACTTATCAGGACCGATGTCTTAGCGCCTTATAGCCATGGCCCTGAGAAAAAAGATCAACTTCATTAACAGAAAGTATTTTTTTTTGACAATTTGAATTACGCTCTTTAGATGGCTGCCATGCATGACAGAAAGTCTACAAAATGTTTAAGAAATCATTACGCTACAATAATTTCCAAGTTTCAAGCACAGTGATGACGACATTATGCAATATCACTGCTGTGAACAAAGCTTCTGTATTGCTGTATGTCTGAGGACTCTGCTTTTTGAAAAAGTTCCTTAAATTTTACAACAGATTTTGTTTAATGATAGATTTGTGAAATGTGACCCACCATCCTGTTGGCTCCACGGATGAAGATAGTGACGGCGCGGCTGTCCTTACAGTCCTCAATTACCAACATGCGGTCCTTTGTAGTGCCAAACGAGATCTCACGCACAATGCCAGCGTTACCCAGTTTGTCAGCAGTCAGCTCACTGAACCGTGGCACGATACGACCCCCCGTTGCTATGGCAATCAGCTGCAAGATGAAACAACAGCTACAATAAACATAAATATGTCAATTGCAAAGCACCATGTCTAATTGATTATGCCAGGGCAAATTACTGAATTGATCAACCAATAAACAACATAACATGTGTAGTACAGATGTAGACTCTACACCACAAATGATGCTGTGCAAGTATAATGTGGTGCAACTAAACATTAGTCACTATTACTGAAATAAACTTGTCATTATGATGACACAAATACAAGGTCTTATTACATTTACAACTACATACCTGGTAATCAGATCACGCCCCTATTCAGGTAATTGAAATTAGTCTGAAAAACCATGGTGTGGGGGGAAACAATTCATGCAGATACCACATGAGAGTATAGACTGATGGACATATACTAAACGTTGACAAGGTTGTTCCATAGACCCTGTCATGGACTGACCTCAATCTCAGGTCCTCCGACCCAGCGCACTGCCGGCAGTTTTTTCTGCAGCAACAGATGGTTCGCCTCGTCGTCAAAGCCCCACTGACAGATGACAAGGTTGGCACCTGTGTCTTTCACCTGTCACAAAACATACAGCGTGAAACACAGACAGATGACCAAATCAGTATTCTGCACTGAGGTATTCATCATACTGTGAAGTGTATTGGTAAGAAAATAGGCAGAGAATATGCTCTGTCTGCGGGAAGTCAACTGTTATTTGAAGCACATGATTGTAGTTATGGAAATACCCTGTTGTTGTTTCTAAGAATCTGATTGGAATTCCGAGTCGAGACAAAATGTGGGATGACTAACTAACACAAGAAGACTTGTTACACAGTGACATGACCTGATCAGCTGTCTTTACCTAATACAAGAAACAGTAGGCATCAACGCACATAACTTGACATAGCAATGGTGTAGTTTTGTTTACCTGCTGAACCATGCCCTCAAACTGCTCCTGTTCGTATGCCCGCAGCTTGCGGTAGTCCTCCACGGAGGTGATGTCCAACTTGTGCTTAGTCTTTGGCTTGGGCGGCTCAAACGGACACGTCAGTATGGCAAGCTTGGCATCCTTCACCTCCTGCAACAACCCCAGTCACCCCTTGCAACAACCAAACAATGCAGTTACCTCCTGCAATAACCAAACAACATCAGTCACCTCCTGCAACAACCCCAGTCACTTCTTGCAACAACCAAACAATGTCAGTCACCTCCTGCAACAACCAAATGAACCCAATCACCTACTGCAATAACCAAACAACGTCAGTCACCTCCTGCAACAATCAAACGACCCCAGTCACCTCCTGTAACAACCCATGTCACCTACCTTGTGACAACAACCATTTTATTGACATAGAAGATAATGTAATCAATCATGTCGCATTGATGGGGTCAAATGCGTATTTTTTAAATTTATTTTGTTCTATGCGTGTCCTTCAAATACACAACTTTTATACCAATTCACGTTAGATGTCAAAACAATACTTAAACATCTTAACTTCAACTTCTAATTCATAAATGTTCATATTTATGTGTCTGTATGTGAAATAAATGCTTTATTTGATCACCAGTATTGATGAGAGTTCCTTTGTCTTGCGAACAAATGCAGAAATTAGGCGTTTCACTCCTTAGTTACCGGTACTTTGCCTTACTGGAGGCTGCCATGTTGGATATCAAAATTTAGTTCTTTCTCCCGGCTGCAAGACAGGCTTATCCGCGGCGGGAAACACTCATTAGTATGCAGCCAATCAGCATTAGAACCCAAGCCAATTCTATACGGAAATTTCCTTATATGGCACAATGCTCCGTGGATCCGCATGCTCTCGATTCTGATTGGCCAATGGCCGACCTTCGGACCTCTCCGGCAAGCTACGACATAGCAACAAAGTGAGACAATATGGCGGCCGTTGTTTTAGCTCAGTGATTTTGTCAGTTATTTGTACGCAATTTCTAGCCAAGATGCCGAAGGATCGCGGCGTAAAACAGACTACGATGAGAAAGTATGGATCGAAGAAATCTGCGCGAGAACTACGGAGTAAACCGACCAACATCACCGGTGATAGCGCCGTGGCTAGCGGCAGCGAGGTCACTGTAGAAGGTGACGTCGTGGAACCTGGCGAAATGGACGTTTGTGCTGGAGCTGATGATCAGCATTCTGTTCGCGAACCGTCGATCGCATCCTCGTCACAGACAGATGAGCCTGATGTCGACGAACCTCAACGTCCCGTGACAGACAACAGTTGTCTCTTTGTGCAAGTGGCCTCGTTGAAGAAACTCGTTGAGAACCTTCCGTGTCCGGTTTGCCAGGGCGCTTTAACAGTTGTTGTCATCGACAAAAGGAAGGGCCGAGTGTACCATTTGTGGACATGTCTGCAGTGAGACACTGTCTTCAGGCAGGATTGGTGATCGTGGCAGTCGGTCACCATTTGCCACAACGAGGAGATTGGTGGCAGAAACTATGGACTGTGGTGTTGGATTTTCGGGCCTACATCGGATTTGTTGGTGGATGGATTCACCATGCATCCATCAGAAGACGTATGTGAGACACCAGAAAGAGATAGCCTCAGCAGTGATGGACACAGTGACCACTTGTCTCGATGCCAGTGCTGTTTACGTGAAAGAAGCATATGCCGACCTATCTGGTATCCCTCCAGAGGACGTGAGAGACACCAATGTATCGTACGATGTAACCTGGATGACTCGAGGACACCAGTCCTACTACGGCATTGGCAGTGTCATCGACTTGATCACCGGCCTTGTGATTGACTATGCAGTACTGAGCTTATACTGCCATGGCTGCACCACTGTGGGGGACCACCTGGACAAAAACACTGATGAGTACCGAACGTGGAAGGCAGCCCATGAGTGTAACAAAATCTTTGACGGCACTGCATGTGGTATGGATGCTGCCGTTGCAGAGATCCTGTGGTGCCGCTCGGAACAGAGACACGGCTTCCGTTACGTCACTGTGCTGTCAGACGGCGACGCGAATACGTACAGCCACCTTGTGTCCCTGAATATCTACGGAGACGACTGCCAGGTTACCAAAGAAGAGTGCGTCAACCACGTGTCAAAGAGGCTTGGCAATGCCTTGAGAAAAGTCGCAGCCGAGGGTTGACAAGAAGGTGTTGTCACAGGTGGAAGGGGCTACGGCAAGCTGACAGCTGCTACAATCACGAAACTGACCAAGTACTATGGCAATGCCATACGAAGCCACCGAGATGTTCTGGACGGTATGAGGAACGCAGTGTTTGCCATCTTCCTCCATGCACTGTCGACTGATGATGACCCACATCACGATCGCTGCCCAGCTGGGGCTTCAAGCTGGTGTTTCTATCGGCGCGCTGAACGACCAGGGCCACACAAGGACAACACTGGCACACCCGTCACGTGAAGTAGGTCGCTTCGTGAAGCCTGTTTACGTGCGGCTTGGTGATGAGAACCTCCTCCGTCGATGCCTCAGGGTAAAGACGCAGAACCCAAACGAGAGTCTGCATTCGGTTGTGTGGCGGAAGTGTTTGAAGACGGACTTCCTTGGGAAACTGCGTGTCGAGGCTGGCGCTGCCATCGCTGTCAGTGAATTCAAACAGGGGACGGAGAAGACAGTGACAGAAACAACAGCTGCCCTTGGGTTTCAGCCTGGTGAAGCCCAAGTGAAATTGACACTGTCGAAGGACCGAGAAAAGCTTGCTGCGAAAGGAAGAAAGGCTGATGCGCAAGAGAAGACGAACCATGATTGTCGACGTCTTCAACGGATTCGCCAGCAAGACCTGCTTACCCAGGCTGAGGGTGGGCCTTCCTATGCCTCCGGAGAGTTCTACTTCTAGGGACTCATGAAGAAAACAAACGGCTCTCTTCAGAGCCAACAAAACAAACGGCTCTTTTCAGAGCCAACCACTCTTACAGAAGAGTTTGCTACACCATCATATTGTTGAATGTTTAGTCCAAAAGATGCATTTCCCACATATGAATAGTCAGAACAGGTGTATATACACACATTTGAACAGTCAAACACCACCTGAATAGTAAAAAAATGTGAAAAGATAAACACAAGTTTGTTTTGCTGTTTTCTCAGAATTCTGTTTTTATTCAATACATAAATTTCATGTGGATCTCGTGAGAAAACTGTAAGACATATCAACTCCAAATTTGGAGTAAAAATACTTCAAGACATGCCTTACAAAATGTCAGGAGGGATTCTGTATATCTGTCCATGTTTCCATTTTATCTCCTTGCACATTCAATGCATCCTATCAAAATAATCGGAAATTATGTCTACTTGCCAAAAAAAATATTTTTGATATAAAAAAGTAAAAGAATAAAAAATCCTTCTGACATTTTGTAGATATTTGTATTTATTATTCATGCAGCCTGTTTTTAATGTTGTAGCACAATGTATTGTTTCTGGGGATTTGCATGAAAATTGGTTTAGAATGGATCACTAAAAAAAATGGCAACCATCTGGCCAAAAAAAATTCAACCTGTTATTGCCATCTTAACCCACAAAAATTCAACAGTTCTGTTATTGCCATCTTAACCCACAATGCATCTATTTCCACCAAAGTTCAGTTTTGTTGCAACGTCGTTTCAGTTCTCTATCATTAAAAGTAAAGAAAAAATGTATCCCCAGACACTCCAGGTCAAAAGGTGTTTTTTGGCAAAATTACTCAAAATGGTTTTCTGCCAGATTATGATACATTTGCATGCATACTATCAATAAAGGTCTTCACTTCACAAGTCGCAGATTTGTTGCAACGTCGTTTAGTTATCTTAAAGTCGCTCAGAGCTGATTAGGATTCACCTGTTAGAACTCCATTAGACAAAGTGAATGACATAACTTGTCATTTGGCCAATCACAGAATATTTCTGTGGGATTCCCGCTGTCTCCAATGGTGACATCTTGCGGAGTTTCAACGGACTAGAAATCCAGGCATTCATGTAACATGGTGCCCAAATGGCAACTGAGTTTGGGAGACATGTGGAACTCGGAGAAAAAAAGAAAATGGTAGCTGAACTAAGATGTATTTTGCATTCAATTTTAGCATCCGCCCACAATAAATCAGAATGCTGATGTAGGCCGATGTTGAATTTCTGGTTTATGACGGTGGTAAGAATAAAAACCGTGTAGGCTAATGACAGTACGTCACTAGTCGGCATTTGCATTGAATCCGGACCCTTTTGAAGCCCAAATTAAATACCCAGTTTGTGCTAGTCTGCACCGCTGCGGCTGTGCGTTACCGCACAGCATGTGTAAAATGAGTGATATAGCAGCGTGTTTATATAAACCGGGGTACTATTTACGCATCAAAAGGGCGCTAAGACACAATATTCGTAAACGTAAATATGCCTAGGATAAATCAAGGTGGGTCCGGATTCGACACAAGTGGCGTGCCCACAACGGCACAAGTCTAGTCAACTAATGTTCTGCTGTTTTTAGCAAAATAAGGAATGTGATTCATAAGATATCTTTATGCTAAATATATATTCATATCTCGTAAAAGCCGCCTATTGCCCCAAACCGTGTATACTAGCGTATTATCAATACCTTGTGCTAGGCAATGATACGTTTGTGGATATACTATGTGGATATACTAAACAACTTACACCGTTTTATAAAAAGGACAGTTTGAGAAACGTTCTTGCGATTAAAAGAAACATACTTTTGCGGCATCATGATTACTGACTTTTATCAATCATGATTACTACATTTACAAGTAGTGTAAACATGGTTACATCTTGTTTCATATCTGCCCGTCTATAGTCAAGAGTAAAGGTTAAAATATATGAGAATGCACAATTTTAAGCCAGCTTTAAAAAAATATGTAACTGTAGTTACTTTTTATTCTATTTATTATAATTATAGTGCATTTACCATTTCAGTACGACAGGCCGGTTTTCCGGCCGCACTAGAGCCACATGTTGTGTACGGTTGTCAAGGCGAATAAATTAGCTATTCAGCAGTGGTCATTGTTTATTATCGCTCAATAATAGTTTACGGTGATTTTCACGGTTTTTAATGATGGATTATCAAAATCTTCAGCGGCCACAATGGCGGACCGCATTACTTCAACTAGCGATTTACCACCGTATATTTTGGACAGATTATTTGATAGTTTTATTGAAGAATCTTTGTCGGATGTTGACGATCGACATAATAACGATGTCGGCGAACTTAATATACAACCGAGTTCAGCAACTGCAAAAATGTTGAAATCTTGGTGGCCATCTTGGATTGTTGGTTACCATGACGACGGAATGTAAAATGATATGGCTCATTTTATTCGCTGATTATCATATTTTCCGAAAATAAATAACATTCCTATTCATAAAATGCATTTTTGTTGCTCAAATCTTATCCATTATGCTGCATATACACTGGGAATGCAGTATTCAGTGGTCACAGCTGATCAGGACTGTAGTACTGAAATGGTTAAGATGTTGCAAACCCTGCCTCAGCATGTCAAACGAGTGACAAGAGTTGCCAGGAGTCTGACTATTCTCTAGCACAGTGTCTGACCCATCCAGCCAAGGACGACTGAAGGGAATTCTGCCGTGCCTCTCGAACATACAACCCTCAACCCTCTCGTGGTCAGAACGCCCGAATCAACCCGAGTATGCCTCACGGCCAGAATGCCCGAATCAACCCGAATACAGGGGCACATTTAAACTGGTACTGCGAAACAGTGTCATCCAATAACGGCAATTTATTTCGGCAGTTAGCATATAATAATATTGAAGTTTCAATGGGAAGCGTCAAAAGTGAGAAATGATGGTGATTTCCGTGACTAAATAGCGCCAACCACCACGCGGTTTTGTAGTCGAACGCAGCGACACACAATTTCCGGTCCCTCTTTTACGCCACGCAGTGAATATTTTAATGGTGATTTTCAGCCAATGAGATTAAAGTTTAACATTTGCTGCGGGCATAAACATGGAAGCACCCAGGAATTATTCCAAAACACGCGTCCGCAGGCTATTTCTACGATTAAATGCTAACTTTTGAGCGGTCTATTTTGTTGTAAAGAAGTATTAATGCGCCACGCAACGAAGCGGGTGGTGTTTTTTTAGCTTTGTTGTAATTCTCGACATTGTCATTATGTCGAACTCTAGTAATTCGGACTTTGATGGGATTTTCGAATCGAGTTTATAACGAACGCTGCCATCGAAGGGGAATGTTTTGTACTATGATTACGCATTTTAAATATAACACCAACTTAATAGTTCAGACGGGATGACGGCTATGATCAGAAAGAACGCCATTTTGTATAAAATCTTGAAAATACATCCACTCTGAAAAACTGAAATTATTTCAGTTTTATTTACCATAGACATTTAATTAGTTTTCCATTCTGAAGCATAGTAATTTATGAACATTTCATAAGCAGCATGTAACCGCTAATTATTAATGAAAAATATTTAAAAAAATGAATTGTTGAAAATTATTTAAGTATTTAATTTTTGTCAAACTTTAGCAATTCATATTTGGGTAATAAATTGACATATATGTCACATACTTGGCTAGTTACACCAGGAATTAGTTCTTCAAATGTAGTGAAAATTTTACTTGAGTCGGATCAAAAATTAGTTATTTATTTGCATTCATGCAACCCGAGTATATCACATGATTCACTCACAGCACATTCTCTTGATTTAATACGATTCAATAACAGGCACATATTTGCATTAATCTGGCCTTGAGAGGGTTAAATATCAACACTTATCGTAACAAAAGATAAGCAACATAAGTAGAGAGCTGCCTAGAAATTATATATCAAATTAATTCATGTTATCACATTCCAGCAATACAATAGAAGCACACGAGGTACTGTGTAACGGGCATATAACTTTGAGAAATTGACAAGCTAAATCAGCCATGCTTCAGCTTCATGTAATGTACAGGAGGAATGAAATGAAGTAGTAAAACATTGTTTTATGATCTCTCAGTTCATATGGTGCCAAGGGGTATCGAGGCAGAATCGGTTCTAGGGCATCTAGCTCCCCCAAAAAACAATCAAACTGTGTTAAAAATGGTTCGCTGCATCAATTTCTTCATAACAATGCTTAATATAATTAGATGATGTTAAAAATATGTGTATTTGGGTCACTGGTATATAATCTAAATACATGCGGCGTGATGCTTGAATGTTCCAGTGCTTGAATAGTACAACCTCAAAACTGGCTTGACTAAGCATAAACAATGGAGTTCAATTTTGCGTGACGCCAGTTGTCATAGCACAAACAAGCTGTGACTTATCTGTTGTCATGCATCCGTCACACTGATAATTTATATTTTATTTATGAAATACACTACTAACTGTAATAGAATATTTTTATTTCCTGTTCACTCGCCTATACAAAATTTCACACACGATTAAAGATATATGATACAGCCAGAACCTATAACATTACATCACAAACTGCACTCTGAATACAATCTCAAGAAAACTGCATACATATTTAACTATATAATATATATATATATCAATATTTGGTGAAATTTTAATAGTACTGTTCTAATACAAGAGTGGATGTCAGCAACACGGGGTGGCTGTGGGTGGTGACAAGACACAAACCTTGGGCATCTGTGGATGACTGAAGTCCTTGTTAATGACCACTCCTTTCACCAGCATCGTGTCTTCCAGCGACCCCCCGACTTTGGTCTCAATCTTGATCAGTTCAAAGTCGACATCACGTCGCTTCATGTCAGCCACTGACAGAATGGCATTGACAGCAATCTCGGCCATCTGACGGTGACACTTGTTAACACTGCAATGATGCAGAAAAATTACAAACTCTTCACACATGGCTGATTTGCGCATCAGTTGTAATCATAGTATATTATAGTTATTGCAAACACCGACACAGCCTGTCAAGTGAGACAAGTGTTTACAGGAGTTTGACTATTCTCTGGCACGGTGTCTGACCCATCCAGTCAAGGACGACTGAAGGGAATTCTGCCATGCCTCTTGAAGATACTTTCTAGGGATTCTTCCATACATAATCAAACTAATAATACTTATTCCATAAGCAACTATCACAATCTTCTTAACAAAACGTGTCATTGTGAAAGTTTAGTCAACTATTACACCATGATAATTTTAAATTTTTTTGTTTAAACATAAATAATACTGCAGACTAACACAAATGATGTTAGGCCTTTGGCACTGAAATATCTTTGGTGTATTCAAATAATGTCTTTTTATTGGAACATCTACTACATAATGTGACCCTATCAGATTGAAAATTTATCCAACGATATGAGGAACAGAACAAAGTGACACACAACTTACATTTTAGACCCTAGTGTTGTCATTGCAGTCTGAATGAGTGGCTCCGGCACCTCCAAATCAACTGGGAAGTCGTCTGCAATCTCATCTAGTCGTGCACATGCTGCCTGGGCTGCCATCTCGTAACCATCAGCAACACGAATCGGATGGATACCACGGTCGAGAAGTTGCTCAGCCTGCTCCAGGAGAGCTCCAGCCAGCACTGGAGGAAGCAAGCAAATACTGTCCACTATTCACAGAAAACATACATTAGTAATGCACCATATATCCAGGTTAAAACCTGGTCATAGACGCTAACATGAATCTTGATATTTGGACAGTGACCATGAATTACCCATTTCTTAGAATAAAAATAATCACTAGTAATGCACAACTATCACAATTCCTCCCCAGAAGTTCAACGACATCAAAATTGTTATAGCGCAATGCGGAATTGCTTACAAATTCTGGTGACATTTCCGATTTTGAGTTCCAATACATAAAAAGCTGCCCACTCCTTTGAGGAGCTACACAAACACTTGGGATGGATGAACTAAAGACACCAACCAACTACGCCTGTGGTGCCATCGCCTATCTCATCATCCTGGGACTTGGACAGCTGTACAAGTAGACGGGCAATCTGATGTTCGACGTCCATCTGCTGCAGGATGGTGGCGCCATCATTTGTTACCATCACTTCACCATCAGGCGACACAAGCATCTTATCAAGGCCCTTGGGGCCCAGGGACGTCCGTAGGATTCCAGCCACTGATTTAGCAGCAAGGATGTGTGACTGAAACAGATACAAAATTTGCATACATTTTTGTACTGTGTTTGGCACTGGTTGCACAACTCACTATTCATTGTTTAAAAAAATCACACTAACATCAGTAAATATTTTATTTTTCCAACATAATACATGCTTGGGTGTTGCATATTATAAAAATGTTCGGTGGCAAAATTAAACCAAGAAGTATATAGAGAATAACCTCTGAGAACATCTTCTGATGGTGTGACCTAATTGTGACAGTGATAAGCATGCAAGTATGTTGTCACTGAAGCAGTCATCTAGCCTTTGATTTTGTGAAACAATACATGCCATTTTTATTTATGCCCCAGGAAGCTATTAATGATGCGAATAAGTCTCTATGTAATCAAACGTATTTCAATAATCATGGCAAATATAGTTTTTGGTTTGTTGCAAACCATGCCTCGGCGTGTCAAGCGAGTGACAAGAGTTGACAGGAGTCTGACTATTCTCTGGCACAGTGTCTGACCCGTCCAGCCAAGGACGACTGAAGGGAATTCTGCCGTGCATACATGCTCCTTTAACTTTAAGGGGGCACTTGGGTCAAATCCGGACCCATCTCGATTTTATTGTTATAACTACATTTTTTAGTCAGTTTCAATCGAAGTATTTTCAATTTCAGAAAAAGGAAAATCCGTTTCAAACTAATTGTTTAAAAAAAAATTATGCATTTTTTTGGTCAAATGATGCATTTTCCATTTTAAAATGGCTTACTGACTAAACAAGCCCATTTCCGTTGAGAAAAGAAATATATTATTTAAAAGTTAACTTTGTAAAATAATACATTCTGTGAAATGTCTAAAATATCATAATGTTATGACCTCTGCATCTAAATAATACTGTTTTACGGTGTGGCTAACTTTTCTAACAACATCAAGACCACGCTAACAACCATACAAAAACAATTTAGATAATAAAATAATTCCTGTCATACGATTACATATAAATGACTGGTTGTTTCTAATGCAGCAGTGCTTAATATAAAAGTTAGTAAATGTAAATTATACAAGCAGTCGTATTAACAATTATACATATTCAAATCACTGTTGTTTCACTAATAATTTTGTTTAACCATTAAATTTTTAGTTAGCGCTATTTATAACGCCATCCAACGGAATTTTTTAGAACTATGAAACGCTGAATTAGCAGCAAGGATGTGTGACTGAAACAGATGCACAATAATTTTCATAAAATTGTTTACAGTGGTTGCACAACTCACTATACATTGTTTTAAGAATCACACTAACACCAGTAAATATTTTATTTTTCCAACATAATACATGTTTGGGTGTTGCATATTATAAAAATGTTCTGTGGCAAAATTAAAACAAGAAGTATATAGAGAATAACCACTGAGAACATCTTCTGATGGTGTGACCTAATTGTGACAGTGATAAGCATGCAAGTATGTTGTCACTGAAGCAGTCATCTAGCCTTTGATTTTGTGAAACAATACATGCCATTTTTATTTATGAACCAGGATGCTATTAATGATGCGATTAATGACGCAAATAAGTCTATGTAATCAAATGGATTTCAATAATCATGGCAAATATAGTTTTTGGTTTGTTGCAAACCATGCCTCGGCGTGTCAAGTGAGTGACAAGAGTTGACAGGAGTCTGACTATTCTCTGGCACAGTGTCTGACCCATCTAGCCACGGATGACTGAAGGGAATTCTGCCGTGCATACATGCTCCTTTAACTTTAAGGGGGCACTTGGGTCAAATCCGGACCCATCTCGATTTTGTTGTTATAACTACATTGTTGTTTAAATTTGACACATCAGTTGGTAAATTAATTCATTCAACATCATAACAGGCATATTTATATTACAAAAATATTGCGTCTTTGTGCACTTTGAAACTCACATAGCGATTCGGTTTGCGCCAGTCTGCACCACTGCAGTCGTGCGTTACAGCATCGCGCGTGTAAAATGAGCAATATAGCAGCATGTGTTGATGCAAAACGGGGTGGTATTTATGCCTCAAAAGTGCGCTAACGCTAAAACGTAATATTTTTAAAGGGAATAAAAACATCTATTGCTCGAATTCATGTTATATTACATCCTGCTATCTATTTCAACGTCCACCAAGCCAAAAAATTAAATGAATTAGAAATTCCACATTTTATGGTGTGCATCCGGACATTTTTGAATATGCATATTTTTGTCGCGCGTTTCGGGATGCCGAGATGTGACGTCACTTATGACTCAAACTTGCATCAGGCCGACCCTTTCCATGCATTCAGAGCATGTTTACAAGTATAGCTTTTGGGTCGAAACGAGCGTCAGAACGAGTTATTGTGCAATATTCCGACGTAATACAAACACTAGTCATCATAGAGGAACAAGCAGTTATCTTACGGTTCCACATGAATCGAATTTTATTCAAAACAACGAATGCGAATGGGCCTACAAGTCGACTAGGTTTCGCCGAGCTTGGGCTCGTTTTCAGAATAATTATATCGAATGCAACCAACGGGAGATAATCTACACCAATAAACATACATAGCAAACATACATTGTATCCAGCTACATAAAGTAACGTGTATAATCTCATAATATCACTAGAATATCGATATATGACGGAGTTGTACAATTTATCATAACAACTTAAATCAGTCAGATAGTTTCCGTTGGTCCCGCTAGCTCAGTGGGTAGGCGCGTTGGTTACTTGTTGTTTATTTTACAATCGGGCGACGCCGGTTCAATCCTGACAGCATGCAAACCTTTGATTTTCTATACACTTTTTTTGTTTATGTTTTCACCAAGTAATATAAACAAAATAATTTTATACTATAATGCACTGTTTGTAAATAATTTTTATAGTAACTATTTATTCGCCACAAAAATGAAAATATGGTCATTATATAACGATGTTTCTAAATTTTATTTATCCAAACAAATATAATGTAATGGTTATATAATTTATTAATTGTAAATATATTGTAATTATATATGTGAAAACAGATTGAGATCTGTCTGGATAAATACAATTTAGAAACATCGTTATATATAATGACCATATTTTAATTTTTGTGGCGAATAAATAATTACTACAAAAATATTTACAAACAGTGTATTATAGTATAAAATGATTTTGTTTATATTACTTGGTGAAAACGTAAAAAAAAAAAGTGTAAAGAAAATCAAAGGTTTGCATGCTGTCAGGATTGAACTGGCGTCGCCCGATTGTAAAATAAACAAGTAACCAACGCGCCTACCCACTGAGCTAGCGTGACCAACGGAAACTATCTGACTGATTTAAGTTATTATGATAAATTGTACAACTCCTTCATATATCGATATTCTAGTGCTATTATGAGATTATACACGTTACTTTATGTAGCTGGATACAATATATGTTTGCTAAGTATGTTTATTGGTGTAGATTATCTCCCGTTGGTTGCATTCGATATAATTATTCTGAAAACGAGCCCAAGCTCGGCGAAACCTAGTCGACGTCTTGTAGGCCCATTCGCATTCGTTGTTTTGAATAAAATTTTATTCATGTGGAACCGTAAGATAAATGTTTGTTCCTCTATGATGACTAGTGTTTGTATTATGTCGGAATATTGCACAATAACTCGTTCTGACGCTCGTTTCGACCCAAAAGCTATCCTTGTAAACATGCTCCGAATGCATGGAAAGGGTCGGCCTGATGCGAGTGTGTGTCATAAGTGACGTCACGATACCGCGTGATCGTCTAGCTCATTAAAATTTCATTTTCCGCGGGAATCGCTTCACAGACGAGCTTAAAATCGAATTTATGTTACAAATGTATTTTTCTGTATTTGTTTAATGTTGTCAAATGTTACATACAATGTTAAACTTTGTGTACACATGGAAAAAGGATTTTAGCTAATGCCTTATTTTTATTTCCTTTAAACATAAATGTCTGGGATAATGATGAATGATGGAACTAATGCATTGAGATAACAAACTTAGGCAAAACTGAAGTTACAGCGAAACCGAGATGGGTCCGGATACGGGTTCTTTTACTTAACTGGCCTATATTATTAGGACCTTATGAAAACGGTTTTACCTGCTTTTTTTGATATGTATGTGTTCGTAATTTAATTCTTAATCACTTCCGGTACAAAGAGGTCACATATTAATTTTTTAATTGTCTTTTAGAGCAATTTAATCCCGTCAAGTTGATCGATGTAAACCCGGTGCCATACCGGGGCATGTACATGCGAATTGAGAGCATCCCGGGGACATCAAAACCGCGAAGGCGACTTTCTTGCGATTTTGCGGACATGTCCCCGACCTCAAATAATATCAGATAAACATTTTTAATTATGATTTTTGTTTTTATAAATGGTTAAATCAACAAGATTCATTCTCTCCGCTTTTTCTCAGACTTTCGCAAGACGTGCGATGGAAGTAAATTCCCATAAGAAACATTACAAATAGTAAAAAAATTGCGTTAAAGTAATGAAATAAAAATCGATATTATTTGAGGTCAGGGACATGTCCGCAAAATCGCTAGAAAGTCGCCTTCGCGGTTTTGATGCCCCCGGGATGCTCTCAATTCGCATGTACATGCCCCGGTATGGCACCGGGTTTACATCGATCGACTCGACGGGATTAAATTGCTCTAAAAGACAATAAAAAAAATTATATGTGACCTCTTTGTACCGGAAGTGATTAAGAATTAAATTACGAACACATACATATAAAAAAAGCAGGTAAAACCGTTTTCATAAGGTCCTAATAATATAGGCCAGTTAAGTAAAAGATTATCCGGATACGATAGAAGTGCCCTTTAAGTGTATTGTCTTAACACCATCAGACTAATCATTCTTATACAAAGATATTCCCATCCACTTGCCTATTACTCGCCGTATTATCGCTCGGAGCACCAAAACATGTCTGAACTTGGTTACAGAGGTTGAATTTACCAGAAAAAAACCCACTTAATGCAAATCTTGTACCCACGCATAGTTGTTAATAACATCTGGCAGTAAATCCACTCGTGAATCCGAATTGTTTTTTGCACTTAAAATATCTGTGAAGGCCACCAAACCGTAGGTTGACAACGCACCTTTTGAGCTTCGAGACCGACTAAACGGGTTTGTTTATCCTGGTCCTTCAGGATAATAAACGGTCGCCCGAATTCATCGAATGCTACACTGCCTAGAGCAGTCATTTTTTCCTATAAGTATAACTTTAAACGATTTAATAGAGAAAGTAAATATTACGATGGCGACCGATTTCAAACCCTCATTACTTGAGCAACGTGCAGAAAGTTCGAGATGGTTCAATGGCGTCGCTGTCTCGCAGCGAATAGCCGAGGTCTCGTGCAGCGAACGAGATTTCGATGTAAACAATAGTGGCGCTTCATAGCAACGTCGGGACACATGCCGAGTGCTGTCAATATTTTAAGCTGCCAAACACTTCCGTGGGCTTACCAGAATGGCATTTTTTAATCTGACACACCTGGGATATCGGAATGCGATCTACGAAAATATAAAGGACCAGGTTGATACGCCGCATCACATTTTCCACAGTGGATTATATCGGACTCCGGAACAAATTCGGTTGCCACCCATAAACCGCAAGGAGGGCCTGCCCGAAGCGTCACTTGTGCCGACGAACCAAACAGCTGGGTATGGCCCAGGACCTGCCGGATCTCACGAGGAGTACATGAGACAACGAACCAAGCATATACGAAACCCAGCTGGTACGTTCAAAATTGAGTATTGTCACAATTTATATATAATGAAAAATAGTTGGAATACCATATGCTTATAGTTCTCAATTTACAGTGATGATCTCCAGCGGTCTCTGACTCTTTGTCACTCTGTCTACATGTTTCCTTCTTTTCTTCATCCACTCATCTTCTCGTCCCCTGCCCTCCCCTTTCACATCCGTCTACATCCTTTCTGTTCGCCCGTCCATTCTCCGCCAGGGGCGTGTCCAGGGTGAACCAAATGTAATATGTTTCGCTATCGCGGCGCCGTCCGTAACTTTAGCTTCACCGGTGACATCGGAAGACCGGGGGGAAGGGGCTGCTGTTGAAAATTGTTCGACGCTGCGCTGCCGTAACTTCAGTCAGGGGTCTACGGGGCACGATCACGGAGGTCCATACACAAACGTCTGGGGCACACAAAATTCCAAAGGTCTAAGGGAGCACGTGCCCCCAAGTCCCCCTAGCACGCCTATGTCCCTTCCTTCCTTCCCTCCCTCCCTTCCTCCTCCCTTTTTCTGTATCTCCCTGTTTTCCCTGTCTCTCTGTCACTCTCTCCATCCCTCCATCCCCCCTCTCTCTCCCTTCCCTTCCCTCCCTTCCTTCCCCCATCCCTCCCTACCACCCCCTCTCTCTCTATCTCTCTCCCTCTGTCTCTCTCTCTTTCCCCCTCTCCCTCTCCCTCTCCCTGTCTCTCCTCCCCACCTCTGTGCCATATCTATTTCTCTCTCTCTCTCTCTCTCTCTCTCTCTCTCAAACATTCCGCACGCAGACGAATTAAAGACCGTTTTAATGATGTGGTTGGACTGTATGTAGGTATGATGATCCAAACAAATAAACTTCACTTCATTTATACGCGGTTTGGTAGAGCTCGCTGAGATTGTGCTTTGACATGTGAGTCGACAATCTCGCGGCAACGATACAGTCTATTGTCTTTAATAAGTAGTCAGTAGTTATTTATACGTCACCCGTGAGAACAGTGCAGATACCCGCCCCAATTTAAAGACGGATAAACGAATTCTGGGAATCCCAATATATAATGACCTGTTCGCCCATTAGCACGAGCAGCTAAGCGGTATTGTGTATTCGAATAACACGTAACACGAGCCACGGTTGGTTGAAATTAGTTTTATTATGACCACCTGACCTGCCCACAACCACTCATCTAGTGAGCGATTTCATAGGCTGTGCTTAAATTTAGAATTTCCCAAAGCGATCAGCCAGGGGGTACTGCTGGCTGGCACTGGCGTAATCAACAGCAGTGACCCCTGGCGCGCGAGGATGCTTTAAGTGAGAATGCATTACATTAGTTCTCGGATCAGAGAAGTGTTCAGAGGTCATCTTCAAAGGAGTGGGTAGTTTCCGGGTCAGTGTAACGAAGCGTTAAATGGGTGACTTTGGGTAAGCGTTACGTAACGTTTAACACGAAAACGTGTTAACTAATTTATTTGTTAATATCAAACTATTTTTAGGTAATCACTATGCCAGTTGCAATCAGAAATGTGTGTGTCTAAGGGTCTTGAGTGTATAAACACAGTAAGAACTCCCAAAAGACTTCAATACAATAGTTAAGACGTGCTATCTTATACCGCCAATACAAGACGTTCCTAGCGCTTATAAATACTCCATGGTCAGAATAAATGGTTTGAGCTAATGAAGCGTCCGTACAGGGTGTTCAGTTTCCCTGTATACATAGGTTTTCACTGTTAATAAGAACACAACGCGTAATGTCTCATCCGAAAGTAACAGGCAACGTAAGGTGAACGAGATTGTCCATTTTTGGAAACGGCGGTAAACCCAGGTGGACACGAACCCTGATGGACAGCCCAGCGCGACTGTGTGGGAAGCTACCGACTCGTCACTCCGTCTACAAAACATTACACCTATTAACATTACATAAAAATGGACAGTTGGTATTATATTATTATTGTTCACAAAGCAGTGCGCCTGTGCAACGAATGTAAAACTGACGAGTCCATGATATAGAGGTGAGGTCTTTTTTTCCAAACGGACACGTGTACTTTTGTGGGTGTTTGTAGGCTAGCGTTACGAAGCGTTACAAGGGGGTGGATATGTTTTAAAAATACCGAGACGTTCTTAAAGGAAATAACAACAAGGCATTAGCTAAAATCCGTTTTCCATGTGTACACAAAGATTAACATTGTATGTAACATTTGACAACATTAAAAAAATACAGAAAAATACGTTTGTAGACAAAATTCTATTTTAAACCCGTCTGTGTAGAGATTCCCGCAGAAAGTTGAAATTTAATGAGCTAGGCGATCACGTGGTATCGTGACGTCAATGCCGACTCGCGGCTTTGTTGACATCTATGCATCGCCATTGTTGTTCTCTCCATTCTCTTGTAACATCATGGCTAGTGGGAGTTTCGCAGAGTTTCAAGTGAAATCATACGATTTTGAGCCACTAGCGGGAACGGTTACAGCGGATGATTCGTCTAATTCCGCTCTTTCCGAGCGTTTCAGCGACGGTAGCGAAGAAGATGATGCGGAGTCGGACAGTCACAATGTTCGCTCATGCACACCGACTGGTATTGGTAAGCTTCAACTTCATTATAATGACACATATGATATGGTGTGAAAACTGTCGACAACAACAATTATATCGTTTTAGTACGACGTTATATTATAAAATGCGGTGTCAAAGCTGTACAGAGAGTTAGCTAGAGGTTGTAGCTAAGTAGGTCATCGGACGAAGTAATTGTAAACAGACTTGTCAAAGACAAACTTCACAAAGTTACGAACCGTCGAACGTCGTAAGCATGGTTGTCTGGTTTATGCGGATCGAGTTTAGGACGTTATAGCTACTTACGATATCACCCCTCTGGACAAAACCCACACTTTTTTAGTTGGACAGTTGTTCGCGAGATGACCATAATATCATGACATATATAATGACAGCTCTAGATTATCATTATGTCATTTATGTGGAACAATAATTTTATTACTCTGAGTCTGACACATAACAATATAGCTACTATATAATCAAAATAAACTAAAATAAACATTAAAACAACATGCAGAACAATTGAATAATTATGGTAATGGGTTATAGCCTGAAGGGTTATGTCCTAGACCTAGGGGTTTAGTGTAACCTTAGGGGTCTTATATGTGAGATGCTACCAGTGGGTATATATGTGCCCTACGATTGTCCATAAAAATCATAAGGACATAGCATTTTTAATCACATTTTTTGTGTGACATATTTATTACAAATCCATCAAGCAAGTTTCAGAACACAGTTTTACTGGGTTGAATCATTACAAATTCATCAAGCAAGTTTCATAACACAGTGTTACTGGGATGAATCATTCCAAATGTTGGTAACTGTGTATACCTGGTAACACAATGTGAATCACCACACGGTGCACAGACAATGGTTATAAGCCAAACAACACCCATGGGAATACTTCCCCTGCAGGCAGATGAGAATATGGCTTCAGCAAATACCCATTGATAAACAAGTTATCTAGTCCATTTTGTTGATCACTTTACCTATGACATGCTAATAAATAGCATAGCTTCACATCTACAGACCAATTATTATCTTTACAGGGCAACTTCCCATTGAGCCGAGAAACTGCTGCACTACGACATTGGTTTGGCCAGTGCAGTTTCGGCAACGTGCGAAAAGATGACGAAGTGAAGACTCTGCAACCAAGAAGTACCTCTCCCTGGAAGGGCAGCAATCTTTCCTCAAGGGAGTCTTGTTTGTAACACCCTCCTCTGTGTCAGTGTACTGGTCGACATGGTCATCGCTGTCACTGTTGCTGCTGTCACGACTAGTCGACTCATTGTCAGAGCAAACATACTCTGGATCTGCAGCAGATGTCACTTCCTCCCCGTTTTAGTCACTCGAGTCACTAATCGGACCAGTCAACAAACTGCACTGCACACTCGTTGACCTCACTGCTGATGTCACCTGCACAGCAACCTGCTCTGATGCACAGACTGCTTGCACTCTTCTCGTGCGAGTTGATGGCCTGATGTCAACCTGAAAGCATTTGCTGCTCCTTTTTGGAGTGGAAGCTGTGACTGACTCAGGTGTGGAATCCTCTGTATCACAGGAATCCGTACGAGAGCTGTCATATTCAGTTGCTGTATCTTCAGATGACCCATTCTTGGTCGACGGTGGACTATCTCGAGCTGCTGCCAGAATGTCAGCAAATAACTGAAATAACAAATGACCCTTATAGAATTTGCAAAAAAATAAATTGTTGTAGGTTTCTGACAAAAGCAAACAAAATCCTGTCTTTTACCATCTTGTCAGAAAGGAGTACATCCATTTGTCTAGTCATTTGCCCAGCTTCCAAGTGTGAACAGACTGCCTAGCTGTGAAAAATACAAATTAATAAATTAATTTCAAGTTGCAAGGTATGTATTGTTTATTCTATGATAAAAACATCATAAATAATTGATATCACGCTTACAGAATCTACACAGAGACATAGTTACTTTTGTTATGTTACACTTTTATACAAACAATTACCTGGAAAATGTGACAATATATTACTTGTGAACATTTTATTTTTGGTTATAACTAATCATCTATTAAATATACAATAGATAGGTTTGCAACTTGCATTGCATTTATTGTTATTGTTTCACAACAAATGACCATTTTCACACTTGGTAGCTGGGCAACAACCCACATCCAAATGTGAACATATTTATTATTTGATAAATTTACTTGATTTTTTTAATAACATTAAGTTAAAAATCAAATAAATTCATTAATGACATTTTGTAACATCATTAGTAGAATCCTTATCCATTGATATAGTTACTATCATAACAATATGTGACTGCAGACATGAACAATCCTGCAATAATCAATTTTATAGTCACTAGGAAGCCTGCTCCAGGAGTGGTGTAATAATAATAATACCTATTAGTAACAATAAGTTGAACAAAGCACAATATAATAACAGAAACAATGTAATAGTAACTGGCATATAATATATATACATGTTTATCAGGGGTAGAACTTCAGCATTTATTTTACTAGACAGCAGGACTAGTAAAGACAAAAGTTTACTAGTCCGCCAAAAGGTTTACTAGTCCTGCAAATAAAAAACTTAGCACAAATTTAGGTCACAACAATTTTATTTAAAACACAAAAAACCACAGTGTCTTCCAGGCCTGGCGTTAAGTTTAACACTGCCTGTCAGTCAGTCAGTGTCACTCAGACTGAGTCGGAGGCACTACTCACTGTCATCACAGTCGGTGTCACTGCTGTCAGTGTAACTACTACAGTCGGGCCTTGGCCTAAGCGGCTGAGTGTCTGGCCTCCGGGCTCCACCAGCACTCCACAGCTCGATTGCCTCCTTCGGTTCAAATGCAGCGATGTCTGGTGAACTCAGCTGAATGGTCAACAAACCTTCAAATAGCCACGCTGTCGTTTCTGCTGGTCGTACAGCGTGTCCCGTTCTCGCTTTTCCACCTTGCGTTTAACTTCTGGTTTTGCAACCCCAGTTAAATAACGATGCATCGTGCGTAAACGTAACAAAATAATTAGTAATGAATTAACAAAATAATTGATGTAGAACTGAAGATGTGAACCGTATTCGAAATCCGCGCATTTGAAAATAGATTAGGAAATAGACGCAAAAATGGACGCCAATTGCGCTCATTAGCCGGTACCCCTCTACATGATACGCTAAAGCCAAACAAAACGGTCGTTTCAGATTTCTATGTCACACAACAACCAATCAAAAGTACCGTTTCACTGTCGATTCACATTAGGTGAAGATTTACTTTGTCAATTGTACGGTTGGTGGCGCCACGCAACACGCTGATTTTTACTAGACAGCCGGACTAGTTGGTAGGCCGGGTTTACTAGTCCGCCGTAATCTTTACTAGTGTACGGACTAGCGGACTAGTGGGTAGTTCTACCCCATTATTAATATATGTCGCATCAAAATATAAATTTAATTATGCTTTCTGTATCCTATTGAACTAGTTTATCCAGGTTTTATGATTGCCAACATCCATCCCATGAATAATGTGGGAGCCGAATAATGGTCCTTGGTACATTTCTGAGCTTCTGTTTAAAAAAACATCATGACTTGTGCCAGTAATTAGCAATGCACCAAGCAGTAAGGTGTAATTACACTGATTGCAATCTATTAAATTGCAGTGACATTTCTTTTGTCTTCCATTCATTCATGTTATACAGACATAAAATGAAAAATATGTTCTATCCGTAAACGTTGTTAGTAGATAATACAAGATACAATAGTTATATTTTTGTTCTAAATATTTATCTCGGTACATACTGTAGTTCCAATTCAAAATGTAATGATAATACCTTCAAATGTAATAGTATATATTGCATGATGTACATTGTCTTCGATATTCAACTGTAATAAAATGGAAACTAGGCAATAGCAATATATGACACTGTAATGTAATTCACCATAGGCCTGTGCACTGGAGTTATGAAAATACAAATCAATAAATTACTATTGAAATATTAAAAATTCTATAGTAACAAATGTAACAGTACTTGTGTGTTACAATAGTGTGTGTTATGAAAGCTGCTCTCTACTGTAAGAATTCTATAGTAACAAATGTAACAGTACTTGTGTGTTACAATAGTGTGTGTTATGTAACAGTACTTGTGTGTTACAATAGTGTGTGTTATGAAAGCTGCATCTACTGTAAGAATTCTATAGTAACAAATGTAACAGTACTTGTGTGTTACAATAGTGTGTGTTATGAAAGCTGCATCTACTGTAAGAATTATATTTATTGAAAACATTACTTTTGAAAACTTAAACATAATATATTATTAACTCGATGAATACATACTGTAATCTACAGGGTGTTCAATGTGGTAACCATTCAATATTAATAATAATTAATCACATCTACCTGCAAGGTTTACCAATTGCAATGGTGATCAGGGTGATGTTAGGCATGGGTTAATTGCATGGGTTAATTATAGTAATAATAAGTATCCGACATGTCACATCCATGTTACCCAGTTCCTGCCATTTCCACCTAGCATGCTTTAATTACCAGTAGATCAGGTTCAGATAACTATTTTAACTGGAGGGAGAATGCAGTGGGCCAGCTGGAGGTGGCTGGTGTATTTGTTATTCATAGCAGGAAAGACCTACAAAGTGCAATGTCAACTGGTAATTAATTAGATTTGATCTTTGATCAGTTGACTAGGGCAAACACTACACTTAGTTCCTCAGTCAAGTGGAGGAGTCACAACAAAGGAGTCCAATTAGCTGGATTAGCAGACAGGTGCCAAACACTGTAATAAACTGTTTATAATTCTTCAGCAAGTCATTGATGACATAAGACTTTAGTGAGTCATGTGTCAGAGGAGGAGATTGCCAGCAACTGGTTCCAACTATGAGAGTGAGACAGACCACTTCCTAATTTTATAATTTTTGTTTTAAATATCTAACTTATGCATGGTACTTTATGTGTACATACATTTGATGTTGATCAAAATGCATGGCACTTTCATAAAGTCCAAGTATTGTCATTTAAAAAACAACAAATGTTATGTATGAAAAATAATAATTAATTTATGCAAATTCAACGTTAAATACATTTGAAAATATAATTATTCTTCCATCTGCAAATTCACATTGCAATGTTCTACATCCAAGTATTGCTTCTTACGGTTTAAAAAACTTATTATAACAGACTAACCTGACTCGGCAACGAGTATAATTAAAATAATTATTTCTTATTTGCATGTAAAAGTAAATAGATTAATTAAATGCATAACTAACAAATTAGCATCAATTAATTTGCTGACGTTTTTGTTTTATTGCCTTACATTCCTGTAACCATGATAATGATAAAAACAGTCACCTGAATCGATTTGATTACACTATCAAATTTTCCACAAAACTGAGTATATGTAGATTTATTATAGTAGTATCGTGCATAACTACAACATTTAGAATATAAGATACTTAGGAAGAGTTCCGTGATATGATTGGAACCAATGGGATACAATGACAATAAGTTGAATAACTTATTTTGACACTTGACACACACGAGACCGTCCAGTCCAGGCATTATACTAGACCTACAGAATAATAATAGTAGATATAACATGTAAGAATTACCTTCATTCGTTGCCGCTTTCGGTAAGCAGACCTCGTAAATTCACCACTCGTCGAAGGAACCTGGTACCCCAAAGAAGCCATGGGTGTAGTTGCTGAGCCGGCTGTAGTGACAGCGGCAGCGGAGCCTGCAGCGGCGACTGCGGCACTGGAACAACGCTTGCGAGACCCGCTTGCCTTCGACTCGGGCAAAGCGGCCGTCGATCCTGCCCGTGCCGACGCCTGTCTTCTGCGGAT
Source organism: Paraescarpia echinospica (assembly GCA_020002185.1). Taxonomy (NCBI): domain Eukaryota; kingdom Metazoa; phylum Annelida; class Polychaeta; order Sabellida; family Siboglinidae; genus Paraescarpia; species Paraescarpia echinospica. The sequence goes on along the minus strand of CM034533.1, from coordinate 71,804,087 downwards.
TGACGGCATCAATGCAGCTTCTACTGCCGGGAATATTGTTGGGACTGCATCGCTTTTCAACGATATTCGAGCACCAGGATATCCAAGGGTTGCCAACATCTCCGGATCGCGATCAAAACAGCTTTTCTCAAAATGAGCGGAGCAAAGCCGGCTGTGTTTCTTCAATAAAACTGGATCCGTAGGGAACCGAAAAAAATGGTGTGTTGCTGTATGTTTAGAAGAGTTTGCATTACAACCGAATGCCGCACAATGAACCATGATGATATTCGCATTACACAGCCACCTCTGCTGTCATATTGCTGAGAATGAATGTAAACAAGCGGTCGCTGTATCGGCAGAGTCAACTCTGACGTCACATCTCGGCATCCCGAAAAGCGCGCCAAAAATATGCATATTCGAAAATGTCCGGATGTACAGCATAAAATGTGGAATTTTTAATTCTTCGATTTTTGGGGATTTTTTTGGCTTGGTGGACATGGAAATATATAGCAGGATCTAATTTAATATGAATTCAAGCAATATATGTTTTTATTCCCTTTAATGGATGGCCCCTAGCACATTATAATTGTCGCGAGTACAGGCATATGATATGATGCGCACAGTGTCTGGGAAGTTAGGACGGAATGGGATCAAATACATCTTAATATAGTAATACGTCCTTGATGGGAACAAGTTAACATGGGTTCACCAGCAGTGACTGTAACATATTTTAATTTCAGCCTTAGTGGCGGGCTCAAATGCAGTCAACAAACACGTTTGCATGTTTGCAGGTGCATCTTTAACGGAGGCGTCTACAATGTTGATATTGTGAATAAATTCGGTGCGAATTCGTGAGATCTCTTAAAATAAAAATATATAAAATGTCGCATCAGTCACTTATAGAGAGTCTATCTTTTGCAAGCTAATGGGTTGAATACAATAGGCTGTTGAGAGAGATTATTACTTCATTGTTTGCAGAACCTAAAGACCAGTACAGATACCCGATGACTACAGCACAGGAGATCGCTCTATGGCGCAAGGACGAACCCATTCACCAGAAGGAACCGTGGACCAAGTGCTACCGTTACGTGCTGGTTGCTAGTGAGATGACAAAGTACGTATTTGTACGCATTCAAAGAATGGCGATGCGCGAAGTTATATTTCTAAAATATAAGTTTTTTTAAATAAAAAATTACCACGCATGTACCTCAGCTTCAAGCTTTATGCACGCCGTATGTAGAGTACGTAGTTAAACCAGGTAGCACGCTAGCTCACACATGCATGCATGCACACATACACACATACACGCACATACATGCGCACACATGTACGTACGCAGACACAAACACATACGCACACATATCTACATGCACGCAGGCACGCGCAGGCATACATATACATACGCACATATATGTACGCACGCAGGCACACACACGTACATACACGCGCACACATCCACGCACGCAGACGCAAACACGTACATATTTATATGCACGCAGGCACGCGCAGGCATACATATACACACGCACACATATGCACGCGCGCACACACATACACTTATGTCTAGATATCTGCAACAATGCCAAACTTTTCAGTTTTGCCGCGAACTCGAATAAAGACACCAACTGTAAATGGTGTTGATGCATTTCCTTGTGAACATAATATCAATGAAGAAGGTCTGGAGGAGTGCGGATTGACAACACTGGAGAAAAAAGGGACAACCTTTAGGCTACGTCGCTTGCGGAACGGGTGGCAACCATTCTTCATTGCTAATAGGGGTAGTAAACTATTAATTTCCCCATTGAAATTTATATGGGTTAATTTTTTTATTTGTAGATTTGTAGACGAGATGGCGCTCACAAACCGACAGTTCTCGCTGTTCTAAGCGACGGTGCTTCCACCTGGTGAATTCTTCGAGATCATTGCGATCAGAATGTCTTCCTGACTTGTTCCTCGACTGCGTGGCCGGCCATGATCAAGTATAAAACACAACATGCAATTAGGAATAACTTTACGACGATATTGTAAACTGCAGGTGCTAGATGTGTTCATGTTTATTGCAGTTATGCACCGTTTATTTTACCCGCACAGCGGTCTTGTTTACGTCAACAAACTTAACGACTTATGTAATGAGGTGAAAACCCCCGACGATTAACAAGAATTATGCAACTACAATATTGCCTCTGCAGTTTAGTTTATTATAATTAGTGATTAATTAACACACGGGTATACCTTTGTACTTAATATTCGTTTATACTTTGAAAATGAGCCATTAGGCCTACACAATGCATGCGTGTACACACAACGAATCACTTTCTGCCTGCATGTATATATATACACACACACGCACACGCGCACATACACCACACACACACACACACACACACACACACACACACACACACACACACACACACACTTGTAGTGTTATTATAAAATGAAAAGTTTTTCTTTTAAATTGTCGAAAAATTCCTTGTGATTGTACATGTGTATTTTAGTGTGCACAAAACTGTTGTTGTTCTTGTGGACTCTCGCATACCCGTAATACATGATGCAGTTTTTATTATTTGTGTCGTTGGTTTTTTTTACCTGAATGTGTATATAGTTGACATTATTGAAGGTATGTAATATGTCTTCATGCATATCCAGTAAGCTGTACAAGTACTAACATATTTAACATGTTAGACACTTACAACTAGACCAGGGCTAATTAATAACTGCAGTTAGTATAGAAACATGTTATTTAAATAAGTGTCGTTTTCTTAACTACATCGCAGTAGACATGATATCGCAGATCTTTAATATATTTATTAATATGTCAGCTTTGTTGCATTAAAAGTGCATCTCGTACCACTGAGGTGCATTAGCCTCTTTCTGTCATTTGCTTCCAATCTCTAAGCCCTATAATGCCTCTAATCTGCCAATTCGGGGGTGTTTAAGAAAACATAACGATAGTTATTTATAGTTATTCACTTCAGTGTTTTTGAGCTGTTGTGCTTTTCTGCAAGAACTTTTTGTACCTGGGAGAATTGAATGATGATCAACTGTTCAGATGGCGCCACTGTGGTACTGATGTTGATAACTGATGCCCGCGGTGTGTTGCTCCATTGTGGATGTGACTCACCGTGTGAATTAATCTAACCATAATCGACCTAACGTATATATATATATACATGCGTGTGTGTATGTGTGCGTGTGTACAGGCGCGCGCGTTTGTGTAAGGTTTTTTCCTTGTGCTTTTCCTGAGTGTCCGCAACGTTAGGCATGTTTTCTTCGATTGTTCCGAACTACGTAAACCGTTCACCAGTTCGATGGTTAGTCCACCGCTACTATATGTATATATATATATCCACTTTTGGAAAGTGGTAACTCAGATGTTGCAATATTATGTGTGCATGTGTTCAACATGTCACCAACCTGCTGGTATCCATAGATGCATTATAACTTATACACTGTGGTTACTGTGTGCATGTAGAGCATAATGAATATCGCGGAACAACGGATGGTATACGACGAGAGGTTGCACAATATTTACATTACAACCAATATCATTGGAAGTGCGTAGTAAAGTAGACGTTATATTACTTTTGTAAGATGCAAGGTACCATTGCGGAACACGGTGACGCAATATTCTTCTTTGTTTGTTCCATCCCTACTACGAAAACGGAAACTTAAAAAACAATATTGCCTATTGCGACGAGGGGGTTATTTTGTAAGCCATATATGATGCGTTTTTATTTTATGTTAAACTAATGAGTTACTAGGCGTAGAGGTTATTACTACATAGGCCTACCATGTAGGTATAGATCTACACATATTGAAAGTGTCGATGGCTGATAACTATTCCTCCAGGGACGCTTATAAATTATAGTAGAACTTGGTAGGTCATTAATATTCCTTTATTTTAATATAATTTGCCGAGAACACCCAACAAGCTATAACATTATTCGAACGAATAGTTAAAATGGTGTTCGAACGATTAGCCGACGGCATCTATCTGATTGAGTAGGAAAAATAAGTATTCAAGAACAATCGTCAGCAGGCTACGAGACGCTTATGGGAAGGCCAACTATAGCGGTGGCGATATTGTGGTAGTGGTATCTCGGGAGTCGTACGACTTGCGGGTAGAGTTATGTTGCACCGACCTCTGTATAGCATATATACCAGTCCGAGGTCAAACTGTTAGATATACAAGTGGGTGCAGTTGTCGAAACAGCACAGAACAAGATAAACAAGTATATTGTGTTTACACGAGTAACGTCGCCCGTGTAGTGATTATTTCCCTCAACATGAGAGGCACTATCAGAGACGGAGAGTAATTAACGATCTAATCTGTCAACTGCTAGTGGCCATTGAGCGGTATCACTATTAGATTGTGCGTCTGCTTGACCGACTGCATCTTAACGATGGTTCATGTCTAGCGAGTAGTTTCTCTGTTTTCGTTATCGGTTTTGCACCACAAGTGACGTCTGCAGTCGCCATAATATGTCGAATCCTTATTCTGTTACCTTCTCCTAACACCAAGTTGCACGCTGGTCTAGCAGACTGTCGATCGAAAAAGCTTCGAATCCACCTACTGCAGTTTCGGGACCAGGGAAAATTAAGCTACTCCTTTCACACGTAGTCGTATAGTCATCCACTATAGGTATATGGTTCATCCAAATTGATCTGTGTCTTTGGGAAAAGACACAAACAACCGTTGATTCCTTCTGCCTAGTGTCAATGCCTGGCACTGAGCCAGTGGTCTCGATCGAAAAAACATACGTTTGTTGTTACCAAAACGTGTGTTCTGATTAAGGACTAAACGCCTCCAGCGTCTTGTCTAGCGGTATATAAGACAACTTATTATTATATAAAATGCCAAAGTTTTCACAGTAAGCCCCAGAATACTACAGAGTGCAACATACAATGCACATAGCAATAGATCCGTTTGAACCTCAGTGACATATTCACAAGCAAAGGGGTGTTACTGGCGTGACCTGTGCTGGAGAAACAGACCCGTATGGGCGTAGGGGCCCGGAAGCGAATGAAGATAGATATACCTCTACGGTTATAAAGGGAAACCATATAGTCAACAAACATAACGGACGCGAAATAGAAACAAAAGTAGGGTATACTCGTGTATATTTGTTTGTTATTGTAAATACTTTCTTATTTAATTTATTTCTTACAATTTATATACGTTCTTGTTTAGTTTATTTCTAATAACTGATAGTATTTGTTGGTCCTTCAGATATTGGAGTGTCAATGAATTGCGTTAGCACTTTTTAAAGGTAATCACGAATACGTTTGTTTCTGCATTGTGCGAGTAAAGTAGAAACAAGAGCGTTGTATCGTGGTACCGTACACATCTTCCCGGCGAGGAGCACACACTTGCAAACCCGCGCCACAACATTGGTCTACAATACATACACGCACGCACACACGCACGCGAATACACTCGCTCGCACACGCTCACATACGCATGCACACTCACGCACGCACACACACAAACCACGCACATAGTATAATACGTTTTTGTTCTTCCCCGGCAACACAAAGTCGCCGGGCTTGTATAGCGAGGTGTACGGTACACAATATAGCAGCCGAGATACAGCCTTGCCAAAGAGATTTTTCTGCACGATACGTGCGACGGGGGCCTCAAATAGTTCCAGTATCTCGGGCCGAGCCTGTGCAGCCACTGCGTCGGCAACTGTAACGGCGGCATCTCTCTCTCTCTCTCTCTCTCGTTCCGTGGCAGTGCGGTGGGCGAGGCTCTCACACAGACGTGGTATATTTAGCGGGATATTTGCCGCACGGCGTCAGCTGGTTCCCGACACGGCACAGCGTCCACACTACACCACTGCCCGGGCCGCCATCGACCGTGCCTTCGCTGAGGAGAAAGAGTCAAGTAAGTCGACATCTTCTTGTAGTTGTCGTCGCTTGGTAAAGCCAACACGCCAACACGCCAGCGCTAATGGGCACATGTGTTATCCATAAATGTTAGTAGGATCTGCTTCGTTGCAATGCAGCCGTAGGAGGGAATAGGCGGACCGGTGTACATCGTTGCGGAAATGTGATCTATTCCACAGGTTGGTCGTGAGAAAAAGTGTTAAATAAGTTGTATATGAGCAAAGAGTGTAAAACATTGTTTGGCACTCTTTGATGCGAGTTAAGAGTTGTAAACGGTCGCGTCAGAGGTCGGCGTCGAACTAGCCTGCGACACAACGCATGTCAACGTGTGCCGAGCCTATGCGGGAATAGGCGAGATAGCGACATGAGACACGCTCAGCTAAACTTAGCTCCGGCATACCACCCCCTGGTATAACAGGGGGACTAGCGTGTGTCGGTATGAGCAGTGAACGCACACTACACGTACAACTGTAGGCCCATAGGGCATACTGATTGTTGAAATTGTTTGTGAGAAATTAACAAGTGTGTCGTACGTTATTGGTCATTGTTATTGGCGGTTGTGTTCACAACTCTACCCGAAGAGTTACTCAAAAGTGACTTTCGTGAATTAACCAACGTTTGGTTGTTATATATAAAGTCGGTATCATATCAGATATTCGTAGGTTTTTTTCAAGTTTTGACAATTAGCAATTCTTCGCAAAATCAAAGATAATGACAGGATAGGGAGATTCCTGCAATGCCAAGACGTTATGTATGCCCCTTAAGGGGTAAGCACAGCTATTTGTCATTTAATTATTAAATACAAGAGCAGTCGGAAAGTGGACACACGTTAGCTTTGGGTCCAGGATGGTGGATGTAACTTCTTATTGTGCTCACTACATTGTCGCCAATTCATCCTTTGGCAATGAACTGCAATGCTGTTTTCTTAATTCTTTCCACACCAGGCTGCTGGATAGAATTCATTAAGAAGGAATATACTTATTACATGTATGTATATATATATCGTAACGGAGGTGGTACTATATATTATAACTTATTCACAAGCCCATTCACTACTACAACCTTCCTTCGTTTGAGCTGTTGCCACATCAAAGCGATGCAGGTGGTTCGGCTGTCGACGCTGTTGACATGTTCAATTACTTGGTTACTACAAGACGCCGCCATCGGCCGTGGCACGTTGACCGACAACGCTTTCGTGGAATTTTGTTTCAACACTTTCATTCAATCTCCCCTTTGCGTATTAACACTTTCATTCAATCAGCACCTTGTATATTATCACACGAACATTACAATTTGTGGATAATATAATCAAGTCCGGCTGTTTGGCTCTATCATACTTTTTGTCTTCGACAAGCCGGAGATCACGCTTCGTTTCCAGCAAGATAACCTATTTGTGTAACTACGTTGCTATGCCTGCGTCACTCGGTATCGGCTCCACGCAGTAATGCAGTCATATCTTGGCAACTTCCTATCTTCCCGTATCAAATTATTTTCCGTTCGTTCACCCCTTGTGTTATACCATAGTCGCTCCTGGTCGCGGACTGTTAGTTCGCGTCGTCAGTGGTCAAGGCTCATTCTGGTTAGTTGACATGACCAATTCCGAAATTCAGTCATCCATCTTACAAGTGTTTACGTCAATAAGGAACCGTGCAAATTGCACAAAGGGTAAGAATGACATGATATTCACAATTGCGTAATCGTCTCTAGTCACAGGAAAGGTAAGAACAGTTACGAGAGCCCGGAGGTCCGCCTTCGAAAATATACGTTCACATCGGAAATGAGGCTGAGATCTCAGCAATTTACACGTTTTATTAGTGCAAATTATTATCAGAACTGATATCAGTATCCCAAACAAACATTTCAATTTATAGGGCCTACTGGAAATAAATTTACTTGACACAATATTTGATACGAACAGTATATACAATAGCGATGACGTTGAAATACAATAGCGACGTCATAACGCTCGCCATTTTGTACGCGATGACCGTGTACAGGAAGTATTTTCTCAAACTCTCAATTCCATTTGCGATATTTAGTAACCAAAATACACTTCATAGAACAAATATCAGTCGGCCTCTTTAGATCCATACGATTTACCCATATATATATATGCTCTGATTGAACTAATCTGTCGGCTACTGTTCCCGCGCGGTAGCGGAGCTTCCCATGTCCATTGTGGTTTCTAAACGTCCTTCATGACCCATATAAACATTGTTTTTTTCTAATAGTAGGGCATAAGTCCGACATCGCAACGTCACTTGTTATCTATCAAAATTTTATTTGGCCACCGTCGTTTTTCAGTCTCTACAACGACTTACGCTTTCTCCGAAAGTAATGGCTGCATTTGCAATTATTAGAAATATTATTTAGTAATGTATTAAATTAACAACATCTTATATAGATACACACTATTCCTTTGGGATCCACCTGCTACATACCGCATTTTATAACTGACGACTTGTCTTTATTTCGTGAGTGTGACCATCTACATATCACATGTTAGTTTATTATGCAATTATGCCGTTCGTTTGTGGGAACATCTCGTTAATCGGCCCTGTTCGGTTGCGTCATTAGTTTGACCTCGAATACCGCCAGTCGCTGTACTTTGTTCTTTGGTTTAACGTGACATTCCCCGCTAATCGGTTCACTCTGTTCGCTGCTTTACCTTCCTACACCTCGTTAATATTGTTCATTTATCTTGCGCTATTTGAACCTGTGTCCCAGGGCTTTATTTGCTCTTTTTAGGGAATCAGACTCAACGTGACAAAGAAAGGAATGTGTACTTTCCCGATCGGGTGAATTATTAACCACACAGTTCCTTGTTAGCAACTATAACTTGATTATCACGTCAAATATACCTACACTTATCCGCGAAACGTTGAGTAACACGTCAAAGTCAAATATATAAATATCATTGAAACAAAACCTCGAGTTTGTCACTAAAATATTACATCTCCATTTTATATATTTCAAAGACCAAGTACGTGTAATATACAGTATACAATTATGATGTCCTACACAAAATGATTACATTTCATTAAATGCGTTTGGACCCCAGTTAATGTGTAACAAAAATTCCCACGCAAATGACTAACCAATATTTATATCAAATTTCACCTTTGCAATTTGCGTGCAGCTGTAATTGCATGAGATGGTGTGGCAGTAGCACATATTCAACATTTATCTACATATAATATTTTGCAAATACACATATTCTAAGTGTGCCTACTGTTACGACTTTACAACAATCACTACTTTGCTAATAATCACATATGTGTCCATATCTCGCTAGCATCACAATAATAACACGTGAAATACTACGGAGATATCATATTCTTTTCTAACAAACAAAAGAAAAAAACCGTCGCCGCAGCACAACCAACCATTAGGTCCATATCTGGTTCCTGGAAGCTACTCCTGTTGGCTACTTAATAGTTCGTTAATGTCAAGTAAACATAAACATCATCCATTCATCCAGCAGGCAACCCGACTATAGACACATGTGGACCGACGTACACTGGGTGCAGACGGCACCCTGAAGTAGGGATGGGTCACTGTCTTGGGACAAACGCTCGCTGAGGGAAAAACGCAGCAACCAGAGACAGATGCATTCGACAGCAATGGACCAGAGAAATATCTTTAGACAAAGACCATGAAAACTAATACAACACATTTATGAATTGTTTTGCAATGCGAATGGTCATGTGATCGAGACTGTTTACATTTCTGATTGTTTAAACGACTAACCATATTTTTTGTGAGTCACTATACTCTGTGATTAAGTGGAACATCAAATTCAGATATGTGTATCCTCCAAACACCTATGTACGCAGACGTAAAACTAACCAGTATTGTCTGTTTCCCTTGGATAACTAATGTTAGTAGAACGTACCGTCACTGCCTATGGACGTAGCAAATACGCGAAATCAGCTGGAATAAGTAACGACAAACGAGATTGCACAGCAAAGATTACGGGCTAACGTCATCTGTGGGTGGCAGATATATATTAAGGCGGAGAGTTTCGGGGGAAAAGGTCATCGCTGTACTTGTAGAAGGATAAACCAGGTACTTTAGAACACCAATTGCTAATGTATACCTTAGTATTAGCCCAAGTGTTATGTTACTCGTCTAAAAGCGTATAACCTGGAGGGAGCAAATAACTGGGTTGACTGACCTATTGAAAGCTTTGTGGGTTGAAGTAATTAAGCAGTCAACGCGGGTGAAATATAATTTGAAGATCGTAAACTAATTTGCATGTTGTCTGCAACGCAGCCCGCACCAACTCGTGCGGTGCCTGCGTGTGTAATATACCACGCCTCCCTGGAACTTCATCGCGCTAACACACACGTAGTCCATTGAATAAAACATTAGGAAATTTGTAGAGCACACCATAAGGATACTTGTACGAAATGGAGGTGTGTTTAATAATTATGAAAAAACAGCTAGGGAACATTCCCGTGCTGTATAGGAAATCTGGATGACAATTAAATTGGCGTTGTCGTCATTATAAACAAAAGAAAACAGTATATAACAAATGACTTGCCACCATAACTGTGACGTCATCACACTTGTTTTCCTGCTTAATTTATGTTCACACTGGTGAAAACTGACAATTCATATATGTTGGTGTGCACTATTTATTGATATGCAGGTCACACGCATTCACTGATGTAGCAACGTGTTGTAGGCCCTAACACGCACTGATGGAACCGTTTGGCAGCACTCCAAACATCAGCTAATAGTATCTACAACAATGCATAATAATTGTATTCCATAATTATACTGTTGTCACGACACTGTTATAAATTCGTGTCTTTTGTAAAAGACATGTGTCGTTCACTGATACATGACTTGTTTCCCTGCCGCCATATAAGGCCCGCGGCGACGCCAGGCGACTGACCTAAGAGAACGGCGCGTGCTCCACGAGTATTTCCGGAAAGTCGGCGCCCGTAATAGAGACGCAATTTGTTATTTGATACTGTCAGAATGGACCACAGGCGCATGACTGTGTATTTACGACGGTAGCATAGTTATCATAACACACAATGAACATACGTGTATCTCCAGAACTGCTCTGTAAATTTGATTCAGATTGCTGAAAAATAAATAGCCCCCATCTCTAATGTGACCTGCAAGCAATCTGCTTTGGAGAATGATCATAAATCATTCTGACAGTGAGGGTCGTTAAGTTATAGATATGTTATCACAGTGCAATAACACGTACCTTTATATTTATCTAGGTACAGCCAACTTTGATCCATTCCTTGAAAACTTGCAAATATAGCACATCAATAATAGTAAAAAAAATTCTATTTTGTAACAATCGTAAGTTTCTGGAATCGATTTAAACATATATAATGAAAGCGTCAATAATATAACACATCATGTTCAAGATAAAAACATTATACAGCCCTATATTCAAGGTTATACATCATTACAGAGGTAAATGACTAAACAGATATGTGCTACTATTAAACGGCAATATGCAAGACATCAAGTTTTGAAGCTATTGTAAACAACATTAGCTATGACGACGACGGACATTACGAAAAACCTGTCAAGTTTATGAAATGACGCGTATTATTCGGGAATTGACCGGATAAGTTCCCCAAGTCGTGAAACTTGATACACCTTAGCTCGGCCACATATAACCGGCGCGTGCTTATCAGTATGAGTAATTACACGTGAACTCCCACCGTTTCGAGAATTATATACGCAAGCTAGACGTTATCACGCCTGACAATCGACCTACTTCGTGTTTTCAGCTGTTCCACTTCGATTTCCGTAGGTTCGAATTATTTGTGAAAAGCGACGCCGAAATGTGACTTTATAATGATCGTGAACAGTTCATTGAATACGTTGTTCAACAGGCTAGCTCTAGGTATGAACAAACTAGGCATTTGTTGTCTGAAATGAAAGATAAGTAAACGCACATGTACACGCACACTCACCCACACGCGCACGTACACACACAAATCCCTATTGGCATTGCACATCATTTCCATCCATATTTTCGTTCATATGTACGTTGATCGTCACTGAGTATGTAGGTCCCCTACCAAATGTGATTTGTTGCCGAAAGTTGATGATGTGGACCAAAGATTTAACCTCTTATGGTCATAGCTCGGACTGCTATGGATTCAATATATGTCATTGGATGATCATGTCGTTGTGTTTGTGCTTTGATATGGACGATAGGAGCACACAATCACGCTGTCCACAATATTGGGAGCTGACCTGTTCTAAAAACTGCAGAAGAACTCATTGGCATATTCCAAAAAAGGCGTTGACGTATATGTGGCCTGGAGAATAGGGATTTATGCTTATAAATCAAAGTGGTGACCTCGACGCCACCGCAACGGCCTGAACATTGTCCGTTCCAACTTCAGAGGTACCAGGTATTTATCGTCTCTGAAGAGAACGGCAGGTGGGAACACTTCCCCCTCGCTGACCGGACGACGGGGGCTGACCGCCCGGGGCCTTGGAGGTCGTCCAGCCAGGACAACTATTTATGTAGAGAGAGATACAAGTGCACATGAGATGGGATCCATCCAGCCACTGTGTCTTTATGACCTCGGGGCGGGGACAACCTGGCTCAGTTAATGATTTCCTGGTACGTGCTAACAGGCTCAAGCAGATCCACAGAAGTCGATCGACAACATGTGCTGTATACACCTTCTGTAGGTGTTACACCTCAGTTAGTTTGTATTGGTGTGTACACCTTCTGTAGGTGTTACACCTCAGTTAGTTTGTATTGGTGTATACACCTTCTGTAGGTGTTACACCTCAGTTAGTTTGTATTGGTGTGTACACCTTCTGCAGGTGTTACACCTAAGTTACTTTGTACCTGCGTCACGAAAGCTTGCCAGTGACTTGCTTATTTGACAACACGTGATCGAGCCTATCACTGTTTCCTACGTTTTCTGAACGTCTTCAAATATAATGTCACCAACCTTACCATCGAACGGCATAGATCTGCTTCCAAGAAAATCAGGTGACTGACAGCTATATTGGAAGACATGATAGTATTATATTGTGTTATTGTAGCTCCTGTAATGTATCATTGTGTGCGTGTGTGTGTGTGTGCGTTTGTGTGTGTGTGCTCGCGGGTGTGTGTAGTTGTGTGCATGCGTGTATGTGTGCGTGTTTGCTTGTGTTTTTGCATATGCACGCGCAGGTTTGTGTGCACGTCATTTATCTGGCAGGTGTATCATCCGAACCTCCCACTCGCAGGGATGGGTCTACGGTCCCGTGCTGGCCTGTAACCTAGCTACGTACCTACAAGACCGCCATCTGGTCCCTCACACGATACACACAATTGATGGTTACCGGATCCGCTGGTACATGTTAAAGGAGACGACGTTATGACGCTAAAACGTAAATACCAGACTAAATAACGCGTGTGCTAATCTCTGACTGGATGGAAGTTCTGGCGTCTTGGTTTGTTTCATTAAAATTACTGTGTAATGGTTCAATCTATAAGAAACTTGGTTGGAATCTAGAAATATTACGGCCGTGCCTTTCGTCGGCCAGGAGTTCCGCCAAAACATTCGTAGATGTCAATCAGGTATCTTGTGGAGTAAATAATGTATAATAAAATAGAGGTAATGTTCATAAAAGTAGGCTATATTACTGAACTGTGACGGTTGTAAAATGGAAGGAATCACGCATCGCTGGCGAATTCCACATATTATGACATTTCTAGAATAAGTGAAGTATATAGGTCTGTTGGAAACACAGGAGAACCCCTGACCCAAGGAGTCTGCATCGGTCGTCTTATTCAGCTGAGGCTGCAACAGAAACAAAGATACATGATAACCCCATACTGACAGGAACAACTGAGACGAGTAATAAGGATTAGATCAACAAGTTGAAGGAACTGCTTGAGACAAACGCAGACTGACAGTAACATAGCGGAAGCACCAACTGTTGACGGACCTGGTGCAGTCCTATCTTCTGATTCTCGTAGGCGGAACTTCCATAATATATCGATAATCGGGATGTTTATTTTAGATAGTCGTTCTGGTAAGACGTTAACACAGATGGGTCATATCGCTGGCCGCAGCTGCTTCGTGTCTGCCATCGGTGGAGAACTGAACACACCGCGGTTTTCTGTATTTGTCACCTCTCATATTTTAAAGCTCCATGTTTGAAGCCCGTGCCATGTTATTGGGCCTTGTGAATAAAGCCTTGGGTATCACACTGTTGGGCGCGGTCGTATTCTTATTCAGAAATAATATATATTATTAGGTATGTCCTATTCAACGTATCAAACATCTTCGTAAATAGTGATATATGGGAAAAAAATGTCATTGTTACATTAAACATGCATATTTAGAAACAATATAATTTATTATTATGTCCTAATCAACATATCAAGTTTTCGTAAATCGTGACAGGGGAATATCTGTCATTGCGACAGCCCGATTTGGCGCGTGGGTGGCTGTGGCATACTCCCTGGGTCTGGGCGCACGGAACGGAGAGTTGCTTAGAACAGAATGCTTTCTGCTCCCAAGGCCGCTGTATAGGGAGTATATGCACATGTTATTTGGTGTTGGTAACGTAGTATGCTCCTGATCTGACATAGATAATATCACGTAGCAACTTTGTTTACCGAGGTTTTGCACTGAAATGCCACAAACCAAGAAGTAGGGCAGTGTATACCATATGTTAAGCTTTTTCAAACGTTAGTGGCAACGAGTTTCCACAGGTTGCAATCATTACAATAATGTGGACATCTGAGTAACGATCTCCACTAACCATATATAAACACAAATAAACAAATCATAGGATATAAATATACTTGTATACAATTAAATGAAGCAAAGACAGACAATCTACATAACAAACTGTCTCTGCCGTTAGCACTGCTCTGATGTTTCTTTAGTTGGTGTACGTGGTACTCCCAAGACAGTAATGACCTAATGTTTGTCTGTACAGCGAAGTTAATCACGCTCATTGGCCTTTGAAGGCGGGTGATTAAGAGGAATGGATGTGTGTAGGGTGTATATCACAGGGCGGCGGCTATAGTAGGGTGTCTAAGGGATAGTATCGTTATTTGCCGGATAAAAGCATGAACATTGGACCATATATGTAAAATAAATGTCACGACGAATCCGATTAGAGGGGGCTCCACATCAGACTTTGTATCATTGATCTTGAATTTCAAGGTCAAATGTTACTGAGAGTGAAATATAACTTTTTTCAATACCATATCTATTTTTGTATATATGTACGAATGTATGTGTGTAATTATGTATGCAAGCATGTATGCATATATGTGTGCATGTATGTGTGTCTATGACCTTATGTTAAGGTCAAATTTTTGTTCACCAAAACATCGCTGTTTTTGTTTATGAATATATGCGTGTACTTATGCATGCGTGTGTGCATGTAAGTATGAATATATATGTGTGTAAATCTGTGTATGTATGTATGTATGTTATTTACCCTAAATGTCACACACACACACACACACACACACACACACACACACACACACACACACACACACACACACACACACACACACACACACACACACACACACACACACACACACACACACACACACACACACACTCACACACACATTTCCGCGGGTGTGCGTGGCTATACTATATTAGTAAATATGTAAGTAAGTATTGTGTTTACATTTTAATTTCCTCGCCCAAACCAACTAATCACTTGTCATTTCTCGACACAGGAACACGTGCAAAGGTCCCTGCACGACAAGCAAGCTAATCACTTGTCACTTCTTGACTCAGAAACACGTACAAAGGTCCCTGCACGGCAAGCAAGCTAATCATTTGTCACTTCTTGACTCAGAAACACGTGCAAAGGTCCGTGCACGGCAGGCCAGCGTTAGAGCACGTGCAGTGCGCTGCACGAGGCTTTCCGCTTTTGCATCGACACCGCAATAGCTCCCGGCACGCCTTGGTAGCTTCAGGAAGCGTTGACCAAAGAGGAGACCATCTCCCATCCTCGAACGTCCATCCAAAGTCCTTTGGGGACGGCACATCCGGCCGAGCCACACAACTCAAAGACCATATGCTTGCCTGGTAGATGCTGCGCCTGACGTGTTGCAGCAATGCACCCTCTGTTGGTGGCAGACGATCGAAGGCGCAGTTTTTCTTCGTGAAAAGGTCTCGTCTTGCCTCGTTAACATACGTTGCTGTACTTGACTTGTGATGACGAACTTCTCCATCAATTTAAAGTCTGGACTAGCCACGTCTAACTTGGCAAACGGTGACCTCGTTATGGTTGCAAATGCCTCTGTCACGTCAGGAACTTCACATCAAGCCTTCCAAGCCGACCTTTTCCCCACGCCACGCTGAAACTACATCACAGCCCGTTATGGCATGGAACATTAGGATTCCCTTAGCCTTCCGCTCTCCAAGGCTGTCAGAAACGGTGTTGACGTGTATGTTTCTAAAGTTTCGCCCTCTCCCGAATGCCACCCACAGTTGGAAGTTACCGACGGCCGTTGTCAAATAGAAGAACAATCCAACAAAGATGACGACAACATCCGTGTCTACAGCGCGCATCACGACTGTCTTCGCCCCTTGCCGGAGAGCGTGTAGTGAGTGGTACATTACTCGCATGTCTGCCTCCTCGTGGAAACACAATTCATCCATGACTGTCCCATGAGCAGCTACACTGTCTCCAGTTGTCACGCACACCACCTTGTCTTCTGGCCATTGCTCCGTCTGGATTGCTTCTCCGAGAAACTTGAAAAGACACTCCTTGTTTTTTGAGTCCCCATTTCTTTGAAACCTTGGCTTGTCTTGTAACTCGCACTCTTCCACCGTGTCTGCGCTTCTCCCTGGCTGTTAGTTTCAAGCTGGTATCGACATATTTATCCCACACAATGTCCAACCTCGATGTCGATTTAAGTTCCCTCTTGACGAATGGTATGAACACTTGCTCTGCGTATTCCTGGAACGTTGCGCAGCCTGTGGGGGTCAACATGTGAGTTAGGACAGGACCGTCAAAAACCTTCGCGTCTACAAATTGAGGCGCCTAGGTTTGGTTGGGAACATCAAGACAAGACAACGGGTCCGACTTTGTACCAAACCTCACTTCCCCAAATTGTGATAGAGAGGACGGGAAAGGTTGGTTTCCGTGAGCAAAAAACACAACGGGGTCGCCATCGCGGACTTGGTTTGCAATGTACAACTTGCCAAACAGTGATGCGTCTGACTTGATGTTTGACAGCTGCGTGCCTTTCTTCTTCTCCAGCTTCGGTTTTCTTTTTCGTTTTGAGTATCTTCTGTCTTCCCCGACAACTTCCGTTGTTCTTTTCCGCTTCCTTACTCGTTTGAGTTTTGCGTTGCTGAATTTGTATCGACATGTGTGATGCCACTTCCCTTCTTTATTGATAAGCAACTCAACAGAGTATCGACACGTTAGATGTACTGGAAGCTTTTCAATATCTTGGAACCCCATAATGTTAGTCACAAAAGTTTCGTAAACATTCTCCGCAGTGTATTGTCCATCTGAATTTCTCAGAGGACACAGTAATTTTTCTTCAGCTGCTTCCTGACAGATAACGCATAGGTTCCAGTTGATAGAACAGCTATTTGTCTCGTGTGTGTGCTTTCCATCTGAAACAAAATAGTATTGGAATAGGTCGATTTGTTTTATCGAGCACGCGCAGTTTACGTTAGGCCTATTATAGCATATTGTTGATATAGCATAACTTGACGAATCTATTGATTGTACATTGTGACTGGGTAAGTAATATCGCTCACATTTTGATCAAAGTCATATAAATATATTCAAATGCGAAAACTTTTGGTAGTAGTCATTTATATATCATCACACAATGAATATCTTAGCAGCGATTTGAATGAAGATATATGATCAAATCGCAAACCACACGTGTAATTATGCACTTACGTTTCATAGCGTCTGGTATCGCGTTCGTCTCGGGTCCGGCAGGTGGCTGACAGCGTCATCTAGACACTACTAAGTCCCATTCATTAATTTTACCTATTTAGAAGTAGGCCTCGAAATAAAACAAACTAAACCAGCACATAAACTTAGCTTGCAAATATGCACAAAAACAGTCGCCCTGCTGAAGAATACAAATTTCCCTATCATTGCCATTTGACCTTGACATTTCCAGGTTACTGACATGTAACCTTGACATTCACGGTTATGAACACAACATCAGATTTGGATCCGGCATGCATGCGTAGAAAAACAGCGATGGTACTAAAAATATGGATTTCATTATCGTTATTATTATATAAACAAAAACAGGGATGTTTTTGAGAAAAGAAAATGACCTTGACATTCAAGGTCATATATATACATACATGCCCACATACATAATTATACACACGCATTCGTACACATATAAAAAGAGTGCTGGTTCTGAAAAAGATATATTTCACGTTCTTTAACATTTGACCTTGAAATTCAAGGTCAAGGACACAAAATCTGACGTGGAACCCCCTCTAATCGGATTCGCCGTGAAATTTTACATGTATGGTCCAATTTTCATGCTTTTATTCGGCAACTAACGATTCGGCCAAAAATTTGCCTTAACAAACCAGACTATATAATACTCTCGCCATGTGTTCGCAGCGAGGCTGCAGCGAGTGAGTGGCGGCTCGTTGGGTGATACTCATGACACACGGCAAGGTACGCGACACTGCATGTGTGTGTGTGTGTGTGTGTGTGTGTGTGTGTGTGTGTGTGTGTGTGTGTGTGTGTGTGTGTGTGTGTGTGTGTGTGTGTGTGTGTGTGTGTGTGTGAGTATGTGCGTACATGTAACACTGTTCCTGGGTATTTTACCAGATGCAATTCGAAGTTGTAATGTTATTACTAATAAAGGTAAGTTCTTATACACCGCGTTATCCAGACTTTATACTTTACTCCCTGGCAAACCTGTTCAGTTAAACACCATCTCGAGTTCTCCAGGAAGCATAGAACCACGTTGCAATTAATGCGCAAGGTTATTCGTACAAAATATCCACCACTGTCTAAAACCAGGTACTTATTCATACAGTTGAGTGAATTAGAGAAAGTGCGAACTTGCCACGGGTTAGAGGATTCAAACCCGTGACCTCTCACTGAGAGTCCGGCGCTCTAACTATCACACCACCGCGCACCACTCGTAATAAGAACTTCCCCCGGGGAGGTAGTCGAACACCTTACTTTCATAGATATCAGTAGGTCACCATGCACCAAACATTCGTTCAAATGAATTCCACAGTAACCTACAGATTCGTACAACGGAAAATCTGTGCAATTCGGACTGTTCATATAACTAAACTTGGACTGGTTAATGTAGCAGTCCCGCACGTCGGGCTGAGAAGAAGTAGATGGTTTACTTTGTGCGATATTTTACACGAAAGGTCCTTGAAACTGGTGACAGATTTACATAGAAGATCCTATAATTATAGTCCTTGGATTTGCTAATTTTACCTGTGGCCCTTGATATATTTAACACATTTTACCGTTGTAGCCTTTGTGATATTTCATACATTTTAATATTATGTTCTTTGTGATATTTCACTCATTTAACCTACATGGTTCTTGAGATATTTCACACATTTTACCTATATGGTCCTTGTGATATTTCACACATTTAAGGTGATTTGATCTATATGGTCCTTGTTATATTTCAATCATTTGACTTGTATGGTCCTTGAGATATTTCACACAGTTAACCTATATGGATATATTATGGTCCTCGTGATGTGTCATTCATCTTACAAAGATATGGTCCTTGACTGAGTAGTAATATGTCACAAATTGTACTTATGACCCATGTGATACGTCTTCCATTTTGAATTGCTTTTTAT
Organism: Paraescarpia echinospica; assembly: GCA_020002185.1. Lineage (NCBI taxonomy): Eukaryota > Metazoa > Annelida > Polychaeta > Sabellida > Siboglinidae > Paraescarpia > Paraescarpia echinospica. Next base: position 71,784,396 of record CM034533.1, on the reverse strand, counting down.
ATTAGAGTGGCATAACCAAGATCCACACTTCTCATTTGTAACACATGACACTATAATGAAGGCCTTATATTGTCAACTGTCCAAGTGTGATTGCTTAACCAGCTATACTTCTCAGTAACCCAAATGCATTAAACAGTCCCAAACAGTTGTTGATATTTTACTCGACTATTCTGGAAGTGTTTATAGAATAAGTTGTTTCATTATGTACCCTTTGACTCTGTGGTGTTGACAGCTAGTTAACGCTACTTATGATGTTACTCGGAGTCATGACCCTGATATCCTTCGGGCGCGCAAGGGAGACAAACACGGTATTTAGGGAGTCGTATTTGACGTCGAGTTCTTTACCGGGTTGTTACCTGATCCCGTTGTGGGACACACCTGCATGTTCCCCTCAGGTTCGGCCTCGTCTGGGATGCCGCGTCGTCGGGCGTTGCCATGGCGACGTCGTTAGTAGATTGGGTCCTACAACCGGAGAGGGTTGATGCTTCAGGCAACAACAGGTGAAGCAAGGGAGGCAAACAGTGGCCTAAGGCCTATTGTGGTAGGGGGCATTTCGCCATGGTCTCGTTCTGGAAAGAGTTTCTTTAATTGTATATATAACACATGTTGCGCCACTACATTTTAGCATGAACATCATCCCCATCTGAGATCTTAGATATGCCACTGAAGGAACTAGTGGGGGGGGGCAGGGTTCAGCACCGGAAGCAACGCGATCTCAGGTTTCCCTTAGGTCACGTTCTAAAAGGTGGTGGAATAAAATGGACATGTAGTTTTTAAGATATATGTATGTCTATATATATATATAATATGTATAATATAGAAATGATATGTATATATATATACATCTTAAAATATATATATCTTAAAAACTACATATACATTATATATATGTGTGTGTGTGTGTGTGTGTGTGTGTGTGTGTGTGTGTGTGTGTGTGTGTGTGTGTGTGTGTGTGTGTATGAATCGGTTTCATCGAGAAGGTCGTCGAACAGAATCTTAAATAGACCACATTGAAAGAAATGTGCAGGGAGTCGTAAATTCAGGCGAGACAATTGATGTTAGAAACAACGGACCAATGCAAATTGCACAGTGAAAGACATTCGGTAACGGATGCGAAATGTCGGCCTTGGATCACCTGGCGTCTGCTATACAGCTTATGCATGGCGTTTCCGCATTAATCAACTCATCCATTTACAGCACACATTCCAAATGTCAGTTCCACTTAAGTTGCATCTATTTCGGATTCTGTCACGTTGGACTATTGCTAATTTTATTGCGAGATCCGTTATAGCAATTCTTTGTAGTTTAAGATTACGACAGCCAGTATATAACCCATTAGTTGTACTAACCACAAAATGCAGCTCGCGTTGCTTAACAGGTTATTCGGTCATGAATTGTGCTAAATAACACATAACCTTAGAAACAATCAAATAATCAGAACCCGACCGCACGAAAGATATGGTGTGCTGTAGTCAGGTGTTTCGAGTATAGAACTATCAAGATTTAACAAGATTGCCATCCAGAAAATTAACTCTAGATGGCAGGTGGACAAGGAAGCCTTTCGGCTTATCGAGAGTCAAATAATTTTTATCTACGTGTATCCCGCTCTTTTAAGGTGTGCCAATTTTATTTTTAAACATATTCACGCTACTAGCACCAACACAATCAGGAGACAATCTGTTCCATTCATTTACAGTCCTTTGTGAGAATGAGAACTTTCTTATATATAATCTACACTGCTCCTTTACTAATGTAACTTCATGTCCTCTGGTCCTTCTATCTTTCTTAACTGAGGAAAAAATATTTCTATCAATATTTTCGTAACCATTCAATATTTTAAACACGTCTATCTGATCTCCTCTCAATCTCCTTGTCTCCAGTGTTATTAAACCAAATTTTTTAGGCGTATTTCGTAACTAAGATCCCTCAGTTTAGGTATCATTTTAGTTACTCTCCTCTGTACTCTTTCTAGCATATCTATGTCCTTCCTGCGATATGGCCTCCACGCTTGAATACAATATTCTAAATGAGGCCTAACTATTGTTTTGTACAGTGGTATTATTAGCTCTTTTTCCTTATACGTTATGTTTTGCCTAATTAATCCAAGGATTTGATTTCCCTTTGAAGCAGCAATACCGCACTGCTCTGAAACATTCATATCAGCACTAATGGTTAACCCTAAGTCCTTTTCTTTAACCGTAGTACTTAGTACAGAACCTCCCATTGTATATTGTACATCTTCGTTCCCATTTCCTGTGTGGAGGCATTTACATTTCCCAAAATTGAACAACATGTGCCATTTTTCAGACCATTTTATCAACCTGTCAAGATCATCTTGTAAATGTTGTCTATCTCCATCACTTTTAATCCTTCTAAACAATTTGGCATCATCTGCAAATCTCAACACCTTACTTGTTATATCGTCATCATCACCAAATCGTTGATATATATTAAGAATAATATAGGTCCCATTACTGATCCCTCTGGTACCCCACTCAAAACTGATTTTCAGTTTGAAGCCTCCCCATCAACTACTACCCGTTGTCTTCTGTCAATTAGCCATTTTTCTGACCAGTTAATTAAACCATTTCCTATGCCGTGGGCCTTTAGTTTATGCAGTAATCTTTGATGTGGCACTTTGTCGAAAGCTTTCTGAAAATCTAGGTAGATGATATCTACTGGTGATCCCTCATCTACCCACTTAGTGATATCTTCCAAAAAACATAACTTGTTAAACCCATCTCAATTCATCTAAACTCATCTAAAAGCGAGGTTATGCTTAACAAATATGTTATGTTTTTATTCCCAAATTCCCTTATAGCATTTTGTACTTTTTCATTCTCTTCTACATTTATGTTTGGACTTCGATAAACTAACCCCACCGTTAACGTTGAGTTTCCTGTAACTATGTTACACCAAACAGCTTCTTTGCAGTCTGCTTCTCTTTCTAATTTTATTTCATAAGCCTGTATAGATTCTTTAACGTATAAAATAACTCCACCTCCCCTTCTTCCTATTCCATCTTTCCTGAACATTACATAGCCTGTTAGTCCCAATTCAGCATCTGATATATCAGTGGTGGCCCATGATTCGGTTATACCTATTATGTGAAGGTCAATATCTTCTACCATAATGTTTAGTTCATTTCTTTTGTTTACTATGCTCCTTGCATTTAGACAAACGCATTTATATCCTGATTCAGAACAGTTTCCCAGGTTGTTCTTTGCCGATGTATTTCTGCTGTCTTTATCTATGCCTCCAGTTTCAGGCTTCTCTGTGAATCCCCCTGCGAATCTAGTTTAAATAGATGCATCCTGTCCCACTGTCAACAGATTGCAGCAAGTTCTCTGAGAAAACTGCTGCCCCCTTTCCACTTAGATGGAGGCCATCTCTCATGTACATATCTTCCCTCCCAACAAAGTATCCCCATAAATCTATGAATCCCACCCCTCTTCTTTACACATCTACTCAACTAGTGCGTTGATCGCCATCCTCTTGCAGTTTCTGTATGCTGGCCCCCTTCCTCCCATTACTGGCAAAATTCCTGAGAGAATAGTCTGTTCGACTCTTGTCTTCTTTAACATCCTCACTAACTGTCTGTATTTCTGTACTATCCCAGTTGTTCCCTCCCTGTCTGCATTATTTGTCCCTACGTGTACTAGTATAGACCCTCCCTTGCCATGCCCCAATACCTTCTCTACCCTTTCAGTCACATGCTCTATCCTAGCCCCCGGTAGACAAACAACGATGTCCTTCCCCTGGCTTAGTGACTTATCCGTCTTTCTCATAATGGAATCGCCCACAAACACCCTCTCTTTCCTCATTGCCCCCTCAATCACTGCCTCGGAGTAGCTCCTTCTCCGGATTGCATCTGTCTGGTTGTAGTCTTGTTCCCGTCTTCTGCTCTCCTGTCACAATTCGGTCCGTTCCATTCTTTCCTGACGTCCCTCCCAACTTCTCTTCTGTCACATTTACTCTCACTTCCTTTCTTCCCATCATCTTTTCTCCCATTGCATTTCCTACTCTCCTCTCCCGTTTCTTTTTCCCGCCTACCTCTTTCTCTACAGTCACTTTGTCACCTTCACACCTGTCACATTTCCTGCCGTCGATCCTCCAATTTCTTCCCCTCCGATCACGTTCCCTCCTCTCAGTCTCCTTTCCTCGGTCTTGTTGCCACTACTCTGCTCCTTCAGTCTCACAGTATTCCCAACACTCTCCCTGTCCTCTTTCTCCATTTCACCTGTCTCCTTGCTGATTCTCATCTCCATCCCCTTCACAATATCTACCAATCTAGCTACCTCCTTCTCCAGACATTTCACCTTCCAACACCCCACGCACTGAAAGGTGAATCCCTCTTCCTTGGTCTCTGTCCATGACTTCGCACAGCCGGATAGGGCAAAATCCACCCAACAAGTGTCTCTTTGCCTCGACTTGCCGCTTGTAAGGCGCCATATCAGAATTTATTTAATAATAATAATCTAATTACCTATTTAAAATAGTTTAGTCAACTGTGTTTACACTATTCACTGCCTATGTAGTCTTTAAGAAGACTGTTTTCTGTGCACAAATGTTACACTTGACGTAAGACTGCCTTATTTATGTACGTTATACCGCCCCTAGCGAATACTTGGGACACTAGCTACATAACGTTAGTTCGCCCGGTTATCGCAAATGATTAATGTTGACAACAAAGCTACCTTATCAAAGTGTCTAGCAGGTACTGGCTTACACATATATTATCTTATGTAAGTAGCTTGATGTTTGTTACTTTATTATCTATAAATTCTACCACATATGAGATTTGTTAAACCTTGTTTACAAACTTATCGTAGGCTAACTTACCCTATTATCACTCACTAGACTAAAGTGTTCTAAAATACTTTATCTAACTAACTTTACGCACAACTGCTACTCAATATATGTTTACTGTTACTTTATAAATGATATTAAGGCAAGAATAATACTTATCAATCAGTAATTCCACTTGTTTGTAAATTTTTCTGCACCACCAATTTCTATGATCTATCGCCGCCAAATATAGCCTCGTTCCCCCTATCAATCGAGAGAATCCGGGGTCGATTCATCTTGCTGCCGTTTCGAAGATTGGCCAATTTCGTTCACTCCACGTTCCTCCAGTTCACTCAGCTGTATAAATCATAACCTGTCTATAGGTACTGGTAGATATTCCTCACGCATTAGTTGCAGTGTGGCCGAATTTTTTCAGAAGAAGTCGAGATGGAGTTCCAGTGAACGGGTCTACCGTGGGTTGAAGTGTAAATCGCTTTGAGGACTAGATACCTCGCTACATACGAAGGTTGGTTTACCTTTTAACCAAGACACGCAAGACACTAGCCTACAACGTCACTAACGATAAACACACGCGGCGGGTTCAAGGTGTTATTCGGCGGCACTTCGGGTAGACAGTTTGCAACATCTGTGTTTGGCGTTATTGACGTAACAACCTGTTTTAAGGAGTTTGTAATTGGTGGCATTCCACACGCCGACACGTACCTAACTACCGTCTGTATGAGCGCCTCTCCTCGTCTGGTCGGCGTTGATTACGGCAGTCCGGTATGTAGCGAGCTCGTGAGGCCATTATAAGGAACAAACACAGAAGTACAGGTTTGCCTATACAGAGTGGTATTAATTCACACATTCACAGTTCTTCTTGTACATTTGTAAAACCGTATATTTTATACATTATGTCCTGTGCTAATATGTAGCATATGCCGCAGTGAATTCTGAATGAAAATGTCCTATAATTTGATATATATTGCCTGGTCATCAGAGTGCTAGTACGATAGTAGCCCTACAAAAGTGTTGTCAGAATACCTACTTACATTGTAGCTGTAAATACAACAGCCACATGCACAATACCTGAGACACGATAGTTCCTAAAACAATAGCCCCAGAGACAATAGCCCCAGACACAATATCCAAACACGCTGTAGCATAAAATCCTGCAGTTGTAAAATAATGCAGTTCCGGCCCTTATTGCGCATGTCTGGAAATGAAAGTTCGCTGTGTAAGGGAATATTTTCCTCCGAAACATAAATTATTTTAGCACCAATTATGTGTTTTTGTAGTTTGTAGACAGTTTTTGTTGAATACAACTTACAACATCTTAATTGTCTAGCATAAATATTTCCACATATATCTTTCTTACAAATGTTTCAGATGAGCAACATTCTAATAATTTTACACCCATCCCATCGCCAATATTCATAATATCGCTTAGATTCATATTTCGGCAATTTTGTACTTAACTTTTCGACATTATTAGCAGCATCCGCCGGGTAGGTACTCCCCTGGGTTGAAGCATAGGTTTGGGACTTAGGGTCATTAGGATGATCCTAGTTTGAGCCATTTAAGTAAAATATTACGCATATTTTTTAGAATAGGGCAGTATTCTCTTACACAGCGAACTTCTATTTCTAGACACAATAGCCCAAGACGCAATCGCACTAGACGCAATAAGCCATATAGGGGCATACTCTTTGACCGCGTATGCACCGACATAATGCTGATGGTTTTGCGCCGACAGTAATATCCAGTGATCACTCTGTAATACTAGAGCTAAAGGTGGTTGAGGGGAGTGTACATTATTGCCTCAATATGAATACTTTTAACACGTTTTCAATGTGGACATACATAAGGGTAGATGTTACGTGTATTTGCTTATACAGACCAGTAATCGGCAGGCTAGTGTTACCTGCGACTATCGAGAGCGAGGTGCCGCCCCTTTGCTCCACACCAACTCCACTCTACGTCCTGTGTCTGCCCACAAGGACTTACAACCCGGCAGCCTAGAGGTGCACATTCCACGCCCTCAACGACGGCAATAATTCCCCTGAAGCGATTCACGTAAAAGTGTTACCGTTCTATTGCATACCAAGTAAACACGACCAATGAACTACCTACAGCGTAAACATGTGATGTGTTGTAAGACACTATATGTGCATGTGACATCTACATCTAAACAACACACACGGTCTATTGGTCTATATATAATCACTGCGCTAATGATTCACATGTGATTTGTTGTCAAACACAATATGTGCAAGTGACATCTACATCTAAACAACACACACGGTCTATTGGTCTATATGTAATCACTGCGCTAATGATTTACATGTGATGTGTTGTAAGACACTATATGTGCATGTGACATCTACATCTAAACAACACACACGGTATATTGGTCTATATGTAATCACTGCGCTAATGATTCACATGTTATGTGTTGTAAGACACAATATGTGCATGTGACATCTACATCTAAACAACACACACGGTCTATTGGTCTATATATAATCACTGCGCTAATGATTCACATGTGATGTGTTGTAAGACACAATGTGTGCATGTGACATCTACATCTAAACAGCACACACGGTCTATTGGTCTATATGTAATCACTGCGCTAATGATTCACATGTGATGTGTTGTAAGACACAATATGTGCATGTGACATCTACATCTAAACAGCACACACGGTCTATTGGTATATATGTAATCACTGCGCTAATGATTCACATGTGATGTGTTGTAAGACACAATATGTGCATGTGACATCTACATCTAAACAGCACACACGGTCTATTGGTCTATATGTAATCACTGCGCTAATGATTCACATGTGATGTGTTGTAAGACACAATATGTGCATGTGACATCTACATCTAAACAGCACACACGGCTATTGGTCTATATGTAATCACTGCGCTAATGATTCACATGTGATGTGTTGTAATACACAATATGTGCATGTGACATCTACATCTAAACAGCACACACGGTCTATTGGTCTATATGTAATCACTGCGCTAATGATTCACATGTGATGTGTTGTAAGACACAATATGTGCGTGTGACATCTACATCTAAACAACACACACGGTCTATTGGTATATATGTAATCACTGCGCTAATGATTCACATGTGATGTGTTGTAAGACACAATATGTGCATGTGACATCTACATCTAAACAGCACACACGGTCTATTGGTCTATATGTAATCACTGCGCTAATGATTCACATGTGATGTGTTGTAAGACACAATATGTGCATGTGACATCTACATCTAAACAACACACACGGTCTATTGGTCTATATGTAATCACTGCGCTAATGATTCAAATGTGATGTGTTGTAAGACACAATATGTGCATGTGACATCTACATCTAAACAACACACACGGTCTATTGGTCTATATGTAATCACTGCGGTAATGATTCACATGTGATGTGTTGTAAGACACAATATGTGCATGTGACATCTACATCTAAACAACACACACGGTCTATAGGTCTATATGTAATCACTGCGCTAATGATTCACATGTGATGTGTTGTAAGACACAATATGTGCATGTGACTTCTACATGTAAACAGCACACACGGTCTATTGGTCTATATGTAATCACTGCGCTAATGATTCACATGTGATGTGTTGTAAGACACAATATGTGCATGTGACATCTACATCTAAACAACACACACGGTCTATTGGTCTATATGTAATCACTGCGCTAATGATTCACATGTGATGTGTTGTAAGACACAATATGTGCATGTGACATCTACATCTAAACAGCACACACGGTCTATTGGTCTATATATAATCACTGCGGTAATGATTCACATGTGAGGAATGCAAATGTGTCCGTAAAAATAATTACAGAGGTTGGAAGTGTAAATGTTGGCAAATAGATGACTACGCCCAATAGCTGATTCACACATGCATACGATATTTCGCTTCATACCGTCGATAACGCAACAGCAGTTGAAAATGCCATACTGCCAGGGAAGATTGCTTAGTTCTGGCTGGTTTGCTTGGAAACTCTACGTACTTATCGTGGACAGTTGCGGGGGCAAGACAAACAGTCGTAAATCAATTTTGTCTATAAAAAATATAACTACGTCGTACCGTTAGGATATGATAAGTGCACTACCAAAAAGATTAGGTCTTTCAGAACATCAGCGTGTTAGCTCGTGTAATTTGACGGCTCATCCTTTGCATAATGTGTTTTGATTGCGTAATGTGTTTTGTTTGATTCCCAAGAGCGAAGTGTTCGACAGGGATGTGTTTAGGGTTGAGACATTTCAAGTGTCAGTCACAAGACCGGGATACCAGACTGTACTTCGAAGAGGAAGAGGAAGACTGCTAATACAAATTCTAGGGCATATTTGCCGTGGTTGTTTAGATAAAAAGTATGGATATATTATACTATTATCGTAGGTACTAAAAAGAGCACCAGGTGTTACGTGTCGATCAAGTAAACTAATGTTTGTTCGCTGGCAAACAAACGACTGCGCCATGATATTTGAAACGTTAGAACCCCAAAACACCACTCATGCGGACCTGTCTTGTTCATCACTCAGTGTACCACTTTTGACAATTGCTGACAGGTTAATGAGTCTCCGCTGCAATACTTCTTTTAAATGCAGGGAACATTTCTCTTTATTCAGATACACTCAACTCGGGTGAACATTAACACTAAAATGTAAATAAAGTAGTGTCACTCGAATAACAGACTTAGCGTTTAGTTATACATTTTATTCTGGATTATTATAACAAACTAGTGGTTGTTTCGACATTTGTGTCTGTAGCTTGTGGCTTGGCCTTACAATGGGAGCCCTGTCTGTAGGAGACGGTATGTCACTGTGTCTGTAGCTTGTGGCTTGGCCTTACAATGGGAGCCCTGTCTGTAGGAGACGGTATGTCACTGTGTCTGTAGCTTGTGGCTTGGCCTTACACTGGGAGCCCTGTCTGTAGGAGACGGTATGTCACTGTGTCTGTAGCTTGTGGCTTGGCCTTACACTGGGAGCCCTGTCTGTAGGAGACGGTATGTCACTGTGTCTGTAGCTTGTGGCTTGGCCTTACACTGGGAGCCCTGTCTGTAGGAGACGGTATGTCACTGTGTATGTAGCTTGTGGCTTGGCCTTACACTGGGAGCCCTGTCTGTAGGAGACGGTATGTCACTGTGTCTGTAGCTTGTGGCTTGGCCTTACACTGGGAGCCCTGTCTGTAGGAGACGGTATGTCACTGTGTATGTAGCTTGTGGCTTGGCCTTACACTGGGAGCCCTGTCTGTAGGAGACGGTATGTCACTGTGTCTGTAGCTTGTGGCTTGGCCTTACACTGGGAGCCCTGTCTGTAGGAGACGGTATGTCACTGTGTCTGTAGCTTGTGGCTTGGCCTTACACTGGGAGCCCTGTCTGTAGGAGACGGTATGTCACTGTGTCTGTAGCTTGTGGCTTGGCCTTACACTGGGAGCCCTGTCTGTAGGAGACGGTATGTCACTGTGTATGTAGCTTGTGGCTTGGCCTTACACTGGGAGCCCTGTCTCTAGGAGACGGTATGTCACTGTGTCTGTAGCTTGTGGCTTGGCCTTACACTGGGAGCCTTGTCACTAGGAGACGGTATGTCACTGTGTCTGTAGCTTGTGGCTTGGCCTTACACTGGGAGCCTTGTCACTAGGAGACGGTATGTCACTGTGTCTATAGCTTGTGGCTTGGCCTTACATTGGGAGTCCTGTCCCTAGGAGACGGTGTGTCACTGTGTCTATAGCTTGTGTGTTGGCCCTACGTTAGAAGCTTTCTTTCCAGGAGAAGTCATTCCTCAACGAGTGTCTGTAGCTTATGAGTTAGTCCAACATTGGGGCCCTTCCTCCACAAGACGTCATGACTCTGTCTGTATTTTGTGAGTTGGGAGACCCTGCTGCCAAGATAATTCACGCCTCTGTCTGCGATATGAACAGAACACCGTCATAACTCACTGCATGCAACATTACGCAGCTCGGGTATAACTGCAAGATATTCCCGTGACGCCGGTATGCTGCTCTCAATGATAACGTAACTGATTTTATTGCAACCTCTCGACTCCTGAACTTCCGGCAAGTAGTGATAAATCCACCCGATTGCCAATCGTTGAAACTTTCTACGACGACACCGGTGGGAACAAGCATACACTCGTTTCATAATTATTCAACAATATCGTAGAAAACTGTCATTTTCTGAGTTTGCGTTATGTTTAATATGTCTCTAGTCATTAAATAAATAAATGTTAAACTCCATTTATTCAGTGAAGTTTGTTGTTTCGTGAGACAGACTGATAACATATATAAAGTACCCTATCACCATTTTATATGTGTTTGTGCAACGATAGAGCACAGTGTTGAACCGAGGCGTGTACCAAAGGTAAAGATAAGTAAGTTCTTATATATCGCAGTAGCCAGTCCTCAGGACTTCTCAAAGCGCTTTACACTTTACCCCCTGGCAAACCTGTTCAATCGAACACCATCTCGACTTCTCTGGGAAGCATCCAGCCACGCTGCAATTAATGCGCGAAGACTATTCGTACACAAATATCCACCACTGTCTATAGCCAGGTATTCATTCATACAGCTGAGTGAACTGGAGCAACGTATAGTGAATAAACTTGCTCAAGGTTTGACACCGCCACACAGGATTCGAACCCGGGTTCTCTCGGTTGTGAGTCCGAAGCTCTAGCCACTGTACCACGGCGCTATACTGTGTGTGTATATTGCACGGCATTAAACCTCATGTCTCCCGTGTTGCCCAGTAATACCAGCTGACTGGGATATGGAGTACTTTTTTTTATAGAAAAGTGTACATGTTCCACATGTATTTTCCGTCTGTTTTCAACATGGCTGAAAACTAGTTCCATGGATGGTCTGTTATGAACACGAACTGGGTACTAGTACCATGGTACATGGGGCCTGTCTCGCACATGAATTGGGAACTAGTATCATGGTACATGGGGTCGGTCTCGTACAAGAACTGGGAACTAGTACCATGGCAGACAGGAGTCTGTCTCGTTCATGATTTGGGTACTAGTATCATGGCACTTGGGGGTCTGTCTCGTAAAAGAACTGGGGCTAGTACCATGGCACATGGGGGTATGTCTCGTAAACGAACTGGGGCTAGTATCATGGCACATGGGGGTCTGTCTCGTAAAAGAACTGGGACTAGTGCCATGGCACATGGGGGTCTGTCTCATGTAAGAACTGGGGTTAATACCATGGCACATGGGGTCTGTCTCGTAAAAGAACTGGGACTAGTACCATGGCACATGGGGGTATGTCTCGTAAAAGAACTGGGGCTAGTACCATGGCACATGGGGGCCTGTCTCGTAAAAGAACTGGGGCTAATACCATGGCACATGGGGTCTGTCTCGTAAAAGAACTGGGACTAGTATCACGGCACTTGGGGGTATGTCTCGTAAAAGAACTGGGGCTAGTACCATGGCACATGGGGGTCTGTCTCGTAAAAGAACTGGGACTAGTACCATGGCACATGGGGGTCTGTCTCATGACAGAACTGGGGCTAATACCATGGCACATGGGGTCTGTCTCGTAAAAGAACTGGGACTAGTACCATGGCACATGGGGGTATGTCTCGTAAAAGAACTGGGGCTAGTACCATGGCACATGGGGTCTGTCTCGTAAAAGAACTGGGACTAGTACCATGGCACATGGGGTCTGTCTCGTAAAAGAACTGGGACTAGTACCATGGCACATGGGGGTCTGTCTCGTAAAATAACTGGGACTAGTACCATGGCTCATGGGGTCTATCTCATAAAAGAACTGGGACTAGTACCATGGCACATGGGGGTCTGTCTCGTAAAAGATATGGGACTAGTATCATGGTACGTGGGGGTCTGTCTCGTAAAAGAACTGGGACTAGTACCATGGCACATGGGGTCTGTCTCGTAAAAGAACTGGGACTAGTACCATGGCACATGGGGGGTCTGTCTCATAAAAGATCTGGGACTAGTATCATGGTACGTGGGGGTCTGTCTCGTAAAAGAACTGGGACTAGTACCATGCCACATGGGGGTCTGTCTCGTAAAAGAACTGGGACTAGTACCATGGCACATGGGGGTCTGTCTCGTAAAATATCTGGGACTAGTATCATGGTACGTGGGGGTCTGTCTCGTAAAAGAACTGGGACTAGTACCATGGCACATGGGGTCTGTCTCGTAAAAGAACTGGGACTAGTACCATGGCACATGGGGGTCTGTCTCGTAAAATAACTGGGACTAGTACCATGGCTCATGGGGTCTATCTCATAAAAGAACTGGGACTAGTACCATGGCACATGGGGGTCTGTCTCGTAAAAGATCTGGGACTAGTATCATGGTACGTGGGGGTCTGTCTCGTAAAAGAACTGGGACTAGTACCATGGCACATGGGGTCTGTCTCGTAAAAGAACTGGGACTAGTACCATGGCACATGGGGGGTCTGTCTCATAAAAGATCTGGGACTAGTATCATGGTACGTGGGGGTCTGTCTCGTAAAAGAACTGGGACTAGTACCATGGCACATGGGGGTCTGTCTCGTAAAAGATCTGGGACTAGTATCATGGTACGTGGGGGTCTGTCTCGTAAAAGAACTGGGACTAGTACCATGGCACATGGGGGTCTGTCTCGTAAAAGAACTGGGACTATTACCATGGCACATGGGGTTCTGTCTCGTAAAAGAACTGGGACTAGTACCATGGTACACGGCGTTTAACTAGACACGTGTATATTACTGCAATTAATTATATTAAATAGATCTTTTTAAATGAGATTTTTGACCGTGTGATTGCTTCAATTCTAGATTTCGACCTGAAACTGAATAAGAAGAAAACAAAAGACACCTCTTGCGAGAAACGATCATTTTAGTAAGTGAAGACAGGCTCTGTTATTTTTTAATCTATAAATTATTGGCCGAGTGTTCGCGGTTTAATAAAACTAAGCCACTGTAGATAAACCATTCATGTTTTTTATTTCTTTATCAGTAGCTTATTTGCAAGAAAAAACAAAAACTACAACAGACACGTTTTATATCATATTTAATCTTGCTAATTGCCATGCGGATTAAACAAACTTAGACATATTTGGACATGTTCCCCATATGTTTCATATTTCTTTGGATCGCTTAAATGGTGGTTAATTTAGTTTAGTAATAATTAACCTTAGCACAAACTCAGCTCAGAAATATGTTAAAGATACCTAACTAATCTGCATATATTCATGTCAGCACGAAGTACATATTTCACCCACTTGTATGTTTATAAACATTTATTGATAACGATTGTTTAACCAAATTCAAAATAGTACAGGTGTTTCACTGGTTGTTCCTCCTGAATTACGATTATTATTTTCCAGGCTCAGCCTCCGGTTAGAGACCTCAGCAAGGAACAAAGCCCTTTTAGCATTGTGAAGGTAAATATCAACATATTCCATGTCAGCAGTGGACTTCTGTTATAGCAACTGGCAAAATATAGTATCGTAATTGTTATTATATTTTTGTATCAATTACATATTTAGCTAAGATTAACAAATGAATCGCAAATATCAAACATGTTAAAAAGTATGAAATCATGTTTTTCTCTGATAATGGTTAACACCTGTTCTCTTGAGAAATTTTAATTAACTATTATTTTAGCATATTACTTGACTAACTCATTTATTAGAATATTTGTGTGAGCGTTCTGCATTCTTTTCTAAACAATACATATTACAATTATATTATTATGTTAATTCAAAACATAATATGTATCATGAGATATGATATATCTATATTTTCCAACGTATTTGACTAGTGTTTCAGGTGTCATGTGTTGTTGATTGTTCCTCCTTTTAGGGTTCGCCGATATTTACATACACTTCTAGTAGTTCTAGTCGTTCTATTTGCTGCGGCTGACTCACATTTCGCAAAGATGTATGGACTGTAAGTAATGGCCGCCGCCATGTGGCCGGAAACCAGATTTGAAGCGACCCCTTGTGACTGCATAATTTCGCGATTGTCTAACACATCTACCGAACTGTTGTTTCGATGCAACTTTGTGAAATACGATCATCAAATTCATGATTCCTAAAATGGATTCAGATGGGGGTGGTGACGTATTTCACAAAGATACATCTTCCCCTGTTGTTGAAGTGCTATCATCACCTCCCTATACACACAATCCCTATTTATGGCTCGCCACACTATACTTGAAAACGGATGTTCAGCTTGATGGTCAAAGGAAAATAAGTTATTCGTAAAATAGTTTCGTCGTATTTACCGGTATAAACCAAGTCTAAACTACGACCGACTATGATCCGACACAATCTGCACTGCCGGTGGCCACGCCATTTGATATGTTGGTTCTCTCCACAAAGTTCTGTTCTCCCTCCCATTCCGCCGCCATCTCTTTTGACATCGCTTTCCTGCTGATCAATGTTCCTCAAACATATCTTTGCATATAACAACGTATGTAATATGTACTACGCGCGCGCTCGCGCAAAGACACACACGCACACACACACACATATATATATACACACATACATTTACATAGATACGTACATACATACAATAATACATACAATAATACATTCATAATACATACATATGATACATACATATGATACATACATACACACATACAAACAAACATACATACATACATGCATGCATGCATGTATACATACATACATACATACACATGTGCATGCATCTACATACATACATACATACATACAAACGTGCGTATACACGCGTGCGCACACACATATACACATACATACCCACCCACACACACATGCGTACATATAAACATATATATTTTTAAAGACATGTTTTAAGTGCATTGATCAGTATATCCTTACCTCCCACTAAACGTACGTTTTGCGTACGTGTATCCACAACCTCTTTATTATAATAAAGTGTGTTCTTGATTGAGTACAATAATGATTTTCCAACCCACCCTAGCATGGATACACATGGATAC
This sequence comes from Paraescarpia echinospica, assembly GCA_020002185.1. Lineage (NCBI taxonomy): Eukaryota > Metazoa > Annelida > Polychaeta > Sabellida > Siboglinidae > Paraescarpia > Paraescarpia echinospica. The sequence goes on along the minus strand of CM034533.1, from coordinate 71,768,606 downwards.
GCAACGGCTTTGTTTTTCGATGTTTCATGTGCTATTCATGTACACATCCATGTGTTACGATGTTTCAGGTGCTATTCATGTACACATCCATGTGTTACGATGTTTCATGTGCTTTTCATGTACACATCCATGTGTTACGATGTTTCAGGTGCTATTCATGCACACGTCTATGTGTTAGAGTTACATTCTGAGATCGTCCATCTTTTAAATACAAAAATGTCTAACATGAAACATACATTATATCAGTTTCCTCAACTCGATATAAACGATATGTCAAAGAAAATATAAATTGCTAAAGTGACATGTAAGGTAGCAAGTATAATAAAACAGTAAATACTGTTCATGTTATACATGCACTTTTTATTAAAAAAAAGTTAAAATGATTGCTTTACCCGGAATGCTACTTTAAAACTGAATTAACTAATAATTAATATGCGACGTAGTGTCTATAAAATATAAATGGCAGGCTCATAATTTCGCAAAGTTCAGAAAAATGTACCGTTTCGCATTGGTTTAAATTACCACACACCCTCGCCAACATAGTGTGCTAGTTGCGAGTTTGAGCGATCCAAGATGGCTTCCAAAACTACAGCCACCGGAAGCAACTAATGCGACAATGTTGCCAAGACATTACCCACAACGCTGTGCCGTTCTGGTGTATGATATATACGTATATATAATATGATGCATTTATTTATGTTCCAATCGATAGGTGGCATCACGGTGTGGATTTATGTTTGACGTGATACTAGCATCGATTACTCATGCCTATTTTGGGACTTTACGAACTAATCGATCACCCCTAACTTAGTATGCACATTTCTTGGTAATCAGCTAAATGAACTTTAACTAAATGCTTTAATGTTTCGAAGTTCAGTATTATGTCAATGATGAAACACTTAATTGTATTGGTGACGATTACCATAATTTGTATGTTTATTGTTCAGGAGTGCCAAAGAGAAGGCTGCGCGGTTCCAAGCGTCGAGCAACAGCAATAATAACAACACCAGCAGCGTGTCATCCCGACCGCGTAAGATCGGCAAGCTCAACATTGGCCCCGGCTTGGACACATCTAAATCAACGACAAAGAAGACGACCACTAAGAAAGTCGTCAAGACAAAGACATCGACGAAGACGACGATGAAAGAACGCAAAGAACAGCAAAGTGAAGCCGTAGCAGACGACAGCGTCGTCGCAGTACTGGAAAAGACGGACGCGACGGAGGAAAGCGAAACGACCGTCGCGGCCGGTTTCGTGATTTCGGCGGACGTGACGACAGATGAAGCAGACGTGTCAACCGAGCCGGCGGAGACTGTCGCGAGTCTCGTCGCGTCGGAAGCGTCAGACACCATGATCATGGACATATCGCCGGTGTCGGTGAGCACGTCGGAAGCTGAGCCGACGGAATCGACGGCAATCGACACGCCGGAACTGTCGTTCAGTTTTACCACCTCTACTGATGAGCCGGAACTCGATCTCACGGCGGAGCTGCAGGTGAACGCCGCTCTTCAGCTGACGAGCGCGGACACGACGGAAGTGGAGGAGGAACAAGACGAAGAGGAAGACAGGAAAAAGGATCAACTTGACAGCGATGTTGCTGGCGAATTTCAGATGTCAGTCGATGTTAGCGTTGACGAAACGGCGGAGACCATATCACATGAAGTGGCGGTAGAAGAGGGTACCAAGGTTAGAGCAACAATTGAGAGTGTGGATGTAGAGGTAGAAGGTGCAAGTAAAGCGGAAGAACCTGAACTGAAGGCAGACGAGGAGGATGGGGCAAAAGTAGAACAAGAAGCGAAAGCAGAAGAAGAGCCTCGCTTAAAGGCAGAAGAAGAGGGTCGTGTAAAGGCAGAAGAGGATGCTCGCTTAAACGCAGAAGAAGAGGCTCGCTTAAACGCAGAAGAAGAGGGTCGTGTAAAAGCAGAAGAGGAGGCTCGCTTAAACGCAGAAGATGAGGCTCGCTTAAAGGTAGAAGAAGATGCTCGCTTAAAGACAGAGGAGGAGGTTCGCTTAAAGGCAGAAGAAGAGGCTCGCTTAAAGGCAGAAGAAGATGCTCGCTTAAAGGCAGTGGAGGAGGCTCGCTTAAAGGCAGAAGAGGCTAGAAAACCGAAAGAAACGGAAACGGACAAGGCGATAAAGAAGACATTCATCGAGTCCTGTCCGGCATTCCAGCCAATCCCTGATGAATTCTACAGCAAGCTGTTCTACTTCTCGGGAATGGGAACACTTATCGGATCGTCGTTGTCGGCTGGCATATACGTGCCCGAAGACACGGCAAAGTGCGGGCTCGGCGCCGAGCAAGTGGAAAGTTGCGTGCCTGAGTCGTTCGACAAGCACGTGGAGATGGTGAAGACGGCGCGCAACCACGCAACAGACCTGACGGCGGAACTGCGCAAGCTGCAGGCCTTGCTGCAAGGGCTGCCCATCTTCACGGGCGAAGGTGCAGCGAGCGGCTCGCAAACATGGCGTACGACTCGTCACACGAGCCTGTCGAGCGGCACGACGTCTCACCGGACCCGGGCCTCGAGCTACGGCGGGATCACCGCCTCTCAGCCGCCGCCCCCGGCCCCGGCTCCGGCTCCGGCTCAGCGGGCACAAGACACCTTCAACAGCGTGTCCGCGGTCCCAGCGCAACAACCGGCATCAGCGACATCAGCAGGCGGGTGTGGCGGAAGAGCAGTGTCGTCAAGCGGGTATCCTGGAGGGGTAGCATCATCAAACGCGTACCCAACGGTGGTAACATCAACCAACGGGTACGCCGGAGAGGCCACAGTAGGAGCGCAGTACCCGTTCCAGCTTCCGGATCAACGACGCCGGGTTTCATCATCTAGGCAGGCGATGCGAAATGAGAGAGACGTCGACAAGGTGGATGGACCGGCCCAACGCCCCGCGCCGCCGCCGGTCCAGCCGAAACCGCGGTTGGTGGTGACGGACGCGACAGCCTCGACACCGACTTGGACACCGCGACATCGACCGTGGGAACAGCCAGCCCCTGACACCCTCGACGTCCCTCGGCGTCGACGGGCCCGTTCCCTCGTCACCCCGCCCGCCGCGCCCGTGTCGCCTGTATCTCCCGTCAACAGAAACTACGGCGTGTTCACGGCACAGGGCCACTCGTGGCAAGACAAGTACGGCAAGGCAGGCGTTGTCGACCAACCCATACCTAAACCTTTCGGCGGAGTCAACGTCCCTAGTAGCGGTCTCAAGACGTGGCAGATGTCCCGTCTGCGGGGACTGGAGGCCAAGGGATACCTACTCGACTCGGAGCAAGTGTACATCGAAAATACACCAGCACGCAGAGCCTCCGCGGCCGCCGCCGACACGTCGCAAATAGATTCGTACGCGCCGTATCTCGTCTCGGCCAAGTCTCGCGTGATCGATTATGCGGCGAAGCCGATGTCGCCGACGTCAGCGAAGGCCTTCCAGCCTCGCGTCCAGAACGGGTTTGGTGGCTCGCTCACTCAGCTGCCGTACTGCGACTTATAGAACCTACACAACGGGTGAAGCTGATACACACAAAAGCTAGCGTCGTCGGAGAGGACAACTAAAAATAAAAATAAAGATGTCGCGGGCCATCAATCGCAAACAGACGAACTGGTCAATGGTACACCGAACACCTTGGACAATGGTACTACCCCACTGTCCCATGCCTTGAACAAACGTATTATCCCACAGTAGAGACAATGATGTTACCCTACACCTCAGAAAACGTATTAATCCAAACCTTGGGACAAACGTATTACCCCACAGCTTGGAACAGTTCAACATCGGGATGATGAATGGATGTCAACTGTTTGTGACATTTGTAGGAGACTCAGCTGCCGAGGGAGAGGTAATGGGTGTCACTCTCACTCACCCCGCCTCTACACAAATACGTGCAAGCTGGAGAACATACGAACGGGCACCTCGTCACTAAACAACACTTCGCTTTCGTGCCTCTATCTGTCTCATTGGCCGCGCAGTTTCGTTGAACCCTCCGACGACAAGCCCAGCGAGTCATCACTTCGTGGTCGAGTAAGTGTCACACTGAACAAACGTGTTCAACCCTATGGATATGTTTATTTCTATTTAGAGTTTCTGCAACAGTGCCACAAAGTTGCACAACACTAATGGTAGTGTCGTGTGTGATCGGTAGGCGGTGTTTATTCTAATAGCTCCCTCTATCGGATCATTTATAGTAATCATCGCAACCAACAGAGGAATCTATTTAGTTTTGTTTGTGTTACATACTTGGTGCAGACGATCCGTGTGTTGATGAGTTTGGAAATATTTTATGCGTGGAATAGTCGCTGAGAGCATAAAATTGTTATATGTCTTCGGGTTGAGTTTAATTGACATTACCGATAGAGGGCGACTTTGCGAACAGTAAACGGCGTTAGGGTGTCACTTGGCTTCAACTGCGTCGATAGTGGCAGTGAGAAAACACGAACGACAACGAGCATCGAAGACGATCCACACACTGCGTCGAGCAGACGACTAAGCTGTGAATAATCGTCGTTGAGTTCTCACAAACATGCCCGAGAACGATTCAATCGCTCGAAATGACTTCCGCAGTTCGGTAGGGTCTATATCAAAATGGCAGATACATATCGAATAAAAAGATTCGTCCCAAACGTGACATTGTAAATAATAGCTTTCACCGATAATTGATCATTTGGTTTCATTCGTCTCCCGAATGTGTGACTTGTTTCCAGTTTGGGCATGCGTGTGTTGATATATCAAGAGTGATTCTATAACTTAGGCCTACGTGTAACAAAAACGATACCAACTGTAGCTGACTGCAGTTGCACTACAGCTACTGTCTGGTCGGATTCTCAACTGGCGACAAGAGACCACGTAACGTGCAGGTCCACGTTAACAGTGCCACAGACATACGTATAATGCACTTAAGCGAAGTCACGTAACAGTTAAATCCAGAATCGCTTATATAATTTCCTGGAAACGGGAATTGCAAACACAAAGTTGAGATGTACTTGTATTGAACATCTATATCAAATAAACATAAAACATACCCTGGTTTACCTTACATTCTAGCGCCTTGTCAAATCTCTCGGAAAGTCGTCTATCGTGAATTTCCCCTCCTCTGTGTTGTGCTGTTCTTGCGACGTCTTCCTACTTCACGTTATCCATCCGTTGCGTAGATGTGTGTTTGTGTATGTATTGGTTTCCATCGCCTCTAATGCCGCTAATGATCACCGTTATAGGCTTCAGTTAGCGTTGGATGTCTAGAAATGCGTTACTGTCAAATGGGCGCCGACGTCTATGACGAGAACTCGGCGCGAATAGACTCTTGACTGCAAATGCGTGGTTTAACTGTTACCGTCAGATGATTATCATTTATTTAAGATTAATTTATTTCGGGTCTACATTTGCATTTAAACTCTGTGATTAGTGTTACGCGTAGGTACAACGTGTGTAGGTGTTTTGGATAACCATATTAAATTACTAAAATAACAGCTTCAAAAAAAAAATTTAAATAGCATTTTTTTTCATGGGATTCGAACCATTAGCATTGCAACATTATATATGTGGAACAATCAACATAAAAATTAACTAATTAAAATACAAACTACACTGGATGCTCGCTATATAGGTCTAAGGACTATTGGTGTATGCCTAAAGACTATCTGTTTTAAAGAAACAACTTTGAAATCCACGTCATGACATGAACCGTTTCGCTTTACCCATCAATAATCGGATATAAGGAGCAGTTTGACTATTTTCAAAATTGTTCCTTACCGAGACCATGCACTGTCTGTGTATGTTCGATTAATAAAAAATGCAATATGTTCTTCAAAATGAATTGTTCTTATGTTCATTCAGATAGAGTTCGCAAAGTATAAACAACGCTATATGCGTTTAGTATTGGTTCAAATCCCCACCACCAATAGGTGGTATATGACTCGCGACTTTTACGATTCATAATAATTGCTTTTAGCGTCAATTTGGATTAATATATTTACTCCCCAGGTGGCGCCACTGTAGCAATATATTTCCCCCCACAATACGTGGCGACAACCAAACACACTTACGTAATGCTTCATGTATTTTGCGAACTTATGCGACGACCACTTTGCGCAGTCGAGAAGCATATTACTAGCGTGACGGCGCCATCCACTGACCACTACCGTCACGGGACTAACATTGACGACAGCACTAAAAAGTAAAGCAAAGGTAAGTTCTTATACAGCGCAGTATCCAGTCCTCAGGACTGCTCAAAGCGCTTTACACTTTACACCCTGGCAGACCTGTTCAATCGAACACCGTCTCGACTTCTCTGGGAAGCATCCAGCTACGCTGCAATTAATGCGCGAAGACGATTCGTACATAAATATCCACCAGTCTATAGCCAGGTACTCATTCACACAGCCGCGTGAACGCGAGCAATGTAGAGTGAACGAACTTGCCCAAGGTTTGACACAGCAGCACATCGAAGCCGGGTTCTTTCGGTCGAGAGTTCGACTGCACCACTCCGCTCCCTACGAATGGCTATCCCGAGGTCACACAAGGCCAAGCACAATCAAGAGCTCCCAGTATGACGTAACCTTAACCAACGGAGAAATTCGAAAAATAAAGGCATTACGTTTATTCCGAGGTGTCGTTGTTGAACCCCTTAAGGTTTGGCGCCCGAAGTACAAATTGTTCGCGAGAAAACATACGCACGCTCACACAAACACGCTCAATCACACAGGTACTATACCCAGGATATGACGTTATACTACTCCCTCTACCTAGGTATCTCGAAATTCAAATTTTTCGTGCCTTGTAGCCAGAAAGGGGAGGTTTGATTTTGACGTTATTTCTACCACAACTGACATATAGCTAGGCCCCTTAGGACCTAATTCCAGCTCAACTGTTTTTAAACAAAACATTGCTTGAAATGAGGTATGGAAAACTAAAAATACTTGTTTAATATTTACATACCGATTTAATTACAAACGACTTGTCAAGCAGGTGCATTTCTTTAAAGTGGTCGGGAGAAGTCATTACAAATCGTCTTTACTCGGCTACACTGAACACCGGGTAGCCCCTAGACTCTGAGCAGCTTCCGCCTACGATATCACTTGTCGGAGAAAAGTTGTTCACGACTCACCAGAACAGGCTTGTCTAACACAAACATCCTCCTGATTATCAACGTGTCAGAGGAGTGCCGCCGACGGAAATCGGAAGACTATCAGTGCACAATTCCTAACATCGGAATTCCTATAGGCTAAGAAAATGTCGTCAGTAGATTGGCCAATCAGCGACACACGTCGTGTCACTTGGAAGTAATCAGCATGTATCAATTGAGAGACGACCGTCTAATGTTTACCATGACATTCATTCGTTCATAAACAGGACGAATCTGATTAGGGTACCAGGGCGGACATTTGTACACGTTCCCGGATTTATATTAGTTACCACAACTGTCTTACTAAATATCTCACATAAATTGTGTGTGTCTCATATGTTCTAACTGTGAAGTCATGCATGTTAGATGGTGACGTCTTCGTTAATGGGAATGGGCCGACGTTTCTTCTGGTAGTTCCATTGTAGGCTTCTCATAACGCCACACCGAGTCAATTCCTTGTTCTACTGTTTCTACCGGCGTCCAAGTCGGCATCGGGAACCGGCACGCAATCACCTGACCACGTGGCTGCAGCTCATTGGCTAATTTTGTCTCAAGTGGCTCCATCTGTAGAACAAAGGCAAACAAGCGGTTTCATTCTGTGCAGATCGCTTTTCTTTTTCACTTACACAATTGGTTTTCGGTGTAATAAAAATGGTCTCCTAAGAAGAGCATTAAAACTTGCTTATGTGTTGGTTCTAACCTCACACATAAAATAATGTTATACTTTTTTCTACAGGTAATGTCTAAGTTTGAAACTATGGAAGCTAGAGATGGTCACACAAGTCCCAAACACATTGCAAATGGGTGGGTGGTGGTTTATCGTCCCCACCACACGGGAAATGGGGAAAACAGTGACGATACCTATCGGCACAGATACTAATGCACCTTGAGAGTGTATCAGCATTTTGGATATTAGAACGGGGCAGCGTGGTGCATAATGTCTTTGTAGCCATGTTATATCGGTTAAATTCGACAGTTATTGACTGTGTTTTTTTAGACCATTTTTATCGTCCAATGGAACTCTCAACAGTAGCTTGCAAATACCAATAAGTTGATTGACTTTTATTATGGATAGTGTAATTACAGATGGTCAGTGTATTTCATGACTTACACATACATTACAAGCCCAATCACATAATATCAATCAAAAGCTGCAAAAACATTAATAGTTTACTTGAACAATTATTGTAAATACCTATGTATTAACACCGATGTGTTTAAGTTATTTGAAATTTGAATACATCTGAATAAAAAACATTGAACAATTTTGCATTTAATTAAAAATTATCTTTCTAGAATATACCATTGTAAAATCACATTACTCTGTTCATAATACTCACCATGTTGGGAACCCCAAATATAACAATGCTGTCATATTTTGACAAGTTCGTCTGCAAGCAGACAAAGGACAATTAGCTATTATCTTGTCCTCTTGGATAAACAAATCCAATATAGCACATGGCAGACTCGAAAGCATTAATCAACAAACATGTAAAATGGCACTTTTAAAGAAAGTTCTTATATATCACAGTTAGTATCCATTCCTTAGGACTGCTCAAAACACTTTACACTTTACTCCCTCTGTTCAAACTGAACACCATCTCGACTTTTGTGGGAAGCATTCAGCCATGATCCAATTAATGTGCAAAGGTTACTTGGTTGTATCTTGCAATCATGAACAAAACTGGGAAATACCTAAAGGACTCAATTAAATAAACAATATCACACCTGCTATTACGATGGCGTCACAACCATTACAATAGTATTATGATTGTGTCATGGAATACTGAATACTTGAAAAAAGCAGTCCCAAACCATAACTGAAATGTAACACCACCTCGCAGTTGGTTCAAAATGGTGAATTCGTGAATGATGCTGTTTTTTATGATGCTTGTTGATGTTGGGTTGGTAAATATAAGTATCATGTTTATGAACACTGTTGTGTGGCCTAAGTAACCCTAGTAATCAGTTTGTTAACTCGAGTTACTAATTATCATTCTGTGTGTTATCAATGATAACTATTGACAGACAGTACAATTTACTACTGACACTACACTATTATCACATCAATTATTGACACTACACTATTATCACATCAACTATCATGAAACATCGACAGTTTGATGTAGTATTACACCTCTACTGGCTACCACCCAGTGCGAACGAACCTTCCACAAGTCTTGCGTGTAGAACTTAGTGAGGTGACCCACACCTGACCTCCAGGCTGACCAGCGCGAGTACCACACCAGCCAGGGGTTCAACTCCACACCCTCGGCCTTAAAACCCCTTTTGGCACATTCCACAACCTGCAGATGATACAACATTGTTGGTATGAGTCTGCTACTCTGCTATTTTCAACAAATGAGTCATAGTAGATAAACATTATAATACATAGTAAATTATTCCTGACACTGCATCAATAAATAACAACATTTGTATTTCCAACAAACAGCACACAATCTCTCAATAATAACAATAGTACTAGACCACAAAGTGTAGAAGACAAAGTGCACTATCGAGTATTGGCAGCAGTGGCGCGGCAACAAAATTCATATTGGGGGCTACCGGAGCTTCAGCACTACTGACAAATTTTTTAGCTGTCTCAGTTGGCTCGACTGTGACATCTGAAAATGGGGGGTTCTGTTGAAAATGTTTCGCCGCTGTGCCGCCTATTACTGGGAGGGGGGCAGAAAACCATGTCATTTAATGGGGGGAGGGCAGAAAACCATATGTCTGCCCTCCAAAGCTGGGGTCAATTATGATTGTAATCGTAATCTAAGGCAGTGTATTTGTAATTGTAATAGTGTCCTGTAATCGTGTAATCAGACTTGATTACACATGATTACACCTAATATTTTTTTTTCAAACAGTGATTAAACATGTCATAATAGTTTTAATTCCAGTATATATACATATATATATATCGTAATCATTTTTTTCCAAGTGTGTAACCGTAATCAACTTTTCCCAAGACAGTGTAATCGTAATCATGAGTGTGTAATCGACCCCAGCTCTGCTGCCCTCCAATTGCACACACCTTTCAGTCTACAAAAATTAACATTAATCGTCGCTTGCCACAAAAACAAACATTCTCGCTCACATTTAACCATATGTCAGCCCCATGGAGAAATTTCAGGGGGGCAGCTGCCCCCTGCCCTCTCTGTTCCCGCACGTATGATTGGCAGTAAATTCAACTATCAATAATATTCGATAGAATTAAGAAATTACGGGGTGTTGGAAATGGGGTGAACAGAAGTGTACATTACAATCCCCCTCCAACAGGTGATACGTACAGACACGGATCACCGGCTGCACTTTAAATATACAGATTAGATTTGCACTAACTCTTACACACATCTCTTCTGTTTATGAAATGCTAGTACTTATTAAGAAACATCTATTTAATAAGGAAAACTGTTAAAATATTACATATTTCACCAAGAAATTGTGTATGTGGGTATATCACTAAGAGAGCAGTTTCTCAAACTCTATACAGTATATATATATATATATACATACATGCATGCATGCAACCATTCATGAATATAAACTATTTGTAAGGCAATAATCACAGAAACACTGGTGCACTCAAATTCAATTCAAAATACCTTTATTGTCCCTCATAGGGAAATTCTCTTGTGTTGTTTGCTATTTAAGAATGCAATAAATAAATTAATTAATAAATAAGTACACATGTGTAACTGAGAACACTGATTCAATGATTTACATATGATTACAATAAAATAGCACAGAACAATCAGCCAGTTGTTAGGAAACATAATTTACATTTACATATCACAGCCATCAGTACAGGAACAAGTTCATCATCACAGGTGTTATTTAACTAGGTGGAATACAGTGCAATTACTAGCATAATCACACACGTGCACGCATGTGCGCGCACACACACATGAACCCATATTCTCAAGTTGCCAGACAGGCATTGGAGAGAGGGGGAAGGAAGGAGGCAGATCATTCGTTTAGAAGACGAATAGAGGATGGGATGAAGGAATTTCGAGAGCAACAGAGTCTTAGTTGAGGCAGTTGAAAACGACAGCCAGATGGTAACAGATTGTAACAGTAATACCAGCAATGGGCCATGGCTAATTGCAATTTACTTTTATTGGTATCTCACTGCTCACTGGCCAGCCACTGCTAGTGTTTGCACAGATCCTTCTGAAGGATTAAATCCTTTGGTTTTATTCACAGTTTGTCAGAAGAGTCTTCATATGCCTGGTTCAGGTCTGACCTGGTCATACCTGGACCATGGCTAATTGCAATTTATTTTTATTGGTTTCTAACTCCTAGTGTTTGCACAGAATTATACAAATCCTTCTAAAGGATTAAATGGTTTGGTTGTATTCAGTCATGCTTGCTACCCTGTGAAATACAATTGTGAAGTGATTTAACAAGATTTAACAAGATTGCCACCCAGAGAATTAACTCTAGGTGGCAGGTGGACAAGGAAGCCCTTTGGCTTATCAAGAGTCCGACCCTTTTATCTATGTGTATCCCGCCCGTCTGAGGTATGTGTCGATTTTATTTTTAAACATATTCACGCTACTAGCACCCACACAATCAGCAGGTAATCTGTTCCATTCATTTACAGTCCTTTGTGAAAATGAAAACTTTCTTATATCCAATCTACTCTGCTCCTTTGCCAATGTAAGTTCATGTCCTCTAGTCCTTCTATCTTTCTTAACTGAGAAAAAAATATTTCTATCAATATTTTCATAACCCTTCAATATTTTAAACACTTCTATCTGATCTCCTCTCAATCTCCTGGTCTCTAGTGTTGTTAAACCGCATTTTTAGGCTTATTTCGTAACTAAGATCCCTCAGTTTTTGTATCATTTTAGTTGTCCTCCTCTCCACTCCTTCTAGCATATCTATGTCCTTCTTCCGATATGGCCTCCACGCTTGAATACAATATTCTAAATGAGGCCTAACTATTGTTTTGTACAGCGGTATTATTAGCTCTTTTTCCTTATACGTTATGTTTCGCCTAATTAATCCAAGGATTTGATTTCCCTTTGAAGCTGCAATTCCGCACTGCTCTGAAACCTTCATATCAGCACTAATGGTTAACCCTAAGTCCTTTTCTTTTACAGTAGTACTTAGTACAGTACCCCCCATTGTATATTCTACCTCTTCGTTCCCATGTCCTGTGTGGAGGCATTTACATTTCCCAAAATTGAACAGCATTTGCCACTTTTCAGACCATTTGATCAACCTGTCAAGATCATCTTGTAAATGCTGTCTATCTCCATCAATTTTAATCCTTCTAAACACTTTTGTATCATCCGCAAATTTCAACACCTTGCTTGTTATTTCATCATCCAAATCGTTGATATATATTAAGAATAATATAGGTCCTAATACTGATCCCTGTGGTACCCCACTCAATACCGATTTCCAGTTTGAAGCCTCCCCATCAACTACTACACGTTGTCTTCTGTCAATCAACCATTGTTCTATCCAGTTTATTATACCATTTCCTATGCCATGGGCCTTTAGTTTAAGCAGTAATCTTTGATGTGGTACTTTGTCGAAAGCTTTTTGAAAATCTAAGTAGACGATATCTACTGGTGATCCCTCATCTACCCACTTAGTGATGTCTTCCAAAAAACATAACATATTTGTTAAGCATGACCTCGCTTTAAAAAAACCATGTTGAGATGGGTTTATCAAGTTTTGTTTAACAATAAAATCCACCATGTGATCTTTAATTAGTCTTTCTAACAATTTACAAATCACTGATGTTAAACTCACTGGTCTATAGTTCTCTGACTTGTTTCTCGAACCTTTTTTGAATAACGGTATAATGTTTGCTTCTTTCCATTCTAAAGGAACCACTCCCTCTTCTAATGACAAATTGAAAACTGTTGCAAGCGGTATGCTGTTGGTCAACTGCACAGTTGACCAACAGTTGCCTACAGTTGGTCAACTGCACAGTTGACACTGTCGTACTGAACAATGTAGTTAGTCACAGTTTTAGAATCTTAGATTGAGTATTTATTTTTTAATTTTTGTATTGTATGTACATATGGACTTTTCTCTGAAATGAAACATTATTATTATTATTGTTAGACAATGTGGCTCCACTTGTGCTTATCTTTTTCTCCTTTTAATCAGCAAGTGGACAGGCCTACATCACTACCTGTAGTGTTCTTGATGATGGTGTTTTGAGTAATAAATGTACTGGATTATACTCATTTGTTTGTAGTTTGTGAATCGTGAATAATTAGTCACTAATGCTGATTATGCATTTGCACATATTAAATATGCCTTACATTATGTATTCATCATCAAATTCACAGGTCAATCTATTACGTACATACTGTGAGATATGTGCAAGTACAACACGATGTACATTCTGCTTACAACATTTTTGATTACACATATGTATATCTGGTTAATATTGTATGACATAACCTTAGCAAATCATACATACTATAAAAATTTAGGAATGAAGATTGATCCAAAAAAATGTAATCGTAATTCGTAATCGGAGAACTGATATCGTAATCTTTTTTTTTTAAAGTGTGTAACCGTAATCAACTTTTCCCAAGACAGTGTAATCGTAATTATGAGTGTGTAATCGACCCCAGCTCTGCTGCCCTCCAATTGCACACACCTTTCACAGTGTACAAAATTAACATTAATCGTCTCATAAAATTTAGATTTCCACCTACCATTGACGCTTGCCACAAAAACAAACATTCTCGCTCACATTTAACCATATGTCAGCCCCATGGAGAAATTTCAGGGGGGCAGCTGCCCCCTGCCCTCTCTGTTCCCGCACGTATGATTGGCAGTAAATTCAACTATCAATAATATTCGATAGAATTAAGAAATTACGGGGTGTTGGAAATGGGGTGAACAGAAGTGTACATTACAATCCCCCTCCAACAGGTGATACATACAGACACAGATCACTGGCTGCACTTTAAATATACAGATTAGATTTGCACTAACTCTTACACACATCTCTTCTGTTTATGAAATGCTAGTACTTATTAAGAAACATCTATTTAATAAGGAAAACTGTTAAAATATTACATATTTCACCAAGAAATTGTGTATGTGGGTATATCACTAAGAGAGCAGTTTCTCAAACTCTATACAGATTACCTACCTAAAATCCATTAGTTTACCAGTGCACACCAGGGGCCGGCTTCATGAAACCTACTTAAATTTATGCAATTACTTAGTGCCACGTGTTTGCTTAAACTCTGTTTGCTTATTTAAAAAGACGTGCAATTTATTAAATGTAAGCAAGTCACAGTCATCTTAACATTAAAGGGAATAAAAACATATATTGCTTGAATTCATATTAAATTAGATCCTGCTATATATTTCCATGTCCACCAAGCCAAAAAAATCCCCAAAAATCGAAGAATTAAAAATTCCACATTTTATGCTGTACATCCGGACATTTTCGAATATGCATATTTTTGGCGCGCTTTTCGGGATGCCGAGATGTGACGTCAGAGTTGACTCTGCCGATACAGCGACCGCTTGTTTACATTCATTCTCAGCAATATGACAGCAGAGGTGGCTGTGTAATGCGAATATCATCATGGTTCATTGTGCGGCATTCGGTTGTAATGCAAACTCTTCTAAACATACAGCAACACACCATTTTTTTCGGTTCCCTACGGATCCAGTTTTATTGAAGAAACACAGCCGGCTTTGCTCCGCTCATTTTGAGAAAAGCTGTTTTGATCGCGATCCGGAGATGTTGGCAACCCTTGGATATCCTGGTGCTCGAATATCGTTGAAAAGCGATGCAGTCCCAACAATATTCCCGGCAGTAGAAGCTGCATTGATGCCGTCAATCCGCAGAAGACAGGCGTCGGCACGGGCAGGATCGACGGCCGCTTTGCCCGAGTCGAAGGCAAGCGGGTCTCGCAAGCGTTGTTCCAGTGCCGCAGTCGCCGCTGCAGGCTCCGCTGCCGCTGTCACTACAGCCGGCTCAGCAACTACACCCATGGCTTCTTTGGGGTACCAGGTTCCTTCGACGAGTGGTGAATTTACGAGGTCTGCTTACCGAAAGCGGCAACGAATGAAGGTAATTCTTACATGTTATATCTACTATTATTATTCTGTAGGTCTAGTATAATGCCTGGACTGGACGGTCTCTTGTGTGTCAAGTGTCAAAATAAGTTATTCAACTTATTGTCATTGTATCCCATTGGTTCCAATCATATCACGGAACTCTTCCTAAGTATCTTATATTCTAAATGTTGTAGTTATGCACGATACTACTATAATAAATCTACATATACTCAGTTTTGTGGAAAATTTGATAGTGTAATCAAATCGATTCAGGTGACTGTTTTTATAATTATCATGGTTACAGGAATGTAAGGCAATAAAACAAAAACGTCAGCAAATTAATTGATGCTAATTTGTTAGTTATGCATTTAATTAATCTATTTACTTTTACATGCAAATAAGAAATAATTATTTTAATTATACTCGTTGCCGAGTCAGGTTAGTCTGTTATAATAAGTTTTTTAAACCGTAAGAAGCAATACTTGGATGTAGAACAATGTGAATTTGCAGATGGAAGAATAATTATATTTTCAAATGTATTTAACGTTGAATTTGCATAAATTAATTATTATTTTTCATACATAACATTTGTTGTTTTTTAAATGACAATACTTGGACTTTATGAAAGTGCCATGCATTTTGATCAACATCAAATGTATGTACACATAAAGTACCATGCATAAGTTAGATATTTAAAACAAAAAATATAAAATTAGGAAGTGGTCTGTCTCACTCTCATAGTTGGAACCAGTTGCTGGCAATCTCCTCCTCTGACACATGACTCACTAAAGTCTTATGTCATCAATGACTTGCTGAAGAATTATCCCCCATCAGTATTCTCTGTAGAAACAGTTTATTACAGTGTTTGGCACCTGTCTGCTAATCCAGCTAATTGGACTCCTTTGTTGTGACTCCTCCACTTGACTGAGGAACTAAGTGTAGTGTTTGCCCTAGTCAACTGATCAAAGATCAAATCTAATTAATTACCAGTTGACATTGCACTTTGTAGGTCTTTCCTGCTATGAATAACAAATACACCAGCCAACTCCAGCTGGCCCACTGCATTCTCCCACCAGTTAAAATAGTTATCTGAACCTGATCTACTGGTAATTAAAGCATGCTAGGTGGAAATGGCAGGAACTGGGTAACATGGATGTGACATGTCGGATACTTATTATTACTATAATTAACCCATGCAATTAACCCATGCCTAACATCACCCTGATCACCATTGCAATTGGTAAACCTTGCAGGTAGAAGTGATTAATTATTATTAATATTGAATGGTTACCACATTGAACACCCTGTAGATTACAGTATGTATTCATCGAGTTAATAATATATTATGTTTAAGTTTTCAAAAGTAATGTTTTCAATAAATATAATTCTTACAGTAGATGCAGCTTTCATAACACACACTATTGTAACACACAAGTACTGTTACATTTGTTACTATAGAATTCTTACAGTAGAGAGCAGCTTTCATAACACACACTATTGTAACACACAAGTACTGTTACATTTGTTACTATAGAATTTTTAATATTTCAATAGTAATTTATTGATTTGTATTTTCATAACTCCAGTGCACAGGCCTATGGTGAATTACATTACAGTGTCATATATTGCTATTGCCTAGTTTCCATTTTATTACAGTTGAATATCGAAGACAATGTACATCATGCAATATATACTATTACATTTGAAGGTATTATCATTACATTTTGAATTGGAACTACAGTATGTACCGAGATAAATATTTAGAACAAAAATATAACTATTGTATCTTGTATTATCTACTAACAACGTTTACGGATAGAACATATTTTTCATTTTATGTCTGTATAACATGAATGAATGGAAGACAAAAGAAATGTCACTGCAATTTAATAGATTGCAATCAGTGTAATTACACCTTACTGCTTGGTGCATTGCTAATTACTGGCACAAGTCCTGATGTTTTTTTAAACTGAAGCTCAGAAATATACCAAGGACCATTATTCGGCTCCCACATTATTCATGGGATGGATGTTGGCAATCATAAAACCTGGATAAACTAGTTCAATAGGATACAGAAAGCATAATTAAATTTATATTTTGATGCGACATATATTAATAAACATGTATATATATATTATATGTCAGTTACTATTACATTGTTTCTGTTATTATATTGTGCTTTGTTCAACTTATTGTTACTAATAGGTATTATTATTATTACACCACTCCTGGAGCAGGCTTCCTATAGTGACTATAAAATTTATTATTGCAGGATTGTTCATGTCTGCAGTCACATATTGTTATGATAGTAACTATATCAATGGATAAGGATTCTACTAATGATGTTACAAAATGTCATTAATGAATTTATTTGATTTTTAACTTAATGTTATTAAAAAAATCAAGTAAATTTATCAAATAATAAATATGTTCACATTTGGATGTGGGTTGTTGCCCAGCTACCAAGTGTGAAAATGGTCATTTGTTGTGAAACAATAACAATAAATGCAATGCAAGTTGCAAACCTATCTATTGTATATTTAATAGATGATTAGTTATAACCAAAAATAAAATGTTCACAAGTAATATATTGTCACATTTTCCAGGTAATTGTTTGTATAAAAGTGTAACATAACAAAAGTAACTATGTCTCTGTGTAGATTCTGTAAGCGTGATATCAATTATTTATGATGTTTTTATCATAGAATAAACAATACATACCTTGCAACTTGAAATTAATTTATTAATTTGTATTTTTCACAGCTAGGCAGTCTGTTCACACTTGGAAGCTGGGCAAATGACTAGACAAATGGATGTACTCCTTTCTGACAAGATGGTAAAAGACAGGATTTTGTTTGCTTTTGTCAGAAACCTACAACAATTTATTTTTTTGCAAATTCTATAAGGGTCATTTGTTATTTCAGTTATTTGCTGACATTCTGGCAGCAGCTCGAGATAGTCCACCGTCGACCAAGAATGGGTCATCTGAAGATACAGCAATTGAATATGAGAGCTCTCGTACGGATTCCTGTGATACAGAGGATTCCACACCTGAGTCAGTCACAGCTTCCACTCCAAAAAGGAGCAGCAAATGCTTTCAGGTTGACATCAGGCCATCAACTCGCACGAGAAGAGTGCAAGCAGTCTGTGCATCAGAGCAGGTTGCTGTGCAGGTGACATCAGCAGTGAGGTCAACGAGTGTGCAGTGCAGTTTGTTGACTGGTCCGATTAGTGACTCGAGTGACTAAAACGGGGAGGAAGTGACATCTGCTGCAGATCCAGAGTATGTTTGCTCTGACAATGAGTCGACTAGTCGTGACAGCAGCAACAGTGACAGCGATGACCATGTCGACCAGTACACTGACACAGAGGAGGGTGTTACAAACAAGACTCCCTTGAGGAAAGATTGCTGCCCTTCCAGGGAGAGGTACTTCTTGGTTGCAGAGTCTTCACTTCGTCATCTTTTCGCACGTTGCCGAAACTGCACTGGCCAAACCAATGTCGTAGTGCAGCAGTTTCTCGGCTCAATGGGAAGTTGCCCTGTAAAGATAATAATTGGTCTGTAGATGTGAAGCTATGCTATTTATTAGCATGTCATAGGTAAAGTGATCAACAAAATGGACTAGATAACTTGTTTATCAATGGGTATTTGCTGAAGCCATATTCTCATCTGCCTGCAGGGGAAGTATTCCCATGGGTGTTGTTTGGCTTATAACCATTGTCTGTGCACAGTGTGGTGATTCACATTGTGTTACCAGGTATACACAGTTACCAACATTTGGAATGATTCATCCCAGTAACACTGTGTTATGAAACTTGCTTGATGAATTTGTAATGATTCAACCCAGTAAAACTGTGTTCTGAAACTTGCTTGATGGATTTGTAATAAATATGTCACACAAAAAATGTGATTAAAAATGCTATGTCCTTATGATTTTTATGGACATAATCGTAGGGCACATATATACCCACTGGTAGCATCTCACATATAAGACCCCTAAGGTTACACTAAACCTCTAGGTCTAGGACATAACCCTTCAGGCTATAACCCATTACCATAATTATTCAATTGTTCTGCATGTTGTTTTAATGTTTATTTTAGTTTATTTTGATTATATAGTAGCTATATTGTTATGTGTCAGACTCAGAGTAATAAAATTATTGTTCCACATAAATGACATAATGATAATCTAGAGCTGTCATTATATATGTCATGATATTATGGTCATCTCGCGAACAACTGTCCAACTAAAAAAGTGTGGGTTTTGTCCAGAGGGGTGATATCGTAAGTAGCTATAACGTCCTAAACTCGATCCGCATAAACCAGACAACCATGCTTACGACGTTCGACGGTTCGTAACTTTGTGAAGTTTGTCTTTGACAAGTCTGTTTACAATTACTTCGTCCGATGACCTACTTAGCTACAACCTCTAGCTAACTCTCTGTACAGCTTTGACACCGCATTTTATAATATAACGTCGTACTAAAACGATATAATTGTTGTTGTCGACAGTTTTCACACCATATGTGTCATTATAATGAAGTTGAAGCTTACCAGTCGGTGTTGCATGAGCGAACATTACATTGTCATGATTGTGACTGTCCGACTCCGTATCATCTTCTTCGCTACCGTCGCTGAAACGCTCGGAAAGAGCGGAATTAGACGAATCATCCGCTGTAACCGTTCCCGCTAGTGGCTCAAAATCGTATGATTTCACTTGAAACTCTGCGAAACTCCCACTAGCCATGATGTTACAAGAGAATGGAGAGAACAACAATGGCGATGCATAGATGTCAACAAAGCCGCGAGTCGGCATTGACGTCACGATACCACGTGATCGCCTAGCTCATTAAATTTCAACTTTCTGCGGGAATCTCTACACAGACAGGTTTAAAATAGAATTTTGTCTACAAACGTATTTTTCTGTATTTTTTTAATGTTGTCAAATGTTACATACAATGTTAATCTTTGTGTACACATGGAAAACGGATTTTAGCTAATGCCTTGTTGTTATTTCCTTTAAGAATGTTTTTGCAGTTTCACGAAACTGGCCACTGCCCATAATTATGATATTTAAAGCATTTTCATTACTTTGACAAAACAAACAAAAAAACAATATCACTATCGTGCTTGGGTGACCGAATTATTCATTGCGAACCACTATATTACACAGAAAATCATTGGTACGACCCGCAATGGCGCGCGCGACTGCTTGCGTATTTCTATTCAAACAGATACGGTATATTGCCAGTGTCGCCATTTATCGCCCAGTGCACGATCCAAGACCTTGACTTGTCTTTGTACTTACTATTCTGCCATCGCCACTGCCCAGGTCGATGAGTCTCCCTGAACTTGTACGTAGCATCCGAACGACATTCTCGACTTGTTGCGTGGTCGCCGGCACATACGGAAGACAAAACTTTCTGAGAGCCGGCAGTATGAACGGTGTCGTCACAGCGAACACTGTCACAAACGATGCGGCGCTAACACCGAGCAGTATTTTGCCAGTTCTGGTCAACGTCGGCTTCTCTTTCGGCTTCTCTCCATCGTCCGATTGCAGTATATCCATTACACTTTGTTTTTAGGCTAAAAGCAATGTCTCAGTGGTGCATATTGGCAGTGCCCGTGGCAAGCTTGCTTAGGTACTGGGATGACTATGCCGTAAAGTACCTTCTATAAGCCCAGCGCTAAAACAATATTTACCCGAACTACCATGCCCATGGGCATGTTGGCAACATTTCACATCGTCATAAGCCGTGGTGTATCTGGGATTTCGGTAGTGGGGAAAACGAGACCAGGTCCTTAGTCACCCATTAGAGCTTAGTAAAACTGTAGTGACGCAAAATGACATAAAAAGGTAAGTAAAGGTAAGTTCTTATATAGCGCAGTCTCCAGTCCTCAGAGCATAAAGAACAAAATCACGATATTGGCGTAAATATCCCCGTTGGCCACCATAAATACGCCACTGCTTATCAAATTTAATTATTAAACTTATTACAGTAATATTATTATTAAAATTTCCGGAATCGTCCTACGGAAATAGGCCGAAGTCAAAAAACAGTGGCGTGCTAAATCACTAGCAAGTGAAGTGAAGTGAAGTGAAGTTTATTTTTTTAGATCATCATACATACATAGTAAAAGAAACAGTTTGTACATATCTTGCAGTTTGGATGATCCAGGGAGGTCTGCACTAAGACCTGATAGATCGCTATCGTACATACCTCCCTATGTATCTATGTATACATAGTGCTTGTGGTCTAGTAGTACTAGTAGTCATAGTTAATGCTACCTGTAGTAGTCATAGTTAATGCTACCATTTACAAACAACATATATAACAGTGCACATCTAACAGTGCTAATAGATCTAACAAAACTAATACTACATAATAGTGTCAACAATGTAAATGCCTTATTTTAATTTTCTAACATGTGTATGAGTGTGATTAGAATGTAAATCAAATTATCATTGGTATGATGCAATAATTACACAGAAGTAGATAAAGTATAGAAAAAATCCTAAATAATAGTAAAGTACAATTAAAATTCGGACAGGAAAAATAATAATTTCTATCCTTCAGCTGGTATATTCTGTTTGCAGATGTAGCAGTTATTGAAGTAACATTCCGTGTCATATTTACTTATGATATATGTTTAGCAATAACTTACGTAGCCTTGATATGAATGGGTGGTAATTTTTTCCATGGCAATTTGTGGAAGAAAGTTTTCTTGAAGCAGACGTGGTATAATATGTCTGACACAAAGGCGGCAGTATATAGTATTGGTTTGTTTTATTTGGTTATCACAGTTATAGTTTTGTGGGAAATTATTTATTGTATTGGTAAAGTGTTGAAGTGCCTTTCTTTGTCTTGCTGGTCTAGATATATTTTCATTAGTAGAAAACATATCTTGGAAATATACTGGGAGACTCATCGACCTGGGCAGTGGCGATGGCAGAATAGTAAGTACAAAGACAAGGTCTTGGATCGTGCACTGGGCGATAAATGGCGACATTGACAATATACCTTATCTGTTTGAATAGAAATACGCAAGCAGTCGCGCGCGCCATTGCGGATCGTACCAATGATTTTCTGTGTAATATTCGCAATGAATAATTCGGTCACCCAAGCACGATAGTGATATTGTTTTTTTAGTGTTTTGTAAAAGAAATGAAAATGCTTTAAATATCATAATTATGGGCAGTGGCCAGTTTCATGAAACTGCAAAAACATTCTTAATGTTAAGATGATTGTGACTTGCTTACATTTAATAAATTGCACGTCTTTTTAAATAAGCAAACAGGAGTTTAAGCAAACACGTGGTAGGTTTCATGAAGCCGGCCCCTAGTGTGCACCGGTAAACTAATGGATTTTAGGTAGGTGATCTGTATAGAGTTTGAGAAACTGCTCTCTTAGTGATATACCCACGTACACAATTTCTTGGTGAAATATGTAATATTTTAACAGTTTTCCTTATTAAATAGATGTTTTTTTAATAAGTACTAGCATTTCATAAACAGAAGAGATGTGTGTAAGAGTTAGTGCAAATCTAAT
This sequence comes from Paraescarpia echinospica, assembly GCA_020002185.1. Lineage (NCBI taxonomy): Eukaryota > Metazoa > Annelida > Polychaeta > Sabellida > Siboglinidae > Paraescarpia > Paraescarpia echinospica. The sequence goes on along the minus strand of CM034533.1, from coordinate 71,745,883 downwards.
CTGTATATTTAAAGTGCAGTCGGTGATCCATCCGGTGATCCAGCCTGTAAATAGTTTTTAAACCATTCTAGTTCAGTATTTTTGATGCCATAATGTTCGGGTTTGTTGAGAAGGATTCTATGATCTATTGTGTCGAAAGCCTTTGACAGATCCAGAAATAGTGCCATTGGCAAGCCTTTTTTGTCAAGATTTAAGTATATTCTGTCAACTAATTCAGTTATTGCTAATTCAGTAGTGTTCAGTTTTGAAACCATACTGATTAGGGTGGAGGAGCTTATTAAGAGTGAGATAGTGGAATAATTGAGAATAAACTATTTTTTCAAAGACTGGATATGTATGGCAAAAGAGATATTAGCCTGTAGTTGTTGAAATTATGGTTATAATTTTGTGTGTGGATGGGGATTACTTTAGCAATTTTTAGTTTTTGAGGAAATTTTCCACTGCGTAATGATTGATTAATTATACTGATAAGGGGTTTGGCAATGACATTAACGGCAGCTTTAAGTAAGATTGAAGAAATGTTATAATTTCTCGTACTTGTTTTCGGCTTTAGATTATTTATTATATTTTTTGTATCATTTTCATCAACCAGTGTAAATTGGAAGTTAGAATCTTCTGTTCTTTTTACCTAGGTACGATTTGAATCCAGGTTTTCCATTAATGCTTAATTTATTTGCAAGTTGAGGTCCAATATTTATGAAGAAGTTGTTGAATTGTGTTGCTATTTCATTTTTATCTGTTATCTTGGTTTAATTTACATTGAAATATGTCGGTAGTTGTTTCTGTATTTTTGATTTTTGGAGGTTTTCCATTAATGCTTAATTTATTTGCAAGTTGAGGTCCAATATTTATGAAGAAGTTGTTGAATTGTGTTGCTATTTCATTTTTATCTGTTATCTTGGTTTAATTTACATTGAAATATGTCGGTAGTTGTTTCTGTATTTTTGATTTTTGGACAACATCAGCTATGTTTTCCCATGTTTTTTTTATGTCGTTCATATATTTACTAAATTATAGGTTGTAGTAAGTAGCGTTTTCTTGACGTTTTAGTTTCCTTACTTCCTTTGTTATATTGTTCAACTCTGTTGATTTTAGTTTGTTTATGCTCGAGTTAGGATTTGTCATGTGTACTTCCATGTACAGTTTATCTCGCTTTTTATTTTAGGTAGGAGATCATAAGTCGTCCATTTTGACTTCTTGTGTTTGTATTTATTAAACTTAACTTCTTTCAATGGGTAATGATTGTTCATTACCTCCTCTAGCCTGGTGGAGAATTTTTTATCATACGATATGAGTGGATTTGTTGTTAGATTATGATCAAAGACTTGATGCCAGTTTATATTTCCTATTTCGTTGGTAAAACCGTGACTGTTTCTCCTAGTGAATGATCTCGTGCTAATTTTATTAGTTACTGTATATGTTTTAATGATATTGAAATTAAGCGCAGCAAATATTGCCATGTGATTAGAGATTTTTGCAGCCAATATGCCACTATCTGCTATGGTAAGAGGGTTTGGTGATTTACAGTATATTTGGTCAATCAGTGTTGCATTTCTGCTTGACATTCTCGTGGGAAGAGTTATAACAGGCAGGAGGTCTATTTTGGACAGAGAATCATAGAATTCTTGGAATTTTTCATTCGAGTTAAGTTTCAAAAGATCTATTTTGAAGTCGCCTGTTAATATTAAATTTTTCTGGCACTCTTGTTTATGTCTACGAATTGAATTACTGCATAAATAATTAAATCGAGGCATGGTTGTTGTTGTTTTTTGTGGGTCTGTAGATGTTACAAATTATTATGTTTTTATCTGAATTATTAACATTGTCTATGCAAAATGCTTCCCAGGTTGAATATGTATCATATGCTTTGTAGTTTGATATTGTAATATTATTAGATATATATGTGACTAGCCCTTCTTTCTTACAACATTTGTCTGAGGATGCCTGGGTTGTGATGGTATAACTGTTTACATTAAGATGTTGTGTGTCTGTATGTTTTCTAATTCTTGCTTCCTGTATTTATTTGTACATTTGATTCAGCAAGAGTATCAATTAAAATATTCAGTTCATCGATTTTTTAGCTCAGAGAATGTTTAGACTTAAGATTGTTAACTTATTTGTGTGCCTTTTTAGAAATGTCTTTAAGTCCTCAACGGTATGGTATTTACTGTTAATATTAATGGAATTTTCACTTAGATCTATGTTTATAATTTTTGTTAGGTCATTTTCTTCGATGCCGCCTTTATGTCTTAAAAATCTTCAGTGTTAACCGACATTTTTCAGAGAACAAAGAGTGATGATTTGATCAATTAGAGATTTCAATAATTGTCCATCAATTACTTGATCAGTGTTAATGTGTCGAAATGTACGGCCTCTGACTTTGTGGTAACTCCTTAAATGTAGCAGTTGGTTATACATTAAATCAGGTATATTTTTAAACAAACATTCAAACTTTAGATTGCTTGTATAGCATACATCATAGATATAGTATTTCATGAATATAGCTGGTTCATTTAAATTTAAACAAATTACATTTGCACAGATCCAATGTGTAAGTACCATGTATACAAGTACGTACCTCTTAGAATAAAAAAAAGGTATAACATTCATAATAGACAACTGAAAAAACACAGTAAAGATTACACTTGCACAGATCCCGTGTGTTAATAGCTTGCACACTAGTGTATACATCCTAGTGTAACAATAAGAAGGTATAATAACATTCATAATAAACAGCTGAAGAAATATAGTAAAAATTACAAGACATAAAGAGTCTTTAGAAACAACAGTGTTCACACTGACGGCAGTGGCGTTATCCACGTGGGAAAAGGTCGTAATGATGGGTTGTACCGCTTCATTGTCCATCTAACTAACACTCGTACAAACCCCTCAGCTGTTCCTCTGTGGTGACGGTTACCTTTCTGCCACTTGCCAGCAGGCAGACGATTCGACCGTCTGCGGTCCATGTGGCTGTCACATTTGGCGCTGTTCGTGCTTTGGACAGGAGTTCACTGCGTCGTTTTGTAAAGTTTTCAATGATGACAATCTTTGTGTCCTTTAGTTTCCGTTTCGCCCTGAAGATGTCGTTCCTCGGAGCATACGACGTCAGCTTCACGATGACAGCCCTCGGTTTGGCGTTCGTCTCGCCGGTCAGCCTGCCGAGTCGGTGGCTCCTGTCGATGCAGTTGCGGTCGGTCGGTAGACCCAACTTGCCCTGGCAGATCTTTGCCACGGCTTCAGTCGTATCCTTCTCGTTTTCAGGTATACCGTGGAAAACGAGACAGTTTCGCCGGCTATACTGTTCGAGACTATCTGTCTCGTCCCGCAATCGGTAGCTCTGCTTTTCGAGCTCGCTGACTCGCGTGTGCAGTGCTGCGGTCGCCTTCGCCGACTTCTCGCTATCCATGATGACCGCCTCGTACAGCTGCTGCTTAATATCATCCATTGCCTTGGCGTGCAGCACAGAGTCCACAAGTTTCGCTGTGAATGACTCATTGTCCATCAAGCTGGTAATTATGGCATCTGTAACGGACGTGACAATAGCTGTCATTATCTCCGCGTCGTTTTTCAGCAATCGTGCTGAACATTATTATACGTAACCTCGGTGAGGCAAAAGAGTTTCTCTCGACCAGAACTATTACGGATGCAGTGTAGTGTTCTCAGTGAACATCGTGGGGAGGTGTATAGCATCAAGGGAGTACAGTTGAAGGTTTTTGGTGAACCTCGGAGGGCTCAAAGCCAGATTTAAGGCAGGGCAGATGGGGGCCTCAACAAAACGTTGATTGGATAATGGTCCCATGGCTTCGAAGTCGAATAAATGCAAGTGTAATATAAAACGCCTGTTGTGCCTCTACGTTCTAGCGCGAAACTGACAAACTATCGGGTTGATATACGTACTCGAAAGTAACCAACATTTTATACATTTCTTACACATAATGACTTGTTCTATGACGATCTTGATTCATGATTTCGTGTTGAATTTCCAAAGATGGTCTGGAACGCGGTAGCACACGCAGAGAACAGTTGCATGTGTAATGTTGATACTTGATAGGCGAGTTAACGGTGCTTTCCCTGGCAATCTCCTAATATCGAAATAGCACACCGTGTCTACTTAGTGTTGACGACCACCAACTGCATTAGGAGCGTTCGTTAACAAATTGAAACACACCAAGAATACGTTTCGCACAACCGTGACACAGGAACGTCTCTCTTACCTGGCATTGTAATGAATGTAGAATACACTTCGCACAACCGTGACACAGGAACGTCTCTCTTACCTGGTATTGTATTGAATGTAGAATACACTTCGCACAACCGTGATACAGGAACGTCTATCTTACCTGGTATTGTATTGAATGTAGAATACACTTCGCACAACCGTGACACAGAAACGTCTGTCTTTCCTGGCATTGAGACGAATGTAGAATACGCTTCGCACAACCATGACACAGGAACGTCTCTCTTGCGTGGCATTGTAACGAATATAGAATACACTTCGCACAACCGTGACACAGAAACGTATCTCTTTCCTGGCATTGAGACGAATGTAGAATACGCTTCGCACAACCATGACACAGGAACATCTCTCTTACCTGGCATTGTAACGAATATAGAATACACTTCGCACAACCGTGACACAGAAACGTCTCTCTTACCTGGCATTGTAATGGATATATAATCCACTTCGCACAACCGTGATACAGGAACGTCTTTCTTTCCTGTCATTGTAATGAATATAGAATACACTTCGCACAACCGTGACACAGGAACGTCTCTCTTTCCTGGCATTGTAATGAATGTAGAATACGTTTTACGTCTCTGTTACGTATCACTTCTGTGTCTGTAGACATAGTACATTCTGACATAAAATTGTTATTTGTTTGTTAAATGAAACAAGTTGTGTTGTTCTATGAAGGCCATGATGTAATCGGTAGGCCGGAGTGAGAACCATTGTGATAGGATGATTGCCCAGGGGCCCTAGTAATATACTTTTATAGGGGCCCCACAAAACGCTTTTTGGGTAATTTGTATCTAAACTTTTTAGACGTAACTTGAGGAGTAAGTATAGTAAGTCGGATGAAGGTTTATATGAGTCCATTTTTAGGTAGTCAAAATGTTGATCAGTGCCAATTATGACCTGATGGTTTGAGCGTTGAATCTTATTTAGTATTGTATCATATCTTTGAATAAATGAAGACACATTTGAAATAGGGATACGGTATATTTCACCAACGACAGAGGTTTTACCATTAATGCTGGATTAAATAAATACAGATTCTTATTCCCCCTCCACGAAGATATCAAGGTTTTCACGGTGATTATACTGAATATTATCACGTACAGACATCGCGACACCACCTTTAGATTAAAATGTCCTATTCTTGTAAATAAAATTATAATTAGGCAGTTTAAAAAGATGCGCTTTGTTGTCAGTTAACAAAATTCACATAAAATAATAATCAATTTCGACACGTGCATCAGATAGTTGTGACAGTAACATTTTCAGTTGATCAAATTTTGATGAAAGTCCTTGTATATTTAGATGGAGTACTTTGTGCTGAAAACGGGTACGGCAAAATGTATCGGGAAGAATATGATGAACATCATAGCAATTACTATTTATATCAGCTAGATTAAAATGCATTGCTTCAACCTCTTCGTTTTCAAACAAGTTCCTTGTGTCTAACTCAGTATAATTATTTAACATTTCATCCATTGCTTCTTGAGTCTAATTACCTTACGAATCAGACAGTATACTGTTAAGTTATATTATAACGAAGACGTTTTTGTGCTGAGGTTACGTAAGTAGAAAATATGTTTCAACAGCCTCATTATACTCCAATACCAGGGCGCCAAAACCTTACCGTGCAACTGATGTTTGCACCCCACACTGAATACGTACCAACATGTTAAAGTACAATAAGTATAAGTTTTTAAATAACGTACCACACTGGGACATACCAACATGTTAAAGAACAATAAATTAAAATACGTTTTTAAATTACTTACGCTAATATACAAGTCATGTGTAGTAATGACACTTAAGTCCAACATAATTATATATATAGTTTATAGTTGTCTGTGTAGGAATCATTGTCAACAACGAAAAGATAAAATTAAAAGAAGATATACATTAAGTGAAAACATATAATGAATAATGAAAAGTTCATTATTCATTATATTTAGTTCATATTAATGACTTTTCCAAAATAAACGCCTCCTGGCCGGATTTCCAGTAAATAAAAAACAATTCAGAAATATGAAAATAATGTGTCTTTTGGCTAATATGTCATAATAATTGTAAAAGAAATAATTAAAGTTTTCACTTTACGAATATTAAAACAAGAATCACAATAACAAAAAAGAAAAAAAGATGAACATGTTTTACATCGACGTCTGACATCTCAGTCGTTGGATGGCGAATGTCCGAGTTTTCAATCAGGACCACAATCGCGTTACGCGAAGTCCAAGTCATTGGATGGCGAGTGTCAGGGCAGGGGCAGTATCAACCCGCAGCTCGGTCGCGCTAACAAGTTTCGCGGAGTCCGAGTCTTCAACCAGGACCACATTCGCGTTACGCAAAGGCCAAGTCTTTCACCGTATCATATCATCATAATTGGTCGTTTTCGTGGATGATCCTGCTCGTCCGTCTTAGGGCTGATAACATAAACTTATTGAAGCCGAGAAACATTCAATAATGAAACCATTTTGTTTGCACCATAAATCCACCTGCTATTTCCATAAGCAGTAGAAAAACAACACTACACATCATATAAAGTAATGTACACTATTAAAATAGCACTGGTGGTTATGTACTTTCCTATCTACATAAGGCTTGATTTTAGTTTGACAAAATGTAGATATATAAAGAACATAATAACGTTTTTGTCGACAAAATATTAAGATATATTGCATCAGTGTAACATGTTTTATTTTGTACTGGGAGTGCAATGATTATTTATTCTGCCCATGATTTAGAGTAAAACATATTGAATTTGTTTCTGTCGAACTCCCGTTTCGATGACAAATAAAATGAACATTGTATGATGGAAATAAAGTTATAAAATTACAAAACTTTAAAAGTAAGTAACCCATAACACTGTTTTCAGTCATCATTTGTGTATTTAACTCAAGAAGATCCCTAAAACATTGTGAATGTCGTGCAACATTTATGTTACGAATTTTCAAAATTATTGTTAAAGCAACTTTGTTGACACCTTTTTATACACTACTCCCAGTATAGTTCACTTAACACAAACTTGTTTCAAAATTGTTTGAAGAATATGCTGTAAAACACAATCCAAACATTATGAGCATAAGAAAGCATACATGTTATTATGTAATCCTATTTTGCAACATATTGACGGGATGTTGTGCTTTTGGATGCACAAATCGATCGATTACACAAATCCATTTGAAACATATAGTGGTGTACATATTCCCAGCAGAAGCCACATGGAACTAATGTGGCAGAACAGACTTCTTCACTACTGTGTCAGTTAACACACTGTCCAATTAATAACACTCCTATGCATTTTGATACACAAAGCTATCAGATGCACACATCCATTTGAAACACGAAATGATGTACGATTTCCCAGTAGATGTCGTACAGAACAGAATGGGGCAGAACAAAGTCAGGCACCATCTTATGTCAGGTGACCCATTGTTCAATTAATGACAATGTTGAGTAGAGCTCTTCAATTTCCTCTTTCCTTCAGCTCGGCTATTTCTAAAGTTCCTGCAAATAAACAAAGTTGAATTTAGGAAACAGCCTAAATATGAGTTAACTAACTCAACACTGTCCAGCTTTATTCAGTTTAGATATTGGATTATGGGACCTGGCTAAATGGAAAAGAAATACAAGAGAACTTTGTTATGCTGATTCAGTCAGACTAAAATCCCAATCCATTACTTTGGCCAACTTTTAATTTGCTTCTACATAATTACCTATATGCATTGGTCATATACAGTACTCTCCAGATAACTCGACCTCACATAAGTTGATTTTCGCTAAGTTAAGTCATTTTTTCCCTCGGTCCTGTGCAAAAGGTCCCAATAAGGGGACCTTCTGATAATTTTCTAGTTATCAGAAATTCCACTTATCAGTATTGTTATGGGTCCCTGGAGGTTCGAACTTACCCAGAGTGCACTGTATGTTTTCCTTTATTAATGTAAAGATCCGATGATCTTGAATACAACTGTTATACAAAATAAACCCAATTTAAATAGTTTTATATTATCATTAAGGGCAAATGTTGTAAGGGGGTATGGTGTTCTAGTTTAATTTCATTCCACCCCGAAACGTCTGACATATGTGTTTGATATAATGTTATTCTACTTAGGTGTTATACCATTGCTGAAGCTTGGCATAACCACATGTTTGTTTCGCAAGACTAATATGTGAACATTTATCATCTAATATTACTGTTATTAAATTTACATATACCCCCAGGTATGTTCTATTAATTATAACAACGTAACCAACACACTATACGTGAAATCATTGTTGTTAATAGTTATTTTTGGGATGACGGCGACTAGTTTATTTAATCATTATCATCTTACATTGGAATAATTAAAACAAACTATTTACAACGTTAATTGGCTCTGCTGTCAACCTGGAATTGTATATTATTTGTGGATTGTTTTACCGATTGTTTATGTTTTTATATATGATTTATACAATTCCAAATAAAGCCTACCTTTCTAAACGTTTCATGAAAACTAAACTGTAAAATGTATAGCCAGATGTACCTAGTAAAAAAGGAACATGATAGTACCATAGGTGAGATTTCGTATGTTTTTATATTAAAAAAACAATGCCAATCATTCAATATGTCATCGGCGGCTTCGTGCGTGGAGAGCTGGTGTTTTTTCTTTTAAATCAATCCGTCTGTCTTGAGCTGTCGCTATGTTCATTCTCCGTTTATTCCATACAGTTTCCTTCTTTTCCTTGCTGAATCTGTGACATAAACAGCAGCTGGTCCACGTTTCCTTTTGATAATTTTATCGGTCACGACTCGTTCGCATGGCGGTTGCTAATCCAAATACACACATGTTGTTGACGTTTTTCTTGCATCCGTTAACTCGGCGTAGCTAATCGAAATCTGACGGACAGTCCCGAATATTCATGAGCATGCCTTATACGGATTGTGAAGGTGGAGCCAAAGTGGAAATTGCGCGTATGCAGTTATTTTTTCGATATATTGTCAGGGTCATTAGTGGTTAATAAAACATAACTCTAATGCAATAAAGGCATATAATTACATGAAATAATCATATTAACTGGATTATTTAATAATTGCATATATTACAAAGAGATTAACATTATCTAAGAATCGCTTTAATAGTGAGGTTCCACTGTGCGTGATGATGTAGAAAAACATACCATAGAATACGTGATGTATCAACTCGATATGATAATGTAGGCTATGATGAGTGTTGTAAACGTGTAAAGGATAGTCTGCAGTCGTTACCGCGCGTATATACTTAGGCGTTATAAATCACTCTGCCTTCGGCGCTCATCTCCTGTCTGTAGCGGTTAGTGTAGTATCGCCCAGGCAATATAATACATTATTGTATGTTCTGCCAAGAAAAATCGAGTAATTGAAACAGATTAATTCCACACACCGCAGCTGTGGCTAATGGTCATCATCATTATCACTGTGCAGCCGTATTGTCCCGTGGTTGGGCAAAGGCCTCAGCATGTCGTTTCCAAATCTGCCTGTCTTGCGCTATCCTCTGCCAGATGGTACCCTTTCAGTACTCGTCATTCGTCTCTCCACCGTATCGCCCGTTTTCCTCTAGATCGTTTCCCTTCGTAAGGTATCCAGGTTGTGATACGCGATGTCCATCGGTTATCTTGTAGTCTGCTGACGTGCCCTGCCCAGGTCCACTACAGAAACTACCATGTTGAACTCCAAAGAAATTTGATACAAATTAGGTTGACTTTAATATAAAAAGCATGCCCGATACTTTAATGTCATTGGGCAAATTGTTCCACGAAGTCGCAACCGCGAACGAACTGTCCCCAGCTTTGAAACGAATCCGCAAACCAGTCAATATGTCATTGTTGTTGACGAAGGCTGACAGATTAACTATCGCGGTGACTGAGTGTGCGTTTACATCAAACCCACGTTGGTGAATTGTTCAAGGTCCTGACATTTACTGGATATTAATAAAATAATAAAGCAATACAATACAGTCAATATTGTCCCATTTAAAGAACATTCTGATTTTAATAAATAATAAAATATAACGTTTTGTTCGTGTTAATTACGTTAACTTATTTTATTTTGTATAACGTTAAATGCGTTTACACATACAGTTCAGTGCAGTGCATAGGCGTTGAAACTGGGAGGGGTCGATATATATATATATATATATGTATATATATATATATATATATATATAACCCCCAAAACATTTCGGTAACGTGATGAAGTTGGAGTTTTTTGGTGAGTCTTAAAAAGGTGGGTACAGTTGTAACGTTTGGTGAGCTTCAGCCCCCCGTGTTCCGACCCCGATGCTGTGATAACAGTGCACACGTGCTATATTACATTAATATTTAATTTTAACCAGTCAAAACTACGACATTTTGTCGGACGGCTCGACCTTTCGGACGATAGCTGGGAATGTTAATATTTCGTTGTTGTTCGAAATGTGTGTCTCACAATCATCAAACAGTCGTCAGGTTCTTCACGAAGTTCTCGTAGCTCTGCGAGATCTCATCGCATCACGAGAACTTGAGAGGACTTCCACTTGTGTTACAGCGTTGAGGCTATAACATTATTTGGGAAAGGAACAAAGAGAGTCGGGAGTCTTCCTGAGAAAACTTGCTCAGCGCAGTCAAATGTGGTAGTTGGCTGTATATAGTACATGGCAGGTGCAGAGTTTAAAGTTGCATTCTGAGTTCAACTACCATTTTAAACTACGTCTAAGACAGTAAGCAATATTTATTTATCTGATCGTAGTTGCTATCATATATTTCATTTGATATATTATTGCTAAATTACCTGCCGCCATGTCCGGCTAGCGGAATAATAAACGTTATATATTTGTTCTATCTAAACTTGTGTATTACGTGAAATGAAGTTTATATGGTGTTGAGGAAAGTGATATGGTGCATGGGGCGTGTTGATTCAGTGGACATTTGTATTTAAAAGATATCGTGTCTCAGAATGTAAGTTTAACACGTTAAACAGACTGATCGCGCGACTGCATCATTCGTCGTTATGTTTCGGCTAAAATATTAAGCGTCGACCAAGGCCACTTATATTTTGTTCACCATTGCTATGGCTGCTATGTAATGAGAAAACCACCGAGATTTGCATACTACCCAGTAAAAGCGAGCACATCCAAGTGGCGACACAGAAATAATTATATTTTTCACCTTTGCACAAGATTCGCTCGAATGATGTATACCTACAGTAGAGTACTGACCCTTTCCAGACCATCGCCCAGGTCCGTTGTCTCAGGGTTTGTGATTGTCAAATACCTGGTAGCTTAGCTCTCTCACTTCACTATCTCCACTCGTAGACTCACATCACTATCTCCACTCGTAGACTCACTTCACTATATCCACTCGTAGACTCACTTCACTATCTCCACCCTTAGACTTACCTCATAATATCCACTCGTAGACTCACTTCACTATCTCCACTCGTAAACTCACTTCACTATCTCCACCCTTAGACTTACCTCAATACCTTCATTCGTAGACGCTCTTCATTATCTCCACTCGTAGACTCACTTCACTATCCCCACCCGTAGACTCATTTCACTAACTCCACTCGTAGACTCACTTCACTATCTCCACTCGTAAACTCACTTCACCATATCCACTCTTAGACTCACTTCACTATCTCCACTCGTAGACTTACTTCACTATCTCCACTCGTAGACTCACTTCACTATCTCCACTCGTAGACTCACTTCACTATCTCCACTCGTAGACTCACTTCACTATCTCCACCCTTAGACTTACCTCATAATATCCACTCGTAGACTCACTTCACTATCTCCACTCGTAAACTCACTTCACTGTCTCCACCTTTAGACTTACCCCAATATCTTCATTCGTAGATTCACTTCACTATCTCCACTCGTAGACTCACTTCACTATCCCCACCCGTAGACTCACTTCACTATCTCCACTCGTAGACTCACTTCACTATCTCCACTCGTAGACTCACTTTACTATCTCCACTCGTAGACTCACTTCACTATCTCCATTCGTAGACTCACTTCACTATATCCACCCTTAGACTTACCCCAATATCTTCATTCGTAGACTCACTTCACTATCTCCACTCGTAGACTCACTTCACTATCTCCACTCGTAAACTCACTTCACTATCTCCACTCATAGACTCACTTCACTATCTCCACTCTTAGACTTACCTCATAATATCCACTCGTAGACACACTTCACTATCTCCACTCGTAGACTCACTTCACTATTTCCACTCGTAAACTCACTTCACTATCTCAACTCGTAGACTCACATCACTATCTCCACTCGTAGACTCACTTCACTATCTCCACTCGTAGACTCACTTCACTATCTCCACTCTTAGACTTACCTCATAATATCCACTCGTAGACTCACTTCACTATCTCCACTCGTAGACTCACTTCACTATTTCCACTCGTAAACTCACTTCACTATCTCCACTCGTAGAATTACTTCATTATCTCCACTCGTAAACTCACTTCACTATATCCACCCTTAGACTTACCCCAATATCTTCATTCGTAGACTCACTTGACTATATCCACTCGTAAACTCAGTTCACTATCTCCACTCGTAGACTCACATCACTATCTCCACTCATAGACTCACTTCACTATCTCCACTCTTAGACTTACCTCATAATATCCACTCGTAGACTCACTTCACTATCTCCACTCGTAGACTCACTTCACTGTCTCCACTCGTAGACTCACTTCACTATCTCCACTCGTAGATTCACTTCACTATCTCCACTCTTAGACTTACCTCATAATATCCACTCGTAGACTCACTTCACTATCTCCACTCGTAGATTCACTTCACTATTTCCACTCTTAAACTCACTTCACTATCTCCACTTGTAGACTCACATCACTATCTCCACTCGTAAACTCACTTCACTATCTCCACTCGTAGACTCACTTCACTATCTCCACTCGTAGACTCACTTCACTATCCCCACCCGTAGACTCACTTCACTATCTCCACTCGTAGACTCACTTCACTATCTCCACTTGTAAACTCACTTCACTATCTCCACTCGTAGACTCACTTCACTATCTCCACTCGTAGACTCACTTCACTATCTCCAACCTTACACTTACCTCATAATATCCACTCGTAGACTCACTTCACTATCTCCACTCGTAAACTCACTTCACTATCTCCACCCTTAGACTTACCCCAATATCTTCATTCGTAGATTCACTTCACTATCTCCACTCGGAGACTCACTTCACTATCCCCACCCGTAGACTCACTTCACTATCTCCACCCGTAGACTCACTTCACTATCTCCACTCGTAGACTCACTTCACTATCTCCACTCGTAGACTCACTTCACTATCTCCACTCGTAAAATCACTTCACTATCTCCACTCGTAGACTCACTTCACTATCTCCACTCGTAGACTCACTTCACTATCTCCACTCATAGACTCACTTTACTATCTTCACCCTTAGACTTAATATAATAATAATGGTTTATTACAGAAACTGTGATACATTCCAATCAATTACATACATAGATTGCCATGGTTTCTGTAATGAGGGTATAAAGCCACGAGTGGCTGATTAGCCCTCACAATACATATGATTCTTCTTCAGTTCAGCATATCTCTGCGAGACGTAGCTGCCCAGATGATTCCACGATATACTGCTCTGTCAGCCGTTCGTCTCCATGCTCTCACGATGTCGGTCAGCCGTTCGTCTCCCTGCTCTCACGATGTCTTTTTCCAACCATTCGCTGATGTCCTGCTCCCATCTTCTCCTTGGTCTTCCTCTTCCTCTCTTTCCCTCCACTTTTCCTTCTAGGACTGTTTTCTCTAAGGAAATATGTCTTTTGATGTGGCCAAAATAACTCAGTTTTAGTCCTTTTATTCTATTAACTAGTTGACAGTTCTTTATGTCTATTTTTTTAAGAATCTCTGCATTGGTTGTTCTTGTTATCCATGGCACTCTTAGGACTTTTCTGTAACAGTTCATCTCAAACGCTTGTATTCTTCTCATGTCTTCTTTGTTCAGTGTCCACGTTTCGCTCCCGTATAGAGCTGTTGGGAAAACGCAAGTTTTTAACATTCTTATCTTTGTTGGTATGTTTTGTCCTTTCCATACATTTTTTAGATTATTTAGTTTCTGCGTTGCTATGGCTATTCTTCTTCTGATCTCTGATGATGTCTTGCCGTATCCTTGTAGTCTTGCTCCAAGGTATTCGTAGTGGTTCACATTTTCAACTTGCTCCCCGTTTATTGCAATTTCTGTTTTGTCAATGCATTTGTCAGTGTCCATGATCTTTGTTTTCTTCACATTAAGTAACAAGCCCTTTTCTCACTGTGTTCTTTTACAGACATAATTAGGTTTGTTAGGCCGATTGTTGTAGTGGACAGGAGTGCGGTATCGTCTGCGTGTCGTAGGTCTCTGATTCTGTGTCCATGAATATTCACTTCATCGTATCCTGTACTTCTGTCATCTAATTCTACATCTCTCATTATGTCTTCTGTGTAGAGATTGAATAGGTATGGTAATAAAATACACCCTTGTCTTACTCCTTTTCCCACTGTAAAAGTTTCTGTAGTTGTGTTTTCCAGCCTGACTACTGCTTATTGGTTGCTATAAAGTGATTTCAAGAGGGCGATTATCTTTGGGTGGAAGTTCATGTCACTGAGCGTTTTCCACATCATCTGATGATTCACGCAGTCGAAAGCCTTGGAATAGTCGATGAAGCATATTATTAGATCATTATTTATTTCTCTGAATTTCTGAATCAACATTCTCAGATTGAATATGTGGTCCCTTGTGCCTCTGTTTTTTTTCTGAAGCCTGCATGTAAACTGCTCACTTCCATTTCCATTTTATCTTGCATTCTTTTCATTATGATTTTCAGCAATATTTTGCTTGCATGGCTAATGAGTGATATGGTTCTGTAGTTGGAGCATAGCTGTAGGTCTCCTTTCTTTGGTAATGGGATGTATATTGATTTATTCCAGTCGTCAGGCCATTTTCCACTCTTCCATATTTTCTTACACAGTGCATGGTATATGTCTATTCCTTCTTCTTCCGCTGCTTTTATCATTTCTGCCCGTAGGTTGTCGCACCCAGGGCTTTTCCCATCTTTTAGACTATTAATGGCCCATTTCACCTCATCTCTTAATGGTTCAAGATCGTCCTCGTCTTGGTGTTCGTTTCCCATATCAGGGGGTCGTTGTTGTCTCCATCTCGTGCGTACATATTTTCACAATATTCTTTCCATCTTTTGGCTATGTCTTCTGCATCAGTCAATGTTTTCCCATTTTTATCTTTGATGACACCGAGTATGGGCTGGAATTTACCTGTCATGTTCTTTATTTCTTTAAACATTTCTTGGTTTCGGTTTTCTGCCATACAGTCCTCTATTTTCTTACACTTGGCTTCTATATACTTTTGTTTGCCCCATTTGCAGAGTTTTTTGATTAATTTGTTCATCTCATTATACTTTAATCTGATCGATTCCTCGTTTTTGCGTTTCTTGAGCTCTTTCCTTTCTGCTATTTTCTCCATACTGATCCAGGGTTGGTGTTTCCTCTCTCTCTTCCGTAGGTGTTTTTCCGCTTCTTCTCGGAAAATTGTCTTGATATCATTTGCAATTTCTTCTGGTTCTTTCTCTTCTGTCATTGTTAGTAAAGTTGAAAATCGATTCTTCACAGATACTGTGTATTCGTCTGTCAGATTTTCTACATCATATCTCTGTGTTGTTGTCACTCCTTTTTTCACTTTCAACTCAAGTTTCATCTCTGCCATCTGTAGTTCATGATCAGATCCACAGTCTGCTCCTGGTAGTGTTCTTGCACCTCTTATTGCTGATATCCATCTCTTTTGTATCATGAGATAGTCTATCTGATTTCTAGTATTTCCATCTGGCGATGTCCACGTGTAGATTCTTCTAGGGAGATTTGAGAAATTGGTATTTACGATAGTGAGGTTATTAGCGATGGCGAACTCAATAAATCGTTCTCCCCTTTTGTTTCTCTCTCCTAATCAAAATTTCCCGATTGTTCCTAGTTCTATCTCGTCTTGTATTTTGTCCTACTTTGGCGTTAAAATCACCCATGACAATGGTGATGTCCGATTTCTTGGATTCGTCTATTTCACCTTGCAAATTAGTATAAAAACCTTCTATTTCTTCGTCTTTTGCTGTTGATGTCGGCGTATAGACTTGTATTATTTTGATATTCTTCACTTTTCCTTGTAACCTTATGCTCAGAATTCTGTCATTTACTGGTTTGTATCCAAGTACTGTATTTGCTATTTGTTTACTCAGATATATTGCTACGCCTCCATGTCCTGCCTTTGCTTGTCCGGAGTATATGAATTTTCCTCCTGCGTGTGGTGTAAAATGACCTTGTCCCGTCCGTCTGTGTTCTGCTATTCCTAGGACATTTATATTGTTTTGTTTTGCTTCTTCTATAACATTGTCCATTTTTCCAGCCGCCATGCTGCGGACATTCCAAGTGGCTATTCTCATTTTGTTTTTTAGCCATCCACCGAACTTCTTTCCCTTCTCAGGACAGTCGTGCAAATTGCCTTCATCAGCTTGAGTAGTACTCCCGGTTGCTTCTGGCTCTTCCCCAAGCCGTTAGGTACTCTTCTGGCTTGGGGGACTCACCACCGAGTCCCATATCGTTTCTCTTTGCAATCATGATTTCATCTGGGTTTTCGTCAGTGTACATTCCAGTAGTTTGCCATTGCTTTCTGGACGGTTCTGGCCGCTTATCTTTCTAAATCCCTGATGCGCCCTTGGCCCGACACCAGGCCTTTCCATCTCCCGCCTTCGTAGCCGTTGACCTCTGTGGATTCATCCGCCTACTCCGCCGACAGGTGTGTGTACTAACAAGGGGGACAACCCTTTGGAAAGGCACTCACATAGTTTGGCCGGCCAGTCAAAGCCGTTGCCCAAGGTGTGGCCCTGCAGTACACATGCAGACACTAGGAGCCATATGTGAGCTAGACAAGGAGGGGGAACCAAATAGGATCCTGACTGTCCTGTGTGGGACGTGGCTGTCATTCACCGTGAGGTACTATCCCTTACCCTCC